>JALGBA010004165.1:0-600000 GCA_023970755.1 Azemiops feae
AACACCCGTGAAAACATATATATATATATATATATATATATATATATATATATATATATATATAAAACATGCAGTATATGAGATGACATAACATATTAACACTGTCTTTATTGTAAAGTTACAGTAACAATCTTGCAAGTCTGAATATACTTCTCCTCTCCAAAATTTTTACAATCTTGAAACCTAAGGAGGGTCTCTTCTGAGACATTTTCTTCACCTTCACCCCCTCCTTTGGACTTAGATTTCGTTTATCAGACCATTGTCTAGGCAATAGCTCTTCCTTAGGTTTCTCAAAGTCTTTACTACATACTGTTACAAAAGGCAAGTGCTTATGATCTGAGCCTTTATTCATCCCAGTACCATTGTTTTCCTTTTACTGAATGTCACTACAGAGTAACAAGTGCCACAGCAGAATTTGCAATGTTTATGCTTCAAGGAGCAATTGTTGTTCCCATTGGAGGGCCTCAGCCATCTTCTCAGAGCTTGGTCCCATCACAGCAACATCTTTCCATGCTTAGGAAAAGGTGTGCAAATGCAGAATTGCTGCTAATTAAAGAGTAACACAGGTTTTCTCCCCAATGACTGAAAATATTTGAAATGTTTTCAGGGCATTTGTGTGGATTTTAAATGACTCCGTTCACAGAGCTACTTCTCAAGCTATCTCTGGAATCTTTTGCAAAAACAACAGAAAGCTGCTCAAAGATACACGGAGTCAGGAGAGAAGGAACATTAACCATTATATATTAATTTTTAAAGAGAGATAGGGTTGCTTATTTAGGTACAGACCCAGTGTGGACAAGGCTTTTGCTTATTGGCAGCTTGAATTAATAGCAATTAGATATGAATTGGCAGTCTGTGTTCAGCTGTTGGCCAGAGAGGACTAGCACAGTTTGGCTGACAATTCTCTCCTAGCTCACAAAGGCACAGAAAGGATCGTGCTGGCTGTTTCTTGATGTCCGGATAGATTCACCTAGTCCAAAAAGCCTAGTCCAATCTCCAGAGCAATTTGAACTTATTGAGAAGGATGGAGAACCAGAAGGTTAGTCATCCAGAAGACTTCTAAGTGAAAATTTGAACCCAACCCAGTCCTACAGTCTATCATTTACATCCCACTTGGTTGTCTTTTATAGAAATCCAACTTCATTGTTTTCCTCTTTCTTCCCTTTTCATGTTGTAGTCTGTTCATACTCAGCATGCTGTATATTCATTTTAGTGGGTAGTTGGAATGTTCTTTGCTTGGAAAGAATCACTATTTTTTATGCATAGCATGAACCACAGCAGAGCGTGATTGTATCTGGCACCGATAAAGCTATTGCATATATTTCTCTAATTCAAACCATTTGTTGCTTTGCTGAATTAAAGTTCTCTTGAGAGAGTCCAAACTCAGCATGACGTCTTGGATTGTTTCATTTTCTACAGAGGTCATTTCTGATATTGCTGGCTGGTGTGGGGAAAAAGGTAATGTCTTGCCAAGTTCTTTCTTCTAGCTATTAAAAAGAATCCTTCTACTTTATTCATCTAAGCACCATGGAAGCAATCTGACAGGCCACCTGGAAAAAGTACTTATATTAGTGTCCATCTGAAAATACTAGTCATGAGCACGGATTTGCAGAGGAGTGTAAATCCGGTCCATATTGTTACCACATGTATTCTTGTATTATTCTATTTGGTCTCATTTCTCAGAGAATTACTAAAACATATACATAAATGGTAAAATTAAAAGTGCCTACTGAAAAGATTTTGGACACAGTCACAATACATATCTTGAATAACATTTACATTACAACCCTCTGCAATATATATGTTTTCCTATGCTACTTTCTAAACACCATCTTTTTTTTTCATCTGTGACGTCTCTTATATGTTAAACACAATTTAGGCCTATCATCCTACTTTTAACAAAACTTCCCTAGATACACCACTGATTTTTACACAGTTTTTCCAGTCTAAGCTGATTTGTAGCAATAGCAATAGCATAGCACTTAGACTTCACGGTGCTTTACAGCCCTCTCTAAGCAGTTTACAAGTCAGCATATTGCTGCCAACAATCTCGGTCCTCATTTTATTGACCTCAGAAGGATGGAAGGCTGAGTCAAGCTTGAGCCGGTGAGAACCGAACTGCTGAACTGCTGGCAGCTGGCAGTCAGCAGAATTAGCCTGCAATACTGTATTCTAACCACTGTGCTACCAACATTTCAGTGAAGAAATGACAGATGGTGTTGTCAGACACCTCCTTCAGCGCATCATGACAATTCAAGATAGCAGATGGCAGAGTCGTGGTAGATAAATAGGCATATCTGGGCATTTGTAGGCATGCAATGGCCACACAGTGGGCCTCCAAAATATCTGCTCAGAAAGCATCCATGTAATACACGATGAATTGCTGAGTTGGTCCATCTATATTTCCAAACAAAACATAACACTACAGCCATGAATCTAATTTATTGTTAAGGTTGTTTTTGTAGCATGCTAGTTTTTAGTATTTTTTTTAATTATTATTATTTTAAGTGAGATGAGGCACACAACCTGGAGTTTAAAATCTTAACTTGCCAAAGTTGAAAAACACCAATCTAGCGTATCTGAGTAGGGTGGTTTAAAGATAGAATAGGAGGCGGACAGGTGAGGCAAAGCTGTTTTTTCCCTCCAAGGGAGGGACACATCTTTCAGGTTGAAATTTTGTTTAAGTTATATTTTTTTCCACTTTTCTTTTGATTTCTCTAGCTTTCATATTAGCTTGTGGTTATGAAATAGCACAAAAGAATATGCAAGCTGGAGATGGGAGATTCTCTTATGGATCATTAACTATTAAATAGGAAGCAAAGAGAAAGCATAATTAGACAGTTCTCATAATAGAGGGATACAACAAGGGAATCCACAAAAAAATTCATGGTTTTTAACTTGTTTATACAAGCTAGGAAGCTCAGGTAAGTAGCAGATGGCCAACTCTGCTGACGCATCTGAAATTGTATAAGATAAAAAATTTATCTAAGGTAAAAAATGTAGAGTGATGATCTCCAAAAGTGTTTTTCTGAACTGAATAAATCAGTATTAAAATGTCAAATGTGCTTTCTATGAATATTGAAATTGGCCTTGCAAGGGATCAAAGTAGTTGGGGGTGGCTCTATTTACTAGCAATATATATAAGACAATGGGACTGCAAATGGGGGAACAGAAAACCTTCAATGTAACATATGAATGTTTGGGTATCTATCATTATTCTGATCAGAAATAGAGGAAAATACTCATTTCATACCTCAAAAGATGTCCTGTTACACAATGCATAGGGAGGAGATAAGGTACTTCCTATATATCTGTAACTTCATAATTACAGAGTTAGGAGAACATAGGAAAAGTCTGCTTAAATGCTATTTCCAAATGCTTTGGAGTTTCTGAATTTAAATTACCTCACAACTCTAATTTAGGATATTTTATCCTGTTAGCTTATGTTAATGATTTTCATAATATAGCTTATCATTCATTTGTATACCCATCCTTGCACCTAGCACATTATTTCATCTCTTTTTTGCCTGAGGTCTTCCTTTAAGCCTGATTCAAATCCCACAAATAGCTATGAGACTTTGGGATTATGTCAAAAGTATAGCAGATGGCTGACTGAGTGCAGCATTATAAAATAACCAGATGTATCATGTTACAAATTTCCAGAAGCAGGAGTATTCTTTGACTAACATGCAAACAGAGGAATATTTGAAGTCACTAAAATGAAAACACTAAGTGCCTTGTCTGCTTTCGTTTCAGAGGGACTTCCCTGGTAGCCACATTGCCTCCCAGTTGGATTACTGCAATGCTTTGTAGATGGGACTTTCCTTGAAGAACACACAGTACTTTCAGCTGATCCATGATGCCACAGATTGAACAGCTATGGGGACCACAAAATTCACATATGTAATATCTCTGCTCAAAAAGCTCCAGTAGATATCAATTTGTTTACAGATGTAATTCAAGATGTCACTTTTAAGTCTGATATGGTTCAAGATCACTTTGTTCCAGCACTTTTTGTCTATGCTTTGAGATCTAAAAGAAAGGGATCCCTCCCGGTCCTAACCCTTCAGATAAGCTATCTCCAGGGATCCCAGATTCAAGCCTTCTCAGTTGCTGCCCCCCATCTCAGGAACAGCATTTCCCTCCACCCCGCAATATTAGAATTACGACAATAATATTCTGGAATAGTTAGATCACAATTGCTTCAAGACAATTTAATAAGTTGGGGCCAGATGGGCCCCAACCTATTAGATTCTCTTGAAGCAATTGTGACCTAATTCTACCAGTGAGTTTTTTGGAATTTGAAGAGTTGTTTTGGTCTCCCCGGTGTGTGAATGACTATAAGGTCTATAGCTGTTCTATTATTGTGCCTTTTAGTTTAACTTTATTACTGTTGGAAGACAGGCACTTTCAATCAGACATGATTTGAGATGCATATAAGCCTAGAAAAAGAAAAGAAAATAATCAGTGCAGAGGAAAAATAGCTGTTAAAGCATCTCAAATTATCTAATAATCATTATATTAAAATGAGATTTAAGCCACGGGGCAAGGATATACAAATTTATTTTTCTAATGATTCCCAAGAACAACCTATTCAATAGAACCTGTGAAGGGATCAACATCTGACCTGGATTTTCTGGGATAAATTGGTTTAGCATAAGAACCACACAATTCCCAGAGCAATTTATTCTGGGTTTATGTTATAATGCACTTCCAGTTTTCTCTTTCCACTTTTTCTTGGCTCTGGTGACCCAACCAGATATTTTCCAGCTTTTCAGCCAGAAAGAAATATTAAGCAGAGAGATAGCTCTGCCAAGGACTGCAAACTTACTACTAGAGGCAAAGATTTAGGATGAGAAGAGATAATAATGAGCAAATCAAATCATGTAATCCTGATCAGTTTTCAACCCTATCACTAATCCTATGTTTGGATAGCATTATAGAACACATTTGGTTGCTATTTATGATATATCCTATTAATGTATCTGGATGGGGGATGTAGTTTCACATTTAAAAAGATATATGAATTGAAAGGGGCTTTAAAAAGATTTTAGATAATGGAAAAAACCATAATAGGAGTATACATAGCTAACCCAGAATCAGGTGAGGGGGGAACCAGCCCCACTTGTTCCGTGGCCACTTTCGGCTGAGCTGCATTGCACTTACCAATGGTCCAACCGCCCGCTTCATCACCCTCCCTCCCCGAACCTCCAGCGCTCCACCTGCCGCTTTCGTGGCTCTGTAGGCAGAGCTGCGAAGTTCTCTTCTCTGACAGAGAAGAGAATGGGCAGGTGAAGGGGAAATCTGTCCCACTTGTTCCGTAGCCAGGCCTACTGTACATTAATGCTAACCCCCATTGCCCCCCAACCCTAACGGGACATGGGAAGCCCTGGGGGAAAAAATGGAAAAACTTGGGTGGGGAAAAAAAGTTTTTCCCGTTTATTTCCAAACCGTTTTTTCCCACCCAAGTTTTTCCATTTTTTTCCTCAGGGCTTCCCATCTCCTGTTAGGATTGGGGGGCAGTGGGGGTTAGAGTTAACGTATGGTAGGCCAGGCAGCGGCATTGGGTGTGATGCGTGAGGCAGCAAACAGCCGTACCATGCCAAAACTGGTCATTTGCTGCCTCTTGTCCAATGCCGCTGCCATGAGGCCATGGAACAAGCCTGGTGGCGGTAGGGAACCGGTATAACGGCATGTGGGTCAGAAGGGGAGGGTCCGCCAGGTCTCATGGCAGTGGCATTGAGCGCGATGCACGAGGCAGCAAATGGCCACGGCTGGCGGCAAACGGCCATGTTGCGCCCAAACTGGCTGTTTGCCACCTCATGCGTCACCGTGGGTCAGATCCCCCCTCCATTGGCTTCACCTTGTCACAGAGGCAGGCCGTCTGTGCATGCCCTTAAGTAGGGCTTACTTTTGGGGGGAGGGCTTATATTAGACCCACAACCTGAAAATCAGCTGGGGCTTACTTTCGGGGGTGGGTTTACTTTCAGGGAAACACGGTAGATATTAAAAGACTATATTTAGAAAGATATTATTTATACTTAGAAACATGTATTTTTCTATGAGATGGGAAACATGAAAATAACAGGATGGTTTTTAATAGGGGAAGCTTATTTTACTCACCTCAGTGTAACTACTGTTGAGAAAATCGTAATGTATAAATCTATTTTGAACACTGAAGGGAAAACAAAATGGAAACAAGAGCTGGGAAAACAGGGTATTGGTCTAATAAGGTGACCGTAATTGCAAATAAAATAGAGTTACGAATTGGATAGAAAAGATGTTATAATTTAGAAGCAATGTTAGTAGATACAATATTAGAAAAATATCATGAAGAAGAAACATATATTTAATGTTGTATGTATGTTATATGTATTTTTTTTTTTTCTAAATATATTTTATTAGATTTTTATAGGGGTAAAAGGGTTACATCAGAGTGCTTAGGAACCACCGTGGAGGTGGGTATATTGAACATCCAAAAAAAAAAAGAAAAACAATCACAAATATATAGCCCAAATCAATTCATTTAAAATTCCCTCTCTAATTCCCTCATTTAGTCTTGCATATTCAGATTAATACATTTCTATATAAGCTTCAAACAATCCTATCAAATATCACTCACATTTCAATTCTAAAGATCCAGGTCCTGTTTTTAAGCTTTACTAACTTACAATTACCATATTCCAATTGGCCTTAGATAGACATATTATTAACACTTCGGGTGTCCTTTTTTTTTTACATAGTAATTATATCTGGTATATTATTCCCGCAGTAATATTCTTATATTTTCTTCATTAATATCATTTCTTCTCTTGTCACCCATCCCTCTTATTCTCCTTCTATTTCAAAATAATTATCTTAAAGTAAAAATATCAAACCAACAAATAGATTTCTATCTAATTTAAGTATATATTCTATCAATTCATCTATATCTATGAAAATCTTTTTAAACCAGTAAATAAAGTTTACCTCTCCAGTAATTATCATGTCTAAAACAAAGTATTGTTACAAAGGGTATCCTCTTAGAAATTTCACGTGCTCCATTAGTTATTAACTCAGTCAAAAAATCAAAGCCTTTTTAAACCCATTAAATAAAACTTTAAAATACATTTTTAAATCTAACTCTAGGTTTCTTTCTGTGCCATAACGGTTTCCATAATAAAATTCCTGCATCATCAAACCACAATATTAAAAGGTCCATATTCTTTAATGCTTCAAATTGGTCAAAGTTCTCTTTCCTTTCTTCTAGTAGCCTTTGGATGGTAAAAGCCGTTTTATTCCATGTTATATTTGCCAGTTGTTTATCCACCTTTTCACAATTTTCAATAACTTGTATCTGAGTGTCAGTCTCTGTTGATGTTAATGCTTCAGACATCTCCGTTAAAGTTATTCTTTGATCATCAGGCTTCTCCATAGATTGCGTTTGGTGTTGTATAAAGTTAATTTGTTCTTTGGTTTCCACAGTTTCTCTCAGTGTAGTTTCATAGTTGAGTTGTTGACGTGGTTCCTCTTTAGGTTGTACATATTGTTCACTAATCTCTTTGGCGCCAATCTGCTTCTTCTGCGCTGTCTTTCGGTCTATAATTTGATCTGTCAAAGTTTGAAAGTAAGAGTTCATATCCTCTGTGGCTTCCAGAATTTTTTCCAATATGAGCTCATAGTCCAGCTGTGTGTTAGGTTCCATATCAGTAGTAGAAAGATTTTTTAATCTTTTAGAGAAGGCTCTATTTCGTAGAAATCAAACAAATGTTCACCTCCAATTTTCAATAGACCAGCTGTTCAGTTATCTTATGCTTATCATCTTTTGAAGGTCATAGCCATTCCCAGCCATAAAAAAAATATACAGTTGCAGTACCACTTTTCGACACAAGATGTCCTCAGCAGACCATAAAATCTTTTTTTTCTTTCCAACTTAATAGATTTTTTATTTTTCGTGTTGAAAAAGATGAAGAAAGGCCTCTCCAAAGTAATAGATGCGTAGTTATAACAATAATAATCAAGAATAAAATGTTTTCAGGTCCCCTCAGTATTCCAAAATTTAAGTAGTCCATAAAAATTAACTGTTTTTTTTTTTCCAAAGCTGTTTTTCCCGAATGCCCAAACGCTGCTCCCTCACAGCAGGGAAGTAATTCAAACACAGAAGCTTTTGACAGGAGAGTAATTAGGGAAAGAAGGGGTAGGAAAGGTCTCACCCGGATTCTCCACGGGGGTTCTTTACGCTTAGTTGTTCTTCTGGCTTTCAGCTGGTGCGGCGAAGTGATCGTCCATTTTGCTGGCCGATCTTTTCCTCCGACGGCCCTAAGGAGATAGCTCGAACTAAGGAGAGCTGCCGCTCTTCCCCAGTCAAGCAGGAGCCTCCTCAAGCGGTGGTCGCCTCTACGGGGCGACTTTCGACCCGGTTAAGGGTCTACCGGCGAAGGGAAAGCAGCCGATGGGAGAGACGGCTCTCTCCGTGCGACTGCGCGTGCTGCGATCCGGAACCGGAAGCCGTATGTTATATGTATTAACGGTAGAAAGAATTGCATTTGTTTAGTGTTTGAAAAGTGAAGAATCATCACTTGAAAAAGAGAGGATTAAGAAAATGCCAGAAACTAAGAGCGATATTGAAGAACAAAGAAAAGGAAAATATAGAATAATTTTAATATGTATTGTTAAGTAAAAAATGAACCCAGACAACACGTTGTTTATTAAGCACTTATGATTTGTAAAAAATTGAAAATCAATAAAATTTTACAAAAAAACTAAATAAATAATTGTGGGGAATGCTGCCCCTGGTATGCAGACATGTAGACTATGTTCCTCAACTTAAGAAAAATTGAATATTTTTGAAATAGAACATTTTGGGTTAGGTGAACAATTAGCCTGGCATAAAAGCAACTTTCTAAGGCTATGAATCTTCCTATTTTGTGTTTCAGAGAGATGGCTGAATGTGAGTGAGGAGCAGAAGAATCTTTTCTCTAGTCCAGCGGCTCCCAACCTTTTCTATACCCTGCACCCCTAGAACGCTTCTGATATATTCTTGCATCCCTTACAAAAGTTCGAAATAACGGCAATGAATTATGCATATACACTATAATTTTGAAAACCCAGGTTTTCACACCCCCTGGAATATTGTCTCACACCCCCGGTTGGGAACCCCTGCTCTAGTCGATTGGGAAGTTGTAATCATTACAGAGGACTTTTCCTTAGATGGTTCCCTTAGTTGTGTTGCACTCTGTTATTCACCAGTATGGATCATGTTGATTGGGGATGATGGATCCATCCAAGGGTGGCTGCAGAGAGATAAAAGAGTTTGGATGGTGACCACTGCAGTGTGACTAAAGCCCTGCCCCTATATCACACGATGCATATAAAAATAATCAGGACTTCAATTGCATGGTTGCAGCCAACATCTTGAGCTTTTTGACTCCCTCCCTCTTAAAGACACCTCTATTTCCTGCAAGAGGCAGAGGCAGGAAATTAGAAATTGCTACAGAAGCTATCAATATTTTACTGTGTTTAATTTGTTTATGGTATTGTGGATTGAAACTGATTACTACAACTCACTTCTCTGCATAATGCATTACTCGAAGCTGCTATTAACATTTAAAATCACATTATAGTAAGCAATGTACAAAGCAAGTTATATCCATATTAAAATAGAAACATGTTCAAGAGATAAAACTAAGAATTGCATAAAATGTCATCTACTATACTTTAAAAGGCACATTCTGATTTAGCTGAGAAAAAATCCTAAGAAACAGAAGATGACACATTTTTAGCAAAGACTTCCAGCACTTGAGCACAATCACAGAAAAGAGCATTCCTCTTGTCACAATTATTTTTGCTTTTCCATTTCTCAAAAAAATAGTAATATTATGCTGAGGATGAGTAGAAGTTGAGGATATGAAATTATTAAACCAGCCTGAGCACTGGGAATACAATGCTACAAATGAAGCAGGGACAGTGAACCAAATGCCATCTGGAGAATAACTAATTTAAATGACAGATGGATTTTTCTTTATTAAATATAGAAGAGCTTCAACAAATTATCCTTTTTCTCTCTCTTAGTTGCATAGTTACCCATAGCTGTCTGAACATGTAGTTATCTATCATGCATATCCAGTTAAGGGAAGGACAGGAGAAAGCTGGGAATGTGCCCAGGACATGGTGAAAAACTACAGTGAAGGTAATAATTATTAAAATTATCTTTGGAATTTCGATCTAGATTTCCAAGGTATAAAAGTAAGGTCCATGAAACATATCTTATGTAGAAGACATTATTGCATAAATGTTTGAGATTTAATCAAGGAAGACATCAAGTAGGCTTCTGGCCAGCCTGCAAAATCTAGTTCTCTTGTGTTATGAGCCAGGTGGTCAAGGCAAGGCAAGCCTCTAAAGAGTTCTTTATTTCTCTTAAACAAAGTTCCAGCCAATGACCCTTCAACAACTAGTAAGGCTCCACCTTCACGCTACCTTGAAGGCAGCCACCCTGAGTCCCACAAACAACAGCCCCAATTGCACCAAGAAAGTCCACAGAGTAGGAACATGCTCACAGGGCAAGGTCCAGGATTCCAAGTCCAATCCACCAGGCAGGGTGCAGGCACAAGACCAGGGCAGTCTTCAGGACAAGAAAAGGTCCCAGAAAAGAAGCAGTTCCAAAGCCCCAGTAAAGTAAAGGCCAAATGTAGCCACCAGAGAAGGGCGAGGTCCAAAACAAAATGCGAAGAGCAATCTTCCAAGTGAGTCAAGGCAAACACATAGGCATGAGTAAAAGCCAGAGGAGTGTAAACCAAAGCAAACAATTGTTCCTGGCAAAGACTAACTCCCAGTGGTGGGATTCAAATACCTTAACATCCAGTTCTCTGTGTGGATGCAGGCCTGGGCCTCCGAGGCCTAGAATGGACTTCCGGAAGTAACATCAATACACTTCCTGTGGGCTGTTCTAGGCCTGGGAGGCCTCCTCCAGGCCTCCGAGGCCTAGAACAGACTTCTGGAAGTGACATCAACGCACTTCCGGCGGGCCGTTCTAGGCCTGGGAGGCCTCCACCAGGCCTCCGAGGCCTAGAATGGACTTCCAGAAGCAGCATGGGTTCAGCCAGTTCTCCGAACTCAATAAAATTTAGCTACCAGTTCTACCGAACCAGTGCAAACCAGCTGAATCCCACCACTGCTAACTCTTCATGGCTTTTCCTTAAGTTACTCCCCTCCAGGTGTTCCTTGTGAGGAGGGGTGGGGTAACCTCGAGTAGACTTATAGCCCTTCTCTGGGCTTGCCTACTCTCCTTGCTCTTGGATCAGGCAGCTGTTCCTCATCAGAGGAGATTGACTGCCTATCAGCACCACTGCCGATCAGCAGCTGATCCTCCCCTATGTCTGTGCAGGCAGGCAACTCTCCGTCTGGTCAACCACCTCCCCCAATGCCTGAGGGGCCTGGGGCAGCATCGTCCTCAACAAAAAGCTAAAATTTTCAGAGTATAATATTCTCTTGAATTACACATCTAGTGCATGGAATTTGACAACCAGACAAGATAAATGGGTTCTCCATGCTCTTACTGTGACTAAAAGAATGATATTGCAGCATTGGAAAGATAAATGTTTCATTCTTCACTCAATGGATTAAAGACCTGATCGCACTTGCCACCTGTGATACAGACTTTGTATGGAGAAGTAAAGTATAAAGGCTCATTTATACAAAATACAGGACACTATGATTCTAATTCTGCCTTAAGCTTGAAAACCGGCTAGATCAGGGGTAGGCAACCTTGGCTCTTTTATGACTGAGCCATGCTGGCTCAGGAATTCTGGGAGTTGAAGTCCACGAGTCATAAAAGAGCCAAGGTTGCCTACCCCTGGGCTAGATGACTTAGTCCCTCTCAGCCCATGATGTCCTGCTCCGGTGACAAACCAGTTGGTCAATTCTTGTTGCAACCAAATGGATCCACACTTGATTGATCTGAAAAATGTGGACTCTGTATTTGCTAGAACGTGCTAGAAAAAAAGCAACAGTAGGTTTAAAAAGACACAGTTATTGTAAAAGTGTATTAAAAATAGGTACTTGAACAATATTTGAATTAGATCAATATAAATAGAACATTACATATTTACATACATTACATTACATACATGTTAAAATAATATATAAATATTATAATTACAATTACTATTACAATTATTTTTGTGCTTTGTTCTTTTTTCTTTCCTTTTTTTGTCCAGTTTAAAAGCAATAAAAATGAATGAATGAATGAATAAGGTGATATAGAGAATCAATGTGGTGTAGTGATATTAGTGGGAGATCATGAGTTCTTGTCCTGCCTTATCCTCAGTGCCAGCTGGGTGACTGACCATGGGCCAGTCATTCTCTCTCAGCCCTAGGAACAAGGCAACAGTAAAATATTTTTAAAAATCTTGCCAAGAAAATTGCAAGCATTAGTCCCGGCAGTTGCCAGGAGTTAACACTGACTGGAAGACACACACACACATACACATATACACAAGATGTGATACAACCAGTTACTGAATCAAAGGGACCAATTTTATTTTTACACTGATACAGCACTTGTTGGAAAATGTATTTATGAAATAAAAGAAACAAACACCGTTTTACCATTTCCCTTTATATATTAGTAGGACTGACACATAGTTACATGAATGGTCACTAAACAAATGGCCATAAATCAAGGACTAACTGTATTCAGGTCACATCATAATTGCATTATGTTACAGGCCTGACATACAGTACAACCTGTGAGGTGCATTGGTATTTTTCTTATCAGCTTCCATAATACAATTAAAAAAACATTTTTTTTATCTTGCAGACCCAAAATAATATACATAAAGAAAGCTGTTTCTAAGACAAGAGATTAAATACAATATTTGATTGCATATATTGTAAGTAGGTGTGCATGTATGCTGTGTGAGAGTAATAGAGAGGGTAGTGTGCTATCTCCGTTATTCTTTTCTCTATATACCAATGACTGCCTTTCAAAGAATCCCTCTGTTAAAGTACTGAAGTTTGCAGATGATACAACAGTGATTGGTCTTATTCGAGATGAAGATGAATCTGCATAGAGATGGGAAGTTGAACAACTGGCCCTGTGGTGCAGTTGGAACAATCTTGAACTGAACACACTCAAAACTGTAGAGAAGATAGTAGATTTTAGGAGAAGCCCTCCTTTCTACCACCTCTCACGATACTAGATAATACAGTATCAACAGCATAGACCGTCAACTTTCTAGGTTCTATAATATCTCAGGACTTAAAATGGACACCTAATTTCAAAAACGTCATCAAAAAAGCACAACAAAGAATGTTCTTCCTGCACCAACTCAGGAAGCTCAGACTGCCCAAGGAGCTGCTAATACAGTTCTACAAAGGAATTATTGACTCTGTCATTTCCACCTCTATAACTTTCTGGTTTGGCACAGCAATCAAACAAGAGAGACACAGACTTCAACAACAGTTAGGACTGCAGAAAAAATAATTGCAACCAGCCTGCCTTCCACTGAGGAGCTGTACAACGCACAAGCCAGAAAGAGGGCTGTGAAAATATCTACAGACCCTTCATATCCTGGACACAAACTGTTTCAACTTCTTCCCTCAAGACGACACTATAGGGCATTGCACACCAAAACAACCAGACACAAAGACAGTTTTCCCCCCCATACTATCACTCTGTTAAACAACGAATTCCCACAACAGTGTCTACGCCCTGGATGTCAAACCACCTAGTAGGGCTCTATTACTTATTATCCTTCTCATCTGTCTTATTATCTAGTTCCTTAGATTCTTATGACTATAACTTGTTGTTATATCTCATGATTTATGATGATTTGTTTTTATTTAGTATCCTATTATGATTTATGTTGATTGTTTTATTATCCTATGACTATCATTGAGTGTTGTATCTATATTTATGATGATTGTATTTTATGATTATCACTTGTTGCTTGTATGTACACTGAGAGCTGGTGCACTGGAGACAAATTCCTTGTATGTGTCCAACCACATTTGGCCAATAAAGAATTCTATTCTATTCTATTCTATTCTATTCTATTCTATTCTATTCTATTCTATTCTATTCTATTCTATTCTATTCTATGTACTCTGTGTGTGCATGTGTATACACATACATACACACACACACTCAGACAAGAAGGTGGTGCAGAGAGAGGTGAGGATGGCTGAAAAGATTATTGGCAGTTCCCTCCCTTCCATCCAGGACATAGCATATAAGCGTTGCTTGAGCAGGGTCCGCAAGATTGTCTGGGGTGCTACACATCCTTTCACGACCTGTATTCCTTGTTACCTTCTGGGAGGAGGCTTTGTGGTATCTGAAGCAAAACATCCAGATTCAGTAACAGTTTTGCTCCATACAGTATTAACCTTGTGAACTCTAAAGCTTCCTCCTTCTGTTATGTATTCAAGATGGACAGTGATTAATATTTATATGTTACTTATATGTAAGGGTGTAGGTCTATACATATGTTTTATATATAATATATTTAAATGTGTGTTATGTATGTGTACACTTTGAGAGCAAGCAACTGAATTTCATTTTTAATGTGTGCCACTGTGTCCACAGTAAAAAATAAAGGTTATTGGTCTATCTAATAAACACAACCACCCATTCTTTCTTTCCCTCACATTTCCTAGATTCCTACCCCACCCCAGATTAATTAGCACTCCAAATCCAAAGAGCATACTTGTTCCAGATTGAGAAGTTTTATATATCCCCCACTTAGAATTTTTCCCCTGACATCTTTTTCAGGTCCTCCTAAGGCCACATATCTCATTTTTGTGCATAGGAATGTTACTTGGACAATATAAGCACCAGCATTTCCAAAACAGTGAATATCAGACATTGGAAAAAATCTATTACTTGAGGGAGGGAAAGTTAATCCTAGTTTACCTGATTATTGATTATGCAACTGGGGATTGAACTGGGTGATTTCTTGAAACACCTAAGCTCTCTGTTCCTGTGACTGTACAAGAAGACTGTTAACATGGCAAGGATGGTTAAACAAGGCTAACCTGGCAGATATTTTTAAATTACAGTGATCAGGTGATGATTATCTTTATTTACAAACAGTAAATATCTGAATGAGATGTTTCTTCTCTCTTTCTCCAAGAATGTAATAACTGAACACTGTAAGCAGGAATTAAAACATGTGACCGGGAGCTTTTTAGATGGAGAAAGAACCTGATGGCTAATATGTGCTGTGAACCTCCACCGAAGCTCAGCCTCCATGACTGTAAATAAACTTCAAAAATTACAGTTCAGTAGACTTCAGTTGAATGCCTTATAAATGAATTCAAATCAGGATAAGGACTGGGGATTCTGAAACTTCCCATTGTTTTGACAACTAAGGTAGACATCATAGTACACGTAACAGTTAAGTAGATTTTCCATTTCTACTTGAAGCGCAACAACTGCTTCAAGAATCCCTTTGGGAATAGGCATAAAACTTTTTTTTTAAAATGAAATGGATAATAAATATCTTATTCCAAAGGTATATGGGGGATGTATGTTTACTGGAAGTTTTATTTGTTTGTTTGTTAGTTTATATTTGTGGAAAGAAAAATCTTCATCAGGGTCCAGTCCAAGCTGGGAATAAACAAAATGGAGACTGCTTTAGAAAGAAGGTTGTAGTTTATTGAAGAGCAAAGCCAGACAGAAATGTGGCTCTGGGAAAATTGACCACATATAGCTGGGAGTGGTGGGTTTTTATACCTTCTGGGGCTCTTGAGATTGTTTCCTGTTCCTGTTTGAGGCTTTGTATTTCCTGTTTCATGTACTTTGACCTGAGTCTGAGTGTGCCCTTTTGGTATTGGTGGGTTAATCCTATTATGTCTTTAGACTTTGGGTGGAATATGTAGATTTTAGGGGTCTTTGTCTTCCTAATCTCATCAGCTTCCTGGCTCCAACATTAGCTCTCTTAAAGTCCAAGACTCTAGTTTGACTGTGTTCTATTGTTTGTGCTTCCATAATGTTGAATTCCAATATTGCATGATCACTTCCTCCCAAGGTTCCTGTGGCTTCAACACCTTCTATCATTTCATCTTTGTTAGTGAGAATTAGATCCAAAATGGCTAATCCCCTAGTTCCCTTCTCTACTTTTTGGGAGACAAAGTTGTCTGCTAGGTTTGCAAGGAATCTGTTTGATCTTCTACTTGGTGCAGAGTTTGTCTCCCAGTTGATGTCAGGGTAGTTAAAGTCCCCCATTACTATTGTGATGTGCTTCCTACATACCTTAGTTAGCTGACTAGCAAAAAGTTCATCTATTTCCTCTGTTTGGTTGGGTGGCCTGTAGGATACACCTATGGCGATGTCATTTCCCCCCCCTGTTATATTGACCCAAATGCATTCAAGACAGTTTTCATCATTGTTGTGCTCTATTCCTGTAGAGATGTAGTTATTTCTTACATATAGAGCAACGCTGCCTCTTCTTTTATTTGGTCTGTTTCTTTTAAATAATTTAAATCCCTCTAGCTGTGTGTTCCATTTGTGGGTTTCATCCCACCATGTTTCCGTAATGGCAACAATATCATATCTGCCCTCATTAACCTGAATTTCTAGTTCATCCTGTTTGCTGTTCATACTCTGATCTTCTCCATTATTCCTTTGGAGAAATATATTCTGCCTTTTTAATATTCTCAAAATATTTCTTTCTCTGGATTCTTCCCACATATTATAAAAATAACTCGAGGCAGCGAACATATCCAACATGTTCTTCCTCCACTCCTTTTCCCCACAACAACAACCCTGTGAGGTGAGTTGGGCTGAGAGAAACTAACTGGCCCTTCTAAACTTTCTGAGGATTCCTTAATTCCATTTAACAATGTAGTTTCAAGACTTCCTGTGGCCAGGCATGACTGACTTAGATTCAGATCTTTGTTCAGGCATGAAGCTCATTCAATTACCTCTTTTACCCTGACCTTGCTAATATTTGGATGACAGAGCACCAAACAAATCCCAGGGCTATAGTTTTATTGAGAAACTAAAATAAAATAAAATCCCAGAAGACAATGTCAATCACTCCTGTATTATTGATAAGTGAAAACAACTTTTTCTATGTATGCCATATCTATCTCCTAACAAAAGGAAGGAAAGGCAATGAACAAAATAAATAAAACCACTAAACACACAAACAATAAACAACCCTGTCTGATTAGTCTATATCAAATCATAGAGTCTGTTTAATAAGAACAGTGTCCCTATCCTTTCTTAGCATCTTAATTTCTCCATGATACCCATCTTTGTATAGGCCTCAAACTGCAGAGATCACTTTTTGCCATTTAAAAAATGACAAGAAATCTATCTATCTATCTATCTATCTATCTATCTATCTATCTATCTATCTATCTATCTATCTATCTATCTATCTATCTATCTATCTATCTATCTATCTATCTATCGATCTATCTATCTATCTATCTATCTATCTATCTATCTATCTATCTATCTATCTATCTATCTATCTATCTATCTATCCATCCATCCATCCATCCATCCATCCATCCATCCACCCACCCACCCACCCACCCACCCACCCACCCACCTACCTACCTACCTACCTATAATTTCTTATTTCTTAACACCCATCTCCCTCAGACAGGGGCAAAATAAATGTTGTAAAGAAGTAAAAGAGGATATAAATGTGTCTAAGGAGCTATGAGGAATAAACTTAACTTCCAGTGTAGTTCTTTTCCTTTTCTAGTTTCAATCATTAAAGGAAAAGGTAATCCTCACCCCATCACTTGGCAGTCTTTGCTATTTGATGAAACATTCTCGAATTGATTACTCTAATTTTTTTGGCTTATGAACAAATGGCCATAAATTGATTCTATTTCTGAGGCAACTAGGAGCATTTGGTTATGATATAGTTTCCTAGGTAAAGGTAAAGGTTTCCCCTATCCAATCAAATCCGACTCTAGGAGGCAGTGCTCATCTCTGTTTCTTAGCCGAGGGAGCCAGCATTGCCCGAAGACATTTCTGTGGTCATGACTACACACTGAGGCACAGTATTATTTTCCCATCAAAGTGATACCTATTTATCTACTTGCATTTGTATGCTTTCAGGTTGATAGGAGCTGGAGCAAATAACAGGAGCTCACCCTGTCATGCGGCGCTCGGGTCTTGAACCCAGCTGACCAGTTCAGTGCCTTTAACCACTGAGCCATCACACCATGCCAAAGAATTCTCTCACTGTAATGGCCATCATCAAAAGTCATTCAACAATGTAGTGAGAGTGGGATCTTTCCCAGAAATCCTAGGAAAACTATCTTAAATAGAGAGCCAGTTTGGTGTACTGGTTTAATGTACTGTGTGTTCTAGTCCTGCCTTAAGCGTGAAAGTCAGCTAATGACCTTGGGCCAGTCACTCTCTCTCAGACCAACCTTCCTCGCAGGGTTGTGGTGGTGAAAGAAGGAGGAAGAAGTATTATGTATGTTTGCCAACCTGAGTTACCTATAATGTAATAAAAGTTGGAAAAAATCAAATAAATAAACAATAATAGGAGATAGTGAAACTCAGTTCTTTGGGATACATTGCATTATTAATGGATCAAAATGACATAATTAGAAAATCTGAACCAAATAGCTAATATATAATTGATTGTTGCTTTCCATATTAAAACTAATGGAGAATAAAAATATTGCAGTGCAATCCTACTAGTAAATTACAAGAACTCCATATGCCTTTGCAAGAAGTATACTGCAAAAAACAAAACAAACCCCAAAGATAAAGTCTAAGTATCTAAGTTTTCTTCTCCACAGAGCCTACTCGCAAGATGTGAAGGCTCTGAAAGATATGCACTGCAGACAGAAATAAAATATGTGTTGCAGACTGAATCATAAAACAGAATCGTCTGCAAGATTCGTTGAGTCAAACTGATTTGTAGCAGTGCCAAAACATTTGACTAATAAAATTCTTACTATCTTTCTCATTTGACACTTTAACAATTCTAGAGCGGAATTTGCCATTTTGATATACGAGTTTTAAGTCATCCCATCTGGAGGGCAAGGAATTGGAGAATAGTGCAGGTAGTCCTCAATGCATGACCACAATTGACCCCAACATTTCTGTTGCTAAATGAGACATTTGTTAAGTGAATTTTGCCCCATTTTACAACCTTTCTTGCCACAGTTCTTAAGTGAATCACTGCAGTTGTTAAGTTAGTAATATGATTGTTAAGTGAATCTGGCTTCCACTTTCTTGTCAGAAGGGTGGCAAAGGTGACCACATGACTCCGGGACACTGCAGTCGTCATAAATATGAACCAGTTGCCAACCATGGGGATGCTGCGATGGTTGTAAGCGTGAAAAACAGCCATACATCACTTTTTCCAATGCCATTGTAACTTTGAATGGTCACTAAATGAACTGTTATAAGACGAGGACCATCTGTATTGTAATACCTGGTTGCCTTTAAGAGGCAGGCTGCCTGTTTCATTCTTTTGGCCTGGAGGATCACCTGACCTCTCTCCCTGCCACATGAATCCAGCAATTATCTTACCCTGAAAATCCAATCATTTTGCAGATCACCTTAAAACTAAACTGTATCATTCCCGTGTCCAGAAGAGAAAATTTTCAGAATTGGCAGCTAGTATTTTGGCTTCTATTTAAGTAGATAAAAGCTCTTTTACTGGAGAGCTGTTTCAATTTTTTTTTATCATAGCTGCTCCCCTTGATCAGAGGAAAGGAGTCATAATTCTCCTGCCATTGTCTAATAAATCACAGGGTTGGACATCCTGATGCTCTGCTATTCTGATTTCACAGGGGCAACATGTTCCTCTCAGCTACAGAATAATAGCTTCTTCCCCTGTGTGAAAACTGAATATACAGCCCATTTTGATGAAGCCGGTCATTTTCATGAAATGCTTCATTCTTATTACAGGATTTGGGCAGTAGTAATGCATTTGAAAGTAGAAATATAACAGCATGGAGACTAATAGCCTCAAATGGAATACTGACACGCATTTAGGATTCCTGCACAGTCCAGAAAGTTTGTATTGTCTGTCAGCATGGCTTGACAACATAGCAAATGGTCTTTGAGAAGCATAATTCTAGCATAATAATAGAAAATAACTCACTTCAGTTGGCTAGATCAGCTTTTGTCACCTGATGTCCTCAAGATTAGTGGGCTAGTCATCACAACTGTTAAAACTACATTCTAGAGAATGCTAATATTCTCTGAACAATTTGAAAGTATTTTGTGAACTGCTCTCAAGGGATTGGGTTTTGGGAGAGGTAGGAGATTAGATCTATTCAGCGTCATTAGCCAAACAAATATTTTTCCACAAAGGAGGAGTGGATGTTGGCAAATTTCTTCTAAAATGCCACACTGAAACAATATATTAAAGCCACAACAACTAAGAAGAGTTTTGAATGACAGTTCATAGGGACTATGAGCTTTTAAATAAAAAGATTTGAAATGGTATAGGGTCTCCTGCTTGAGCAAGAGGTTGGACTAGATGACCTTGAAGATCCCTTCCAGCTTTATTCTGATTATATATTCAGCATACACAACAAAAAGCAAATATTGAAATACCCTGTTTCCATGAAAGTAAGGCCTATCCTGAAAATAAGCCCTAACTTGATTCTTGGGATTGGGCCTAATATAAGTCCTATCCCAAAAATAAGCCCTAGTTTTGGGGTGAGGCACACACTTAAAAATCAAGCTAAGGCGGGGGTGGGGGGTGGATCTGCCTCATGCGCCCCGCACCCACTTACCTTGCAGCCAGGCCTCTCCTCACTGGCCCACTTCTTCTGAGGCGTCTTCTGCAGCCAGGCCTGCATTTCTCAGTCAGGCCTGCATTTCTGGAAAGGCCACTGCAGCCGAGAAATGAGCTATAAATCCATAGCTCGGTACTCGGCTGCAGAGGCCTTCTGGAAAGGCCTGACTGCAAAATGCAGGCCAGAATGCAGCTGCAGAATGAAGCTGCTCCTTCGGCTGAAGAAGAAGTGGACCGGCTGGGCAGGGTTGTCGGTACAGGAGCTGAGTAAAAAAGACACCCCCTGAAAATAAGACCTGGTGCCTCTTTTGGAGGCAAAAAAAAGAAAAAAAGACCCGGTCTTATTTTTGGGGAAATACGGGTAGGATGAATCCTATACTGACGAAACGTTTAACAAATCTAATTCCAGGGACTGAGAAAATATGCTGTCATATGTCAGCTCTTACATCCCATTAAGATTTCCATTTACAACACAAAGGGTAAAAATACCTCCAAGACTGTCTGTCCAGTGAGATCTAGTAGGGAAAGGTTTCAAATATTAGGCACGCCATTTAACAGGGATGACATGCTGAAGCTTCTTTTGACAGCCGACTCCCCTGATATTTGGACTGCTATTATATTTTCAAAGAACCATGAAAACTTGGCTTTTCAAAGATGTATTTGGGAGTCTTTAAAGATTCTGCTGCCCAAGTGGCGTCACATGAGGGCCTTTGTTCTGTTCTGTTCTTGATTTTTAATATTTTAATTTATGCTTATTATTTGGAGAGCTGGAATTATTGTAAATCAAACAGCATATGAGTTGTTTTTATATAGAGTGGACAATATGGATAATGGACTCAAGGGTTTGTGAGGCAACTGACTCAAATCCCTTTCATCTAAGTTATAATTTTGATAAAGACAAATGCATTTTTCACTAAATAGTGTTATTGTTATGAAGTAATAGCAGTCTGAAATCTTAGGAAATTATTCTTTATATATCTAATTATCAGCAGGTTCCTCGGGGGAAAAGTACCTACAAATACTCAGAATGGCTAATACAGGCTATCATCAAACCTGCAGTTGTAGGATCTTGTCATACTTCCATTGTGTAGAACCTACTTATGAGAGAGTTCTTAAATCATCTGTCATGGATCCAGAATTACATCACAACAACCCAAATCATTGCATAATATATATCTAACTTAAAGAAAACCTCTCCTTCAAGAGCACAATGATTGGCAGAACTTATTACTTCTGACAAAACACCATTTGCAGATCTCAAATGCATTTACTTTTCTGAATGCAAGTTGTCACATTCAATATGTGGGTCAAATTGACCCAGACCTGCATACTCACTTCAGAAACTATGTACCTAATATGTTAGCTCAGAAATTGGAACAGCCAATTGCAATGTATTTTAACTGTGAGAGTCACAGTCTTTGGGATTATGTTTTAATGCTGTAGAAAGTGTTGAATCTCAGTCTACCAGATGCATGGAAGGATTTATGAATGTATAGAAACAGTGCCTTGACACTACATGATCTTAATTTGAAGGCAAATAACCGGATTTACTGAGGAAAGTGGAAGATTAAATTTTGTGTTTATTTGTTGTTGTTTTTATTTATTCTTCTACACACACACACAAACACACACATACACAGGAATCACTATGATTGAACCAAAATGAACTAAGACGAAATGTACTAAAACAAAGAGAATGCTTACAGAATAAATAGAGTAGACAATATGATAATCTATTCCTCCCTTCGGAAGAAAAATAGCTTTGATATAGAAGCTATTCAATCATTTCTCGTATATCCCAACCCAGTACTCTTATGAATTATAAAAGATCCTATCTCCATAGTGGATTTATAAATCTAGAAAGAGCATAGGTGCAATTAAAATGGTAGGGTAACTATCCGAAACATGTCATAAAGCTATTAACATAATGTTTCATATTTTATGTTCCTGTTTTATAGTTCTAAACATTCAACCCTGCACTAAACAGTGATTTCTATGTGGGTGGGAACAGCTGTTACAGATGAAGTGAAAGGATGGACAGACAACTGACATTTTGAAATCAAAGCAATAGCCTGGAGTGGATGTTTTCTCTGATAAACTATAAATGCTTAAGAACATGCCCTGAAAAGCTCGTTTTGTGGCATTGTAATAGGAAATAAGCTCCAGAGATATGGTTCTTAAATTGTTCTCTTAGATTCTCCTGCTCCAATGGATTCCTGAATCAGGGTATCAAACTTCTTATAGCAATCTTTATAAAAAAAATAATAATTAGCAGTTGTATTACACAAGGCATCCCTGATGGCCAAACTGAGTTTATGCCTGTTGGGCAAATGGCTAAATTAATTTGCAGTTGTTAATGTAATCCACTATCATAGTGCACTATAATAAGTAGCCCCAGGACAAATCAGGGTCTTGTCATTCATGGCATTATTAATCCATTCAAAGAGCAGGTTTTCATCTGTCTTTTTGGAAGAAAGTAAATGAATTCTGTCAAGAAAGAGGGTGGGAAAAGGGCATATCACCATTTTCTGTCTTCATATCCAACAGTCATAATATCACACAACATTGTCTAGTCGTGTAATCAGTGTACGTGTAAAAAACCAAGGACAGAGGAAGAGAACCATTGTGTTGCTATGGTTTCACATGAAGTTTTGAAAATAAGAGTGAAATAGTGAAGTAAACTAAAAAAAAAAAGTAAAAATGATCTTGTCTCTCTTCCAAACAGAATTTGGCCATCCCCATTTTTTATATGATTCACCTCAAAGGCACACATTCCTTCAAGAATAAGAAACATATCTGAAGCATAGCAATCTTTTGAGTGACTATTTATATTAATGCATTGAAATGAGGAGTTTTTCTGATAATTGTGCATGGACTTAAAGGATTTGATTGCATAGAATTGCTGTGTTTATGCTAACTCTGGAGGAAATGAGGCTTTGATGAACAATTAATGACAATCCTACAGCACCCACCTCTGGGGTTCAAATTCCCCACCAAGTTATATCAAGAGATATCACAAGAATGCTCTCTGTCTTCTATGTTGTTTGCAGTAAGTATTGAGCTGCTGACTCAGTTAATTTGAATTCATTCCAAAATAAATGGCCTGTGAATTAAGAATGAGGCACATCTCATAAATCTTCTTGCAGACAACATGCCACTATTTGTATAAAACACAGAAGAGGTTATTCCTGTACTGATAGCTTTGTTAGAGGAAGCTCCCTCTGGCATTATAAGTCTAAAAACCTCTGTCTGAAAAAACACCCTTGTCTATTCAGCAAAACATCCAATTCCTCAAGAATCTGACAATGAAATTCCCCAGCTTAAAATATCTGAGCATAACTGTTCTTAAAGACCTCACACAATGGCTATCCAGAACATATATCATAGTAATAAATATAAGTAAGTAAAACATACTTAACTTATTGAAATGCTTAATGCTAGGGAAATTAATAACGGTGGGTTTGTTACACAGATTCCTATTCTGTTTTAATTTTTAGGATTCTGATTTTGCCTTCTCCTGAAAAGCACCATAAATAACAGAATTTTGCCATCAAGATAGAGAAAATGGCAGAGTAACAGGTACCAATTTTTACTTTATCATGTTCTCCATCTTGATACTAAATTCTAGAACATACTAACCCAATTGCTACATTATAGACCTCCAAACAATGAATTTAGAATTACAATATATCTTGTGGCAATTCACACTAGACGACTATTAATTACAGGAAGTCCTCAACTCATGGCCATGAAGGAACCTACTCATTAGGGTTGGAAGTCACAACCGCCACATGAAGTGCCCATGTGAATACTTCACATGATGCTGCATCTCTGCTCTCTCCAATGCAGTCATGCAGGTTGTTAAGTCATCTATGGGATGCCATCATATACTTATCTTCCAAAGCACTCCAGAGATCCATTTGGGGGAGAAGGACTGGGCACTCTGTTTCTGAGCCTTATGGTGTAATCCTGGAAGTAGCTGCCATTTTTTCAAGCAGCCACAATTCAGTTCAATGCAACTGTCCCGAAAATGGCAAATGCTTCCGGGATCATGCCAAAAGGCCCAGCAATGGAGTGGCTTGCTTTGCTTTCCTAACAGGAGCTTCACAGTATTCCCATTCTTTCTTCAGCAAAACCTTCATAAGGCATTCCAGATGTCACTAACCTGTCCATCTTTGAAGGCACAGAATTAGTAGATCATGAAAGTGTGAAGGTATCATTTATCAAATGGTTCAAATCTTTCTTCTGGAGCTTAATTGGGAATGAACGGTTTTTATCACATTACATGCATTAATCAGCTCCTCAATGTAAGAATGCCTGTATTAGCCATTACTAATGAAGTAATCATTGCAATTTGTCCTTTCTTTGTCCTGTTCAATTTCATACCCTTCTGATCTCGTTGTTTGCCACTCCTTCCCAACTCTACAATAAATGATACTTAGAATCATAGACCCATAGAATTAGAAGGGTTGTTTCTGCACTAAATCCCCTGTTTAGTGCAGAAAACCAAATTAAATCTTGCCTGAAAAAGTTGTTCAGCTTCTGCTTGACCTCATCCAGTGAAAGGAACACTGGCATCTCTGGGCTGGAACTTGCATTTCAGAATAATCTATATCTGAACAAAATGAGCCATAAAAACATATGTCATAAAACATTTGTTCATCTTTAAAATATCACAAGATTTTTGTGTCTCTTCTCTAGGCTACTTCCAAACAAAAGATCCAACTGATGGGCAATATTTATAAAGAGATTATCAGGGAGGGAAGGATAGAGAGAGAAAATTGAAACTGGAGGGTGGGTAAGAAAAAAGAGAACTTCTAAGGATTTAACCCAGGGTGTGTTAAGAAGAGCTCCCTAGTTCATGAGTATTCCAAAATCGCTTAGCTTCTCAATTATGAATGCCCTTAAAGTGAAGAAAAGCAGGCGAATAAGTAGGGGGGAAATAAATTAAGAGGCCTGGAAAATCTTCATTGCAAAATATGTCAATCCATTTAAAGATTGTCTGCAGAATATTTTTGGAGGTTTTCCTAATATTGTAGAGCAACTTCCCTTCAGCTTTACACATTGAGAATGTGGATGCAAAAAACTAGGGTGTTCTCCTCTTGCCTCCCTTTTCCCAAGGGCAACATGTAAATAAAGGCTACTGGGCTTAAACTGGACTTCAAAAATAAAAAGATGGCTAAAGACTGCAATGCAAGAACATGAGATGATATTGAACTTTCCAAGGCAGATATCTTTCTTCTAAATCTAGCTAACTTCTCTGTTTCATGCCTTGAGATCTTTAGTAGCTACCTTCCTTTTTCTTTTGTAGCCTTTTATATGTCCCTTTCCAAAGATTAAGCTAACAGGCCATACTGATTTTCCACTGAGTCTTGAGTGTTTTAAGGAATCATCACCCACACAGTTTTTGCTCACACAGGAGCATTAAGTATACAAAGCTTACTTGTGGCTGCAGTATATTTGGAAAAAAATTCAATACTTTCCAAACTTTTGCCTTAAGGCCATGTTATATTTCATGTGAGATTCCAGAAACAAAACAAGAAAAAGACTGTTGGTTGGTTTTCTGTGAAAACAGCCACTTTCTATGGAATTGTTTAAACAAGAGCTTCATTAATATGGAGGGAACCTGATGGAGGATGGGGAAAATGCAGAGTGGGTGTAAATGAAAAAAAAACACCCTCAAATGTATGGATAGTGGACAGTGAGTTGAATTTCTCCTATTCATTACCATCCAATTTCCACTAAATTTACTGAGCCTACAGCCTATTATTCAAATTGTGGAATCACAAAACCTACTGTTCTTCCTTTACATCTTAACAAGGGCTGATCAAGGTGAATCACTTGAAACTTCAAAAATAACATGACCCTCTGTAAGAATAAATAGCTTTTAACTGTTGTGTTTACAAAACTTGCTTTGAATAAGAAATAGCTTTCAGTACTATTTCATAAAGTAGTTGTATTTGTTTACTAAAAGAAAAATGAACAATCCTACTAATGCTGTACAACTACTACTACTACTACTACTATTACTACTACTAAAACCACAGTCATTGCTTTGGCATGAGACAAATCCCTTTGAGATTCAAATGGCAGCTTGGCCAGTATATGCAATTTTAATATATCCCTATTGTTTTTGTGGATTGGGAATTTCCATGTCAAGGTTTTCTTTGATAAATCACAAAACAAAACAACAAAATCTGCTGCTTTGCACACCACCTATCTGCAAAACCAAACCAAACAGGAGTATTTCTGACACTTTATTACTAAGTAACTCTAGTCAATTTCATACATTCAAGAGTTATTTTAAAAAGGGGAAAGAGAAGGAGAAGGAGAAGACTGGGAATAAATACATAAGCAGTTAAAACCTCCACAATTATTCTTGGGTACGTTTTAGATTGGAATCCAAAGGGCCAGGAGATGGAAAGACAGATAGCCTGAAAGTGCCCCTAGGTCACCCCTTCATAGGATAAGATTAGATCCTACATCAGTAAGCCAAATCTACATGAACTGTCTCAGTGATACTTTAAGGAAGTGTTTCTCAATCTCAGCCACTTTAAGATGTGTGGACTTCAAGTCCCAGACTTCTCTAGCCAACATGCTAACTGGGAAATTCTGGGAGTTGAAGTCCACACATCTTAAAGATGATGAGGTTGAGAAACACTGCTTTAAGGAAATAGTGGGTCAATCGGGATCACATTTCAAAATAATTATGATGCTAACTGGATAGCAATAGCAATAGCACTTAGACTCATATACCACTGTATAGTGCTTTACAGCCTTCTCCGAGTGGTTTACAAATGTCAGCACATTGCCCCCAACAATCTGGGTCCCCATTTTACTGACCTCGGAAGGATGGAAGGCTGAGTCGACCTTGAGCTCCATCAGGATTGAACTCCAGGCTGTGGGCAGAGTTAGCCCGCAATACTGTGCCACCATGGCCCCTATGGATTCTTTTAAGAAACATTTCAGAACAAATTTAAAAAATCTTTAAGAGGGATTACCAGAAATATTTTTATTTTAGATCCCCCCCTCAAATTCACCTCGATCCATCTCTATTTGGAAAGCTTTGTTTTAAACTGCTCCCCACCCCTCCACCCCCAGTACAATTAACCAGCATTGTTCAACAGACATTCCTTTACAACAAGAGATCAATGAAATTAGATAACTGGTACTAAATTGCTTCCATTCATTACCCGTAGCACATTATGTCTGTTGTAGTTTTGACAATTAGAATGGGCAAAGAATAAAAATTCCAATAAAGGAACACACACATCAAACATCAGTTCCTTGTACTGTTTCCCTTTGAAGTCTCTCGGGCAGGTTTCCAAGATTCAGTCACCAATTGATTTACAAGTTTCACTCACATCCCAGCCCCACGCCTAAACTGTTAACGGAGATGAAAATTCCAGTCTCTGATTGAATCCCCAGCCATGTTGCATTAGTAAGGGTCCTGTATTTCAAACAGACTCTTTAAAAGCTAAAATCTGTTTCTTCTGGCTATGTATGAAATGCAAGATCCTGCGTTTAAGTTGGCACTGCAATGTTATCAGCCTCGGAAGAATGTGGAGTCCACTGACTTGCTTAATTGAACAGGATGATATGTTTCCATTGGCAAGCATACTAGTTAAACCAACAGCCTACAAATATTTGTGAATTTAGATTATGTCTGCTATATTTTCCCACAGGTTACTGAGCACTTTTCTTCTCAGGGCTGAAACTCTAATCAAGTAGATTTACATGTGTTAGTGACTGGGGATTGTATTTAACATATTTGCAAAGGTGAGGTTGTGAGGCGGTGATGCACTAAGGTTTTCTGTGGTTTCCTGACTATGGAGACAAAATTTATTACCTGCCAACTCCAATGAACTGGCCGGTGTAAAAAAACTAGAAAAAATCCTCATAAAAACAGCTAAGAACATAAAATCACAGGCAACCCAGACTAAAATTATCCAATGAACAACAAAATCAGCAACCCCCCCCCCCAAAAAAAAAACAAGACCCTTAAACAAATAATAAATGTCAACCCCAGGCCTGGGACCAAAGCCAGGTTTTCAAAGTGAAATGTGAATGTGATTCAAGATGTAGTTATTACCCTACATACACCGCCTGTCTATGTCAGCCCTTCCAGGCACACCAGACTGGAATACCACTGTTATGAATGCTAATATTACATTTATTATCAGGTCACAGTAACTGAATCTTGCAATACATTTCCCCCCTCTCTTTAACTTCATGAGAATTAAGCAGGGTACCATCTGAGATGCTTTCTCACATTACATTTCAACTCAGATTTCTCTTATCTAACTGTTCTCTTGGCTATGGCTCTTCCTCAAGGTTATTTTCATAGCCTATTACAGTTTCCCATAACATCTGTCCAGCCAATTTGATCCTGCAGGATTTGCTATGCTCTGGGTTTCTTCAATTAAACAGTGTTATCTATTGGAACCCCAAAAACATGTTTCTCTGTTACAGTGTTTGGCCTCTGGAATGAGCTTCCCAAGATAAGTTGCTCTCATTTAGAAAAACCATGCAGGAGGTTCCTGAGACACGGTTGATCTTCACCCAGACCACAGCGAGGGAGAGTTCATTGTGCTTGCTATCTTTCATATTTTTTAATATGTTTTGTTGATTTTATTGTCTTTTTTTTGTTTGTTTGATGGTTGTGAACCTCTCAGAGTTATTGAGACCTGGTAGTTCACTTTATATCCTAGGTCCTAGGCCCTAGACAACTGCTAGCCTGACTAACTGATCCTGAGCCAATTTGAACCAATGGTTAAGGTGCTGGCTTAGAAACCAGAAGATTCTGAGTTCTAGTCCCACCTTAAGTAAGAAGGCCAGCTGGGTCACTTTGGGCCAGTCACTCAGTCATACTTGCATTACAGGGTTGTTATTGCAGAGAAAATTGGATGAGGAAGCAATACTAAGTATGTTCATCGCCTTGAGTTATTGACCAAAATAATAATGGTGAGATATATGGATGGATGGATGGATGGATGGGCGATCCATCCATCCATCCATCCATCCATCCATCCATCCATCCATCCATCCATCCATCCATCCATCCATCCATCCATCCATCCATCCATCCATCCATCCATCCATCCATCCATCCATCCATCCATCCGTGGTGTGATCATCTTTTTCTGTATGCATTCTTAGAATGTACCTTCCCTCCTGTCTAGCTGAAGTAGCGATATACAACCATGGTTACAGCAAATTTAACAAGTTCCTAGCTGCAAAATTGCCAAGATGCTATTGTTTATTTTTACAATTCAAATGGGCTTTTAAATGCAAGAAGAATGGTTACAAGGAAGCCAAGAAGCGTTTGGAAGTTATCAGTATAACATTTTGTTATTTTACCTTGCAATAACTTCCTATTTTTATATATGAGGGTTTGTTTTACACAACACCAATCAAATGCACAAATACATGTAGAGAAAAATACAGAGGAAATTACTGGAAATTTCTTTTCTTTCTGAAGTGGGAGTTAGTGGATTTTGATTACTCCGCAATTAGTGGTATGTTGGGAAGTGTTGTGTTATTGGTTGATATTCTGTGCATTCTCCTATTGGTCAGCTGAAAGGAAAGAAAAGAGGAAAACGCTTTGTGAGGCACTGGTGGGATAGAAAACTAATAGTGTGGAAGTGTGTTTAGCCTAATTCATCTGTCCATCTATCCATCCATTCATATGGCATCCCACTTGTAGAGCAACTTGGGGTGGCTAAAGGCATCATAAAACAAAAGCAATATTAAAAAATAAAATACTGCACAACACTCACATTTACAGTGAGCTCATATATCATTTTGCTCAGAGCCTGGTGTGTGTGTGGGGGGGGGGACAGGTCTTCAAAGCTTTCTTAAAGGTTGGCAATGTTAGAGCCAGACAGATCTCAGGGGGATGCTGTTCCATAGGGCAGGTGCTGTAACAGATGACACTGTTTAATTGAGGGGACTGAGAGCATGCCAAGCTTATTAGATCTTTTAATAGGCAGAGATAATTGGAAATAGATTTATCCTCAAATATCCAGATCTTGTGCCATGTCAATCTTTATAGATGGCTGCCAGACCTTGAATTGCATCTCAGAATTCACTTATAAACAGGGCAAATCACACAATTGTGATTTGTAAGCTTACCCAAGGTGTGTTCTTCCAGTCTTAGAACTTATTTTCCCTTTCTGAAAGTGAAAGGGATTTTAGTAAGTGTTATAAGCTGGGAAGGGAGATGGCAGACCTCAGGGTTTTCAGAGGTTGTGTATTAATGAAAAAATTACAATACATAGGCTGCCAGCAGTCAGCAGAACCTCCTGACACATCCTATTCATTCTTAGGGGGAATTTATTACTCTCTCAGCCCAGCCCTAGGAAAATGTGAAAGGAAAATGCTTTAGATTGCTTTACTCAAAACCCAGAAATAAAGAGCTTAATGAACATCATGCCAGACCAAGACAAGAGGATATCTATTTATTGTATATTCTAGTCTAGCATCTGCAAAAGTTTTTTGAAGAAATTCTCTTTTAAAACAATATAGTGAAATCTCTAGATAGAAAAAGGAATTCATTGGGAAAAGGGAAGGAACAAAAGAAGGCAAGATTAACTGAGTATGTTTATTTATTTATTAAATTTATATTCCACTTACCTCATTGTTATGTTGAACCTTTTAAATAAATTAGCTGGCCTGCTAGTTGCTTCAGTAAGACACCAGGGCCACTAACACGTTGCAATGAAGATTATTTTCTTTGTGTTTTGTTATTAATTATTTTGTTATCAATTATTTGATTGTTATATTTCCAGCAATGTTTAGAAAGCGAATGGTCTACTTTCACAATCAGTGCCAGGATCACATACTACTTATACAACAACTTATACCAATTTTATTAATGTTTAACATTAATAAAATAGACAATTTGACATTTTTTCATGGATATTCCAATTATTTAATGTCGTATTTCCATTTCAATTCTGCATCTATTTAATAATGCAGCCATTGAATTGTTCACTTCCTGAATGGTACTTCAGCAGCCTGCTATCCATGTTAAAGAACCAGCTTGGTAATACATTTTTAGCATTGGCTACTGCCGGTCTATTTTCTTCATTTGAATGTGCAAGATCTTACACTTTACCCTGGATCTTTTGTTGGGTCATATAAAATAAGTTCTTCATCTCTATCAGTCAATTAATGTCTTATCTTCAATTCCTACTGGGATCATTTGAAACAATGAATTGAATCTTGGCAGAATATTCATTTCTACCACTATTCTCCCATACCAGGATTTTAACTTTCTCCATCTTGAAATATCAGTCAAATACGGCAGTAATTACTCTTAAATAAATCATATTTTTTGTTAAATAGATTCCAAAATCCCCAATTTTTTTAGCAGTAATGTTAAATCCCATTGTTCTCTTTATTCCATTTTAACAAAGTAGTGTGTTCCCATTCTCAACCCCCAAACAGATTTACCGCTGCCATTCAGAGTTCAAGTTTATTGTGTGACTCTCTAATAAAATAATTAATATGTGTAAGCCGATGCAAGAAGTGAACAGTTTTAAGAGACTCCTCTTTCTCCATTATGTCTGACTTCCTAAAGAGCAAGTTCAATTATTAGCCTGTGTTATAATAATTATGTAATATTTTCTCAGTGGAAGCAATAGCAATCTATTGTACTCAGAGGTAATTACAGCTTTTGAAAATCTTGATAGTCTTTGGCACTCCCTGCCAGCAATAAAATAAATGAACAAGACAGAAGATGATTATTCTAAAAATGTGGATGTGCCTAAAAGATTGGTATGATAGAAAAGAAATTACTGGGTTTTTTTTTTATAATGAAGTGAATATCCTTATAATAATTGTCTCTAAAGGTTATCAGATTCTTTTGTAAAGGAGTAGGGAATAATTAAGCTCAATGATTTTGCTCTGTAGCTTCCTTCTTCTAGAATTCTATAGTCAGAATAGTATACATATAAATGGATATAGATATATAGATATAGATAGATATAGATATAGATATAGATATAGATATAGATATAGATATAGATATAGATATAGATATAGATAGATAGATAGATAGATAGATATAGATATCGATATATATATATATATACTGTATATATATATATATATATACTGTATATATATACTGTATATATATATTGTGTGTATATATATATATATATATATATATATATATATATATATATATATATATATATATATATATATATAGAGAGAGAGAGAGAGAGAGAGAGAGAGAGAGAGAGAGAGAGAGAACTTTCTTTTCTAATGAATTTTATGGCAGTAGTACTATCAAATCTATAGATCCTCTCTTTCAAGTAAACACAGACAGAATATTTCTACATAGCATATTTTTCACTCCTTTCCACTCCCTAATTCCTCACAAACCAGTTTAAAGATGATCTTCAATCACTTCACGTACTTTTTCTTTCCCTCTCCATGTTAGAAGGTAATTTAAATCTTTCATTTGTAGTTTGGAATCAGTATGTATTCTAACAACTGCATGATAGTTTTTAAAGGTGTCCACTCTATGTTGTCTCCTAAAAATGTAAGAAAGTATGATGCTGGACTTCTTCTAGTAGCTCCAGAAGACAGACCTGCCGGCACCCCCTTTCCCTGCCCCAAAAGTGGTTTTCAGTTATAAAAAAGTAGATTTTAGTTGAATGTCAGGAAAAATATTTAAGATATGTTGAATGGAAAGTTCTGCCCCAAGTGGAGCAGCGGAAACGTGCTGGGCCCATAACCCAGAGATCGATGGATCAAAACCATCCTCTGCTAATTGCCCTTTCCATCACTAGAGACTTTTAACCATCACTGGAGGCTTTTAAAAAGAGACACAGCCATTTATCTGAAATCGTATAGGGTCTTCTGCTTGAACAGGGGGTTGATCTAGAAGACCCCCGAGTCCTTTACAACTGTTTTTCTGTTCTGATCTTTCTCAATTAAGATGTTTAACAGAAGTTGGGTGATCATTGTTGGGTAATGCTAAGGTTCCTGGACTATGGACAGGATTGGACTATTTACTTGCAAAGATTCCTTCCATATTTGCATTCTATTATTTTAGGAAAACAGACTAGTCCATAGTTCTTCAGTGCCTATATGGCATGTTACTCTACAACTTCCAGCATCTTTGGAAAGTGTGGCAATGGTTCCACAACATCTTTGTAGTTTGGCCTCACACACACAGACACACAAACAGAGACACACACACACAAACACAAACTCCAGCATCTTGCATTTCTATTTAGGCAGCAAAGTCAGAGCAGTTAACCCAAAAAAAACAAATGAAGAATTTAAAAGCATTTTCTCTACATTAGTAATCAAGACAATGGCCATATTCTCACACTACATTGTTATATTTTGGGTGGGTTTACTGCATCATCCCAACTTAGAAATATGGTTAGTTCATAATTCAGTGATAGGACTACAATCGATAATTATTTTTGTTTATTATTGTTATTAATCAATGTTACAGCCTAGCTTATATATACCCAAAGGGACAATAATGCCCATTGACATTCTCTTCTCACTCCCCGCTCCCCAAATGCATCAATTTCCCATGCCACTTCTATTTCTATAAATATTCCCCAGAGCTCAAACTGGCTTTAAATAATTTCTTAGAAAATTGAAATATTTTATCTGGATGCCAATCTATGCAGAAAATAAGAGAGGAATGTAAGTTGAAGCATTATAATCGTGCTTTCCTGCTGGTTACATCAAATTCCTAACATTTTTTATTAGACAGCCTCTTTAATTGAATAAATCATCTTCCTCCATTGCAACAACTTTATAAATGGGTAAACCATACATGAACATTTTTAAGTGTGTCAATGGCATACTCTCAAAATTTCAAATATGCCCACCATCCCCCCAAAAGTTGCCATCCTTTATCTAGCATTATAACTGAACCCAATTTAATGGACAGCATATGCTGTAGTGAAGCATCTGTTAGTGTGCTGAGAAAATGACATAAGGTGCAAGGATAGTCACAAACCATCTCCACTTCTATATATTCTCTTATATTCCTTCTAGATGGGCTTCTTGGGGAAAAAAATAAATAGGGCAAGGGAATGGTTAGGGTTAGGGTTAGATTTAGGATTAGGGTTATTCTTCCCTCTTGTCCAAAATGATATTCTACATTATAGGTATCTGTTTATTGTTGTTGTTGAAGGAAAATTCAAAACAGGAAATTACTGGTATGCTAGATGAAAAGGCTGACCTTTTCCCCTTGGGGAAATATTTTAATACTATGTTAGGGCATATTTAGTGTTCCATGTGAACAGACCATTGCATTGAATGCCCATGGAAAAAAATAGCTCTCCTAGTTCAGGGTGAGCTATTCAAAAGCTATTCAGCTCTGTTAGCAAAGAAGCAAATGTAGATTGATTTATGCAGGAATGTAAATAATATCTTTCTCTGAAATCAAGTCAATGTGCCATCCCAATGAAGACATATAGAAGAAAACCTGCCATCAGCAATGTCCCAAAGGTGCTTTTTCCAAAAGGCAACTGGAATTTCTTGGGGGGTTTTGTCTGAGACATTTCACTTCTCATCCAAGAAGCTTTTTCAGCAACTGAAGAAGCTTCTTGGATGAGAAGCAAAATGTCAAACCAAAAAGCCAAGAAAGTCCGGTTGCCTTTTGCAAAAAGCACCTTTGGGACAACCATGATCTGGATGATTGAGAATCTACATACATTCAGCAAATGGGACTGGAATACAGCAAAGCCAAGAGCTTTTAAAGGGGAATACTTTTCTATAGATGAATGTCTGCATACATGTAAACCTATAATTGGTTACATTAGTCAATCATCATTTCAACAAGCAGTCTGAAATGTGCTATTTTTAAAACATAGGCTAAAGGAGATGACTTTGTTCAGAGTTCAAGAGGTTAACTGCACAGTGTATTATTTCTTTGTTAATACACTGAGAAAAAATTCAACTTCTGAATAATATAATGATATAAAAGATTAGCAGTAAGGGAAGAAAACAGACAAGACATTCTCAAAAATCCTCTAAGTTAGCTGGTTTTGGTTCTTCTTACCCAGAATTAAACTTGTTATGAAACCAAAAATGTTCAGTCCGTTGAATAGAGAGAGAGAAACTTGAGGTGAAGAGATATATTTTTGATTCGTTACAGGGCAATGTTTTCAAAAGAATTTCCTGAGGAGGAATAAGAGATGCTTGGGGAATAAGATGAAGCTGATGACAAAAATGTGAAGATTTCACATCCTGCCATAGTGACAGTTTATCTTTCACCAAGCGGGCTTGACATTAGCAAAAGGTCAGGAAAAAGGGGATAAAGGGAGGGAAGGAATGGAACAGAGAATGTATGGGTCAGAAAGCACATAAGTCTACAGATGAGTGAACTTCTCTTTAGCCTGGTTAAAACACATTGTTTGTCATCTTTAAAAGCTCTCTTTCTCCATTTCTCCTGGATCTTTCACCCCTGTACTTCATTTTTGTACAAATGCAGCTGGAGGACCTCAGATTGTTTCTGAGCAATAGAAGCAGGATCAGAGTAGATTTGGGTGAGGGAGATTTCCTTTCCTGCTTCCTCCTCAGTTGAGGCGTATGGATGAGTTGAGGGTACCCATGAGAGTGAATTAGACAACTGAAGTGGTCCTGCAAGCTTTCCCATCTCCAACCCCACTCCAAGCCTTCTCTTCCCCCTCTTCTTTCCTATCCACAATATACCAAAGTGAGTGGACAGAAAGAAAGACTGATGACAACTATTGGGATGGATTCTTGCAGGCTGGATACAGGAACCATACTTTACACTCAAAGCTCTGTAAGATTGAATAGTGGCATTCATTTGCTTCCAAAACCTGGTTAAAATTTCTCTAGTTCTATAGTAACTCTAATTCTTTAATATCTCTAGTGTTCTCTAATATCACTGGACACTTCTGGCAGCATTTGGGCCACGGAGTTTGGTTTCACTGTCTTCTCCTTGATGGTAGAATTAGTGGTAATACTTGAGGCTGGGAGGCAAAAATGAACCATCTGAAACTGACCAATACTTCCTAGGAATCAAAATGGTTGGGGTTTTTTTTGTCTCTGTGTATATTTTCTTTCTTTAAATCCCAAAAGGCACACATGAACAACCAATTGGTTGTAGTACAATGTGTTATGTGAATTCAGGCAATTGTGATATGGCTGTATAAAGAAATGATGGTTTAGTATGATGAGCAAACTCAGCCAGTTTCTGCTTCTCCCTTTTACTGATTATGCTTCATAGGTCCTGAAATAGTTAGAGAATTCTGGATTGATTGAAACAATATCATCACAGATCTTCCTTCTTTATTAAAAATACTTAGATAAACATTTGCGGCCATCTTGAACTTCCCACAAGATATGTGTATATATGGTGTGTGTGTGTGTGGGGGGGAGAAGAATCATTCAAAACTGAGTATGACATTTGAGGTATGGTCTTAATTCTAAGCATCTCTCCAATCCCCTACATATTATCCTTTTGGCTTTCACATGTTTGATTTCAAAACAGAATTTGTTCTCTATTCTTCTCCCTCAAAGTTGATGAGCAGCCTAATCTCTTACAATTCAAAGGAAACTGGATTACAGTAGCTGCCTAATAAATTGCATAATTCATATTGAGGAAATCTCAGTTTAACACAGTTCATGGAAGAATGTGCGGCAATCAGGCACTTGCCTCTATAGTCCAGGGGTAGGCAACCTCGGCTCTTTTATGACTCATGGACTTCAACTCCCAGAATTCCTGAGTCAGCATGGCTGGCTCAGGAATTCTGGGAGTTGAAGTTCACAAGTCATAAAAGAGCCAAGGTTGCCTACCCTTGCTCTATACAATCCTCAAACAGGGTTTGAAATATAGTAAGATATCCTTTTAAAAGCGGGATTCAGATGAAATTGATGAACTGCTAGAAGCCGTGCCTCTACAGGAGGTCCTTATGCTAGTGGAGAGGTACTGAATGTTCTAGTCTGCACATTATATAGAACTGTGGTTTTATTCCTGTTTTATTGAATAGATCAGAAATGGTTTTGCACAATATGCTCCATTGGCCTCCCTCACCCAAGTGTCTTCTCACAATTCCCCTGTCAGGATGGCCATGGCTGAGAACTCCAGGAGTTTTAAATCCACACACCTGAAGGGTGTCTGGGTTGTGGTAGATTGCCCTAAATAATGAATGATGGCTTAAAACCAAAGGAGTGGTTCACTCAGCATGATAAGCTAGAACCAAACAAACCATGTTGTAGTTTAGTGCATTATGTGAACCAGAACATTTCATCATTTTTTTTCCAAAACACGAAACAAAACAAAATCCTGAATGGCAATTATAGATTTTACTTTCTTTATTGGCATGAAGGAGTCTGGTGATACAAATGAATATCGCAAAGAGGTTCCATTTTTTAATCTAGGGAAGTATAAATAATTGAAGAATTTATTATTAATACTTTTCAAAATTAAAAAAATGTAGTTTACATAGTGGTTCCAAAAATTAAAATAAAAAGCAAAAATAAAGAAAATAGTATGAAAATGTGAATATATAAATGCCACTACAGTTCCACACATCTTTTAGTAGCTAACATTGCCTATTCGCATATCAAAATCTTTCTATAATATTTACTCAGAATTCAGAATGATCTCCTATTATGTTCCTAGAAGATGAAAGTCAATAGCTTTCTGTTGTGGTGTTTTAGCCCTTTTATCCCTTTATTGGGGGGGGGGGGGTTTGCAGGTGTATTTATATATTTTAATTATTACTTTTCTATGCCTAATTATAACATTCAAAAAGAGGAACTATAATCTGACCTTGATCTATCAGAATTTGATCAGTGGTTATGGATGAAGTTAGCCTTTTTTCAGTGAAAGTGTCCTAGTTATGGAAACAAAATTTCCCGATGCCAAATATCTATTTCTGTTATAATTCTAGTGCCCTATGAAGATATTTTCCTTTCCCCTGAAACTTTCATCACTAGATTTCATTACAGAAAAGACTATAAAATAACATGTTATGGTACTGTAAATGCCCCAAGCTTGGTTAAAGTAAAAAAAGCTGTTTCATTAATTTGATTACAAAAGTCTTTTTCTTCTGTTTTCTTTTCTCCCTATACAATACACTGTGTAATACAATAACCTTCAGTGACAAGAGGTAGCAAACTTTACTTCCTAACAAGATGTTGGCCCTATCATTTCTTAATTTAACAAAAAGGTTTAAGATCTCTTCTTCCTGTTTTCTTTTATTTTCTTCTCAGTTGCTATCTTGACTACTGAAGTATCTTGGGACATGTTTAGAGATCACTGATAGCCTAGGGTCTTGTGTGTTAGAGGAAGGAAGCCAACTTTCTTTAATATCACAAGGGAATACCATTCTTTTTCTGATGCACGGTTAAGAAAATATTCTGGTATGGTTTTGTGAGCCTAGTCAGGAAATTTGTGATTCCTTTTTCCTGCATGCAATCTCCCTTTAGCTAACATATAAACAGATAAGCTTTAGTGCTGTTATATTGCATCACCCATCAATTTGATATTTACAGAGAACGGGACAAAGGTCTACTGCAAGACAGCAATACTGCATAACTTATTTATTAATTATCTGCCATCAAATTATTTGTCAACTCTTAGCCACCACTCAGATACACTTTCTCCAGGACACTCGGTCCCCAACTGGATCCTTCAGATGTTCCAATTGTGCACCTCACTAATGCTGAATCCCTTTATCTTGTTGGTGGTCATTTTCTTCTTTCCTTCCCCCCTTTCATAGCATTAGTATCTTTTCCAAAGAGCTAATTCTTCACTTTATGTGTTCAATATAGGATAATTTGAGCCTGGTTATTTGTGCCTTGAGTGAAAACTCTGGATTGATTTGCTCAATGATCCATTTGTTTTTTTGGCGGTATTCAGGGATCTTCTCCAACATCAAAGTTCAAACGTGCCAACGATCTTTCTATCCTGCTTCTTCAGTCCAACTTTCATTTCCACAGAGTGTCACAGAAAAATTATTGCCTGCTCCATTCTGAATAACTTTCCCAAGGCTGCTTTATCCAGCGCTAGTTTGTGTTTCTTGAGTGATAGTTCGCCTCAGCTTCTGCCCACCTAGCATTTTAAAAACATGTTTTATGTGAATAGATACATAGGTATCACTTCAGTGGGAAGACGAACCGGTGCTTCATGTGGACGGTTAGAATCCTGCTGGTGCTGAACCTTCCCAGTAGCGATGCCCATTTGTGAGGAGGCTTCGGTGGAGGAAAAGGGCCCCAGATGATGCTGCAAGAAAGCCATTCCTCTTTCTTTCTGGTGCAGAGCTACTTCACCTCCTGTGGCACACCTTGGAAAGCACACAAGAATGAACCAAACAGGGCTAGCAAAGAGGCAGACAAACTACTACTCTGCATTAGCATTGTAGTAAAAATGAATTTGTTGATTGTTTAGGACTGAGTGAATCAATTTTAGGAGAAAAAACTATTATCCTTTGGAAAATCCAGGCAATCACTAGATGGCAGCAAAGAGAGGCAGAAGATGGTAGCTGTTTGCTGTCACCTAGAGACTCCTGGACTTTTTTATAGTCTGAATCTTCAGATTTTATTAGCTCCCCAATGTCCAATGAATAAAGAATAATGTTGTTTATTTAGCACAATCAATATTTACTACCTTTATAAAGCAACATTTGCTGTTGTTAAGAACAAGAACAGAACTTTGATCAGACAATTGTTCATCTATTTGTGTTTGTTTCATGTTAAAAATAGATTGTGTCTTTTGTTTTTATTACATTATTACATTTACGTTTTCACAATAAAAAAATCAAAACTCCAAAGAAAAAAGATTATAGAAAAGTAAGTAGAACAAATGGAAAATAAAATTTCTGCTAAAAAAGAGAATCAGATCCTCTCCACTTCTGCAAGAAGATATTTGTTTAACAGATAAGGATTATGTTTTATGGTTTAAATTTGGTTTTAATTGAGTTATTGTTTTATTGATAACTGCATGTTGTTTATTTTGTGTTTGTGTGTGTATGTGCATGTGGTTGTTTCAATTATGTGAGCCATCCAGATTCATGGATATGAGATATGTAGCTATAAAATTGAATAAATACATCTCAACAGATTGAAAAGAAATACCAATTATTGTTCTGGGGACATAAGTGAAAAAATTACACAGTGGCGGTGTCCTCATATACACTCTAATATTTTATTTGGTTGTTTGTTTATGAAAATGTGTATGGTCGCTCACTCACTCTAAGTCAGGGGTGTCAAACTGCCGGCCTGTGGGCTGGACGCATCATGAGGAAACTGCGCCTTCCCCATTGCCGGCAATGGGGAAAAAGCTCCAACACGTCGTGCAATGTCACGTGACGTCGCGAGTTTGACATGGCTGCTCTAAGTGATTCTGGGAGGCTTACAGAAATAAAAACTCAATATGCAAACAATAAAAACAATAACCCCCCATTAAACATTTGATAGTCTAATCAAAATTATTTGTTTATTTTTAATATCTGTGGAAAAGCCCACCAACATCCATCATCCCACCAAGACCTACCACCCCACATATTTGTGAGAGGAAATGCCTGTGTGTGCTCCAAGTTCTTTACTGAGCTACTGAGCTACGAGGGGCCCCGCCTTCTTCTTCTGTGTCTGCCAAATTTACTTTGGAATCTTTGGTGAGGAATTCTAATCAAAGGATTATTTTTAAATTATTTTATTTTATTTTCATAAGTCCAAGCATGCAGTATCTTTCGGATCACTCTTATCTACAATTTCAGCTCTATTTTAAACAGGCTAACTGCAAAACAAATTACATTTTTCATCAAATTGTTTTAAAAATAGACCTGGGAAAGCTAACAGGAGAGAGAAAGGAAAAGAAAGCCTTTTAAAAGCCTTAGAAACCAATCTGCTGATGGTCCCACTGAAGCAATCCATCTCTGCACAAAGTTATTTATTGCAATGATTTATTAGATCGCTGCACATAGCTCTAACGTTCACTGATCTAATATGCTGAAATGGATTTTAAAATAAGAGAAATTGGGAAAGCTGTTTATCTTGGAAGACTCTTGCCAGGGGACACTTCCTCAGTCACTGTGAGGGTGCAAGGAAATTAAGGCTTATTTGATTTATTATATGTTTTACTATCTGCACAATAATGTGGTAAAAGAATCAGTGAAAGTTGCAACTTTCTCTATCAAGCGCTAACAAAAGCTACCACAAAAGAAGTTTATTAAACTTCTATGTTTCTTTTTCTCAGTCTTCAGTGATTATATTGTGGCAATAGCAAAATTAGCAAAAAAAAAAAATTAAGATCAGAATGCCTCCAGACTTACAGAACTGGAAATAAATCATCCAGTGCTCAGCACTTTTATATCCTACTGGCTTCTTTGGGAGAGATATAAAACTTGGGCTTAGAAGCTGAGTAAATCACATAGTGACTTTATTGCTGTGGTATGGTATTAAATAAATCATCATTGGTTGAGGTTTGCATGATCTAAATATGTTGGGACTTGGAATCATGATTCAGCAATATCTTGGCAGCCAGAAACCCAACTTTTCCCCTCGCAAATGTGAATGTTTTGGAAATGAAGATTGCCCTATGCAATTTGGTTCTAATCTTTGAAGATATGGCTGTCTGCATTTGGTAGCCACGTCTGTTGTCCATTTGCTTCCCTTGCCAAGTGTAGAACTAGTTATATTCCTAAATGCTTCAGTCTTTATGAGTATTTTATAAACTTGGGTTTAAATGTTTCAATGTGGTTTGGTGGATTATGGTTTGTGCTGATCACATCCTGATCTGATATGCTTTGATGTAAATCTGTTAAACAAAACAGTAATTTAAATCTCCCCAGGCAAGCTGTTAATACAAGCATCTTAAAAAAGACAAGATACTTTCACATGGTGATCAAATACCATATGAACCCAGAACTCTGAATGGGGTAAAAGAGGGGGGGGGGAAGGGAGGAACGCTGGCCTGGCCCAGAAAGAAGGTTTAAAAAAGTATCCTGAGAGCTCAGTCTCTGTGCTCCATGCCCACAGACACAACCAAAATCAGAACACAGCGTCAGTGGTCGGGCCCTACAAGTATCGGTCCTTAACTGTTTCAGTGTTTGAGAAAGTAGCTTTGAAATCCAATCCGTTTCCTAGAACTGGAAATGAAGAATTAATCCTTGACTTGTAAAAATAACATCCTGGAGGGAGAATTAATGGAAACAAGTAACAGGCCAGCCAGCAAGACACTTTCATCCTGGATTTTAATTTGCTAGTTTATTTTGGACCAAATACTAGAAGCATTTGTTCTTTTCTTCTCCCCACCCCCATTTTACTTTCTTTGTATCCAATGTACACATGATGTTGCAATAAATTAGAATATTTAGCTGTTTGAACTTTTAACAAAACATTCTCTTTCTTTAAACTCTTTAGTTATGCCTCGTCAGGCTGTCCCTAGCCAAAGGCAATTCAGATTTCAGACAGATTTGGATAACATATGTTCAAAACATGTTTCAGCTACTGACCTCACCAACCAAACACATGAAACTAAAAATAAATGTGGGATGGCAGAACTAGACAAATGGAGGGCCATATTTCTGCTTCAGAAGGGAAAGAGACAGTAATTCCTCTGAACTTTTTATTGTGGAATGTTCAGATCTGATGTCAGAGCTGTGAATATGGACTGACTTTGGATTCAATTTCTTGGATAAAGACCGCTATCTTTCACCTTCGTGTTTATATATGGATGGGGAATTTTAATAGTTAAAGAATGATAGAAAACCAAGTTCATTCCTCAATTTATCACTCATTTGTTTAACCAATTAAAGCACAGCTTGAAAACAATATTTTCACTTTTTTCACTATCCCCCTTAATTCTGTGATGAGTAGCACAGGGGACTGAAAAAGATTACTATCTAGTTGACCATCTTCAAAAGTGCCACAAACACATAAGAAAGATCCTGTAGGGAAGACTGTAATTTCTATTTCTGGCCTTTTGGCCTTTGCCACTAGATCTAGCAGAGAAGGCTTGCTCCAGGCCCCTTCCATAAATGTCATTTTGTTGGACCCCAGAATTGTGGCTGAGGCCTGGGGTTGTCAGACGGCCAATTAGCAGTAAAGCTGTTAACTGTTTGTATTCTAATTCAAAAAGTCACATTTTGAGAGGTCATTCTGAACATTTTGTGGCTCTCATTGGTTCATATGAGCTGGCTAATATTGTAGGTCATTGACTCTAGTGTCTTGATTGAAACTATATAAACAAACAAGTCCAGCTTGTTAGGCATTGTTTCAAGAAATGTGATTTAGTGAACAGCAGAGACAGCAGTTCAATGAACGTCTAGAAAGAGGAGGAGGATTAAAGTGAGATCTTTGAATTCAGAAACGTCAAGATTTAACCAGGATGGCTGGTTCTCTAGAATAGTTGCTGACCATAAGCTGAAAACGACTGGATTCAAAAAAGCAGGAAGATCAGAAACAGGAACTGTGATATCTTGGATTTGTCTTGGTCCATAAGTAATCATTTGAAAGAAAAAAGAGAAAAGAAAAAAGAAAGAAAGAAAGAAAGAAAGAAAGAAAGAAAGAAAGAAAGAAAGAAAGAAAGAAAGAAAGAAAGAAAGAAAGAAAGAAAGAAAGAAAGAAAGAAAGAAAGAAAGAAAGAAAGAAAGACATGTTGAAGTTAGCTGGACAGATGTTATTGTGACAGAGAAACAAACATTTTTCATTTGGTATTTCTTTAATGAGTCCAGGACCTGAAGAACTCCAAATGTTGTGCTACAGATTATTAGGAATGCTAATTGGGGCAAATTAACTCAAGGTTACTTAACATTTGAGCTTTATTTAAGGAAATGAACTTAATTAAGAATATACTAAATACAACTTTATCTAAAGTGATAGTACAAAAGCGACAGTACAAAAGTGACATTACCAAACCTCTGATCTTATCTAATTTTAATGTTCTTTATAAGTAGATATTTCTCCATATCTATTTACTTTATGCCCAAAGCGTAATACTCCACTGTGATAATATATAGACAATGCATTAAAGGGGAGATTTTATTAAAATACTATTGTGCAGTGGAATTTGTGTCTTCTCAATATCATACCAACACCACAACTATTACATCATACTGGCTGTCTATTCTGCTACATTTATTAACTTCTTTGCAAAGCTATTATAGATAAGGCCATCTAAAATACAAAATACTACTGATTTGTTTTGTATCTGTATTCATTCTCAAAAATATACTCATGGGATACTGCTGCTTTTTAAAAAAAAAATTACAGTAATTTGTTGCTTGGGAACAACAAATGTTGAAATCATCACTATTTTAAAAAATCATGGAATCTACACAGTGGTGGGATTCAAATATGTGAACAACCAGTTCTCTGTGTGGATGCTGCTTCCGGGAGTCCATTCTGGGCCTGGGCAACCAAAAATTAGCTGCCGGTTCTGCCGAAGTGGTGTGAACTGGCTGAATCCCACCACTGAATCTACACCAATCAAAAATGAATGTGCAATCTTTTCTCCATTTGCTTTTCATCCTGAACTTTTTACATCAATCCCAGGAGCAATCCTAAATTTAACATCTTGCAAATAATATTTTAAAACCTTGCCTGTAAAAACAATGGGCAGATTGTGTGGGTAGGGACCACAGCTGTTTCAATAGGACCATGAGAAAAGTCAAATTTAGTTGTAAAAAGCAAATGGTATCCATCAGAAAGAAATGTTGGAGATTATGATTAGAAGGGGTGGTACTTTGGTTTGGCAAATCACATTGCTTTGGGCTTACAATTCCTTGAAAAGAACAAACTCTGAGTCACTCTGATACCACTTCCAATTAGAGCATTAATTTATGCACTAAATCTATCTCAAACTGCTCAGAGAGATTTACAGTACTTCAGAATATGTATTTTGGCAGGACTGCCTTGCTCTGGTCCAGCTGTAACTGATGAGATTGTAGGCAAGGCCTAGAGACATTCATCCAGCCCTTTCTAGATATCAAATTGGTTCTTTAGTATCTGAGGAATACGCAACCAAAATATGGATTTATCCAATTGAAAGTAATATTACAGAAATATTAAACCCATTGCATAATAAAGTGAGATACATCCTTTGGGGGGAGGGAAAGTTTTACTTTTTATTCATTTCTTCACTGCATATAATAGTTTTGTGGTCTTGTTATTGTAGGTCACCTAAGAGTCCTAATATGTATTAGGAGTATATGCATTTTCATAATACATAAAAAACTAACATTATAAATAAGCACTGATTTAAGCAGATATGAATTCATGCCAAATTAGCTCCAATGTCTGGATTTCTCTGGACCCAACCCTGAATGACACTCTGGGGAATGTCAAGGATGAAGGAAGTAAGAAAAGTGGGGAGAAGAATGGAGTGGTGGAGACATTAAGGAAGGAGAGAAGGGAGGGAGAGAAGACAATAAAGTTATTTTGCTATTATCTTGTGATGAGAGGTGAATTTGCCATGACCCAGGTCAGAGTGGGACTTTATGGGACAGAATGGGGCTCTAAAGAGATTTCAGGGTGTGTTTAGGGAAGCACTTAACCAGAGGAGACTGACAAGTATTTTGGGAAGTGCAATTCCTCCAAGTGGATAGCAATGGAGTACAGTAAATGGTGGGAATCGATAGTCCCAAGTGCATTAATTGATGGGGAGATTAGAGCAATGGGGAACAAGAGTTAAAAAGGGGAAGGTTGTGGCAGGCAGACGATATCAGAATAGAAGGTACTTTCATTGGCATTTGAGATTGCAGGAGTCTTGAAGGCTTTTCATTCTGGGTGCTGCTTTTTAATGTCAAGTCTGTCTGTAATAAATTAATAAATCTCTCCTCATCCATAAATCTTTCCTTATTGACTGGCTTCTATTATGAAAACTTGCTCAGTTGAAGCTAGGAATGTCCCCTTCTCCAAAATCTGCCCTTAGAGGTCCAGCTAGTGGCAGGGGAGATGGAGTGGCTGTCATGCAGAAGCTCTGTAGGCAACCAGAGCTGCTATACAGCAGATGAGCAGAGGTGAGACCTCACTCTTGAAGTTCGGTACCAGAGTCAAGGAGAGGTTGCAGCTGTTATCCTGTTCCCCTTGCTGTACAGGATCTCATTGCTGGAGTGCTTGTGACATTCCCAGGCTTATGGTATTGGGGCATTTAAATATGCCTTTCCTGGCAGAGTTCTGAGGCAATTCAAGAGTTCAATGCTATTATGACAATAGCCTTTTCAAATCAACATGGCCCAAGTCAGAGGGATCTGCGAAGAGAGAGTAAAGGGGGGGGGGGAGAATGACAAAGTCAGCATTGTTCCATAATCTCCTCCTCTTTTGTACATAAGTCATGATGCAACATGCATGTATGAAATGGGTAGATGTTACATCACAATGGCAGAATACTGCTTTCATCATTCTGACTAAACTTTCAATCCTGCAGATGCCTCTAACCCCAACTCAAATAAACATCATGTCAGAACCCATATATTATTAAGGGGAATTCTTTCTATTTCTTTTTACTTCATTACTCTAGGTTCTGTCATACTCCTGAAGGGGAGGGGGGAAGACACTGCGGGCTGTCTCCTTGTTTCTATCACTACAATGTATCCCTTCCACTGTTTCTGCATATTCACTCTTTGAAATGTCTCTCCCTTGATGTTACCTTGGGGTGAGAAAGGAATGTGCCTCCGCCCATCTGGCTTATCTCCTGTTTCGGAAGGGAAGGTATGAAGACCCAACAAAATCGCTGCGAGCCTGGGAAAGACCGGTGTTATCAGCTCTTTCCCACAACGGACTTAACACCTAAGGATTGGCCCATTCAAACTGACCGGATGAACTATTGGGGTGGTATTTGCTTGGGACTCTTTTAACTTATTGATCTGAGCGGGAAATCCTCAGATCCTGCCTATTATGCCTGCTATCAGCTTCTCCTAATAAAAGTTCCTTTTGGAAGAAACTGCTTCCCTGAGTTCTGCTTTCTTAGGATGAGGTTTTGAAGTGGGCCCTGACATTAGGCAGGATCTGCAGTAACAGTCAGCCCGGAAGGAAGGACCCTTACCGGGGGACTTAGCAAACGATGTCTGATATTGGAACGGAAAGGGAAGAACCTGCAATGGGGGGGAAGCCTCCCACCAAACAGACCCCTGAGGATACAGCTCTGAGTCCTCGAGCTCATTGGAATAGGTAGTGGTCACAGAACACCGCCACAAGCCCAGGTGGTCGATTGGTGTTGGGAAGAAGGAAGACTGGGAGAAGAAAGTCAGGAAGGTGACGCTCAGACAAGATAGAAAGGTCACTCCGCCTTAGTGAAGACGAGGATGACCGACCGCCACGTTCCAGCCAGTTTTTGGAACAAGCAATTGACATGCTGAGAATCGCACTCGACTCCATGAGAGAGGAGAAGGTCTGAGCAGTATTAGAATGGGCTCCACCCCGCACCAGAAAGCAGTTGCAGAGCTTCCTTGGCTTTGCTAACTTTTACTGGCAATTCATCCCCTCCTTTGCCCAAATTGCATTACCAATTACGAACTTGCTAAAAACCAAAGGGGAGGGAAAACCCAACCCAAGCCAACCATTAAAATGGACAGTGGAATGTCAAGCCACATTCAAAAGGCTTAAAAGACTATTTCTACAGAACCGGTTTTGAGACACCCTGACACTGATAAACCTTTTGTGATTCAGGCTGATGCCAGTGATGTAGCCAAGGGGGGCTGTACTTTTACAGGAAAACAGTGAGGGGACATTACAACCCTGCGCATACACATCAAGGAAGCTCACAGAGACAGAACAAAGGTGGGCGGTCTGGGAGAAAAAGGCGTATGCAGTGCGATGGGCTCTTCTCACTTGGCGGCACTTCCTGGAGGGGAACAAAATTCCTTTCCAAGTGTGGACTGACCACAAGAACCTGGAAGCACTAAAGACATCCAGGAAATTAACTCCTAAACTAGCAAGGTGGTCGCAACACTTCCACCGATTTAATTTTACATTAAAACACTTGCCGGGGGGGGGGGACTTTTTAGCAGACGCTTTGTCCAGAATGCCCCAATATAACAGCAATCGAAATGAATAACAAAACCACTCATGCCAAATAAACAACTGGCAGCACAAATCACCACCCGAGCACAAGCCAAACTCCAAAAACCTTTAGCAAGCCAAGCAGGATTCGAGTTCAAAAAAGCGCTAGAGACAGATGAATAGTTCCTAAGCCACAGGGCCCTATGCACCATGACAGATGGTCTGCCATGGGTCGGAGGGAAATTATACATACCCAAAAGCCAGAGACTAACATTCATGCAGTTGTGCCACGACTCAAAGTCAGCAGGCCATTTTGGGTTTGTGAAAACGTTACATTTGGTCAAAAGGCAATTTTGGTGCCATCAATAAAAAAGGGCATTGAAAGCTGCCCCATTTGTGCCTCAGCAAAGAGATTTAAGGGAAGACACCTGGCTTACTGCAACCAGTAGCAACCCCCTTAGCACTTCTCCTAATAAAAGTTCCTTTTGGAAGAAACTGCTTCCACGAGTTCTGCTTTCTTAGGATGAGGTTTTGGAGAGGGCCCTGACACAACAGATGTTTTTTGTCTTAGCAGAAATATGACATAACTCCAGAAAAGATTAACAGCTGTCCTTTGTCCTGTTGAGCTCACCAATGCCACTAAAGTCTTCAAAGTGGATGGTTTCCACTTCGTTTTCAGAAGGCACTTAGAGTGACTTCTAAGACAATGGTAACTGTGTCCCTAGACAGAACTGCAGCTCCCTTCGCTAAGGAATTCCAAAAAAATTGGCATGTGAGATGCACAGAGTGATCTTGGCAAAGACGAAGAATGGATAAAATAGACATGGGTAAGAGTTCAGTTTCAAGAATTAGAGTGGCAAAACATCAACATTTCTCTATTTTTATTGCATCCACAGATTTTATAGAGACTTTGTTTACTTGGGACTCACTAGGAAATAATGTGTTGGAAGAATATCTATGGGGCATTCTGAAGAGTTTTCTAGACATCTGGAGGATAAAGTTGCTCAGATCTGCTTGGAGCTGGATACCAATTAGGCAAGTTCTGTTGAAATGCTAGAGACTATGTCTTAAATGATTATCTTGGAGGAAATTAATCCTATTGTTCCTGAGGTAGTGAAATGTTTCTTTGTCAAGTTAGCTCCCCCATTTGTGATCATGAGCCCTATGCTACCTGATTACTTTGTGTACAGCACCGGCTTGTAATGTGGTCCTCCTGGACTTCCAGCTCCTGGTGACAGAACATATGGCAGTTGTGGACAGGACAGTCATTGTACAGTTAAATCTGGCTAGCCAGTTAGCCAGTCTCCTGGATTGGAAGACTCATACCTTTTTTCACCATTTGTTTATACTATTGCAACATGCTGTACATGTGACTGCACTTGAAGACCATCAGGAAGTTCTAACTCAGGGGTGTCAAACTGCCAGCCCGCGGGCCGGATGCATCATGCTGAAACCACGCCCACCCCATTGCCAGCAATGGAAAAAAAGTTGCGATACGTTGCAACACGTCACATGACATTGCGAGTTTGACACCTCTGTTCTAACTGGTCCAGAATAGAGTAGCTCAACTATTGGTGGCAGCTAAAAGTTATTCCATGTAACATTATTCTTTTAAGAGCTATACTGGTTATGATTTTTTTCCCAGGGACAATTCAGTGTGCTGCTTGTCATTTTGAAAGTCTTTAGGACATGAATATAGGTCCTGTAGGGCTTTTTTTACCGTTATATTTTATGATCCAATTGTGTCCATTCTTATATTGGGAGGTCTTGATCACAATCACTCATTCCTTAATCATCTCCCACCTTAATAATAAGCTCTACACAGGGGTTGCTTTGGAAAGCATTCAGAAACTAGAGCTGGTATAAAATAGGACATTCCAGCATTAATGGGGTGCATCCATATATACTCAACTGATTGTGAAAGTTATGCTGGTTGTTAGTTGGCTTCTAAGGTGTGATTCAAGGTGCTTTGGAATTTCCTCCCCACAGAAGCCCTTTATTCCTTTCCCTCTGAGTTTCAGAAGAGCAGCAGAGACCTGATTGCTAGACTAGTAAGATCTGTTGTGACTGAAGGCTGGAATTGGGAAGGCTAATAAGTTGATTTTTTTCTATTTGTTATTTTGAATGTCAATTTTGTTTATACTATAATTGGGCTTACATATTATTTTTGCAGGGTTTGATTTTTATTTTATGCTGAGCTTGTTTGTTAGGCTCTCTTCAGAAATGGGTAGCATAAATAATAATGTATAAATGAAATAAATATTTACAGGACCACATTCTCTCAGTATCTGAAGATTGATAAGGTGGGATCCTCTCCAAGTCCTTTCTCTGTCATCAATTCTCAGCCTCCTCCTTTGGAACAACATACTGTAGTACATCCTAATATCAGCTTGTTTTCCATCCTTCTGGTTTTAAGGAAGGCCATTAAAGTGTGTCTTTGTCAAAGAATCTTGAGGATGGAAGGTTATTATAAGTGAACCCTGATTGTGGACTCTCTTTTGTCTACTATTTTGAAAGTTCCCTTAGCATTGGGGTTAGTGTAGTTGTATTGTCATGCGATTGTAATTTTTTTTTAACTTTTTTTTTCTGTATGAGGGTTCATAAACCACTCAGAATCCTTTTGGGACCAGAATGGTATAAAAACTAAATAAATAAAAATGCATAAATAACTGAACCTTCATTATTATTATAGGCAGAGCATATCACAGATTACTAATTTCAAAATTCATTTACTCAGTTGTTAAAAACTAGCTGGCAAATCTACTGAACTATATATTATATGCTATATGCATCCTTCTTCTCCCATTTCATCTCTCTGATGAAACAGGTTCTTAGAAATGAAAGCTCCTATAAGAAATGTATAAATCATCAAGGTGTCACAGATATTATTATTTTTTTGAAAGCTGAACAATCACCTGGCAAGTACCCTTTTGTATATGTAATAGCTTACCTTTGTGCCAAGTGGATAATTGTTCTAAAAACTATTAGCATAAGTAGAATAGACATTATTTGAATCCTGTCTCCAAGATCCCCTGGAAGCAGATGCTAATGAAAAAAGAGGAGGCAATCAGGAAGGGAGACATGAGGCTTGAAATGGAAACAAAGAAAAAGGAAATCCCTTATTTCATAATGGTGCAAACAGAAGCACTGGGAGAAATACATCATGTGAAACCTAACCCTGTTCCTAATGCATTTAAGAGAAGGCAAAATGTAGAGTATATCCTACCTCTGGAAATAATATGGGTAGGAGGTTTTCACCAACTAGGCTTCTTGCCCTGGAATTTGAGCTTTTGTTTTCAAAGACTTCCCAAGAGGGCTAAGGGTTTTTTTTTAATGTCTGATACTTTTTGCCAATCTGTTTTCCAGAATGACCAATTCCCCAAGCTTGGTTTTACTCCATTACTTAATGGAAGTCAAGAGCGGTTGAAACCCACTGAGGAAAGAAGTCTTCTGTCAGGGTTTTCAAAAAAAAACCCAAAACCTGTGATTTTGAAAATGTATCTAATCTATATAGTTTTGAAATGAGCAAATTCTACCCCATAGCTTATCAAGTAATAGTAGCCGCTCTCAATCAATTATTCCCTCTGCAAATGATTTCTATCTGTACTATTTGACCTAGGCTGCTCTTCTTACCAAGACAAGTCATCACTCAGTGTTGGTAGTCATCCAGTGAAAAATTTGCATGTGCAAATAATGTCAATTGTCCTGTTATGCAGAAAGGAACTAAGAGTACATATAGCGGAGAAAATAAGGCTGGCAAACAAGCTGCACCGTTTCCTGGCTGTTTTTTAGATATGACGAGGGTCAAAATTCAGTTCACTCTGCCTAATCCCATCAAACCCAAACTGACCCTCCCTGTCCCAGACAAAGCCCCTCCCCTGCAATCCCATCTAAAACAAAGAATAGAAGAATGAAGGTGAATAGATGTGTCCCAGGAAATGTTGCAGAATCCAGTCTTGGTCGGTCATTGGGACCAGAGCTTTCGGACTTGTGCCGGAGCCCCATCTTCAGGGAGCTTCTCTCTAGCAGAGTGTGTGCTATGTATGAGGTATTTATAGTGCCTTGTTGTGAGTGGCTTTTTAGATGAACTCACTGTAATACCCATCAAGCCAAACAGCTGGAGAGCAGGTACCTATGTGAACAATTTAAGCAGAATGGGTACCCACAATCATTTGTCACAAGATGTCTGTGCAACATGGTGGAGAGAGAAAGGAAGAAACAAGGCACAAGACCAACCACATGGCACACCCTGCTATACATCAGAAACATTCCGGAAGCTGTAGAACACAGCTTCCGAGATCTGCAAGTGGGCATCGCACACCGCCCAAAGGCTGCCAAATTATGCATTGTAAAGATTGCTTGGAGGTGGGGGATACTTCCAATGTAATCTGTTGAATCCCTTTCGTGGATTGTCCCCGTGACTACGTAGGACAGATGGGGAGGAAGCTAATACCACCAGATTGCAAGAACACAATTGAGCCATCAGACGAGAAGAACACACCTCAATCAACATCTAAAAAGCCATTTACCACAGGCACACAGATAACAGCACACACTCTGATAGAGAGAAGCTCCCTGAAGATGGGCTCCAGCATGAGTCCAGAAGCTCGGAAGACTAAACCTCTGGTCCCGGTGACCGACCCAGAATGGATCCTGCAAAGAATAGAAGCCTCTTCACCAGCTCACAGTATAGCCCAAGGGTAGCCCTTACAAAAGAATTGCAACCTAGAGAAACTCCAAGTCTCTCACCTATCAGTTGGTGGCCTCAACATTCCATCTCCTTTAACAGTGGGCTCCCCCAGCTCTGCTGCCCCCTTGAAAGAGCCACTTTGCCTAACAATCAAACTAACCCCAGGGACACTGACAAGGACTTGCCTAGCTCTCCCAAACTGGCCAGCAAATCAGATCCCTAGGATTTCCTACCTTGTAGCCCTCAACCTCTATTCAAATCTTTTTTCTTTGTTTGGGGTCCCTCTTTCTTGTAAAGCAGGCACCAAATTATTATTAAACTTGGTTCTTCTCCTCAGTTTTGTGCTCCTTCTTCAGACTAAATCTGGGATAGCATCCATTCCGATAAGCCATCAGAGAATTCTCCTGCGTAGCTTCTTTCGTCTACTGCAATAACATATAAGGAATTCCTTTACAACAGCAATGAGACTTGATTCTTATGTTTCCTGAACAACTTCCTGATGTTACCTCAGTATGACGTAAACAAAGGTGCCACACTGATTGAGTCAAAGCATAGACCATTCTGATGCTATTCGTGTTCTTTCACTATTTTATGTTTTACCTTCTGTGAGATTTCATTCCATTAAATATGACTAGAAATGGGCTGTGTATTCCACTGTCAATTGCGGGGAAGGAGGGGAAAAGTATACCCTAATAATACCCTAAAATAAAGATTGTAAGCAGATAACAGATCCTGAGTAGTAGAGCTTTAGACAAGCATCTGAAATTATGCCCTGTATAGTGATAAAAATAGGAGACCCCGTCTACTTCCTACATTGCAGTCTGGCTACTCATCCATAATTATATTTTGCAACACTCAGAATAGAAAGAGAGTGCTACAAGCAGAATCTTGAAGGAAAGTTTGTGAAAATGAAAATATACAAATGCTCCATAGTCCTGAAATATAAACAAGAAACACTGAGAAGTTGTCTAAAATATCTTTTTATGCACCTAAGACAGGAGAAGAAGATGGGGAGGCGATTACAATTGTATAAAGTTCCATATAAAAGGATATACTTCCGGGTTTTTTGTATCTGCCTACTCCTGATTATCCTTTCTTTATAGAATATGTAACATCTAATAATTCCTGTATAGTAGGCAGAGGTGCTGCAATAGAGCAGTCCAAGAATAAAAGATAGTGAAGTAACAGACATGCGTATGCTTTGGTTCACCGTAACATATGTTCTTCATATTTATAAAAGTACTTGGCTGGGCATATTATTTACCTTTTTTTGCATACTTATTCCTACATTAGATATAGGATTGCCTAAAGTAGGCATGTCCAATCTGTGGCTTGCAGGCCTCATGCGGCCCTGGACAGCTAATAATGCAGCCCCACAAGGTAATTTAATTATAATAAAAAATAACAATATAATAATAGTAGATTTACTTGCAACAGCTTACATCCTGCAACAATACCTTTAAAACCATCCAAACATCCACATCTGCCTATCCCAGGTCCTTGGGAAGGTAGACAAAAATGCTACCAAATCCAGTCTCAATATCTGGCTGAGGATGTGATTAGCCATTATATATTACATATATATATGGGCCCAAAAGAATTCCTCTTCTCTCAGTGTAGCCCAGGCAAGCCAAAAGATTGGACACGCCTACAGCTTACCCTTTCCCATCAGAACTTGAAATTTATATCTCATCTCATTATTAATCAGATAAATCACATGTGTCTTTCCTTTTAACACAGTAACTTTCTCTAAAACTACAATTTTTTTTCTTCTTCCAACGTCTTAAATTTTAATGCCTCATCATTTGAAAAAAAAGTCAAGAAAAATTCATTCAGAGTTACCAGAAACAACATATTAAGAATCTTGATCTTTAATCCCTTCAAATAGTGTTCCACAATTTTCTCTGTCTCCTCTCAGAAACTCCTTCATGAGTTTAACACATACCAGAAATAACATCTATATTTTAACCTTAATCAAATAAGTCAAGTCTTATATAAACAGATCTTTAAAGTCTTGTTATTCAGTCCTAGACAAGAAAAACTCATTAACAGCTACAAGAAGGAGCGAGCGAGTGAGAGAGAGAGACATAAAATGATCAAATAAGCCAAGTCCACTGTTCTGATTTATTATTTGTGTGTCCCTTTTGGTTATTAGGACATCAGCCAGTTTCATCTGTAAATCCAATGTAACATCATTTTCCACATCATTCTTGTAAGTTGTAATGATAAAATCCAAATTAACTGTTGTGAAATTTAAGGCATTTTGCCATCTAATTGGGAGCGGGGGGGGGGGAATCTATACAACCATAGAATCTCAGGTTGTAACTGAAAGTTTTTTCCTTCCTAGTTTTTTTGTTTGTTCGTTTTGAATTTGACTGAAATCACACATGGTATTAATATGCTGATTCCTCTATAAAATGCACATCCTGCCACACTAGCAATGATATATGCATTAAACATGGAAGTATGGAGAGGGTGGCGCAGACAGGATGGCAGGACATGTAACTTGGCAATGCCATCAGCCAAGTTTAAAGATAAAGGATCCAGCAATTTACTGACTGCCTTCTATATTTATTCCATTTGAAATAGAAAATAGACAATTCATGGATCCAGCTTAAGTGCTATTTAAGAATATAAACTCATTTGTATTTTTATCCCAGAGGAAGGAAGGAAGGAAGGAAGGAAGGAAGGAAGGAAGGAAGGAAGGAAGGAAGGAAGGAAGGAAGGAAGGAAGGAAGGAAGGAAGGAGAAATGTTGGCATTTATTTTGAAATCACACAGCTGGAGTGCAGAATTTGCTATACAGAAAGGAATTCAGGACCTGGAAGATATTAGATCATACAACAATAATGAAGAGATTTCTAGTAGTTGCCTTAGTCATTAAAATGCTCTTCCAACCTTGTTAAAAGCAGCTGCCATTTTATTTCTTCCAGTAGTAATTGCAACTGGTCATGTTTGCTTTATTACATGGTAGCATAGGAGAACATTTATTTTAATATTGAATCTATTTATTTTTCATACTCTTTCTGACACTTTTTCTTTTTGCAGCATGTCTCATGGATATAATTTATTTCAGTAAAACACAATCCACCTTGAATGCGCTGCAAATAATTATTAAATACACATTGGTGAATCAGTATCTGAAATCAAGCCAAAAGAACTGAATATAAAATCTTTGGAATCATCCTCCTTTTTCACAAATTTATGGTAGACATGGCAAGAACGGACTGTGCATCTTCCTTTGTCTTGAAAGGAAGTCTTGTCCACAATTTTTGTCCCAAAGGCAGACCAAAATATTTGAAAGTGTATCTCTTTGTTTTTGGTTCTTAAATAAATTGTCATCCTCTCCCTCTCATTCCTCTGGAGTCTTCCTAACTACTTTCTACTGTATAAACAGAGATTGCTAATAAGCTCTGTGGGGCCGGAAGCTTTTTTGTTTATGTTGTTCAGTAAAGCACTGTGCAGAAATGAATTAGTCAAATAATTCATTTGACTATTTCTACATTTCTGAATACACAGTGCCCCCTATATTTCAAAAGTCTACAGTTCTGGTTAGCCATAATACCGCAGTTGAGAGGATCACTTCTCAAACTGTGGTTGCAGCGTCCCTTTTAATTGTAATTTTAAAAAAAATATAAGCTCAGAAAAAAATGTGGATTGTGAATGGATTTGGAGATTCATGTTTGATTTTAATAATCTGCCCAATTTCTTCAAGGTTTTTTCCTCATATATATCAGCATAAATTAGACTATATAATGCACCCCATACGCTTTGAGAAAAAGCAAAAAAGAAAAAGAAATCATAATGTAGTTTAACTATTTTCTAGTTTGGGTGTAATTGTAAATAATAATTTCATGTATAATTGCATCAAGGAGAGTTTCAGAAGTGAAAGTTTTGCATGGTATATACATACTCTTATACATTCGACAGATAAGTTGATCAAACCTTGACAAAAAATACAGATTCTCCAGCACTAGCTTTGATAGGATATCAGTTTGTTGACTTAGCTTAGACTGTCATCTAGAGGTGAAGATATGTATGAAATAATCAGATTTGACTTTTTTTTCCTATGAGAGATAGGAGTATAAAGAAAGAAGACATTCATCAGCAAAGACTGACCCATATTCCAGGGTGGAATCTGACTTCCCTGCTCTTCCCAAGTAGACCATCTATTTATTTCAATGTATTATCCCTATATATTTTCCTTCTCGAGGGCTTCAGTCTCAAATATTACTCTTAATTTTGTGTTTGAAAAGCTTATCAGTAACAATTGGCCTTTTTTTCTGGTGCTCTGTCGCTTTTTTTTTTTTTTTTTGGTGCTCCATCGCTGGAAGAGATTGTACAACCATTTGTCAGAAATGGTATAAGGTCTCCTGCTTGAGCAGAGGTTGGACTAGAAGACCTCCAAGGTCCCTTCCAACTCTGGATGTTGGCACAATGATCTCAAATAGATGCTGGAAGAACTACTACATGTGCGTCCTTACCTGACAGAAAATGCAAACTGAATGTTTGGGTAACCTACGGAAGGCAATAATGGAACCTTACAAAAGAAACCATATTTAACATCTAAAAGCATTAAGGACTATAGGTACAATCACCAATATATTACTCTTGAGCAAAAGCTATTATAGAGTAGTATCTTGTGAGCTCCAGAAAGTCTTTTCATAACTGTGACCAGCTAAAAGCCAGAAAGCTAGTTCAATGTTATGGTAGATGATAATACAGTACTGTAGATTATTATTAATGTCTCTTTGATTGATGTTTTTAGCTCCCCAGGATTGTTTTGAGAGATAGCCATATACGTTGAATAAAATAAATACAAAAGTAAATATTACATATTGTTGTTTAGAAAATTCAGCTCTGAGCAGTTGACAGTAGCAAGGATTTGCATCTGCACATGAAGAATTTGGGCAAGAGTGTGGTCCTTTTTTGTATTTTACTTTCTTTTTTTTTCCCCAAAGAACTTTTTTATTTTTCCCAACTCTCCCCCATACATATCAACAAATATACCGTAATATTTTATCAAGTATTAACATACATTCTTTTTACATTCTTATCTATCAGATACTTTTAATAAAATAAAATAAATAGATACACATAAATTTTGGTGTTGCTTGCCCATTTCACTGTATCCACACTCCTTCTCTCTCTTCCCTCTTCTCTACCTTCTTTCTCCTTTTCTTCTCTTTCCTCCCTTCTTCCTCTCCTCTCCTCTTTCCTTCACCACTCCCCTCCCATTTCTCCCCACTTCTCCTCCTCTTCTCCTCCGACCTACCTACTTCCTTCCCCCTGCTTTACTCTCTTCTCTCTCTCCTCTCCTTTCTTCCCTCTCATTCCTCTTCAGATACAATTCAGGGGTAATGTCCGAGCAACTCCTACCTCGAGATTTTCATATCTATATTAAATATAATTAGATTATTTTTCTATAACGTTAATACTTCTATTTATCTGTCCTTCTCGGTATATACTTCTATAATAGTTATACGACCTCCGGTTATTCAATACTGTGTCGCCTGGGTCTCCCTCCTTATCTCCTCCTTTTCTTCCATCTAAATTGGTGTTAACTATCTTTTAACCATATTCTCTTTTCACCCAATCATAAAAAATTCCCCAAATTTCATAATACTCTGACTCTGTCTTGTCTTTAATTATCATTGTTAATCTATTCATTTCCGCATATTCCAATATTTTCCCAATCACCTCTCCCTCTGGGGGGGCTTTCGGTGCTTTCCAATTTTGTGCAAACACAATCAGTAATTATATGAATAATCAAATATGTTTTCTCTTTATTATATTTCTCTGGTAAAATACCCAGCAGGAATATTTCTGGTCTTAGTTCTATACGTTGTTGTATCATCTTTTCTATCCATGTTCTAATTACATTCCAATAAGTTTTTTGTATTTTACTTTCATTGAGCTTTATTGTAAAGTAAATACAATGTTACAATTGTATTTTTAAAGAAGGGGGGAAAGAGAAGGATAAAAAAGAGAAAATCAAAGAAGCATTGACTTCTGAGTCTTTCCAGCAGAGTAAAATACTAACTACATTTACAACCTCAACTTTTGCATTGCATTTAGTTATTACAAGACTGCAGTTTTATTTGCATGCCCTCCGAGAGGCACACCCTCTCAAGAATAGCAGTGGAATTGCACACAATGTTCTCCACCTGCTTTTACTCAGACAGTGCTGAGCTCTTAGAAAGTATTTTTCCCATTTCCCTTTTCTTCCTCCTATTCTGATTTCCTCTGTTGGCTTATTGCCTCAAGGCTTTGTTTTGTAAATGTGTAAACTGCTGGAGCAAGCTTCCCATCATTGACAGGAATTTATTCTCTCCTTTGCCTGAAGGCAGACCTTGTATTGATTTATTACTTGTGAAGCATGTTTATGTATTTGTCACCTTGTTTGCCACCTCTATTATATAGTGATTTTATATGGTTTACACAACAGATTTAAATTCTTAAGTAAATAACAACTGAAACCAAACCAAACAAAAATACCCCAAAAGTATCACGAAAAATAACAATGCAGCATATTTCCCATGAAACTGTAATAAGGGAGCAAAGATGTCAAGGTTCCGACTAATGAAACCAAATAAATCAGAACTCCAAGGCTTGAAGCGTCCTGAAAGCACATGTTTATTGGATACATAATATCGGCACGATCAAAAGTGAAACCAACTCTGAAATTCCCCTAGAGCTTCTATGTAACTAAAAGTAACAATTCCCTCCCCCCTACTATGCTATGGATCATACAACCCAATGAAAGTAATTGGGGGGCTCATCAATTTGTCGTCGCTCCTCCTTCCAGCACCTGCAGGAATGACTTTGGTTCCCACAGGACCGTTTGGTGTTATGACTAAGACTTTTGTTTTCCTCCCCGTCTCTCCCCCCCAATCAACTTAGAATGACAAAGATGGCTTCAATGAGGCTCCTTTCAGAAGTTGACAAAAGCATTACATCCTATTCATAATCTGAGGAAGCAGTGTTTTTTATGGTTTCATGGAAGCCCATAAAGGTTGGATTGGGCCATGCGGCTCTCAGAGGATACAGAATTACAGAATAACAAAGTTGGAAGGGACCTTGGAGATTTTCTAGTCCAACCCCCTGCTCAAACAGGAGATCCTATACTATTCTGGACAAATGCCTGCCCAGTTTCTTCTTAAAAATCTCTAGCGATGGAGCACTTGCAACTTCTGAAGGCAAGCCATTCCACTGATTCTCACTCACAGGAAATTTCTCCTTAATTCTAGGTTAGATCTCACTTTATTAAGCTTCCATCCATTACTTCTTGTTTTGCCTTCAGCTGGATCCCTGTGTTCCTTCAAATATTGGAACACTGATATCATGTCAGCCTTAGTCCTTCTTTTCGTTAATTAGACATTCCCAATTCCTACAACTCTGTTCTCGAAACTGTTCCGCAGTGCAGCTACTGAGAAGACCTATCTTCTAGGTCTTACATTGCCTTATAGTTGGAAATTGAAGTGCATCAGCTCTTCCAGATCTTAATGATCAGGCAGAAGGAATAAGAGAAAGATGGTCCCATTGTAATCAATCCCTCTTCAATTCCTAAGGACTCTAAATTTACTGTAGTGGGGATTTTTTTTTCAAAGCATGGACAGCTTTAATGTTTAGACATTGGCACTAGTCATAAAGGATTTCTTTCCAGTCTGTATAATTTTCACTGCAAAAAGAAAGGAATCCTGAACCATAACTCTTTTAACAAGTTACACAAAAATGCTTAAGACATTTAATATGCGCACTAGGCAACAATAAATCACTGGCACTGATTTATCAAGAAGTACTGTAGGCGGCAGTGTCTGGCCAACTTTGGCTGATCTTGTAAAAGCTAAACAGACTCTGATTCTGATTTGGAAACTACCAGGAAATCTCAGGGCTGTAGGCTAGACTGCAAAATTGCCACTGCTTTATTTCATGATATTTTTTCAATCTATTTCCGTTACAGTGCAAAGAAACTTACATTAGCATGTCCGTGTAATCTCTAGGAACTGGGTTTAACTAGAGGGATTTTTTTTATTTTTGGAAACAGTGGGAACAAATAACAGCTGCATTGCAAGTTAAATGTAAACCAAGCATATTTTCAAAATCAATTGTTGCTATGTTTGAAATCTTGAGGCTGAACAAGAATTTCTCTCCAAATTTATTTCAGTTCAACATACAACTTGTTTGGGCATTCAGAAATCCTAACTACAGGGAGAAATATATCAGCTCAGCTACTTTCAACTTTTCCAAGTTTAGAGAAAAAGTTTAGAGATAAGCTATAATCATCTTTTATTAAAAGAGTTTATATAACTCCTGGCTTTTGAGAACCATAACAATCAGTGTCTTCTTTCCATAGGGCATTGTAATAATATTCAGATGAAAGCTGTTATAACCTATTCTCAAAATTTTCTATCAGCATGGGAAGTTTAAAGGGAACCATCTCTCCTCCACATTTCCAATGTCTAAAACAGAGGTATTTTCAACTTTTGAACAAATAGTACATCAAATTATTATATATAATTGAACCTCTTGATAAGTGAGCTAGGCTTACTTTTTTGTAGAGAGCTTGTTTTTTCTCCATTTAGACATCTGGACTCCAACTCTCTTAATCAGAGAATCTGGTGTGTGCTTTTTTCAAACAGATCCCATGGCTTGTTTAAATTTGAAAACCCCTGAACTGCATTATGTGTGTGTGGGTGGGTGGGTGCATGGGTGGGTGGGTGGGTGAGGAATAGACTCTCTGCCCTGGTTGGTCACTGTGGGTATATGGCAGTGATGGCGAACCTTTTAAAGACTGAGTGCCCAAACTGCAACCCAAAACCCACTTATGCATTGTCGAGTGCCTGGTGGGTGTAGCCCATTGGATGGGTGTGGCCCATTGGGTGGGCGTGGCTGCGGTAGTAACGGCAGACTGGGTGGGACTAAAAAGTTTAATCAATCAATTCCAACTTTGCAAGATCTTTTTTTTTCCCGTGAGAAGTTGAAATTGACTGATTGAACCTTTTTTTTTTGCACATGGCGGCGGAGCCCTAAAGCGAAAAGGTTTTATAAAACCCAGCTTGAAGGCCTAGGACTGGGGTGACGGCACGCGTGCCCACAGAGAGGGCTCTGAGTGCCGCCTCTGGCACCTGTGCCATAGGTTCGCCACCACTGGTATATGGTAATACTGGATTTCTGCCCTGCACAAGGGCACAGATTAGATTATTTCCAAATTCCTTTCCAACTCTTACAGTCTTTGGTTATATGATCTTAGATGATGAAAGCTATTGGAAAGCAAGAAATTCAAGCTGAATTTGATACTCCTAAAGCAAACCTTGACCTCTTTGAATCTGAAGCATAAAATTAGAGTATTTCTCATTTTACAGACTGATAATTCATCCATGAAATTTTGAAAAGGACCAATTTTTTCCTATTTTAAATTGGGCAGCCACATAGAGTACAGCTTTGACCTGTAATAATCTGGATGATCACTAGACAGTTATTTGGATTTTTGCAGACCAAATATGGCAGTTCTGAAAACTGAGGTTGCAGAAATTGGGGGAAATATATTGTGAGGAATATATTATGAAGGCTAAATGTGTACTGTGGAAAGTAGGATCTTTTTTTGCAGGCATGCTATTTATTTCATATTTTAAAATACCATAACTTAAAATCAGCCAGTTACTTTTCAAAGCAACCAGCAAAATACTGCAATGATATCAAATATCAATGAAAAAAGTCAAGTAGCATTGTACAATTATATCTGATTGCTTTGTCCATCTCTACTGGAATGTAACGCTGAACCATCTTCCAGTGAAGCAGATGGAACTTTTTTTGAGTTCTTCTTTTTCTTTCTGACTGTCTTGACCTGAAGGTAATCCTCAATGGGTTTCTCATTTGGGTCTTCCAGTAATGTTGTCAGTAAATTAAACAGTAGTGCTATCCAAGCAAGTCCAAAGATAATCCAAATCGCTACCACAATCCGATAGCCAGGGAAGTAGAATTTGTCATGTTGCCTCCCTGGAAACACAGGAGTAGGAAGAGCTGAATAAGGCAAAATAATTTAAAAAGCTAATGCATGTTATCTGAACTTCTTCACTTAGAGGAAGAAAACTGCATCCCAGGGAGACTAAATTGCTGATGTTGTACTCTGATTAAGGGCTGCTTTAGACATAATGATAAATTATTTTATTCATGACAAATTGTTATATGTTTTTTATTACGTATGCATTTAATATTTACATTGCATTTTATTACACTGTATATATTATTAATCTTATGCCATCTATCAGAAATTGAGCAAAATCAGTGAAAATGCAGGGTACATATTTTATATACTATCATAATAAACAAAATAGTAATGCCTTTCTGTCTTTAATTGCATCATGATTGCACATTCTCCTTCCTTCATTTCCTCCCTCCCTGAGTTATAAATCAGAGCATGATGTTTTCTTCCAAACCAGATAAACAATGTATATCAGTGCCTTTCAACCTTGGCAACTTTAAGATGTGTGGACTTCAACTCTCAGAATCCTTCAGCCAGCATTCACGCAGAATTTCCTTGTTGACATTGGCATGGTCTGCTCCAAAGCACAAGTAGTAGAAGAGCTGGGTCTTCTCTGTTGGAAGGAATTCTTGCTTAAACTAAATGGAAGGGGATCTTCTCAAGAAGAAGGAGAAAATTAGAATTTAAAAATACTAAACTTGTTTTGCTTAATGCATGACACTAGAGCAGGGGTAGGCAACCTTGGCTCTTTTATGACTCGTGGTCTTCAACTCCCAGAATTCCTGAGCCAGCATGGCTGGCTCAAGAATTCTGGGAGTTGAAGTCCACGAGTCATAAAAGAGCCAAGGTTGCCTACCCCTGCACTAGAGTATAGTTATGCCTTGTGTGCTGTCTGAACTTAGCCCATGAGTTCAATCTGCTAGCTGGGGAATTCTGGGAGTTGAAGTCCACACATCTTTAATTACAGGTAGTCCTCAACTTACGACCACAATTGAGCCCAAAATGTATGTTGTTAAGTGAGAAATTTGTTAAGTGAGATTTGCCCCATTTTATTACTTTTCTTGCTACATTTGTTCAGTGAATCACTGCAGTTGTTAAATTAGTAACACGGTTGTTAGATGAATCTGGTTTCCCCATTGACTTTGCTTGTCAAAAGGTCGCAAAAGGAGATCACATGACACTGCAACTGTCATAACTGTAAGTCAGTTGTCAAGCAGCCGAGTAAATCACATTACCATGGGGATGCTACAATAGTCATAAGTGTGAAAAATGGTCACGAGTCACTTTTTTCAGTGCGGTTGTAACTTCAAACAATCACTAAATGAACTGTTGTAAGTCGAGTATTACCTGTATAGTAAATGGAAGCTGATTGTTCTCGCTTTCTCAGGGATGTTGCTTCAGACCACTGAACTTAGGACTGTGCAGAGTGCACCCAGGGACGTTCAGGTATGCAGCAACACTCCTTTGAATGTTATTCAGCAACCAATGTCACCCACAGGCTAGAAAGGTTCCCAAGCCAGCCTTGTGTTATATGGTGAGCACATTGGTTGCAACCATGTATCTTGGATGTCCAAAATAGGTTCTCTTCACCCCTACAGCCATTGTAAAAGTCAAGTCTCCTTTAGCCTCTTAACTGCATCAAAACATAATGTACCATGGGAGCCATCATGATCCAGATAGGAAGTATTGTTTTGCAAATGTTACAGGAAAACTTACCTATCATATAATCACCAAACCCAATGGTGCTCAGGGTAATAAATGTAAAATAAATGGCTTCACTGTAGGACCAGCCCTCTATTTTTCGAATGATGACCGACGGCACACAAAGAAACACTAGTATTCCCATAACCAGGAAGAACAGAAGCGTCAAGCCCCTTGCTGTTTTCTGAAAAACGAAGAAAAAAACACTGATTTGATACAAGAAAATTGCCCTTGGTACAGACAGCTGCTTTTGCTTGCTTGCTTGCCTGCTTGCTTATTTCCAGGACCTCTATGCTCTTATATTGTCTCCTATCTAATAGAGGTAGTCCTCAAGTTACAACGACAATTGGGAGCACAATTTCTGTTGCTAAGCAAAGCAGCTGCTAAGTAAGCCGTGCCTGATTTTAAGACTTTTTTTTTGCCACAGTTGCTAAGTGTATCACTGCAGTTGTTAAGTGAATCAGGCAATTGTTAAACAAACTGAGTTTCCACCCATTTTGATTGCTTGTTGGAAGCCGACTGGGAAGGATGCAAATGGAGATCACATGTTCCTGGAATGCCGCAACTGTCGTAAATACATGTCGATTGACACGCACCCAAATTTGGATCCTGTAACCGTGGCGGTGTTGCAACAATTGTAAGTGTGAGGACCGGTTGTACGCCAGTTTTTTCAGTACCACTGTAACTTTGAATGGACACTAAATGAATGATTGTAAGTTGAGGTCTATTTGAGTATTCATGGGCTGCATGTTATGCTTCCACTCTATTGCACAGTGTTACAATGCATTTAGTGTACTGATCTAAGTGCTATCTTTTAAGCCTTCTTTAAGGATGTAGAGAAATTGCCCCCCCCCCCTCAAGTCCGGTGCTGTCACTGGGGCAGGACACATATTCCTGGGAGGGATGAGCAAAGAACGCTGGGAAAGGCTATACTCCCACCAGGACCATCTAAGCTAGGAGTGAAGGTCATCCCAGCTCCACAGCTGAGTTAAGCAGACGTCTATTCAAGCAGCAGCAGCAATATAGAAAGCCTGGCAACTACAAAGGCATCATTTCAAACTGTATGTTAGAAGACAGTGATAAACCACTCATAATCAATTATGAATAAGATATATCTATGAGATCACCAGGAATCAAGGCTGCCTTGATGACAGACATCAAGTGAGAAAAATTGGGATAGCTTTGGAGAGGACAACAAGGATAATCCCAAGAGGAAAGGGTGAAAAAAAAATGGTTAAGTAATAAAAATTGGATTGTATTTTTTGATTATGTTAAGTGACAGGATTAGATGTCAAAGTTTAGGAGAAATATTTTAAGACAGGGGTGTCCAACCTTGGCAACTTTAAAATTAGAGGATTTCAACTCCCAGAATTCCCCAGAATTCTGCATGAATGCCGGCTAAGGAATTCTGAGAGTTGAGGTGCACAAGTCTAAATGTTTCCAAGGTTGTATACTCCTGTTTTAGGAGGAGTTTGACAATGGAGTCACTTAGAGTATTCTGCGTATTGGAGAGCTTCAGGCTGAGAGGGGAGACATTTCTGCCTAATAATTTGCTTCGAATTTATCATATTAAACCTCTCTAATGGCACAATCATTTGATGCAATTTGGAGTTACTTCAGTAAAACAAGAGCAGATTTCTTTTAAAATTTGAGATATTGTGCCCTGGTTTGGCCTGCATTAAATGAACCATTTGAGTTTTGCGGCCTCTGGTTGTGCACATTAACTGACCTATAAATCAAATTAATGGACTAGAAATATTTTGTTTCCAGAAATGGATTTAATGAAATTACATGGCTATTCAATATATCCTGATAGCTACATCACTGTAACTTTAGTACGGATGTGTTTTGTTGGTAATGTGCAGCTGCAAAACAGATTTAAATGATGGTTGTTTCTGCATGACTGAAGCATGAATCAGACTGTTCTTCAATTAAATTATCATCTTAAGCTCTTTGGCTTATTTTCAGAAATAATCGTGGAATAAAGTTTTTATTATTATTATTTACCTTCTTTACACCTTTCCTATACAGCCATTTAGCTAACCGTTCACAGACCATGGAGAGCATCTTGCCAACGTGCTGCAAAAAGACAATATTCAGAGGAATCCCAAAGAGAGCAAAAAAGACACAGAAAAGCTGACCACCAGCCGTTTTGGGAGAGAGGTTTCCGTAGCCTGTCAAAACATGAGAATCACAGAGAATATACTGGTGAGCATTATGACTATATTGCAACAAGAGGTTTCCCCTTTACCCTGAGCAAATGACAAAATAGAATTCCAATTAAAGATGCATATTATTTATTATTGGTCAGTACCTCCTTCCTGCCTTTGCAAGCAAGATACAGTTTAAAAAGCAATTATTTTTCCTTCAAGGATGTCATTAATTTGAAGTTTCCAGATGCCACCTTCCAGTTCCTTAAGTTCTACGGGGCCTTCATTTTCTTGAATCATCCTTGATTATCAGAATAGCTGGATTTCTTTACTAGTGATATGCAACTTTTTTAGGACCAAGATAAAAACGTGGCTGAGGCGAGAACTAAACCTAGATATTATATGTAATTATGAGGCCTCTCTGCATGTCTTTTATCATTTTCTTGTTCTTTGTACACAAAAATGACCATTCCATGGCAACCTGTGGGGGGTGTCGTGGAGTTGAGAAACAGCTCTAGTGACCAATGCCAAAACAGTTTGGGATCTTAAATAATTCACACACATTTTTATAAGAATACTTCTATTATCAGAATATTCTCATATTACAATAGTCCTTCAGTTGCATTGACTCACGTTTATTTGCACTCTAAGCATGCAGTTGAAATAAGGAACATGTTCTACATGGTTTAAAGAACAGACAATGTTGTTTTAGGCTGAAATCCCAAGAAGATTTAGCCAAGCAACCCAAAATAATCAGAAAACCTATTTATCTGTTCTTGTAAATGAGCTAGCCAAAAGTTAAAGTAGCCTGGGATACATCAAGTCCGAAGGCTGAGCCTTCCCAGGAGACCCAGACAAGCTCTATTTCTTGTTCACCACAGTTTCAAGCAAATACTCACAATATCCCTATCAGCTGCCCTTGTATTTGTCATGCGTTTAGTAAGTGGGAGAAGACTGTTATTATGTCTCCCATGTGGAAAATATAAAATAATGATATTCTCTCATATACTAGACATGATAATGCGTAAAGAAGAAATGCATGTGCGGGAAAGTGTTTGTGGTTTTAATATAGTCCATTTAGAAGAATTGGTATGACAAGCTGAACAAAAGCTGTGATTTTGCACAAATTTTCTTGAATTGTGCAGGAAATGTGTTTGTTTATTTATTTATTAGATTTGTATCCTGCCTTTATTACTTTGTAAGTAACTCAAAGTGGCAAACATGCCTAATTCTCTTCCTATTTTTCCCACAACAACAACCCTGTGAGGTGGGTCAGGGTGAGAGAGAATGACTGGCCTAAAGTCATCCAGTCAGCTTTCACATCTAAAGCAGGACTAGAACTCACAGTCTCCTGGTTTTAGGCCAGCACTTCACCACTGCACTAAAATGGCTCTATAGAATGTTAAAAAGTCTAAAAATATATTTTTAAAAAATCTAAATGTCTCTAAATAATTTAAAATGTTGGATTGTCATTGGGGCTAGGCTAATAGTTTATTACAGTGACCTTTCGCATCGGACAGAAGATTTTCCCACAGCAGTCTGTTTCACAACATTGCAGTATCATAACATGAGAAAACTTCATGTATGGAGCCTGTGAAGTTTTGGGTGAATGGAATGGGGTTAAATGGATTTTTCAAAAGTTATTTATATTTATGAGCAGAATCTTTCCACAGCTTTGTATTTTATCTTCTTAACTGTCTCCCTTTTGATAAGATCAGTCTCTTTCTACATATGAATTAAAGCAAGTGTACTCGAAATTTCCAGTTCATGATTTTGCATCACTTTGTACGTATATATGCTGCCCTATTTCGTATTAACTTAACAATTGTCACAAAAATGAATTATAGTTTGTTTGATTTTATAAGAAAGAGGAAGATAAGATCTGGGAGTCTGAAGCATAAAAATGACTCTTGAAACTAAGTGCAATAAATGTTTCTGGGGAAGATTACTTCAATATAATCAGTATTCAAGTGCACTGCCCCAAGTTGCTTTTGATGAGACGGTTGGCTATACAAATGTGATTAATAAATAAACAAACATTTAAGGGAGAAACATAAGCAGTTTACCTATTGTGGATAACATAGAACCCACAAAGAAGAAAGAATTGCTGAAATCCCAATTGTTGTGTTCATCAGAGAATTCATTTTCTACTGGATATATGCCCTTCCTAATGGCTTCCATCAGATTCTGCAATTAAGGTAACATTTGACATTTAAATAACCATAACTGATTATTAAATAACATTTATCTTTATATGCTTTTGCTATTAAGCTGCATCTCCTGATTCTAGGAATGTCTACCAAATTAAATTGAACTAAAAATAAAACCTTTTCAAAATATCATAGCCTTTTCTTTAAAATGTCTAATACATACAGCTTAATACATTAATTTCATAATTAAGAAGGGAAAGGAAAGGAAAGGAGAGGAAAGGAAAGGAAAGGAAAGGAAAGGAAAGGAGAGGAGAGGAGAGGAGAGGAGAGGAGAGGAAAGGAAAGGAAAGGAAAGGAAAGGAAAGGAAAGGAAAGGAAAGGAAAGGAAAGGAAAGGAAAGGAAAGGAAAGGAACTTTTGATCTGGCATCAAAAAGAATAATATGTAATGCCAGTTGCATCTCAATGGGCTATGTGAATCATACAGTAACTGAGAATGTTTCTCCTTTTCAAAGTTTCATACTGTATGAAACCTACTGATAAAAAGCCTTCCACTGATGATATTCAAGGCACCACAGTTTTTGGATTCATTATTTTTTGTATTCAGTTCAGAAAGAATGACCTACCTCCACAAAAATATTGACCTCTGCTGCACTGAGGGAAGTGAAGTTCTTCAGAAAGTCCTCCTTCATTTTAAAGGTGATGCCTTGTTGTAGTCTTTCAGCATCTTTTTCCAGAACCTGGAAGATGAGAGCACCCACCAGGAGATAAGCAAGGTAGCCAGCTGCTAACATACAGCTCTGTAATCTGCTGTAGATCATGGTGGCCTGTGGGAGAAAGGAAGCAAAGAACACAGAGAGGCTGGTAAACACAGCCTTATTCGTAATCTTTCCAACTCTGATTAAATGAAATCCCAGCTGGACAGTTCCCATTTCCGCTTGGAATTTGAACTAATACTATCAATCTTGTCTCCCCCCCCCCCCCATAGCAGCTTAGGGACTTCCTAAGTAAAGCAAAATATTGTTTCACAAACTTCCCAGGAGAATTTTGTAATTGCTCTGGCCTCACTCCCATACTTTTTTCAGTTGTTTTTTCTTTCCATGATAAACCCATTAAGTGGAACTGGCTTCACAATATTTTTTGATAGCACTAACAACTGCCTGGAAGCATCTTCAGTAAGAAATGCTCCAGGCAACTAGTCATTCTATCTCCTCACTTTTCCGATTCCATTTTAAAATTCAGCCCGGACTATTAAAGCTATTTTCATTATTTGCAGGATCAAGATTCTATAAATGTTTGCAAGTCTAAACAGCTCATATAAAACTAACAGCCAATCAACACTTGCTCTTCCTGGCAAATAACTGAACACAGAGAACCAGAAGCCAATCAGTGCTCATCTGTTTCACACTTAAACACATTATTATTATGATTGGTCCCACAGTCAGCCAGATGTTTAGAGGGGATTTTATCCATCTATAGCATCCTTCTCAAAGACCTGGGATAGGCAAATGAGATAGTAATAACAACGTATTATTAAAATATTAACATTAAAATAAAATATTATTATTACTATATATACAATGAGAAATCAATTGTCAGCTGGCATTATTATATAAAAATTATGAATACAAATTATATAACATAACATAACATAACATAACATAACATAACATAACATAACATAACATAACATAACATAACATAACATAACATAACATAACATAACATAATATAATATAATATAATATAATATAATATAATATAATATAATATTTCTGCCAATTCCCATTGACTCTGAGCAATTATAAATTGTTAAAAATATTTTAAAACAAATAACAATGCAAAAAACACAAAATAAAACATATCAAGAGCCATGGTGATACTGTATTCCCGATTTTTATCATTACAGATTAATGGGCCTCTTCTCCTGTGCCAACGGCACTCTGTATGACAAAACAGAGGAAGGTGGATATATTTCTTGCTAAAATAACAGACCATTGAAAAAGGAGGAGAAATCATAGCACTGGAAGGGACCTTGGAGGTCTTCTAGTCCAACACCCTGCCCAAAGCAGGAACCCCTTATTCGATCCTGGACAAATGATTGTCCAATCTTTTCTTGAAAACTATCAGCAATGGAGCACTCACACCTCGGGGAGTGAACACCTTGTTCTGCCCTCAGGTGCTTTAGAGAATAAATCGACCCCCTCTTCCCTGTGACAGTCCTTCAGGTATTTGAAGATGGCTATTATGTCACCCCCTAAGCCTTCTCTTTGTTAGGCTAAACATACCTCGTTCCCTTAGCTGTTCATTATAAGATTTAGCCTCCAGAATTCTTATCATCTTTGTTGCTCTTCTCTGCATTCTTTCTAAGGCCTCAGTGTCTTTTTTTGTGTCATGGTAATAAGAAAAATCAGAAAATAATCTCACAGCACCAGATTTTCCTTAGTGAATGTGACCTCCCAAGCCTAAAAACAACCCAAAGAGAAATATTTAAGGAGAGATGGGAAAGAGTATTAAAATATTCTGAAGATTATGACCTAGTTTTTTAGCTCCTATGTCCATTAAATATAAAACACAGGACCAAGGCCAATTAACACAATTTTAGAGCATTTCCTTGAAGAGGGAGAGAAAGGAAGCAATGATAGAAATTTTCAATCTATTTTGCTCCAAAAGAACAACCAAAAGACAACTCCAAGCCCTTCTCACTACTATGTGAGTAAACAGACCCCAGCAACCATAAGCTAGAACTCAAAGGACAAAAAGACCTTCTAGAGCAGATTAATTTAAGTCACTGGCTGATCCATTTCAAGCAACCTACACATCAATCAATTGACATTGAATTGTCAATTATAACATAAATATTGACAGGCATTGAAACAAATGGCAGGTAAATTCAGAAGGCCACTTGACTCCATAATTAAAACTCTATATTCTGAAACTAATGTTACAAGTTAAGGTGGAATACTTTGAAAACCAAAGTCATTATCCAAATACCTTATATGCTACTGGAAAAGGTCCCAAAATAGGAAAAAGAGAGGTGCATATTTATTTTTTCCTCTAACAACCCAAGAACATCTCTCTCTCTCTCTCTCTCTCTCTCTCTCTCTCTCTCTCTCCATTTCCCAACAGTCCCACATAAAATGTACATGTGTGGCTTTGAGACAATACTACTCAAACCTCCAAGGACATCATAATTACAATAAATGAGCATCCTATTCACACATGCACACACCAAATGATGAGAGTGAAACTGTTCTCCAGCTGTAGAATATGAAGGTTTCAAGATACAAATCCTTTGGGATTTATGAGCTGAAATTCTGAGAAAATATAAACAAGCTAATTACAGTTTGGGAGATGATATCCTTGGGGATTCCCTGAAAACTCATAAAAACCATTTTGTGGCAATATTCAATATCTAATAAGCAACTGAAATTTGTGTTGTGAATTTCATATCAGAAAGTTCAGATTCCAATAGCTTCAAAAGCAAAAGAAATGAATTCTAATTTAATTTCAACTGAATTTCACTCTATCTCAAATCAGAAATGGGTGATAGAATGTGTGCCCTCTTCATTTCTTGCTCTATCTGTTCTTTATAAGATTGCAAATCTGAGGATGCTTCCTTTTGTCTTTCTTCTTCCCAGACACAAATGCATAGAATGCATATTCTTTGATTCTCCTCCTGGTAGGAAATTTTCTAGTTTTTGCTTATCCTTACTATATATTGCCTATAAATAAATTTCCTTTCTCTTAAACCTCTAAAATTTGCTTCATTCTTGCTCTGATTCCTTTTCTCAAGGTCATTCACAAATACAGGTGGTTGTTGACTTACAATAGTTCATTTAGTGACTCTTTGAAGTTACAACGGCACTGAATAAAGTGACTTTTCACATTTATAACCATTGCAGCATCCCTAGAGTCACATGATAAAAATTTAGACAGTTGGCAATTGATTCATATTTATGACGGTTGCAATGTCCCGGGGTCATGGGATCACCTTCTGACAAGCAAAGTCAACTGGGAAGCCAAATGGACTTAACAACCGTGTTACTAACTTAACAACTGCAGTGATTCACTTAACGTGAAAAGACAAGTCTTAAAATGGGGCAAAATTCACTTAACTGTCTCATTTAGCAACAGAAATTTTAGGCTCAATTGTGGTCACAAGTCGAGGACTATCTGAATATCCAGAACATTTCAACCTTAAATGATAATAATAAGATTTTGTATTGTTTTGCAGACAGAGGTTAGTGTTGGATATAATATTACAGTATAAAACTTTGGTCCTAATTGCATTAAACATAACTCATGGCAAATTGGGAATGACTAGGTATTGTTACTTTATTTCTCTGATATGAAGAATCTTTTTTCGGACCATCTCTCTTTGATTACATTAATTGGATTATTGGTTTTTAGATTCTTATTCTAAAAGTTTTGTTACAGGTTTTTTTTTGTTATCGTTCACTGTCTGAAACTCTTAGTTGATATCAGATACAAAATTTATCTCTATAAATGTAAATAATTCTATTTTTATGTATTTATCAAATTTAGAAACTGTTCTTGTCCCTCAAAGAGATATTCTTGCTTGAACGTTAGAGCTAGGCATGTTTTTATTTAATTTCTGCAAAACGTTAAAGATGTGCTCATTTGTCATTTAAAGACTGTTAATTTATATTGACAAATACTGTATAACTTTATTTTATATATTATATTATTACTTATTCTAAAAGAAAATATCATATTGAAAAGCTGGAAAGATGACCATACTGATGTGCTCAACAGAAGAAGGAAAAGCTGCAGATTGGCTCATGTTACCCAATTACACTTTTAAATCAAGATGAAAAAAAACTTAGCTGCAATTTTAACCAAAAGGATCAACAACATTAGTATCTCATTTTTGCTTGTACACAACCTGACTGATTCTATTCACAGGAGATGGAATATGATTCATCATGGTCATTAATTCTACACCTAAGGCTTTAACCTTTTCATCTTATATGCACTCAAGATGTTTGAAGATTAAATTGGCTTCAGAATTAGAACTCAGGAATAGTTTTATAACTTAGAAGGATATATGCCAGTTCAAGAGTCATTCTTAGCACTAAGGGGCATTACTTTAGACCACGGGTGTCAAACTGACGGCCCGCGGACCGGATGCATCACGTGCAGGCCACGCCCACCCTGCTTCCCTAAGGCAAAAATGTTGTGATACGTCACAATACATCATGTGACACGATCGAATTTGACACCCGTGTTTTAGACCAATTAAATTGAGCAGAGCGATAAGAAGGCTCCTGTTCTTCCTATTGTTTGCAATTGAAATAAAGCCATAGTCTACATTTTACAACCTAGGAATCTGATGGTAGCCATGATGGCATAACATGTATTATAACACCTTCCAACATGGACAAAATACATCAATAGTGCAGGTATGTAATTTGCATCATTTGAAAATGTCAGCCTTCCTAGGTAAACCAGAGAGGAAACACAACAAGATTAACTAATTCTATTTTTTCATAAGTCTACATCAACAGAATCCTGAAAGTCTGAATGCACAAACTTCCCACCACCATTCTGAACTGCTTGATCCATTAGGGTAGGTCCTTCCTACGTTTCTTTCCCTGACCGTTAAGACACTGGGGCTCCTGCCTCTCCTGTCTGTTTCCTAGGCAGCATCTCCTCCTCTCTTTCCCCTGTCTTTCATACAAGACATCCATTACACCAATTCACAAACCTCCATACATATATTTGCCCCTCTACACTTGCCCCCATATATTTTCCTCCCCTTGTTGGACACCCAATCTGTTATGAATTTCTTCACAAGTTACAATAATTAATACTAAAAATAAATACCATCAACTTAACATTTTTGTATTGGCATAGTGTATATATTTTTACTTCCAATCCAATCCAATCAATAGTAATCTATATACATTCCATATAATCTTGATATGCAAAAATATAGGAAAAGAAATTAAATATAGAAACTAAAAGATACACAGAATACATAGCTCATTTAAAACTTACCTATTGCTGAATCAAATCTCTAAGAATTATTATCCTTAAAGATATAGAACAACTTTAAATTGAAATTTTATCTTCTCAATGGTTAAAGGGGAATATGATCAAAATGAAAAAAAAACCTTCCCAAGTTATAGGAAGATCTGAGATAATTAAAATGATACTTCCCAAATTATTATTTTTCAATACTAAATTATTACTTCTATCTAAGAACAAGCTTTCTGAATGGAACAGTGTGAGAAATTGTATTAGATTTGCCAGTTCTGTTTTAAACTGTTTAAAGCATCAAGGAGGCTTTGCTGTACCTAAGCTGAAGTTTGATTTTGATGCATTTCAACTAAATCAATTAATGCATCTGTGTCACCATTATCTGAATGCTAATGGAACTATCTCCTGGGACATAGCTGATACAGTAATTGGAAATATGCACTCTTCCCTTTTACAGTGGTAAATTGCTTTTCAATAAAATGCATTACTAAATGGTTTAATGGCCAAACAACTGCAGATGAAATCTTTAGTTCCTTTTCCCCCTCCTTTGATTTTCTTTTAGATCATCCCAACTACCTATATAAAGATAACTCTTTACTATGTAAAGATTGGATGCATACAAAAGCTTTTAGGTTAAAAGATTGTTTCCACAGTGAAAATGCTTTTACCGAGATAAGCAAGATGGACTGCATGCAATATGGATACAATAATTTCAAATTATAGCCATTGCTTCTATTTTAATTAAACAACAGGGAATTTTTGAGAAGTTATGCCTACCTGCAATTAATCAACTTAGTTGAATGGATTTATCCCTTTATAGAGGTTTAACTAATATTGTAAACACATCTCTTTCAAAGCTAAAACTGGCTTGGGAACTATATCTTGACAAACCAATCATTTATGAGCAATGGCATTAGATCGGGGGTGTCAAACTGGCGGTCTGCAGGCCGGATGCATCACGTGCAGGCCACACCCACCCAGGCTCCGCAAAGGCAAAAAAAGTCACAATAAGTCACCATACCTCACATGACGCGATCGAGTTTGACACCCATGCATTAGAATATATTTTTTGTAAAACTACATCTGCTCAAATTAGAGAAGCAACTATAAAATGACATCACCAGCAGCACTGAACATGAAATTTATTTCAGTCAGAGACCAGCAAGATGGCTGGGGAATTCTGGGAGTTGAAGTCCATACTTCTTAAAGATGCTGAGGTTGAGAAACACTGGTTTAGAGAAATATGGGGTCTCAATGAATCTGTGGCTTGAAATGTATTGTTGCAAGTACATGGGTCATAAGATAGCACTTTGCCAATGTTTTTATGCTCTTTAAAGAGACCTTCAGGTACTTATAGCACAAAGTTATTTTCTATTTCTTGGTTGGCTTGCTTAGTTATTATTATACTACTTTGTCATCAACATTGCCTGAACCATACATAACAATTTGAAAACTACAACAAAACAATAATATAGCAAGAGACAAAACAACAGGGCAATAATAATAATAATAATAATAATAATAATAATAATAATAATAATAATAATAATAATAATAATAATAATAATAATAATAATAATAATAATAATAATAATAATAATAATAATAAAGTTGGAAGGGACCTTGGAGGTCATCTAGTCCAACCCCCTGCTCAGGCAGGAAACCCTATACCATTTCGGACAAATGGCTGTCCAGTCTCTTCTTAAAAACTTCCAGTGTTGGAGCATTCACCGCTTCTGGAGGCAGGTGGTTCCACTGGTTAATTGTTCTAACTGTCAATAAGATTTAGCTAAAGATATTCAGAAAGGTCAATGGGGGAAACTAACAATACCTACTGAATATGGCAATATTGTGTGGATCAAGATTGTCTTCTTGATATGTTGGAGGCCTATCAGGAGTTTAAAAAGACAATAGAGGAATTATTGACAGAGTCCAGGAGAAGGGCCTTCTCTGCCATTGCATCTGCCCTCTGCAACATCTTGCCCCAGGAGTGAGGTCCGCTCCAACCCTCCTGCCCTGCCCTAAGAGCCTAAAGACTGGGCTCTGCCAGTTGGTTTGGGGCTCCAAAGGAGGGGATTCTTGTTGGAGGTGGTTGATAGATTAATATCAGATCCTCCCTGTTCATCCTATGTCTGCCCTCCCCATCTTTTAGCTATTATATTTTGTATTTTTATATTTTTGTAGTATTTTATTTATATAGTTTTATCTTTTAATATTGTAAGCCACACAGAGTTACCCTGGAGTAAGATGGGCAGCCAATAAATTTAATAAATAAAATTTTATATATCTGCTGATCTGGCCTACTGTTTAACTGATTTTCTTTATCCCTGTTATTATTAGGTTAGTTTTTTCCTCTGTAAATGTGGGAAATAATGGAAGCACCTCTTAACCAACCCTTCACTGGTACCACACTCACTTTCACAGATCCATTGCTGCTTTAGTCCTCTTGAATTCCCAACTTCAGCTTTCAGTGTCTGTTGATAAACTTGGCATCACCCTTTAAGTGTGTAACTATTTGGTAGGGGCAGTATATCTGTGAGGTCGTGGGCCTATTGCCCTTTTTTATGGACCTGCTTACCTGTACCCCTGGGCCTCTGTGAGGTCATCCTTGTACACCAGCTGGGCAGCATATAATCTCTATGTCAGAAAAACTAATACACATTTTATGGAGATGATGTTATATAGGGAAAAGTTGGGAATGTTTTAGCAGGGATGAACCTTATTTTTAGAGCAATGAGTTAGTTAAAAGAACTAAAATCAATACAAGCCTTCCTTCCTTTCTTAGGTTTAGCTGCACAACTGAAGTTATAATATCTGAATGTATTATAAGTTATATCCATAGCATTTGTTAGTTGCGAAGTCGTGTCCGACCCATCGCGACCCCATGGACAACGTTCCTCCAGGCCTTCCTGTCCTCTACCATCTTCTGGAGTCCATTTGATAATATGCTTTGCTTGATTTTGGCTTCGATTAAATCCTCAAGCACCATAAATCTGGTATACTCCAGAAATCGTGGCATACTGTCAGTCCCTAAATTCGGGCCAGCAGCTCAAGCAAGAACACTACCGGGCATCCAGAGAGACAACCTAACTTCAAAAGCAAAGCCTCACGTGCAGTGAACTATGGAATTGTACCATAGTTTCCAGCAGACATCTCATATAGCAATAGCCATCCCATGTCACATACCCCAAACTCTCAGCTGATGCCATGACTGAGTTGTAGAGAGGCACTTTTCAGAGTAATATACACCACTCCACATGAACCCATGATAATTCAATCAAGGTCTATTTTCTCTTTCGCAGTAAGGTTGTAAATGAGAAGAGATTTCAACAGAAGAGAATGTCTGGAGCTCAAGAGTTGAACTGGGGAATCCTTGATGTTCTCTGAGTTTGGTTGTTTGCTTTCAGATGTTTCTTTGTCTGACATCATCATCAGGTAACATCATCACTGTTGATGTTCAGCACTGAAGATGTTACCCAGTCAGTTATGACTAGGCAATGAAGCATCCGCAAGCAAACAACCAAGCTCCAAAAAGAGATTTATTGATTAAAAGTTGACCTGGAGTTCAAACCCAGATCTTCCCTGCTGTACTCCAGTAACTGAACTAACCCCCCCCCAAAAAAAATGAATTGACTAATGGCAGGAGGCAAGCACTCCTATAGGAAGAAAGTGAAGATTGCACAGAAGAAATAGAAAGGCTTGTCCACCCAGAGTCACTTGACAGTGAGATGGGCAACGTATAAATTTAATAACTAAACAAATAATACCTTACCACTTCCTAATGGTGTGAAGCAGAAGAGTGGGCTTCATTTCCAAGCATTGACTAGAACAGGGGTAGGCAACCTTGGCTCTTTTATGACTTGTGGACTTCAACTCCCAGAATTCCTGAGCCAGCCATGCTGGCTCAGGAATTCTGGGAGTTGAAGTCCACGAGTCATAAAAGAGCCAAGGTTGCCTACCCCTGGCCTAGAACTATAGATAAATGCAGCTTCTACCCAGCATCATATGATCAGCAGGAATGTATTTACCATTAATTTTAATTAATTAGGGAAAGGCTCAGAAATGGGATGTAAAACTGAAGCACAGAAGAAAAAATAGCCCCTCTAGGAGAATGAAACCAGAAAACAAAGTTTCTGATACCCGAAAGAGTGTTGCTATACCAAAGCCTTGTTGAATAAGTTGTAATGAAATTTTTGGAGAAGTTTTCCAGATAAAAAAGATTAGAATACCAGAATCCTTTTTCCAACCAGGTTCCCTATGTGAGGCTTGATTATCTAAATGATTTATTAAACCCAAAGAACAATTCCACTGGCTAAGGATAAGTCAAAAGCTACTTTGTTAATATTAAATATTAATATGTTAATATATATAAATCCAGATTATGACAGTTATTAGCTAAAGCAAGGTTTGTTTTAGCCATGGTTTGCTGAGCTGAGCACAGAGGCCAAAGTCGCGTTAAGCTTTCAATGTTTGAACAAAACCTTGTACTTTCATATGATTAGAATTCATGAAGGTGATGTCAAGATGTTTCCTGTTGCAATCTCAACATTAAATAAAAAAAAATCTGTTTGGTTTTTTTCAATGCACAAAATCTCACAGAATTGCCAAGTCTTGCATAATTTCAACTTTGTGTGTGATGTTCTGAAATTTCAGCAATTTTATATGAGATCATGCATGATGAACTTGATGAAACGTTAGTAAATGAAAAAGTGACACTGATAATATGTTGAACACTGATGATGTTACCTAATCAGTTAATGAAATGCCTGCAAGCAAACAACCAAACTCAGAGATCACCAACCACTCTTCATGTTGACACATAGGCAATTCTGGCTGTGTTTATCATACAACTCCCGTCATTTCGATATTTAAATTAGTTTTTGCACATCAAATTACTCAGAAGTGTGTCACACCTGGGGATGTTGCTGACCCATATCCTCATTGCCTATCAACATCGCTCATAGAACAAACATATCCAGGTGACTCAATTGTATTGGATGTTGGGAATTTGAGGAAAGCTTCCTTCATAAATGCATTTAGAATCACAGCCTAAATATATGAAGAACAGGTTGGGAAATTCTAGCTAAACTTTTCAGACTGCCCAGTCATTAAAAGGCAGAAGCTCTTGTGAACCAAAGCTCACTTCATTAGATGTCTTTCTTTTGTGAACTGTAGCCCATGAAAGCTGAATGACTTAATAACAGAATTGGAAGGGACTTTGGAGGTCTTCTAGTCCAACCACTTGCCCAAGCAGAAGACCCTATACCTTTTCAGACAAATGGCAAAATGACAAATTTTGGGCTCAACAATGATTGTTAGTCAAGGACAGCCTGTAAAATATATCAACCCTACTTAATGCAACAACAGAAGACCCCAAAATCTGTGTCTGGGCCATTGGAAAAATTGTTTAGCCATTAATTTCATGGCTATTTGCCTTTTGGCAACAGGAGCACTACAGCTCTGTTACCATGGTAATAAGCCATTAAAATAAAACAAAAAATCCTGCTGATCCATGGATGGGGCTAGAGATGAGGGGCACCAGGGAACTTCGATTCTAGGTGTTCCACTTTTCTATGAGGGAAAAGGGGAAGGGAGTTGTGAGAACAGGCATATGAAATTTTATTTTCGCTCTCTTTCTTACCTCACCTGCTTCTCCTATCACCCATAACAGAATAACAGAGTTGGAAGTGACCTTGGAGGTCTTCTAGTCCAACCCCCTGCTCAAACAGAAGATCCTATACCTTTTCAGACAAATGGCTGTCCAATCTCTTCTTAAAAACCTCCAGTGATGGAGTGCCCACAACCTCTGAAGGCAAGCTGTTCCATTGATTGTTTTCACTGTAAAGCTGACACCTTTTTATTATATTTAGGAGTCTCCAAAAGGGGCTACTGGATTTCTTCTAATTCCAGGCTATCACAGATTGACATGGCTCTCTTCTTACAATGTTTAGCCATGCTTTGGAAATTATATGAACTTAAAAACTTCTATTAATGTATGAATATGGCAATACCTCGATTTAACAGCAGGTTGCAGTATTTAACTTTCAGGAATGCCAATCTAAGAAAAGGAGTAAATGTGATATTGGGTTTGATAGCTAGTTTGTTTGCTCTTTCATTGCTCTTGATTAGGGTAATTTCCCAGTGGGTGAAGATTGCTTCATTATCATACATATTTAGCAGAGCTGCAATATTAACCAGTTGAAATCTTGGCAGGAGATTATTTAGATGTTCCGTAATTCCAGCTCACAACCCAGCTGTTTGTACATTATTGTATAATGCTAGGGGTGGAATAAACCACTATGGCTTGTTCAACTGACCATGATTAAAACCAGGAATGGCTTTATGCCAAATCACAATTCAAAGTTTAAAACCATAGCTGGATTTATAGACAGTATTGAGCCAAAACAAACAAATTGCTATAAAGTTTGTGTAACGGATGAATCCTATCTGTCTCTCAAGTGGTGGAAAATGTTCTTCTTTGCAAATAGCTTTGATTTTTGCAGAGTGCAGGTAAAGAGGAGGCAGTGAGGCTACTTCCCTGTGTGCTAATATTTATAAAGACAGAAAGACTAAAGCTTGGAGAAGGTGAACTCAGTACATAAATTACCTCTTATTTAGGGAAGAGAAACAAGGCACACCTTGTATTCAAGCATTAGCAAAGAATTAAAAACAGCAAAATACTGCCCACAGTTAATACTCATACTATTGCATTCACACATACTATCATGCAGGATGTTTATTAAACAAGCCATCAAAACCTACTGAAGGTCATGCATAGTAGAAGCATGGATAGTCTGTGAAGTGGTCCATTGAGACCTCCAAGATCTCATGACCAAAATTTGTCAGGAAAATGGCTATATTAGGCACTTTAATTTTGGTCTGTTTCAAGATTCTTTTGAGGTTGGAAATGGAAGCAGTTTCACTCTAGATATAGAGTGAATTCCCATCCTTAAAATCCAAACAAAAAAAGTCAAAAAGTTCCACCAGGTGCTGTAGGTGAAGACATTGTCAGTGAGTTTGGGATGTAGCTGGGCTGCCTCAGATATTATCCACTTTCACAATAATAGACAGATTCACACATCATACTAATGTCATTTGCTTTTGTAATATACAAATCTGCCTTTTCTTACACAGCCAATGATGACAGTACTTTGGTGACAGTATGCCTTTTCATATGAGTGGGTAATTGGATGCTGCTGGATGCAGGATAGTATTTTACATTATTAAAGTGATCAATAAGTCAGGAATAATCCAATAGTGTCTCCGTAATCTGCTACACTTCTGAAATAAAAACAGATCTCTGTGGAATTAAAATTTTGGGGAAAGAAAGTAAAAAATGTCCTCTGTTTTTGCTACCAAACATAGGAGAATAGGAAATATTGAAAAGCATAAATTTTGTTTACTCTGTGGAAGGAAGGAAGTTAATTGTAGGAACATTTCTTTTAGGTTATTCTCTTTTATGGAGACATCTAATCATATCTGCCTCCAGAGGTTATGGGTGCTCCAACACAGGAGGTTTTTAAACAGAAATGGGACAACCATTTGTCTGAAATGGTATCGGGTTTTCTTCTTGAGCAGTGGGTTGGACTAGAAGACCTCCAAGGTCCCTTCCAACTCGGTTATTCTGTTCTATTTAACACAATAATTTATTATTTTTGAAGCAAGATAACTTTGCATTTGTTGAGATTTGTTAACATTATGACTTAGTGCATTATGACTTAAGTAAGTGTAAGAATAACCTAACTTTTGTTTTATAGGAGATAGGCAGAACTTGTTCCTTTTCTAAGATTTCCTCTAGTGCAACAGTTCATAATATTAAATTCTCCTTTTCAAAAAAATATTCCATCCTTGCTGTACTTATTGAAAAGCTATTATCTAATTTTGCTAATTGTTGTTTGATTATTTGAAAGGACTATTTGAAAGGAGTTGTTAGCCCATAAGATTTGTTTCCAGATATAGTATAAAGAGTACAAGAATATAGCTGGCTACAACTGCTACAGATGTTGTCTTGAAATTGATTGATTGTTCTTTCCAGCTCATGATGGATGAGAATTTATGTGATCTAGAGAACCAGCTTAATCTGCATATGCCAGACTAATAGGCTGGCTGGTACAGTTTTCTGCCGGTTCAGCTCCTTTCTCCAAGGCCGGTCCCAATTGGTTTTGATAGGGAGAGATCCAGCCCACAGCTGCTTTTCTGTGGTGTGCCACAGGGCTTGGTACTCACTCCACTCCTTTTTAATATCTTCCTGATGCCAGTGGGTGAGATAATCTGTCACCATGGGTTGAAGTATTATCAGGAGGGTACATGAAGGTATGCAAAAGGTGGACTCATTTTCTTGTTGGTTTGAGAATTTTTGCTGCCTATCCAAGCAGTTTCTTCAGTCTGAAGATGATTTGCGGAAATCTGAGTGGGCAGAGAGTTGTTGGAATGTGCCAACTCCTAAAAGGTGTGCAGGGGTTTGGTGGGTTGGGAAGGGTACATGGGGGCATGTAAGAGGTGTGTGGGTCAGGAAAGGCATGTGGATGGTGATGCATATCAGGGAGGGTACATGGTAGTGTGAAAAATAGATTGTACAGGTCAGGGAAGGCATGGGGTGGCATAGTTTGGAAAGGTATGCAGGGGGATGGAATAGGTTGGCAAAGTTACATGGGAAGTACTGTGGGTAAGGAAGGGTGTACAGTATTCCTTCCTCCATGTTCCTCTCCCTTCCTTTCCTTCCTCCTTCCCTTTCTAACAGGAGGTAAGTGGCTATTTCTGGGTGAGAGAGGGAGTGAGGGATTGTGAGACTGGCTGGGAAATTGTCACAGAACACTGAAAGTGAATATCATGTGACTGCAGCAGCAGCACTGCAGCAGCAACCAATAGCGCTGAAGCAGCCACAATTTCCCCAAATGTCATTCCCCCAGGAGTCATGTGTCCCAGATTTTCAGCACATTTAAAGTATCTTGGTTCAAAAATTGTTGTTTTGTGATGCACTTGGCAGACCCCTCCAATGTATTTGCCTGCATATTATTGCTTTGCCTGTGTATTTCTTTTTGTGGTCTGCCATTCTGGTGGGAGATGGGCTGCTTGACTGGGGAATGTATTTGCCTTGCTCGGCTCCATTCTTTTTGAAACATCCTCCCATCATGAGAAAGGAATGTGGCCTGAAAACATCTGCCTTATCTCCAGACAATGGAGCCTGGGACAGTTGGGAAATGAAAGCAAGAGACATCTTAAGAGGATCATTAAATCACCAGGTTCTCAAAACAACCTAGCACCGATGGATTGGCTGGATTTCAACTGGACGATTGGACGCTGGGGAGATGAGACCTGAATGGGCATTACGATGTAAACTTTCACGCCCAAATTCTTCAGACCTTGCTTTGCTCTACTGCTGTCATTAACTCTCAATAACAGTTACTTTTGAAACAATGCGTTTCAAGAGTTCTGCTTTCTTGGGAGATCTAGTTGAGGCAGATCCTTACAGCACTGTTTCACCCAGTTAAATGTCATGACAGTGAGAGCTTTAGTAGAATATTGATAAGAAAAATTAATATGGACTACAAATTCACTGATTTGGCCTTCCCTATTTCAAATGTTAAATTATTCCACTTTTCCATCTATTCTATTCTTATCTTCTCATGCAGTTGTTCCAGTTGATCCAGAATAGACTTATGCAAATACTAAACATTTTATGGAAATGTGATTGCTATCCTCTTTGAGCAGGGGTGTCAAACTGCCGGCCTGCAGGCCGTATGCGTCATGGCGAAACCGTGCCCACCCCATTGCTGGCAAAGGAAATAAAGTCACGATACGTTACGACACGTCACATGACGTTGCGAGTTTGACACCCCTGTCTTAGAGGATAGATGGGCATACACAATATTTTTCTACCCTATTGGGCAGCATTGGATATCCTGGTGATGATTGTTTTTATAGGAAAGCCAATCACAATTGCATGGTCCTGAGAACGCCACCTATCATGAGATCAGAACTGGACTCCTTGGTGTCAGCGTTGTCATGCCTTTGCAGTATTAATCAGATGCAAAGCTCAATAATTATTGTTTAGTTGCTCCTGACTCATCCCAGGTTTAAGGCCTATTTCATATCACTAAGAATGGCAAAGTGTCATTACTTCTCTGCTATTATTGCATCCACAGAATGAGTCAGGATTCAGGCCCAGATAAGGGATGGAAACTCTTAGATGATCTCTGGCAGGAGCAGGATGGAGGTGATGCATCCATCCTTGCTTTTTTGATCTCTTGGTGGCTTTCAGTACCATTGACCATGATATCCTTTTGGCTGACTTAGGGAGCTGGGAGTGGGTGGCATAGTCTTATGCTGGTTCACCTTCATCTTCCTAGCCTGGTCCCAACAAGGATTGATACAGAGTGAAAAGTCCAGCTCACAATCTCTGTTTTGTGGGGTGCCCTAAGGCTCAGTGCTCTCTTTGTTCCTTTTTAACATTTACATGACACTGCAGGGTTATATATCTCCATCCCAGGTGAAGTGAGTGATGTGGTGGATATTTTTTTGGAGACTGTGGGAGCCTGGATGGGGACCAACAATCTTTAGCTGAACCCTGGCATGACAGCATGGTTGGGGTTGGAGCCCCCATTGCATCTGGGAGTTTATCATATTTGGTCTTGGATGGGGTTGCACTATTCTAGACAGACCTGGTGCATAATTTGGGGATCTTCCTGGACTTACAGCTCCTACTCAAAAAGCAGGTGGTAGTTATGGCTAGGAGGGTATTGGCTCCACTTTGTGTTGTATGACAGTTATGCCTCTTCCTATATAGGGAGGCCCTTCCCTCATTCTCTGATGCCATCTCATGCCTGGACTATCGCAATGTGCTTTAAAATAAGGCTATCCTTGAAAACTGTCTGGAAGCATCAGATGATAGAGAATGCATCCACACAAGCAATTCTGGCCTTCCCAAGATTGGTGAATATAACACCTCTGCTGCTTGAACTGTGTTGGGTGCTAGTTTGCTTCTGGATCTAATTCAAGGTGTTATGTTATGATGCATGGGACCAGATTCGCCATGGAGCTGTCTTTGCCCCATTACATTGACCCATCATAGTCAGTCAGGTGGGGAGGTTATGCTGAGTACTCCATCAGTTAAAGATTTTCAACTCGCAGGGCCCTGGAAGAGAGCCTTCTCTGCTGTTGCCCCCACCCTGTGGAACATTCTTCTCCAAAAGTGAGGTAGGACCCATTCTCCTGGGCTTTCAGAAATCCTTAAAGATCTGGTTCTGCCAACTTGCTTGTGGCCCACAGAGGGGCACACAGTCATGGAGCTGGTTGATGCTCTGAAGCCCCACCCACCCGTCTTTTGTTCTGAATTTTAATCATTTATTCTCATGTTTGAACTGTGTTTATTATTATATTTTGGTCTGTGGGGGAGATGGGTGGTCTCTAAATATGATAAATAATTAAGTAATAAAATCGGGACTGCTCCCACTTCACCCCATGTCTCCCATTAGCATCAATCTCCTGTTGACAGCTTAACAGCGATAAACCCTCTTTTCTAAGCATCTACCTAAATTCACTCCCCCACCCCCGCCATTCTATGTTCAGCAGTAATTGGTAGTAGTTTTAACCCTAGCAGATGATGTTTGGTGAGAAGAGAAACAGAACCAGAGAGGCCACCAGTTCCTTTCCATAAGTTGGCCTACAGTAAACAAACAAGCACAGCACCATTTTCCGTCTGACCTCGTTATTGTGGCAATGAAAGCAGCAAATTTTATGCAGGCATGCAGAGCCCCTAATTTAATTTCCAGACTTCCCTATTGCTTTCAGACAGTAAGTCCCTTGAAGTCCTAGGCAACCGAATGAAAATGATCTCTGTTGTTGGTGGTGGGGTTTGGTTGTTGTTGGGTTTTGGGGGGGGAGGGCAACTAAGAGCTAATTGCTTGAAGCCCAGAAGTGGGTGAAGCAGACATCCAAAAATAGGACATCCATTCAATGGAGGAAGCCATCTGTAGATACAACAAACACATCCATCATTCAACATATGTTTGTCCCACGCTGCATTGAAAACGCCAGGCAGACATAAAACCCTGATAAGACGGGAACTTCTATTCTTCCTACATCTAAAGAATTATACATGCGGATAAATGAATTGAAACTCCCAGCATTTCTACGCAGCCCTCTTAATATCCGTGTTAACAGAACAAAAGCAACAGTGGCTACTCATGCAGTAATGAATTTTATGCCTCCTTAAAGGCTAATCGATTTATTAGGGTGGAAGATTTCATGAAAGTTCATAGCTTCATAAGCATTAGGCTTTGAGGAGTTAGAAGGCTAAATCTTTCTGCAGTAGGTGGATAACAGCTAACCCTCCAGAGATTGCTTACTGGTTGCGATTTCACTTTAGTTTCAGTTCAGGCCTGGCATTCTCAGTTTTGATCATACACCAGCCTGCCTACAAAAACAATTAAGATTAGAAACTGCAGCAGAGTCTTGCTTAGCCATCACATTGTTCTGTAATTGATCAACTTTTTTTATTATGACCTTACTCTAGCAAATAGAAACAGAGTAATGATATACAATATTGGCTTACATTCACCATTCAATTATACATCATATCAATAAGTACAGATTTCAAGATGTTAATTAAGTCGAGGAAAAAGTTGCTGTCCTGCAGAACATAATTGTTTTGCAGAAGCAAAACTGGGTGCTTGAATTGACTGAAAAAGATGTATTTAAATTCATCAGACCTACTTGCCATTTTCAGTAAAATAAAAGGGAAAGGCTCCCTTGAGTTAAGTACTGCTGACTACCCAAGCAATGTAGAAAAATGTGTAATTGCCTTCCTGGTTACCCTTTTCATTTTTAATTCCATGTTTAGCCTATAAACTTGAGATTTCTTGATGGCCAGTCTTCAAAATAATAACCAGGTATGGTCCTCGTTAATGTTTCCAGCAAGGGTTGCAATTACCTAACCAGAGAGAAACCTTGGATTCACTTGTAAATGTGCTGTATGATTATATTTAAAAAGTTTTGGAGAAACTCTTGGGCAGATAAAAAGTCACTACCGTTCCATAACTGTTCATTGCTTTGAGCATCTCATAGCCTCCCACTCAAGAGCTAAGTAATGATTTAGGCTTTTTGTTTCACGGTCATCCAAGGCTAAATAAATGCTGCCATCTGAACTGGGTTTTCATGAAATATCACTGGTTTAAAAGATCAAAGAGCTCAGTGAAATAAATAGTTCTAAACATGTTCCACTTTTCAACATCCTCCCATCTGGAAGGACAAGTGTGTTCTATGAACAGGTGTTGACAGTACCTTCCTTCAAGCAGAGTTGATGGGAACTTGTTGAAACTTGCCAATAAAAAAGATTTGCTCCAGTTAATGATTAATATATATATATATATATAATTTTAAGGAGACCATTCACTTAAACTCGATTAAAATTAACAGAAACCATATTAAGTCCTGTTGGAGTTTGTGATTCCAAGCACTTCTCAGGATCCTTTTTTTTTCATCTAATAAATCCAAATGATATTTAGAAATTCAGAGGACAGTCTCTATAACTGAAACTTTTCATTTAGTGTTTTGTCAAACTTAACTTTGACTGACCTTGTGTCTGATTCAAATAACAGTTTGTCTTTAATGTTTCTTTCCCCCTTTTAAAAGTAAATTGCCAGAGGGACTCCTTCATTAATGTAGGAATATAGCTGAATAAATTGTGAAGGCACATGGTTGGGTGTCAGAAGTTCTTCCTTTGAAGATTTCTGTCAGTAGCCCTCAGGCTAAAAACTGAGGAAAGTCCGGGGCTGAAACACTGCTCAGATTTTGAGGACGTTGTAGTCTTAATATACAGTTGCATGCAGAACTTCAAGCAGTCATGGTCAAACTTTATAACAAAGTTATAACTAGTAGCCAGCATGGGTTTGTTAAAAATAGATCATGCCAAACCAATCTTATTTCATTCTTCAATAAAGTGACTAAATTAGTAGACCAGCGAAATGCTATTGATGTAATATACTTAAATTATAGTAAGGCATTTGACAAAGTAGATCACAACCTACTTCTTGGCAAGCTAGAAAGAGGCGGAATAGACAACATCACCACCAGATGGATTTGTACCTGGCTGACAAACCGTACTCAACAAGTAGTCCTCAATGGTACTACATCCATATGGAGAGAAGTAAGCAGTGGGGCACCAGAAGGCTCCGCCTTAGGCCCAGTACTCTTCTATATCTACATAAATGATTTAGATGAGGGAATAGAAGGGGAACGCATCAAATTTGCAGATGACACTAAACTGGCAGGAATAGCCAACACCCCAGAAGACAAGCTCAGGATCCAAAAAGATCTTGACAAACTTGAAAAATAGGCCCTATCCAACAAAATGTTATTTAATGTGGAGAAAAGCAAAGCTTTACATTTAGGCAGGAAAAATCAAAGGTATAAGTACAAATTAGGCAAGACCTGGCTCCAAAACAGTAACTGTGAGAGGGACCTTGGAGTCCTAGTGGATGATCACTTGAATATGAGTCAGCAGTGTGGGTTATATAAACAGAGGCATAGAACCAAGTTCACGTGAAGTATTAGTACCGCTTTATAAAACCCTAGTAAAATCACACCTGGAATACTGTAACCAATTTTGGTCACCATATCACAAAAAAGATGTTGAGAATTTGGAAAAAATTCAGAGAAGAGCAACTAAGATGATCAAAGGCCTGGAGACTAAAACATACGAAGAACAGCTGCAGGACTTGGGTTTGGCTAGTCTAAAGAAAAGAAGAAATAGGGTGATATGATAACAGTATTCCAGTATTTGAGGGGCTGCCACAAAGAAGGGAGGGGTCAAATTATTCTCCAAAGCCCCAGAAGGCAGGAAAAGAAACAATGTTTGGAAACTGACCAAAGAGAGAAGCAACCTGGAATTAAGGAGAAACTTCCTAACACTGGGGACAATTAACCAGTGGAACAGCTTGCCTTCAGAAATCATGGGCATTCGATCACTGGAGATTTTAAAGAAGAGACTAGACCAGACATGTCAAACTCGCGACGTCACGTGACGTCGCGCAACGTATCAGAGCTTTTTCCCCATTGACGGCAATGGGGTGGGCGCAGTTTCCTGGTGACGCGTCCGGCCCACGGGCCGGCAGTTTGACACCTGTGAACTAGACAGTCACTTGTCTGAAATGGTATAGGTTCTCCTGCTTGAGCAGGGGGCTGGACTAGAAGACCCCCAAGGTCCCTTCCAGCTCTATTCTATTCAATTATGTTTCAATGAAGCACTAAGGGAGTAGAAGTGCCATAATTTCTACAAGATATAAAGTTAAAAACAACATATTTCTGAAAATCTAAACACATCGTTACTATTTTAGTGTGGTTGTTTACAGATTTTAAAATGAGAAGATAGTAAATAAAGCAAATAACAAAATAAGATATAAGAGAATAGGAAATGTGGTTGGTGTAGATGTTTGGATACCTTTCCATACAGTACTTTGTAATACTTGTAATACTTCTTTTAGAAATAGCTTTTTTTTTGGTAGGCTGCTCTTTATATTCTTGCTTTTGAAATGTTTTCTTACTCTTCTTTGCAGAATTCTTTCACTTCCAAAATATTTTTAGGTTTCCTTAATGTGCAATGAACATTTCAAATCTCCCCACAGATTTCCAATCATATTCAAGGCTGAAATTGTGAAGGTCATTCAAAAATCATTATCTTTCGGTCCCATAGGTATGTTATGATTGCTTTAGAGTTATGGTTTGGATTCTTATTTGCTGAAATATCCTATGTCTTTTCAGCTTCAGTTTTTCTCATTGTCTGTAAGACATTAGCTTCTAGAATATGTGATGATGACGTTATCCATTCAGTTGTGTCCTACTCTTGGTGCGTCTATGGGCCAGGTCCCTCCACATTTTCCCGTCTTGCATAACTTAGAATATGTGAATATTTAATTAAATCCTTTCTCTTTTCCACCCACACAATATTACCTGTACCACAGGCAGCAATTACAACAGCAATGCACAATTGACCTGCCTCATTGCTTAACAACTGGCAAGGTGTTCTGTTCTTGAAATGCTTCACTCTTTTTTTCCCTCCAAATGTATCTTCTGAGGTTATAGTCAAATGGTTCCTTTTTTTAAAAAATAGGTCCAAAATGCCTGGGCTTATCAACATTTCATTGTTTTTGGCATACTTTAAAAAACAATTTTGTAAATAAAGTAAGAGAAAAGGTTATAGTACGACAACTCTTTTTATACAGAACAGTTTTTTTAAAGAAATGCCATACAGGTAGTCCTCTACTTACAACCACAACTGAGCCCAAAATTTCCATTGCTAAGCAAAACAGTTCTTAAGTACGTTTTGCCCCATTTTACAAACTTTCTTGCCACAGTTGTTAAGTGAATTACTGAGTTGTTAAATTAGTAATATGGTTGTTAAGTGAATCTGGCTTCCCCATTGATTTTGCTCATCAGAAGATTACAAAAGGTAGTCACATGACCCCAGGACACTGTAACCGTCATAAATAATGAATCAGTTGACAAGTGTCTCAATTTTGATCACATAACCGTGGTGATGCTGCAATATCATATGAGTGAAAAACGGTCATAAGTCACTTTTTTCAGTGCCTTTGTAGCTTTGAACGGTCACTAAATGAACGGTTGTAAATCGACTGTCTGTACTGTACTATCGACCTGTGGCCATCTCCAATGTCACTTAAAATTTTCAGCAGGTTGTTTGCAGAGATCTATCAGATGCAAAAAGACAAAAGTGTAGCTAACACTGGAAAAATGTAAAACTGAGACACCATCAGTGATAGATTTTTTCCAACTCTTGTGCCTGTCCTGGTAAATTCTGCCTCTCCTTAATTGAACTTCTTGTAAATCCACAAGAAGTCAGATTAAAAGAATCCTTTTTATGGTTTTTTGCTCTTAAAATCTTCCTAGTTGACTGGCCAAAGTTTGACAGCAAACTTCCACATCATACAGTGCAGTTTCCTGCTGATTTTGATCATTATTTTTTTTTTGTCAAAATCAATCCTTTTAGCTCCCCAAAACAAAGAGAACAAAAGTGCTTCCACCTGATTGTGGTGTCATGTCATGGCCTTGCACTCAGTGGCCCTTAGCTTTTTTAAAAAGGACACTCTTTAGCCACCAAATTCTTGCTGATTCCTGGCGTACATTAATTGGAACAGACAAAGCGATGACTTTCTGGTTTGTATTGAGTGCTTTAATTTCTATGCCCTGCTGCCCACAGCATCTTGAACTTTTTATACTGAAGCACAATTTCAAGCCACATTTACATGTTCTCCGTGTTAAATTCACAACATTCATTGACTACATGAGGGTTTTTTTTTACTCTGCCTTTTCCACCAGAAGTAATGTGGCCTGCTTTGAAGTCTAAGAGGGAATTGTTCCTCTTATTTTGTAAACAGATTCAAAAATAAAAAAGAAACCCTAGCCTACAGCTTAACGACCTCCAGATGTTGCTCTGAAGATTAATACAAGTGCATTCTCTCATACCCTTTACCCCATTTTCTTTCCTTGTTGAGGCAGAACAAATTAGGGGTGGATTTGTGCACTTGTCCATGTGTGCACACAGTTACAGAAACATTTTAAGCAGCTTATCTGAATTTTGCAAATATTTAAGTCTCAAAACCGCTGCCTTTTGCTCCAAGCACAAACAGAAAAGCTAGTGGTCCTGAAGAGTTGTACTTAATACAGGTCACTTGGATTATTTCTACAAGGATATTTGTTTTAGGTTTATTTCAGAATGACTCATTCAACGGTCTCCCCTCCATTCCTTTCCAGTTATTTCAGTCTGTAGTATGTGGTATATACAGTATGTAGGTAGAATGAAAATATACGCTTTTTATTTGTAGAGCATTAGGAAAACAATATGAACTGTGGAGTTTTATATAACTCTTAGAACATTTTGTGGAAATATTAAATTCTAATATTTACACCCTTTTTTTCTGCCCTTTGTAATCAAGATTCAGATACGATTTAAAAAAAAACAACACTTTGATTTGAAATCAGCTATACAAATTGTCACAAATGTTGCATAGCATTGTCAACTGTGTGGATTATCTCTCCACCAGGAAAAATGTAGGTTGGAGGGAAGGCAAAATGAATATGAAGGATGAGGGAATAGGGGAAAATTAATATAAAGGGAGAGAGAAGTACAGTTATCAATGGCTGTTTTCAATTAAAAGCAAGCACGGACTATTAAACTTGAGACAGGCAACTTCAGTAAGGAAATGATTCGTTTGTTGCACCCTCAACAAACATGTACATTCCACATCAGATCATGTGGCCCTCTCCTAATTTTATTCTCCACAATAACTATCTTATGAAAGTGAGAAAGTGACTAGCCCATGTTTTCCAGATGATAATAGAAATGCAATTTGTATTCTGTTTGTAGACTTCAGATTGACTGTTTTGTGCTCAAAATACTGCACTAGACTAAAGGAATCTTTTATCTAGTATTAGTATTGTTGCACAGCTCTTAATTTTGTGATATAGAAAGCTACACAGCTTCTGTCCTCATTATCCCTGTGAAGGTAGTCAATGAAGCTCCCAAAGGGTGGGACTTCCTAGGAGACAGACCCTTTATGATTAGAATGTCTCTGTAATAGCGAAGGGCAATCTCCACAACCACAATCAGGGTTAGGAATGAAGAAAAAAATGGTCTTGCTCGGTTATATGGGAATAGTTCGATCCTGTTGGACCTGAGGATGTGGACAGGGTCCTCAATGTTGTCAGTGCAACAACCACCCGCCAATTAGATTCTTGTCTGTCTTGGCCAAGGTGAAAGCCTCCAGGATGGTGACTAGCATAAATTCTTCACTCCAGGAGTGGGCAATCCTGGGGCCTTTTAAGGAGGCCCTGGTTTACCCTTTCCTCAGAAAACCATCACTTGATCCCATCTACCTGGACAGTTTTCATCCAGTCTCCCATCTTCCTTTTTTAGGGAAGATGGTAGAATAGGTGATTGCTTGGCAACTTCAGAAGCTCCTAGATGAAATGGATTATCTGGAGCCCTTTCAGTCAGGATTCAGACCTGGTTATGGGACAGAAACAGCATTGGTCACACTTGTGGATGATCTCTGACAAGAGTGGGATATGGGTAGTGCAACCATCCTTGATCTCCTTGACCTTTCAGCAGCCTTCGATAGCATCGACCATGGTATCCTTTTGGGCTGGCTATGGGTCTGGGTGGTACAGTTTTGTGCTGGTTCAGCTCCTTTCTGCAAGCCCGGTCCCAACTGGAGTTGATAGGGAGAGATCCAACCCACAGCTGCTCTTCCGTGGTGTGCCACAGGGCTTGGTACTCACTCCACTCCTTTTTAACATCTACATAATGCCACTGGGTGAGATCATCCATAACCATGGGTTGAGGTATCATCAGTATGCATATAATACTCAACTTTATATCTCCACCCCATTGATTCAAGTCATACTGTTGCTGCCCTCTCATGGTGCCTGGAGGTTGTGGGGCCTGGCTGGGGGACAACAGGCTTTGGCTGAACCCTGGCAAGACAGAATGGCTTTGGGTGCATAGAGTTTTAAGATCTGGGACTGACATCTTTAGTTCTGGATGGGGTGGCACCATCTCAGACAGACCTGGTCTGCAACTTGGGGGTTCTCCTGGACTCATGACTCCTGGCAGTTGCAGCTAGGAGAGCCTTTGCACAACATTGGGTTGTATGCCAGTTGTGGTCTTTCCTGGATTAGTAGTCCCTGTGCTCAGTCATTTAAGCCTTGGTCATCTCACTCTTGAACTACTGCAATGCACTCTACTAGGAGCTACCCTTGAAGAGCATTTGGAGGCTTCAACTGATGCAGAATACAATGGCATGGGCAGTCTTTGGGACCCCTAGAGTGGCCCATGTTACACTGCTGTTCCACCAGCTGCCAATTTCCTTCCGGGTGCAATTCATGGTGTTGGTTATTACTCATAAAGCCCTGCATGGCATGGGTCCAGGTTACTTGAGGAACCATCTCACCCTGATGAGGCCCGCCCCACCTATGCTGGCAGAGTAGGCATGCTGCAGGTCACGTCAATCAAGGAGTTCCAGGAAAAGAACTTCTCTGCCATGGTCCTGGCTCTTTGGAACGTCTTGCCCCCTGAGGTGAGGTTGGCTCCCAGCGTCCTGACCTTCCGCAAGAACCTGAAGACCTGGCTCTATCAGTTGGCTTGGGGCTCCAGTGGGGAAGTACCACACTGGAGGTGGTTGATCAACTAATAACAGCACCCCCCCTCCCCATACATTCTGCTATGTCCCCAACTTTTAGTCAGTTATATTTTCACGGTGATTTTATTATGATTTTATTATGATTTTTGCATTTGTTTAACTCTAGAAATAAACTCATTTTATTGCCCAACTCTATGCACAAAAATTGTTAACTTTTTCAGGCTTTTCCATCATTGTGCTGATTCAGGTGTCCCAGACATGTCCAAAATAAATTCCCTCAGAAGATTGCTAAAGGCAAAATAGTTTAAATTGCATGAGATTTGATAATCATGTGAGATTATGACTATTTTTCAATTAACTTATTTTAATTTATTTGGGGTGGATGTTGTTTTGGAAGATAGTAATGTTTAGAAACTATGGGTGCCATATTCCTGACGCCAGTTATAACACACTGGGATACCAAGACTTGTCACATTTTTTAGCATACATTTTTGCTAGTTCCAAGTATAATATACAAATAAAAATACAGATGCATAGAAAGACATACAGTATAAAGTTTCAAAGAGACTTTAGAAATATGCATGAATTGCTGTAAAATCAGCATGGAACTAACATAAAATAGTCAGGCAGAGAAACTAAATGGCATCAAAGTTGGTAGATTCTTCAGTCCCTGCAAAACACTAATAAAGAAAAAGGTTTGCTAAATCAGAGTAAAATTTCAAATAATATGGTATTGTGTTTCCAATAGTTACCAGTTAAATATTTCTGATATTGGAAGCAGGTTATATATCACAAAATCTTCAGACTACTTGATCCATTCCAAACGTCAATACTATTCTGAAATGACAAACAACTCTTTAAAATGTAAGGATTGCAAATAAAAAAAAAAAATCAGGGGGAAACAACCACTTAAAGAAAATAGAAGGCTCATTAATAGGAAGGAGATAAAACCTTTTTTTGTAATCTTGGCCTTGAGTCTGCCTTTGATGGACTCTGATCTTTTTCTTGTTTAATGTTTAACAAGCTAATGTTCTATAGTTAAGTATGGGCTTAAATAATGGTAAAACAGGATGGTCAGACTTTTATCGATACAAAGAATGTAAGATTTTTGGAACAAGAAAATCTATTTTGCAGGCATAGAATATTCACAGCTATGATAATGTTGATAGATAAAATAGTTGGTTCACTGTAGTCAATATTTATTTTCCTAGGATTCTATCCTGCTCCAATCTAAAGGTTGTGATTAGTTTACAGTTCCCATATACAGAAAATTCTCAACTTACTATTGTAATTAAGCCAGGAATTATGGTCATAAAATCATTGTGGTCATTAAGCACGTAACATGACTGCACCCAATTTTACAACATTTTTTGTTATAGTTGTTAAGTGAATGTCACTGTTGTTAATCAAACCCATTTAACCAACGGGTGCTTTTTGCCAGAAAATGGAAGTAAAAGCCAGAAACCAGCAAAAAAGGCAATGTTGTAGTCACATGACTGCAGGACACTGCAAATGGCCCTGATGGTGAGCCAGTTGCCATACGCCCAAAATGTGAGTGTGTTACTGCAGGGTGGTGGTGGCTACTTACCTTTGGGAAGTCCATTGTAACTTCGTTCACTAAGCAATCAGTCATAAATTGAGGACTACCTGCACCATAATTAGGGTCTAAACAAGAGAATAATACAGTCAAAATAATCAGAAACCATCACTTTCTGGTGTCTACCTCTTCAAGGGTAGATTCATCCTTTTATCTCCTCCTCCAAAGCCCTGTGAAAGAGCCAAGCATTCCATGTTCTTGGAAAACGTAATATGAAATCGGGTATCCTTATGCCAGGAGAAGGGTAGGGGTAGGGATTGTTCCAAAGGAAGGGGACATCACCAAGAAGGCACCATTTAGATCGACAGATAATGCTGATAAAGTGTGTAGTCTACATTCCTGTTTGATAATAAGAGGAAAATAAAGATTTCCATGGCTATTGGCATTTTAGTTTATTCAGTTGTAAGACAAAACAAGGATTTCTACTAAGTAGTATTTCTACATCTATAATAACCCATGTTTTGTGCAGCTTCCCTCTTCCCACATCCTATATGTGAATGTTATTGTGAAAAGCAGCTTTCTAGGATGAAAAAAAACAAAATTATATGTGGGTTTAGCCCCATATGAATGGGGCAAATATATAAACTGACAAATCTAATTTCAAATCTTGATTGCAATTTTTGATTTGGAAGTGATGTTAATTCAGACTTCATAACAAGCTATGGTCTGACTTTATAGCTAAAATAGCTTCTTACAAATGACACATTTTCCCCCTTGACAGGTAAAGTTTCCTTCAAGTCAGTTTCACCAAGTCAAGATTATTTCCTAGTGGTTTCATGGATATATATAGTCAATCATTTCCCCAGAGGATTAAACATGGAATGATTTAAATATTTTCATTCCTTTATATTACTCTAACTCTTGATTTTAAAAGCTTCTAAGGTTCCTGTGTTGTTTCTTAACCCTACCAAGCTTGTTTGGCCAGATATGATAAAAGATAAAAGAGTATGTGTACACAGCAAATCTCTATGGCAAATAATGTTCAGTTCTTTTACAAGATATCCCCTCCCTGTTATGCCATATACTCATCACAGGCTTCCATGATTGACTGATGTGATTTAATTTCTCTAGATTAACAGATCATTTACAGAAAAGCCATAAAATAATGAAGGCGCAATTAAAAATAATTAAAAAACAAATCTGGCAGTTTTGTTTTTAAGGATGCATAATGTAGCATCACTGTTTGTAGAAGATGAGTAAAAGAAAAATAAACTTGTCTGGGGCTAAAAAGATCTTAGTATGAACAAGTGTAGAGAGTAAGGAAGATGGCCAAGATTTGCAACAGATTCTGTAGTTAGAACCAATTTCAGTCAAAGTCATTTTAGCCTTCCTCTGGCATTGATTTCTTGGTCGGGTCTACCTTGTTGGGGCTGAGAATATGAAATGAACTTTTCTGATATGAGGCTTCCTTAAGGAAAGTCAGGTTACTCATCCACCCCCATGTAGAAGATGATCAGGCTGAGCCCGAGAGAGGAATCAAACATGTTATCAGTCTCAAGTCTCTTTGTGCCCACGAGAGATCTAAGTCCAGCCCTCCTTGAATTCCACTGACTCTTATGTACCGCCAATTTGCTTTGACTGTTAGTAGTTCAGATTCTTCTGGAGAGCAGAAGCTTGCAATAAACCTATATATTCATTTGAACCACCTGGACTTCACTGATGTCCTGCACTTGATACTTCAGTTCTCATGTTCCTGGAGCCATTTAGCCAAAATGTCTGCAAAGGGATTCCAAAGGTGCTGAGAAGCAGGGTGGAAAGTTGGTCATCATCAGTCTGGGCAAATCTGAAAATTGGCTATATTAACTATGTACAATCTATGAATATTTCCATTCATGAAATCTTGGTAGGAAATGTATACACATACCATTGCAGTACTTTAAAGGAAGTAGAGATTTTGCAATTGATTATTTGTTTAATTTAGAGTGTTTATTTATCAAATGGATGTGAGTCACAAAAGATGACTCTCTGGGCGGTGTACAGCAAAACAAGTATCAAAACAATAAACATGTCAAAGACAGTCATATTTTTAAAAGCCATACACGAGAGATTCAATCAGCAATGGAGCCACCTCAAGATCTCAAGATGCTTGCACCAATCCCAAAAGATTTTAGGTGTACACAGCAATAAAATAAACTAAAAATACATAACCCTAAGAGCAAAAATTAAATATATAAGATGAACAACTTGCTGGAATAAGGGGAACTCTTGATAGAATTCTCAAGAGGCTGCCACAGAGAAAGTCTGTCATCTAACATGCACATCAAGAACTTCACCAAGCTAGACAGGCCCTCAGTTGGTCCTTTTTAGAAGTCCAAATGAGATGGGATTTTCTAATTCAAATAGGCAGAGCATTTCAGGAAAGGTTGATTCATTATGTGCGATCAAGTCATTGTTCCTTTTTACGACGTAGAAGGCAACTTGGAGGGAAAAAACTTCTTACAGTGTCTTTCCCTCAATGCTCACTATATTACCCTAACAATCTTATCTTATTCTTCAGCATGGAGTAACTCCATCTCTGATGTTGGCAATAATAAAAGAATCACGCTTTAGCTTGTCCAAGATAGCAAGGGGTTCAAGCATTGCTTGAATGCTTCTGGCATTGGCATTAGGGGAGGTCAAGGCAGAGGAAAGAGTCTTGGCAGAGTTAGGTGAAGCAAATATGAACTGAAACAACCTTGGGCTGCAGCTGTGCAGCTTGAATCTGGCCATTGTTTGTGTATGTGTTGCTAAACTATGAGAAATGCTTTGTAATAGTTCCTTTGCTCCTTTTAAATTTGCAATTTCTTGGCAAACTATATGCCAGGCTAAAGAATTATAAGAAATATTTGGCATGTGCAAAATATTTGGTATGCTATGTATCTACAAGTAGCAGACAGAATACCAGTTTGGGAGATTAGGGTTCCAGGACCCATTCCACCATGCCCAGTGACTCACAAATGGGCCCTGAGCTTCATCTTCTCTTAGGCCAGGGGTAGGCAACCTTGGCTCTTTTATGACTCGTGGACTTCAACTCCCAGCATGGCTGGCTCAGGAATTCTGGGAGTTGAAGTCCACGAGTCATAAAAGAGCCAAGGTTGCCTACCTCTGTCTTAGGCTAAGCTAACAGCAGTTTGTTGGGAGGATTGGAAAATATGACAAATGAGATTTTAGCCCTTTAAGTCATAATTTCTTCAACTCCTATAATAAGCCACAATTAGCTGGTTGTATACTATTTATTTATTTGATTTATATAGTCGCTCATCTCACATACATGACTCTAGGCAGTTTACAATTTCTAAGGCATAGGAGAATATGGAATGTGAAGAGCAAAGACTCTTACATTAAAATTTACCAAATAAACCAAATTGTAACCTACCATAATCTGTGAATCAAGTTTATATATATACTACCTTGATCAGTGGTGCTATCTAAGATATCTCTTACTCCTTTTTTGCCCACCAAAAGTAGGATTATCAAACAATTGTTGCCAGTTACCTCTGAGAACATATATTGTAGACACAAGAATATCATGTCATTTTACTATGCTTGCAATGAGTACAAACTTTTCAGACATGAGATTTTAATACTAGTGGGAAGGGGGGGAAAGGAACAACCTCCTCCCCCATATATAAAAGATTGAGAGATCCAGGTTCAAATCTCTAGACAGCATTAAACTCTCCAGATGACTTTGAACAAGACAGTGTCCTAACATTGCCTACTATGAGTTGTTGAGAAGCTTCCCAACTTTACACTTATAAAATTAAAATAATCTCAAATATATAACATTTACTGTTGAGTTCTATCTGCCTCCGATGTAGTTTGTTTTTTAAGCTGATAATTTGGAACAAAATTTATGTAAGCATGCTACTCTCTTATTATACTGCATCATGCACAATAAAGAGATAAAAAGAACCAGTTTGGTCTAGTGGCTAAGACACTAGGCTAGAAAGCAGGAGACTGAGTCCAAGTTCTGTCTTAGCCATGAAAGCCAGTTTGGTGACCTTGGACCAGTCACTCTCTCTCAATCCAACCCACCTCACAGGGCTGATGTAGTGGGGAAAATAAGACAAGGAAAGTGTTCCTCGTGAATATGTTCACCACCTTGAGTTATTTGTAAAAATTATGAACGTGGGATACAAATAAATAAAATGAAGTGATTCATATTAAATAATCACAATTGAGTTGTTTTGCCGGATTAAGTGACAATCTACATTTTCCCAATCTCAGGACATTAAGCAAGACCAAGGTAAAGATTCAGAGAAAGATGAAAGCTCCAGAAGACAGGAAAACAAAAACTTAGGAATGTACTCAAAGGAAGACCTCTGTTTAAATGGTTTGGTATTGTGGAAAGAGTAAAATTTTAAAATGGTTGCTCATGATTGAACTATTGATCATAAACTCCCAAGGACACTTAACTGACTTAACATTCCTCAGATTAAACTAATCCATCCAGCTGTTCCAACTGTGCCTCCATAGAGAGAGAGAGAAAAAAGAGAGATATTAACTGGTGAAATCTGCTTCCCAGGCTTTTAGAACAGGAATTTTGGCACATGTTTTGGCAGGCTTGAGAAACATCTGGGGCATTTGGTCAGAGCTGAGCCTCATGAGATGGATAATTCTGAGCTGTCTATGTACCCAAATATGACCTTAGCTTTGATGTCATCAGAATCAGTTGTTTGGACAACTAGCAAACAACCTGAAAGTCATCCTGTCAATGAATGTTGACATTTGCATCTGTGGGACTGAAGCCACAGGAATAATTGTTGGACTTGGAACTGTTGGGGATATTTCGCATCCACATATAATTTTAGAAGAGCAAGTCTCTGCTCATTTTGTCTAGAAAAAGCATGCAGACAGAATTTTTACCTAGTTGCTTAGTGTTTGAACAATTACATAGTGGCAAAAGTATAATTGGCAAATTGTAGGCTATTATTTTCAGTAGAATAACATGAAAAAATGAAATATATTTTACACATTTGGCTTCCTAAAAGCCAATTTGAAGAAGAGAGTGGATAGCCACTTGTCTGAAATGGTGTAGGGTCTCCTGCTTGAACAGGGGGTTGGACTAGAAAACCCCAATGTCACTTCCAACTCTATTATTCTCTATTCTGTATTTATCTATATTTATGTTGTAATCATTCAGCAATGATCTCTTGTCCCCTCACAAAACCACTTCTGGGTCTGAACCTCTTGCTGGTAATTAGCACATCATTTATTACATTTTAACCAGACCTCTCTAAGGAGCTCAGACAAACATTTTATCTTAACAACAGTCTGTGAAACAGGTTAGGCTGAAAGCATGTTGCACAAAGACACCACTGAGGCTGAAAGTGATATAAACCCGTCTGACAGCAGCTACTATTCTTCCATCCTCTTGTATAATAGAGAGAACACTTTACTGCAAGAGTTGATATTACATACATACATACAATACATACCTATTTGTTTACTCATAGTTTAATGAATGTAGCACAATTAGCTACTAATCTGAATTAATACATTAAGCTATGGCTTATTTAACTATCTACATGTAAGACTAAATCAGTGTCTTGTTTATATGCCAAATAAGAGAAACTAGTCAAACCACGCTATGACTAAATGAAATGTGAAAATTCAGTCTTCCAGCAAAGATTTCAAATTAGATGTATTATCTCTTTCTATTTTTCTACATCCATCTACTTTTGCATCCCAGTCACAAAGGTTACATCAAATATCAAATAAACAAAATTATGGGGTTAATAAATGTGATTTTTACAGCATATTAGAAGAGCACAAAATGAAAATGAAAACAAAAAGTGAAAAATCTAATATTAAATATTAGGTTAAATGTTTAAATGATCACACAATGGACAGCAAAATGAAAAGAGATAGCTTTGTTTTCTTCTGCTCGAGAATACACAAAATATGATCAATGTATTGCAAAAGTAAAAAGGAAATTGCTTCCCTCCAGAAGATTAGTGATAATTTAAACAAGTTCATGAAGTATAAAAACATTCAAATGGGAATGATACCATCCGAATGATGAAATGAGCACTGCAACATTATAATGCAAACTTCAACGCTTATGTACATGTATGCAATACTGTGAGGCACATACAAAAGACCAGAGCTCACATTGCAAAACTTGTTTCTTTAATTTTCCTCATCGCCACCCCACCTCCTGTTTTTCATATCATGACATCAAAAAAACTGAGATATTTGGTATGCATGGAAAAGGAAAACCAACACATAGCTATTTTTGATAGCAGCCATACTGCTGTCTTTAAAAAAAGGAGGGGGAGGAATGAATATAAAAACCCTAATTTGTTTGTTGAGTCATATAGACTACAAAATCTTAATCCAGATTCCCAGCATTGTTCATTTCCCAGAGCAATACTTGTAAATTGACCTGGAAGGAAGAAAGGAAGGAAAGAACTTATTGTGGGCAATCACAAATGAACAATCTCCCCTGTGCTGACAGTTTTGTAAATTTTAAAAACCAACATTAAAAGCGTGGAGTATTTGTTTTGATTGCCAAAAAAACACTGGATCAGATTAACATGCTGGGCACTTGAATGAATGAATGAACGAGACTGAGCATTTTGTCTGAAGTATGGCAGGAAAGGGTGAAAAGGAAGCAGTTATTTGGCTTTGATCCAAATACACCATTGCAGGAAGAATGAAAGGATAAGAATTCAATGCTCATTTTACAGCACATGAAATGCAGCAGCCTGTTATATATAAAACTGCTTTCCTACTCTTCAGCCACAATACTCTTGCACTATAAACCACATGATCCTGAAATAAAGTATAAATAGATAAATAAATATTTTTAATGTTTTTGTCTATTCCACCCTGTAATACAATGTCCTCTTTTGATTATAGTTAATTATGAGCCATCAAAATAGTGTTGAATTCTAGTAACCACATACACGTTCTCCAGGTGATCTGTTCTCAATTGGATCTTTCAGGTATCCATCCCTGGTGCAATTGAGTCCAGTCAGCTTGCTGCTGGTCCTCCTTCTTTTTTCTTTCACCTTTCCAGCATTATCGACTTCTCCAGAGAGCTAGATCTTTGCATAATATGTCCAAAATATGATAATTTGAACCTGGTTGTTTGTGCCTTGAGTGTGTCAAGCGCCAGGAAAATCAGGAGATTCAGACAGTTCAAATGAGCATAAAGATTTATTGCAAGCTTAAGCTCTCTAGAAAAATCTGACCTACTAACTGTCAAAAGAAATAACCAGGAATAAGAAGGCATTCAACGTGGGCTGGACTTAGATCTCTTGCAGGCATGCAGGGACTTGTGACTTATGACGCATTTGACCCCACCATCGGTCTCAGCCTGGTCATTTCCTACAAAAGCTTTGGATTGATTTGTTCTATGGTCCATTAATTTGTTTTCTTGGCTATCCAGACTGTTCTCAAGAGTCTTCTCCAGCACCAAAGTCTAAAACCAGTATTCTTTCCACTCTGCTTCTTCCAAGTCCATCTTGCTCTATGGATGTCACAGGGAAAAACACGATTCTGATCTTTGTAGATAAAGATGCATCATGGGGGAAGTACATAAGTTAAATAAATATTAGCAAAAAGCTTGTGAAATCAAAACCAAAAATGTAAACATTTAGAGCAGAACTGACAGGAATGGAAAAAAGAAAAAGAAACCCATTTTACTAAGCCTTTTACCAGGTTACAACAAGAAAAGATTATGGTGATTTCAAGTATGGTGGTGAAACAACTTTAGCTTATATGTCCTTCTAATGCAAGGACAGAAAGACACTACAGAACCCTGCAGAACTTTCCAAGAGAATCCAAAGGAGCTTCTCCACTGGTCTATGTGGCAATTGTAGTTTTCCTTAAAAGGTATGTCTTCTCTATTAACTTACATTGGGTAGGTCTGCCCTGGTATTCCATTTTATTTTGTTTTCTTGTAGCAAACTCTAATTATATGGAAATGCTCCTGTGATTCCACCTCTTGAAAGAGCCATCTTCAATTGCACCTCCCAATTCTTTGCCTCCTTTTTCAGAGAAACATAAAAAAATACATTCTGTCTACGGAAGATGTTATTTGGTCTCGATCTAGCTTAAGCAAAACATGCATGTTACTTTTTGCTGCTGTGTAAGATTTCATTGTCTTAAAGATCCATAACTGTCCTGTAATCAGGACAGAAGAAAATTGTGCATCCAAACATTTCTGTATTCACAAAATAGTAAAGCTGGAGAAGCTCAGTCCTCTTTCTTATGGGCCAGGATTTAGGCAAGCTGTGGTACTTGGGATGCTGCTGAACTACAGATTCCAGCATCCTTACAGAATATGACCAACAATGAATGGTGTTCAGAATTGTAGGCTGCTTACCCATTATGGAGAACCTGTCCCAATATGACAAATCTATAAAAATTACGACTTTTGATTTACCAACTGTTTTCACCTTAGTACAACGTACGTAAAAATATTAAGAATGCTGTTGAATCATTACAATATTTTGTGATGCACAATGCTAGACTCAATAAGGTCATAAGCTTCTTCTTCTTCTGCCATATCCGTTATCGGACGTTGGCGATCATGTTGGCGATCCTGTTTTTATCAGCAGCCGCACGAAAAAGTGCTGCTGAGTTTTGTCCAAACCAGTCCCTTAGATTTTAAAGCCATGATGTTCTTCTTCTGCCTGGACCTCGTTTGCCTTCAATCTTTCCTTGGAGGATTAAATGGAGTATGCTGTATTTTTCTGGGTGTCGCATCACATGTCCGAAATATTCTAACTTTCGTTTTTTAATTCTTTTGATGATTTCCCTTGGCTTTCCCAGGCTTATCACCTCCTCATTTCTGATTTTGTCAACCCAGCTTATACATAACAGCCGCCTGTAAATCCACATTTCAAATGCTTCTAGTCTCTTCAGGTGGCCTTCTGTCAGAGACCAACTCTCTACTCCATAGAGCAGGATAGAAAAAATATAGCATCTGACAAGCCTGATTTTCAGTCTTAGGCTTATGTCGTGACTGCAGACTGCAGGTCATAAGCAGGATAGAAAAAAGGCAGCCCTTTTTTCAATCTTCTTTTACTTCTTAACAGTCTTTAAATTATGGTATGTTGGACTGAAGAGGAAAGCATACTGTCATCAAGATGATAATCCCATTGATAATAATCTCTATAAATTAGTCTAATATCCTTTCAAAATGGTCTAAAATTATGTCTATTTTATATTGTGATATACACAAACACCATACTTACTTTTTCAATTATAATCAAACAACTAAAATTATTGCCAAGCACAGTTCACACCTAGCATCAGTCCTTCTCTGGATGGATTCAGGGGAAGTGCTGCCTCTAAATTTAGGACATTATTAATGACATCACTACACAGCAGGAAACAGGACCTTATGACTCGTCAAATACTGAACTACAAGAGATGCCAAATTGTAGTAAGAGCTGGCTCACACAAATTAAGTCAGACTGTCTTTTATTTTGTTTGGGAGTAGCATATTGGATGAATTCAGCCATTCTGATTTGTAAATCATGCTTTATGGCTTAATCTAGCCAATTATGGTCTATGCAATAAAACATGGTTAAGCATATCTTGGCTTAGTATAATGTGTGAATCAAGTCACAGAGGTCCCAAGGCCATATCCTGTTTGTAAATCAAATATCATTTGCCAGCCAGAATCAATTCGAGGCTTAATTTTTCTCCTATGGAAAAGTCCCTGCAGGATATTTTCATCTGAGTGGGAGAATAGCCAGAAACAACTCACAGATGTGAGATGAATTAAGTGTGACCTATCAACCCAATCACTAAGTGGCACTCATTCTAGCAAATGCTGAAAGGGGTTGCAATTGGGAAGTGCAATCATAATGAATCAGGAAAGAATGCCATAGGCTTTCATTCTGAAAGATGACATTTGACAACACAGTAGCGGTTATTTTGTGACTAAAAAAAACCTCTGAACTTTTTGGCATGAAAGAATGCCTTGGCAAATTACCTTGATAGCAGGCTGAGGCACAAAAAATCTTGGCCACATATGTGAGATTTTGGTCATTAATAGTTAGATGTGACATGTAAATATTGTGAAAATCAAAGGACTCAGAAGAACAATAATGCAACATAAGATATTGCATTATTGTTCTTCTGAGCCCTTTGGTTTTTGCACGTTTAAGCTGTTTACTATATATATATAAAGGAAATGGTAGAAATAGTTCCATGATAAGACACCAGCAATGATGGACCACACGCTTTTTCCATTTGGGCACTGTAGGAGTTCTGCATCAGATTTTGTTTCCAAACTGACATCACTAGAAAGATATGCAGCCTTTGAGAAATGCAAAAGGATCTAGAGTCTTAAAAATTACCCTGATGGCGTGTTCTCTTTATCTCTGACATTTGACCTTTTGTGCAAAACATTGTGCAGATAGCTCTCTGGCCTTTCTCAAACCTGCTTCTGCTCTACCCCCATTAACATCTGGGATATGAGGGTCACAGCAATGGCCTGGAACCACACCTGGATCAAGAGCTTGGCACACGTCCAGGATAGAAGCCCAACTAGGACTGCGCAAGCCCCAAGACTGCTCTGACTTAAGGAAAAGGAACAAGGATCAAAGAAGGCAAGCAGGAAGGAAAAATGAGCCTAAGAAAAGTTAATGGGTTTATAAGAATAAAATCTAGAATAGGAAGTTTGGGCAAACAGAATGAAGCTAGAAGGCAGGCAGAGACATCTGAGCATGTATAAAAATGGGATGGGACATCAATTGTGCAGTCAAAGTCACTATCTTGACTTTTTTGCCACCATCCCCGTCCCCCAGAACAATGGAGAGAATACACCAAAGCAGTAGAAAAATGGTCACCTGAAAGAGATGAGGTAAGTACAAAAGGTGGATAAACAGAAACTTCTTTTCATGGTGAAGGTATCTTTCAGGAAATGGGAAAGAGATCTTAATACTGTATTAGTTACATCCTGTTCTGTAATTCTGCTACTGGAAGCCTAATTCCTCTAATGCAAACCATATTCTTAACTACAGCATCTATATGCGTCAAATGCAGTATTTTCTCCCAATACCAGAGTTTCCTGTTTCTGCTGTGCCTCAGATCTGATGTAGCTCTTCACCTGTTCTCACCAAGAGGGGAAAAGAAGGAGCAGAACATCTCGCCACATCTGGGCTCTAAGAGAGAAAAGCAAGCAAATGAGATGGGGAGGCTGCTGAGAAAGGCTCTGAGGGATGCAGGACGTGGGCTATTTCTGACAGCTTCTTATCCAAGGATTCCATCCAAATTGGAACCAGAACTGGTTTCAGGCGCCATAAGAAGAGAGCAAAGGTGGAATTCATTTAAGAGATTAGGAAGCCTTTGAACAACTATGGGTGGTAGAACTGGAAGAACAAGGAGAATGACTATGATAAATCTGGGAATAAAGGCTAAAAAGCAGGCCAGGACATGGCTTCGGAGAGCTTTTAGAGTAAGAAATTGGTCAGAGTCTACCCTCCTCCCCCACATCAAAGTGAAGACAAAAGGTTGTTAGTCCAGCGATTTTCATCTTCCATATGCAGTCATCTTTTTAAACCAGCGTGTTCCCTGCTTGTCATTTTGCATTTTATAAATTATTATTTTTCCTAGTTGCATTTAGCTTAAGTCAGCACCCTTTTCTTCCCCTTCCCCTCCCCCTGCCTCCAACATGGCTAGAGCGCAGTGTGCTTTGTAATATCTTATTTAGATTAGATAAGGCTGTGTGGATGGACAATTCGGTCAAGCAGCAAAATTAAAGGCATCTTTCATAAGCAAATCAAAGTTTGGAGATCAAAACAGCCAGTGTCTGTAAGTAACTCTATGCAAATGACCACATGGCCCTAATCAGTAGAGTTCCATTGTTGGACCAATTGAAGCAAAAACAGACGTACAAGAAAATCGAGTTCTTGGGGGACACCCTTAGGAAAGAGATCAATGAACCTGTCAGCCTTGTGAGGTAGGCAAGATCAAGGAATTGACTGTTTATAAGCACTATGTACTTAAAGCTCGAAGCATTGTTAGAGACCCCACACACCCACTTCACGGTTTGTTTCTGTTGCTCCTCTCTGGGAGGAGGTTTCGAAGTATTTCTAGCAGAACTATTAGATTCTGTAACAGCTTTGTTCCCTATGCCATCTGTCTTGTAAATTTGCAGGATTATTTTTTCCCCGCCATGTATATGTATACATTCAAACTAGACTGTGATGTTTCTCTGTGTCATAAATGTGTGTATTTGGGTATATGCATAATGGTATTTTTTTTCTTGAGAGCTGAATGCAATGAAATTTCATTTTAATGTATGATGATTAGTGTACATTTAAAGTGACAATAAAGGTTTTATTATTCTATTCTATTCTATTCTATTCTATTCTATTCTATTCTATTCTATTCTATTCTATTCTATTCTATTCTATTCTATTCTATTAGGCTATAACTATACTTTACCAAGTTAAATTATTGTAACAGAATTGTCAAGCACAGGAAATCAGGAGCCAAGGCAGTTCAAATGAATACAGGTTTATTGCATGCTAACACTCTTTACAAGAATCTGAACTACTAACGGTCAAGGCGAATTGGCGCTAAATAAGAATCAATGGAATTCAAGGTTGGGCTGGACTTTGATCTCCTGTGGGCGTGAAGGGACTCCGGTTAGATAACCTGCTTGACCCCCCCACACACAGTCTGGTCACCTCCTACATCAATCTTACAACTCTTTGTCTCCCTTTTATATTCCCACTGAGTGAAGGAAGGGGCAACCTCAACCTCTTCCTAATGCAGATCTCCTCTCGCAGGGCTTAAGGAACGCTTCTGCCCTTATTTCTATAAAGTCTTCTGAATATTCCCTTCAAGGCCATTTCTCTGGCTCTCTGCACCAACCTTGGTAAGAAATCTTGACTTCCCACTTGCAGCTTTGAGAATCTTGTAAGGAGCACAGCTGAGTTGTCTCTATTAAGCCATGATTCCCTTAGTTATGGTTTGCTGCTAAGGGACAATGACCTGCAATGCACTGACCTTGAGATCATGATTTACTGGGGTAGCTATGCTCACCAATACCATGTGCCAGAACTAAATGTAATCATTATATAATTAACTACAAACTACTAAAAGTCAAGATCTTTGCCAGGAGAAGCCCATTTATATTGCTAAGAACTTTGGCATTTATTGGTGAGAGACAGCAGGGGTGGGCAGACGACCCTTTCAACTCCTTGTCTCTTTCAAGAGAGATGTTAATTTGAGGGAGGTTATCAGCAATGACAAGGGAGATAAAGGGAGCAAGCAGCAGCCCACACAGGCATGATTAAGGATACAGTTATTACAGCAAAAGCTGACAGGCATGTTGTCTCCTTGGCATTAGAAACTGCGAAGATCATGGTTTCCACTGGGTTATTTCTAGGGAATCTGTTGATTAACCTAATGAATGGCAGTGTGACTTGATTTGTTCCCCAATTTTAACTTGTTAAAACCTCCTCTTCATGATGTGGATCAGGGAAAAATGGGTTTTTCCTTTGAGGAACATTATGGTGGCTAAATGAATGAAAACAGAGAAATATCTTATCTACTCAACTTTGCATAAAAAGTTAAATAATCTTATGCTTGTAATACTGATGTCCTAAATGGCAATTATACTGATAGAATTTTTTTATTTTCAACACTTTTTAAATAATAGAATGTTAATAATTTTAATCATATTGTTAAACATTACTTCACTGAAATCTGCATTGAAATAATATATTGTATCAATAAGTATAATATAATAAAAGGTGGGGGAGCAAAAAATTACCACCCCATACATTCAGTGAGAAGAAGTGTTACCCTGCAGTGGCTGAAGAGCCTGGGGTATTATGATTTGATTCACCCAGCATCCAAAACAAACCAACAAATCTTACCTTGGTTTCGTGGTTGTTAAACCATGATTTACTGTGGAAGATGCTATTATGGTTTATTCAGCTAATCATGTTCAAAACAAACCATGGCAAAGCTTGTTGGGTGAATCTGGCATACATTTCTTCAAATAATTTCTCAAGAAGTGACTTAAGTGTGTCTTTTTCTCTGTAAATCCTGATGGTCTCCTCCCTTTTTGATCCGGAAGCCACAATACTGGCCTCCGTCTCTGATGGCATTTCCCGAGACTGAGCTGGTGTGCTGTTTATTTATTTAGTTATGTTATTTGTGTCACACATCAGTTTGTATCACAGCTTTATTATTTTTACAAATAATTCAAGACAGTGAACATATCGAATATACCTTCCTCCTTCTAGTTTCCCCACAACAACCACTCTGTGAGGCGGTTTGGGCTGAGAGAGAGTGACTGGCCCAAAGATACTGAGCTAGCTTTCATGGCTGAGGCTGGACTTGAACTCAAAGTCTCCTACTTTCTAGCCAGGTGCATTAACCATTAGAGTCCAGGGGTAGGCAACCTTGGCTCTTTTATGACTCGGGGACTTCAACTCCCAGAATTCCTGAGCCAGCCATGCTGGCTCAGGAATTCTGGGAGTTGAAGTCCACGAGTCATAAAAGAGCCAAGGTTGCCTACCCCTGCATTAGATCAAACTGGGGTCCTGCTAGACTCACAGCTCCTGGTTGAGTAGCAGGTGGCGGCCATGGATAAGGAGGTCTTTGCACAGACTCATGTTGTGTATGAATTGCATCCTTTCCTAGGCCAGAAGCCTTGCTTGTGGTCATTCAGGCCTTGTTCACTTCCAGTTTGGATCACTGCAACACCTTCTATATGAGTCCCAAATGGGCATACAATTCACCAATGCCTGAAGAGGTCACTGGTTTTTCCATTGGTTTCCAGTTCAAATAAAAGTTTTAAGGCTCTTGTTCCCTTTTTGCCCATCAGTGAGTTTTGTGCACCAATCGATTATCTCTGCTTGTTTTGGCTCTCTGCCCAAGGGCTAAGCTTATTGATCGGTGGTTGACAGTTACCTCTGCAAATTCATGTATCCATGCTATAATCACAGCAAGGACATCATGCTAATCAATTTCATTCGCTGCAGGGAAAGACATTTTGAACATTAGTGACGGGTAAAAAGGATCAAGGGCTCTTATTTATAAAGCCCCAAGTGGAGTGGGCCTAGGACTCGGTCAACAACGTGCACAGAAAGAGCCACTATGCAGTTAAATCAGAAAAGCAGGTGCCAGATTCTGGAAACTATAATAATAATAATAAGAAAGATAATGTTTCCTGCTCTAGGTCCCAGTAAGGAGTTAGACAACATAAATTCCAAATTGAAACTTTTCAAGCATATGTATAAAATCACGCATACTTGAGTCGTATTTACGTTCACTGAAAAACAAGCACCGAGGACTCCAGCGAGGCTTAAATTCAGAAAAGGGACTTCTATTACCATTCGACCTCCTCAAAGTCAGCCCTTCCGATTCACCGCACTGCAAATCACCTTATCCACCAAAAGGGAAGCATGGAAAAGCAGCGAATGGCCAAAGGGTGTATCTCTCCAGCCTCGCAGCCCCGTCGCTGATCCCAGACCTCCCGCCCAGCTGAATATATTGAGCGCGGCTTTTTTGGTTCAGGGAACGCGAACATACTCGAGCTGGTGGATGAGAGGGAGAAAAAAAACCGGCAGAGAAAGTGGGGACGCGCAGGGCTTTTTGGGAAAGGTAGTCCTTGGCATACAGCTGCCTATGGCCAACAACTCGGTCCGGACTCCATCTCCCAGAGGCGCACTAGGCAGCGGGCTGGTAGGAGGCTTTCTCTGTGCGAGCCTCCCTTACGTAGTTCCAGATTCACATTGCATCCTATCAGGCCAAAAGGCGATGATGTCACCTGCGGGCTTGTGAGGCAGCGAGGCTGGAGTTACTGCTGCTGGCGGCGGCGGCGGCGGCGGAGGAAGCGAGCCTGCCTAGCTAGCACCCATTGTAAGCAGAGCGGGGAACTGGAGCGGGCGGCGGCGTCGGCGGCTCCAGAAAGGATGCACGGGGGCTTCAGGTAAGGCGGTCGCTGCTTCCCCCCCCCCCCCGCTCACTGCCGGCGGCAATCAATGCCCAACCCGAGGGCCCGTTTTCAGATGGTGGCTCGGCTTGGGTTAACGCGATATGGAGGAAACCTAAGTTACCTTCCGGGGTGGGGGGAAATAATAGGTGAAGTTTAAACGGCTTTCTCTTTGATCCCCGTGTCGGGAGAAGCGGCTTTTGAGGGACGCCCGAGCTTTTAAGATTTTAAAGCTGGGCTAATCGGGGAAGCGCTCTAGTATGCAAACGAGGCAGGGTCTTGGGTTTAAAGGGGGGGGGAAAGGGGGCAGAGAAACTTTAAACGCGTTTTCTTGCAGCGAGAGGTAGAATCTGCAGGGGAGAATATGGGCGTCGCTGTGTGTACTGGATTCGCTCGTTTCTGGAAATATCCCTGCGCCCCTTTTCGCCTCCCGGAATTGTGTGGCTCCCCGAACAGATCTGCGCGAGAGGCCAGAGAACTGGGAGGGGGGGGGGTTTCGGGGAGTGTAACAAAAGGTGCAGATGTCTTTCCCCCGCTTCTTTCCGGCTGCAGCCTTTCTTTCTTCTGAATGGGGTCGGGCTGGATACGCCGCGAAAGAGATCGGCTTGAAAACCCGGTCTGCCGCCTTTACCATTATCTCCCCTCTCCCCACACACACACTTTTTGTTATTATTTGTTGCTGCTGTTTAAACACACACACACACACATACACACACACACCATTGCTGCGGGTTCAAAGCCGCCAGAGAGAGAGAGAGAGGGAGTTTTGATTCTGCCGGCTTATAGCTAAGGCGTTCGAACAAGCAGACTAAAAGGAGGCGTGTAAGTCGTGGCTTATAACGTTGCCGCAACAAGACTTGGTGCGTGTTTGGGTGGACGGTATGCATGCTCGCCGTCCTCTGTATTGCGATCTCTCTTAAGCTCGTGGCACCCTTTTGCTAACCCCTTTCCCCCTCCCCGTATTCTTGGTAACTGGATCCGCTACACGTGCAGAACGGAGTCCCGAACGGCTCTCCCGGGGTTGCCTGCTCGCACCATTACTGAAATGCCAAAGGCGTGGAAACCACCCCGGCTTTTGAAATACAAAATAAGGCGGAACCAATACTTCGAATATATTTCAGAAAGAGACATCAGTACATCCACACAGCTCTTCTAAAAATAGATTTAAAAAAAATCTATGACTCTTGCTGGGGGATTTGGGGCGCCGGGGGGGGGGAGTCAATAATCTTCCTCTGTATCCTGCGTAAAGACCATCCATGCTTCTGTTTTCTTCAAGGGGAAAAAAAAAAGACAAGGTAATCGGGCTTTTCCCCCTGTGGAAGATGCAGAAACTACTCCTTTTCCTGCCACCTGGTCTCCATCTTCCTCCCACCCAACTCCTCCCTCTGTTTAGGGGTCTCTTGCTGGCTTTTTTCCCCCCGTGGGTGCGTTTGAGCGTCTTGGACCCTACAGGGGGGAGCTTCTCCTTCGTTCCTCCGGTTCATTAAAAGGGATCGGCTGGCCAGTGGCTTTTGCTCCACGAGCAGAGGAAGAAAATAGCCATTGTGCACATGCCTATTTTCTCTCAAGTGTGTGAATGTGCCTTCTAGTTTGCAGCAGTAATAAAATCTCTTGCCGATTGAGGATTTTTGAAGGAGACGCTGTCTGCAACAGGGGAGGGGGCGGGGCATCAGAAATCGAGTTGCTATGGTTACCTATGCTGTTGAAGCATTGCTGGTTTTTCCCCCTAGATCTGGGTTTCCCGGCTCCCACTTTTGCCTGGTAACCGTGGAAGGGTGTGGCTGGCGATGGTCTGTTTTTCGGTCTCTGGAAAAATGGGATGCAGGTGAAGGTATGAGTGGGGGAGGAGCCCAGTCTTGTGATGTAAAAGAAGGGCTTTGAATCAAGATTGACTTCTCATGACCAATGTGAACACATCCTAGGTTAGCAGCTTTATTTTATTGTATAATTGAGGCTTGGGAGCTTGCATATTTAGCTTTCTTTGGAGTTTGGAGTTAGAAGTGGATGTTAATAGGAGAGGATTAGGTTAAAAACAGGATAGTGTTAAGTTTTGCCAAGGCACAGCTCTGTTTGGGAAGCAGCGAAGAAAGAAGAGGCTGGCAATTCCTTAGTGACAGGTGTGGGTGGGTTCCCCTGTTGCATTCATAGAAACGAGAAAATCTTCAGAAGCGTAGGCAGGCACGAGATGCCTTAATTGCACAGGGTGTTTCCTTAGCCTCCTCTTCCTTTCCTAATCCCACTCTATGCTAACACACTTGCTCAACGCCTGTTGCAAAATTACAGTGGGCTTTTTTAAAAAAATGCTGTAGCTTTATTCTTCATGCACAAGAGCTGTGAGGCGCTTTCTGAAACTCAGGTGAAAGCTGAGAAGAAAAATGCAGAGATGGTAACAAAAGGTGGTTTGCCATTTTGCAGCAATGCATCGTGTGCTTTGACATGTCCACATGCAGTGTCTGTTGTGTGGAAAGGGCATCAGGATGGATAAGGCTGAAACAAATGTATCTACTTTGTTTTGTGCCATGTTCTGTATCAATGACTTAGAAATGTTTCTAAGTAAAATTATACTAAACTGAACATTATTAAGGCATTGCACCTATTTGTGATGAATTGTATCTACTTTGCTTCAAATGACAGCAATTTTGTGCAAATCTTAATTATACTGTACCTTTGCTACATTGTTACTTCAATTTGTTGGCCATCAGATGGCTAATTTGTAAAATTTGTGCATATCCTTGCTCTTGAGTTGACATGTAGCTATTTCACTTGGACAAGGTGTTAGCCGAGGGTCAATGATACTAACTTAGATGTTGTATTGATTAAAATGTGTTTACATTTTTCTAGCTCTTTTGGATCTAACAGCCCGGGGAATTATATATTGACAATTTCCCATCTTTATGGGCAACTGAACACAGGGTTGGCAATTTATCCCTTCATCATCTCAGATTAGCTGGGAAATTAATTTAGCCTTCGAAATCCAGGTCACAACCCAGTTCAATACTATGTCAGCTGATATGAATTCTCAGGTTAACTTTGTGGTGTTGGTTTTTATTAATTTGATTGGAAATTTCAGTATTGGGTTTCAGGGATAGAATGCACAACATTGGATTTACTCCTGCAGAGGAATCCAATCCACCTTTCTCTGATTCTGTTGATTACAGTCCCACCAGCTTTAAACATTTCTGGGAAATGTAAAATCTCAATTTCTGAATTGTCTGCCATTAGTTTAGATCTTTTACATAAAGGATAAAGGATCTCATCTAAGAAATTGACATTTTTCTCAGACGTTAGAATAGTTCCAACCTTACTAGTATTCCAGAAACTGACAGACTGTTCTTTTTCATCAAAGCTTTGGGGCAGTGTTTCCTAGCTGGGGAATTCTGGGAGTTGAAATCCACATATTTTATAGTTACTGATTTTTTTTTTTACTATTTTACTCTTGTTGATTTTATGCTTGTTATAGATTTTAGGGGATCACATTTTACAATAGTATACTGATTTTATAGTTGAGAAATGATGATTTTAATGCGTTAGGATCTAGTGAAGTGGGCAGCCCATAATAATACAAAATAAATGAATAAAAAATGCTTTTGTAAAATGGTGCATCACTCTTAACTGAAAGCTATGCAGGTAAGGAATTCTGATTCTGTAGGATAAAATATATAAAGGAATGAGGGAATATTCCAAATTAGATTTGCCTTAGGAAATTCTAATTTTGGTTCATATCTATGGAATAGAAAAGCTAGGAAGGACGTAGTTCAGTCATACACTTATCCTTGTAATTGCTGTGTTGCTTTAAAAAAAATTTCTAAACTGAAATATCTAATTAATCCTGTAATTTTACAGGACCAAAGTACAAAGTGTCTAATTTGTACACATTGTAACTGAACTGTTCTTATTGTCATTTTGTAGTCCAGGAATTTCCATAAGATAAATGACAACAAATTTGTAAGACAGGCTGCTGGGCTGTCTTGCAGAGATTTCAAGCAGTCTATTGAGCAACATTTTCACTGGTTTCATATAACACATTACCTGTAGACTAGGCTGAAATGTAATTGGGTAGTTTGTGATTCAATGTGTCATAGGAACCCATTCATTGTTTTGGCATGTTGTGGGAATGGGCCATTACATTAAACTACAACATGGTGCCAGCCCGAGCTGGTTATAAGATGGGCGGCTATATAAATATTTTAAATAAATAACATTTGAACCTTGGTGTAACATTAGCTAAACGTACCAACTAACCTGGTTTTAAGACTGAGTTGTAGTATGACCATATACTTACAGCCTAATTGTTTTCTCACACACCTCTTTGCCTAGGTAGAGCAACATATAAGCATTCAATATTTTAAGGAGAGAGCTTATTAATTAGTTGGTAATGTATATCTTCAGTATGCATAATGCCACAGTTCTACTGCCAAATACTGAAACTATTTTAAGCAGCTTTCTCTAATCTGCTACCTTTCAATTGTGCATTTGCCCTTCTAATCAAGTGGGGATAAAGGCTGGCTAGGAATTTTGGGTACTGTGATTCCCATATATCTGGATAGCAAGAGGCTGGAGTCAGAGTCTATGGAGAAAACCATTGCCAGTTCAGGTAAATGGTTGTAGTATAATCTTTGGGGGGAGCACATTTATACATGGGCTCTATTTTTACTGACATTCTGTTTTTGAAAGGGTTAAAAAATGTAGACTATGACTGTGCCAGTCCCTACCAACAAATGTCTTTTTATGGTGAAGTAGAACTGAAATATGACCCAAAGGTGCTTTTTCAAGAGGCAACTGGACTTTCGTGTTTTTCTTTGAAGACGTTTCACTTCTCGTTCAAGAAGCTTCTTCAGCTCTGGAGAGCTGGATAAGCTTCTTAGGTGAGAAGCGAAACACCTTCAAAGAAAAACAAGAAAGTCCAGTTGCCTCTTGAAAAAGCATATTTGGGACAACCATGACCTGGATGACTGAGAATCTCCATAGAAACTAAAATATGACTTTATCTATTTAGACTATGCCTGCAGTGTTAATGTTCCTTGTGTTCTACAGAGGAATAACTTTACAATTTGGTCTGGTCAGATTAATGAATGAGGTATGACAACATTCTAAGTCTTTTTTGATGTTTCATTGCCACTTCCCAAGATAATTCTGAAAAAAAATCTGTAATCCAGTATTAGAGCATTGTTTCAATTTTGGTTGAACTAACTTTTAGGGTTTACTGAGAGAGATGAAGTGGCAGAGGATATGCTTGGAGCATCGTTGAAGGAAGATACATTTTGAGTCTGACTGGACACTGGAAAGAGCTCATATTCTGCCCTACACAATAGCAAATCAAAAGACAAAAGAAAATAGTTGTCACTTTGCTGAATGTGACTTGTTCCCTTTTAGGAAAACACAATCGGTAAGAACATCTGGTGTGAAGAATTATTGCAGCATTCTAATGGAGTTAGATACCAATGAAAATAGAATGCTGCTTGGAAATATCCCTGCCATCAAGCATTGGGCTAGAACTATATAAATTTATATTTTTATTAAAGTTTTTAATGTTTTTAAATTTAAATTTTCTCCTTTCTAATTCCTGCATTTCTGACATGAGACGAGGCCAATGAAAATGTTTGATTTCAAGGCCATCCAACTCCTTAATGACTCTGGCTGGCTTTCAGTTAACAGAGAGAAGCAACATATAAACAACTGATCAGAAGACTACACACTGCCAATAAAAAACCAAAATCAGGCGGGATCCACAGTTGCCCTAACCCAAGAATAACCAGTTTTTAATTATTTTTTTCTGAAAGCCATTAAGGTTGTGGAGCTGTACAAATCTCGGGGGATGCTGTTCTGGAGGGCAGGTACCACACCAGGGAAGCCATGTTTCCTGAGTCCCACAAATTCCCACTATTTAATCAATGGGACCTGGAACATACCCACTTTGCCTGACCTCACCAGATGAGTAGAAAAATTGCAAACAAAGTGGACCCTCAAATAACCAGATACTAAGGGCTTTATAGATGATGATGATCAGCACCTTGAATTGCACCCAGAAGCTGATAGCCACTTTAGCAGTGGGCAAACACCAGCATAATAGGACACCCCCATTACTGCTCACACTGGTCTATTCTGTACCGTCTGTAACTTTAGATGGTCTTCAAGAACAACCCATGTGGAATGAATTGCAGTATTCCAATCCAATCAAAACGATTGGGGCTTCCTTCTGTGAGGTGATCTGGGCTCAATTTGAGTCTGTGAGTCCCAAAGAAGTGGATAGGGCCCTTTGCAGTATTAGTTCTCCCACTTCTCAGTTGGATCTCAGCCCTCCTGTTTAGTTAAGAGTTCTCATAAGGTGGCAGAAGGTTGAATTTCAGCAGTAAGCAACCTTTACTTTGAGGAAATGTTTCCCTTATCTATGAAAAAAGGCTGTGATGTGCTTCCTGCTGAAGAAGCCTTGGCTTGATTCAACTATTAATGAGTAATTTTGGACCTGTCTCTAAGCTTCCCTTTGTATTAATAGAGCCTTGGCAGTTGAACTTGAGGCCAGGGCAGAGCATGAAAGTTGCATTAGTCACACTTGGAGATGCCTCTTGGTTTCTCTCTCAGTAGCTTTTGATATGCTCAGCTTTGGTATTCCCCCGGCTCACCTCCTTGAAAATGGTGCGGGTGGTATTGTTTTGCAGTGGTTCTCCTTCCTAAGGGGCCGTTCCAGTTGGTGGAGTGGAAAGGAGAAATCTGCCCAGGGACTTGTACTTTGTGGAGTACCTCAGGGATCTCTCCAGTCCTTTCCTAACATCTGTATGAAACCTATAGAATAGGTGACTTCTAAGCAAGGTCATCTGCTAGCACGGGACTTAGTATCATCAGTATGCTTATAATGCCAATACATCTCATCCCTGGGTTAGATTTTGCAGCAGAAATGCTAACCCAGTACCCAGGGTCCAAATGGGGGGAAAACAAACTCAATCTGAATCCCCCCAAGACAGAGTGGGGCTTTGGGTCTGTAGGTAAACAATTCCAGTGAAATATCATTTTTGATGCTGAATGGAGTTTCATTCCCAGGAACCATTTAGAAGTTTCCATAGTTTAATTATTGTCTTCCTTGAAGTAGTGGCATGTTTCTCCCCCCCCCATCTCCCCTTTTCAGGCTCACATGGAAGAAAGCTGTTTTAATGATTAGCAGAGATTATACTGTATTGTATATAAACTAACCTTTCCTTTTCAACTAATCTTCTTCTGCTTTACTATCTCTACATACACTATGATACTTTACTCCACTGATTTTGACAAACATAGCTATACATTAAGGTGGCATTACTATTGCTGCTGCTATTGCTGCTACCACCATAACTACTATTACTATTAATGGCATATTTCCTGCATTTGTTGTCCATCAGTTGTGTTGGGACTGCAATTCAGGCAACATTAATTAAGGAAAATCTAGTCCCTTAAAAACTGGAGAAAACTAGATTTGTGGGAGATGGATATAGTGCATTTGAGTTCCCCACCATAAATCAAATTGTCTGCTTGGTTTTCCTTTTCTCCCTCATTCTACCTCCAAACAGTTACTAGTAGTTACTGTCTTGGTAGTCTCTACCTATTCTTTTGCATCCTGAGTTGTTTTCCTGAGCTAGAAAAAAAAATAGCAAGGTTCCCCTTCTCTGCTCTTCTCATTCGGTCTACGGTACTAAAAATGAGCTATCTTTTGGAACAGCAGCATCTTTATAAATGGCTTTAAAATGATGGTTTACAAGAAGATAGGTATTTTCTGCACCTCCAATTTTTGCAGCATGTTATGGGTTTCCCCCCCACACACAAAATGGCATATATTGTGGATTTACGTAGAATTGATACAGTCTGTATAGCCAACTCAAAAGAAAAATTGATGAAGCTACACTCTGTTAGCTCATTCTAATTTCAAAAGGGGGGAGGGGCAAACTTACAAACAAAGCCCATGAAAATTCTCAGTCATCCAGATAGAGTTGTCTGGGAGTTGAGTCACGGCAACTGGACTTATTTTTTTTTTTGGTTTGAAATGTTTCGCTGCTTATCCAAGTAGCTTCTTCGGTCTAATAAGCAAGTTGCTTCCTCAGACTGAAGAAGCTACTTGGATAAAAGTAATGAAACATTTCAAACCAAAAAAGAAGTCCTGTTGCCATGACTCGGCTTCCAGATTACAAACTAAGTGTTAAACTGAAGCCACCTATAACTTTTACTTTCCTAGAAAGCCTGTGATGCTATATGAGGTTTAAAGGTATCCTGATACATTATGATTATGTTGAAGGTCTGCCTTTTATTTAGCCACTTTTTAAAAATAAAACACTTTTAAAATTTTATTACATTCTGCTAGGGCGAGGTGTCAAGGGAGGGACCTGTGGGTACCATATTGCCTGCCCAAATCCATCTGGTTCTTCTGGATTGGGAAATAAATTACAATACAATCCTGAGTGAGGTGTGTCTTTTTTCTGCTGTGGATTTTCATATGAAGAGTGGCATTTGTATTTCTATTACTAGTGGGACGAGTTTGGAGAAGGATGGATGAAAGATTGAATAAGACTCTCCCTTGAGATAATAAGAAAGCCAAGGACTGATGATCTTCACAGTAGAATGAATTGTCTTCATGGTAGGTTGAATTGTTTTGAAGAAACAAGATAGGTATTGACACTTTTGAACTTTGGGATTGGAGAAGACTCCGAGAATATCATTGGAAAGCCAAGAAAACAAACCGATGGATCATCAAAGCAACCAACCCAGAATTCTCCCTTGAGACACAAATGATCAGGCTCAAACTATTCTTATTTGGGTACATTATGTGAAAGCATCTTACTGGAAAAGGCTCTAATGAAGGTTGAAAGAAAGAGGAAGAGGATGACCAGCAGCAAGATGGATAGATTCATATATAGTGCGGGGTGCCCTTGAGAGACCTGAAAGACCAGATTAGGGATAGATCATCATGGAGAAAACCTATCATCACTAAGAGTTGGCAATGACTTGATGACAGATAAACAGTCAGATTGAATGTGTACCCTAAGCCAGAAGTCCCCAACCTTTTGGGCACCAGGGACCGGTTATGTGGAAAGAGGTTTTTCCATGGACTGGAGGGTGCACGTATTTGTGTGCTGCCTGCATCCTGCAGATGGGGCTTTGCTTGTTTATGCGGACCAGTTGCTGGCATGCCGTGGCCCGGTAAGCAACCATGAGAAGTAGTTGGTCATGATCTAATTTATAAAGAGCCCAAATGTCTTAATTTTAAAAGGCTGACTTTATTTTCTCTTTAATCATTTTAATTACGACAAAAGATGTTCCCGCACAATATAGTATCAATAACCACACAAGGCCACAGAAATTATTAGTCTGGTTTTGTTGCTGTTTTATCAGAAATAATTAAGACTTGCTATTTAGGAATAGAAACCGTAGCTAAATAGAAAAACATATTGCTTGGAAAAAACAATGCCCTGGATTTTATTCCTGTCATTTTCATGTTTGTTTGGTTTTAAAATGGAAAGGGGGAGAAGCAGAGGAAGTGGGGGATAGAGAAAGATCTATACCTGAATCTCTACCTTGCAATTTTTGCCTGCCAGGAAGGACTGTACAGGATGTGGATGAATAGTCACAGTGCTGTATTTAGTACATTGCCTCTGGATTTTTGGCAGCAAGAGAGGTAGCAAACAGTAGGATGCAGGCAGTTGCTATAATAGAACTGGACAGAACAAAGTTAATAATCTTGAAATACCCTTTCTTAACATATTTATTTTCATTTATCAACAAGAATAAAATACAAAATTGAAAAACATCCAACACTAACAATGAAAAAAAGGGAAAAAAATGTGTACAAAAAAACAGGAAAAGAAAAAAAGCCCAAACGTTGGATATATATAACATTGAACATAAAGGGTCCACCCCACCTGGATGCTGAAAGATGAATAAACTAAAAAAGAAACTGATTGGTTCTCCTCCCCTTACATAACAGATCTACAAATAATTATTAGCTTCCCCATCCTTAGTTAACAAAAATACGATATTAAGCCAATATTCCAGATGGGGGAAATCTATCTAATAATCAAATCGACCCAACACCATAATATTTATGTAAAAAGAATCTTGAAGTATCCTTTTATAAAGTACCCAATTTTAAAATAACTCAAATAACTAATGGAATAAGAATGTCTTCACAACCTCAAATCAAATAATGTTATTGTGGTTATTAACCAGCAGAAAGAAAGGGGGGGGGGAGAAAAAAGTAGTTTCCAAATATCCAGGACATCCAAAAATAATTAGGGAGGAACGATACATAGAGAAATATGCTAAAAGGCTTCATACTTATTAGTTAAAATTAAATTAAAATGTAGAATTATAGAACCCCTGACAAATCTGAGGAAGACACAGTTGACAGTAGCTGACATAAAAAAAAAATTGCCAGCTGGTAATGCTGAGAAAAGGCCATTCCCTAGTCCAGGGTTCTGCAACCTTAACAACTTTAAGACTTGTGGACTTCAGCTCCCAGAATTCCTCAGCCAGCATAGCTATGAGGAATTCTGGGAGCTGAAGTCCACAAGTCTTAAAGTTGTCAAGGTTGCAGAACCCTGCCCTAGTCAAACAAGTTCAATTGCTCTTAATTATTCTTTGTCTAATTTTGTATGCCACCACATAGAACCTGGAAACCTTATATGTTATTTTAGGCTTAATATCAGAAAGTAAGAATTGCTTGTACTGCTGATCATTACATCTTGTTTTACTAGCCATGAGTGGGGCAGGTCTTCACAACTGTGGTGAAGCCATGAGGTGGAACTGGGTGTAGTCTTGTTCAGAAGGAAATATCTGTGATGCTATAAGTTTGTCACCCGTCACCACCCATTATGTTTACGTCACCAGGCCAGACAGAAAAAGAAATAAGCAACTGCCTTCTAGGTTGCAAGGCCATAGTTGTGTTATTCCCTAGATATGGTACCTTTCTGCCATAAGTTACCCAGAAAATGATCATCTGATAACCTTAGCTGTGTGAGATCATTATTAGCCTGGTTATGACATGCTGCCTCTCTATAGATCTTTCTCTCAGCCCATCTTTATATAGAAAAGATAGGCTATATAGTTTTTAGCATGCCTATATTTCTTATTCTGCAATTCTTTGATTCTCAATCAAAGTGGAGGCCAGAGTTATGTGGTAACTCATTTAGCAGCGTTTCCATCTTTTACCTTTGTTTCTACATCTGCAGAAATTTACTTTGAAAGATTTTTATGCTAGGGACCTTTTTCAGTTGATCTCTTAAAATGTGATGTATATTATTAGTGTACAGTATTATATAACAGGATGATTTATGTCTGCAGTCTTCTAGCATGGCCAAGAATGCTGAACTCCTGCCAGCCAAGCCTTTGCTTTAGCCCATCTCCCAAACAGTACCTGGGTTATGTTTAGATGGGGACCGATTTCTAAAACCTCTCTTCTGAGCATTCCCCTTGGAATAACACTGGTTTGCATAGTTTGGCTAGCAGAACTGATGGTTTTTCCACTTTGCTTAAGATGAGATTTCTAAGGTGGAATTTGCTAAAGATTATTTTTCTCCTATACCCCCTCACCACCGCCTCGCACCTTATGATGATTTAATTATTATTGTAGGATAACAGACTTAGTAATCTACATCTTGAGGATCAAGGGTAGGAACCAGCCATATTGGTGTAATCTAAGAGTCTGATGTGTGTACCCAGCCAGTTGCGGCTTCTTTACGTAAAATCATGCCTAAATTCAAGTTATGGGTCATATTTATAAGAAATGTGTGAAGATGTCGAACAATTTACTATGCATACCATCTTATTTCCAACAAGCAGTAATGTGCGGGGTATAGAGACAACAGATTTCTTTCATTATAACATTCCAGGTTAAATCTATGATTACCAGCTTGGCTTTAAAAAAAAATCTTGGGATTCTGAACAGAATAACAGGCTATCAAATTTTGTATGTCGCATTAAAGCACAATACGGGTTATGAATAAACTGGTGTTTACGGATTCTTTGGCTTCTCATACATAGGTTTGGCCAACCAATAACAAACAAGTTTCTCTGTGGTTGTTTGATATGTTATGCAGATTGCAATTTCTTTTTCTGTTTTTTTTCATGGAGGAACAAGCTATAGCACCTGGTTTTCATGATATGCTAATCACTTCCCAGATGGAGCTATAATAGTTCTTGGGTCAACTCACAGGCGGAGGTAGCAAGTATGATCCAAGCAACATGCATTGCACACTCATGGCTTTTGAATATAATTTATGGCAAATTAAGGAAGTAAGTAGGGCTGAGGGGGAGAATTTAGAGACAAGGAAGGAGTAGAGGATTTGCAAGATTAAATACAAAGTTCCTATACCACATGTTGCTTGGGGCTTAAGGATTTGTAGAGTATTGAAAATTCTACCCCAAGTGGAAAATGCGCTGATATGCCCAGTAGTTTTATGCATTTTTCACTACCTGGGGCTGTTGTTAGACTGAGTGAGGCAGTTAAAGTGGCAGGAATAATGGCTGCTGGAAAGTAATAGCAAGATGATGGAGAAAATGGTGTGTATTCTGAAACTCCAAAGCTAATCAACTTCTTTCAGCTACAGTGGAGGATGCCGTTGTATTGCCAACATTGACTAGTACCTAAAGTAAAAATGCACCATAAATAAATAAAATAAATCTTGTTTTTTTTCTTATGCAGCATAATACATTGGACTGACCCTAAAAATTTGGAACATAACTTCCAGTGAAATAAGCACTAGTGGTTTATTGTTAAAATAAACACTGATCTTATTACCATGTCCAAAGATCTAGGTCATTTCTTCTCAATTTTTCTGCAATTATAGAACATTGTGTAAACATTTGGAGAAATGCAAAGGCTGCCCGATTAAACAAATTAACCCCTCCATCTACTTTTGTTTTTAAGAGCGAATGTTTTGGATGAATAAGTAATTGTTATGGTTGCAGTTCTGTATGCCTTTTTACCCCCTACAGTAAAAATCTTTTAAATGATCATATCATTTGCTTAACAATCATTGCAAAAAAGGTCGTAAAATTGGGTCGGTCACATGGACTTTACAATTTCACGACTTACAACCATTATGGGCAGGTTCCATTATGGATGTAAGTCAAAGACTATTCTTTTCTTTACAAGAGAGTTCTCAGAAACTTTTATTTTGCTAACTTTCAAGCTCAGAGACTATCATTGAAAATAACACATAGAGGCTTTCTTGGAAGCGTTTGCATTCATAAGTTCTTCATAGGATAAAAATAAACTCTTCGATGTAGAACTCATCATAGGAGTACAAGAGAACCAGCTTCCTAAACTGGTTTACAATGTGTGTGTTTGAGGAAATAGGATTCGATGGGATTAGTACATTAAAGAGTGATACATCTTGGCCTTCCCCAACTTGGTAGTACTGAATTTCCTGCCAGTATATTCAAAACATCTGGAAACACCAAATCTGAATAGATTGGTATATAGTATCTAGATGACAACAAAGGGAACAATTCTCTTTCAAAAAAGTTATGGATTTTGTTGTTGTTGTAGTGCAGAGGATATTCCCAAACAATAAGATATTCCTAACTTGATCCCTGAAACCACAGCTAGTATATATTATAATGCTTCATTCATTGATACAGCATCTCATTTACTTTAGAATAGCATCTGGGCTCAGCAAGCAAAGACCACAGTGTAAATTCAGTATTGGTTAGCAGACAGATCTTGTGTGTCAGTTCTCTAAAATGATAGAAGCCACCTTCCTCTGTTTCTTAGTGTTCAAAAATCACTGTTCCAAGTCTCATCACATTCTTCTCTATCCCACAGGCAGAAAATTAAAACTTACATCAGATATGATTGATTGATTACATGCCATTAAATTGGTGCCAATTCTTAGATAGATTTTCTGTATGAAAATCTGTCCCTAACTTGGTCTTCCAAGGTATACTCATCATCACTGTATCTGAGTTCATCAAATGGACCTCTGGATATTATTTAAAATGGTGGTGTAGCAGCAAAGAAGGCACCCCTCCTGTTTCCCATAAAATGACATTGCTTAATCGATGGGATTTCTCTCACGCTGACTCTGTTGGTTCTTATTAACAGTTGGAAACAATTACAGAGATGCAGTCCAACAGATTTCCTGGTTCTATTCCAGGAGCTTTGTAGAAGACCATTAGCACCTTGAATGGTACCCAGAATCTGCATCTAAATTGAAGCAAGTGAGTAGGGACTTGTTATCCATTTGTTTCTTGAGCTTGTTAATCCCTGAATTAATTACTAGTTTTTGAATGTCCTCAATAGTGGAGGGATCCTTATAAGCCAGTGGTGGCGAACCTATGGCACGGGTGCCAGAGGCGGCACTCTGAGCCCTCTCTCTGGGCACGTGCGCCATTGCCCCAGTCCTAGGCCTTCAGCTGGGTTTTATAAAACCTTTTCACTTTAGGCCTCCGCTGCCGTGTGCAAAAAAAAAAAAAAAAGGTTCAATCAGTCAATTTCAACTTCTCGCGGGAAAAAAAAGATCTTGCAAAGTTGGAATTGATTGAACTTTTTAGTCCCACCCAGTCTGCCGTTACCACCGCAGCCACGCCCACCGAATGGGCCACACCCACCCAATGGGCCACACCCACCCGGCACCCGACGATGCATAAGTGGGTTTTGGGTTGCAGTTTGGGCACTCGGTCTCTAAAAGGTTCGCCATCACTGTTATAAGCAATGCAATAGTAACTGTTTTCTATATGGAGCAGTAGATAGAGCTCTAAATGTATTAAAGATGCACGATTTTGAGAATGGAATGCCTGGGGATTGATTCTCTGTCTCTTCAACTTGTGATGTTTCCAGGAAATGTTAGCCCTGCTAATGTTTGCAAGCCCCAGGTGAGTAACTGCATAGAAACACAATGGTAAGGAAGACATTTCAAATGCAGATTGTTTTGCATTCTAAGCACCCCGTGGACTTCTGTAACAGGATCAAAATAACCTATTTCTGTGCAAGTTATGTTTAGGTTGTTTGCTTTGCCTGTATTCCCCACTCCCCCACAGACACCAAATCTACTTCTTCCTGATTATTAGTCATTCAGTGGCTTACCGCCAAGGCTGTTTACCTGCTGCTCTAGCAATTCCCAACTGTTAGATACCTGTAAATACTGGCTCTTCCTAGAATTGTTAGGAATTCTTATGGCCTCTATAGAGTCCCTCAAACATTTCAGGATTTAGCTAGTATTGCCTTGTCATGATAACCAGCAGACACTGAAAGCATGGCAAGGAGCTTCAAAACTACCTTCTCTGCTAATTCATGCTCCCTTTTCTGAAGTTCCATAAAGCATTACCTGGTGTATTTTGTGACCCTATTCTCAGTTTTAGGGGCCCGAAAGCTATATAAAGTTCTCTGCCCTACTCCATAGTCTAAAATTGTACTGTATCGTTTGGGCTTTGATTCTGGAAACCTTTGAGCCTTACCAAATCTATTAGTGCTGCTTCAACTGATTTGCTTTATCTTCCTTACCATTCCCCAGCTGCTTGGCAGATAGGTTTTTAAGGCCAGGTGATGAACATCCACAAGATGCTTCTAGCCATCCTAGCGCAGATTAGTTGGCTGAACATTTTAATCTCTACTATCTTCAAAACACTTGAGTTAATAACCCATCTATTAGGGAGTAGAGTTCCTGGAATGCATCCATCAGTTTTAAAATTAAAAACATGAGTGTGTCTTACGCTAAAGTAAAACTTGTTCTTCTTATACAAGTTTGATAAAGCTGATCAGTGCATGTTTCTTTGCTTGCTATAAAGTCAGGAAAATGTATCAAGATTATTATTAATATGCACTTTTTAAAAAAAAATGAAAATTATAAACATCTTTCTAGTGGAGGAATTGTTTCAAAACGCAATTTTATATGTCTGCATTTTATAGATAATTACACAGCAGAATGTGCCCATTGAAACACAAATTACACACTGAGAGTCAAGATTTTTCTCAACATAAGCAAATGAATTTGTGTTGACTGGGCCATGAAGATGGTATAGTATCAGAGTCTTTGTGGAAAGGTAGCTCTATGGCCAGTCTGTCACACTAAGTAGCCTTCTATCTTACCCTACTTTACCTTACCTTACCTGAACTGGGAGTTAGAAGTGGATCTTGGGTTTTAGCAGGGAATTTGAGTTCAAGCTATTCTAAGTGCTAAAATATAAATGAGTGATATAAATTGAGCATCAAAATGGTCCATTAGATAGTTCTGTTAATGTAGCCTTGTAATATTATGCCTAAACTATAATTATTTCTGTCCTTAGCAAATGATTAGTAATTTTTCACTGATTTAGACTGCTGGATTGCATGCAATATAAAACCACAACACTTAGCTTGAATAGTAGAGGAAGAAGAAGCCAACTGTTTTGATGCTCTGGGAATTCCTAAACCTTGAGTCTTATCTTGTGTAACAAGGCTGAAAATAAACAAAAATAATCAAATCTAAAAATCCCACTTGCTGCAACTTTTTTTTTTTTTGCTTCAAAGTGTTCCTCCTTCCTTTTTAGGGAGGACAAAAAAGTACCTCAATGACCTTTCTTTGCAATGCCATCTCACAGATTAGGAGTTTTTCTGTTTCCCAGTTTTTTAATGCGTTTTTTAAAAAGCACATGTACTGCTGATAGCATTATTAAGCTTTATGCAAAATGCAGTTTTGATTTGAGTCACTGACTCTTAAGTTTAAATGGAGCATTTAAATGTGGTGTACTTAAAGGAAACTCTTTTGAATTCAGAGATCTGCTTGGATTTTTGCCATTAACTATGTGCATATAAGTGATACTGTCTTAAGTCTGACTTGGCAGTCCTTCATTTTCAAAAAGCTGTTTTGGTCAAACTAGTTTCATTTCAGTGCCTCAAGCGTGGTATAAGAACAATCATTCTTTCTGATGTTTTAATGTGTGCAGTGCAGCTTCAAATCTCACCCAACTGCACTATTTGCAGTTAGATGAGAAGGATTGTGAGACTGCCACCCCCAAATTGCAGTCCTGTATCAATTCCTCCTCTCTTCCTCAGTTATTGCTGGTGTTACTTTCCTCTCCATGTTTTTCAGCCTCTGTTATCTGCTTCCAGTGATAAGACCAGAAGTTGGCAAGGTTGTGACAACACCTGCAGGATACAATAGCAGCCACATATTTCCAGTGGCCTCTAGCTTCAGTCTAGGAGGGTTTGGCCAACCCTTTTTACTGTACTTTTGGAATTGCAGGAAAGAGATCAGAGAGAAACGCCATACTTCTTTTTTGAGGTTTAAAAAAATATAGACAATATCTCTTAGCAGCCAACAAGATTAAACAAGTAAAACTAAAACACAAGTAACTATAACAGCTGAAGACAAGGACAGGAATCCTCTTGATTATAATGAGAATTATAAACACAGCAGTTTGATTGTTGGGCAAATAAAATCTTGCCTGGCTTAGAAAGGACAGCAGACAAAAAACTTGGCACATCTTTAGGGGAGATTTGGCAGTCAGTGAGTTACTACTAAGAAGACCCTCTCTACAGTGCTACCTTCTGAAAAGCTTTGAAGGTCTTAGTAATCTTGCATGATCAGAGACCTTAAAGCATTCTTATATAAAGCAAAATGTCCTAAATCTGTTAGGCATTAGAGTATTGTTTCCTAATCATGGCAATTTTGTGTGAACATCAACTCTCAGAATTCTCCAGCCAGACTCTGGGAGCTGAAGTTCACATATCTTAAAATTACCAAGGTACAAAAACACTGAATAAGAGACTTCTTCAGTGTTCCTGTACCTTGTCTTATAAAGAGACTGGACAACCATTTATCTGAAATAAGGTCTCCTGCTCGAGTGGGGGGGGGGGTTTGGACTAGAAGAGTTCTGAGGTCCCTTCCAACTCTATTATTCTATGTTCTATGTTCTGACTCTCCTCTGCTGAACCCATTAGCTCCCTAGTGGGAGGGGGAAGGTGATCTCTGTGCATAAGACCAGAGATATACAGAAAACTATTTTAGGAATTCTTTGTCTGATACTTATCTTCAAGGAAGAACTGTTCTACTGGCCTTGTTTTTCTCAGTCTGTAGAAATTTGAGTTAAAACATTTCCTGCCCGAGAGAAGAAGAATGTCAGGATTAACCAGCAAACATTATCAAATAAAGCTAACCCTGATCTTTAATTTTTCTCCTCCCTCAATATTCTGTTCTTGGCATGCAGTGGGTCAAGATATTCTTGGGCAAACTTGATTCTTGCCATCATGTAAGGCTAACACATGGGGTATCTTCATGGGAGGCTCAACAGACCTTTTCCGAGTTGTTGCTGGCTTTGGCATTTGTTCCAGGATGGTCAGAGCCGGTTGGCTTTTTGCAAAAGTAGTTTTTTAATTGGATTATTATATATGTGGTAACTGGCTGCAGGCAGTTTAAGGTCCTGTTATTCATGCCCCAATTCTCTTAAGTGGTGGCAGCCAGGTTTACAGTTATAATATATACTTGGGTTGGCCACTCCTAGAATGAGGTTACCAAAGGTTTAGCATGTTCAGTAACATTCAGTAACATTTGTGCTTTATTCATAAATACTTAAATACATAAAAGGAACTTACATGGATATAGATGTCCCAAAGTTCTCTCATCAGGTTTCATTGAGGAGTGTGGAGTTTAAATAGCATTCTAAGACGTTTGCAAATCCAACTCAACTTGCTCTGTATTTCTAAGTCTGTATATCTTTTTTGCTCTTCATTGTATATTGGGTGTGGGTGCCTACTGTTCTGACCAGGCATGCCCTAGGCAATATACAACAAGAAATCCATTCACAAATACTTTCAGAGTCAAAAACCACTGAATTGAAAAAGATTGCAGGTGACCCACATGCAACCTAATTTTTTCTTTCACTCCATGAAAACACTACACAACCCCATGTTTCTCTCTCTCTCTCTCTCTCTCTCTCTCTCTCTCTCTCTCTTTCTTTCTTTCTTTCTTTCTTTCTTTCTTTCTTTCTTTCTTTCTTTCTTTCTTTCTTTCTTTCTTTCTTTCTTTCTTTCTTTCTTTCTTTCTTTCTTTCTTCCTTCCTTCCTTCCTTCCTTCCTTCCTTCCTTTCTTTCTTTCTTTCTTTCTTTCTTTCTCCTGGAGATAATAGGAATTTGCACACTGCATGGGTGGGCAACTTTATTGAGACCTAGGGCTACACAAATGGGGGCAACAAAAAATACAGCTTGGTTTTCATGAAGTTTAGAAATGCTTCAAAGAACAAAATAGGCTTAATGCCTATTTTTCCCTCCAATCACCTTTATGCAAACAAGAAACAGCTGAAAATAAAACACTCTAGGAGCTGCAGAAATGGTCCTGGGGGTGTTATGCATCCCATGGTCCATGGGTTATTCACTTTGCTCACAGCTTAAATACAGTGGAATTTAGTGGAGAGAGAATTTAGTGGGGTAAAATTGTTGTGCCAATAACATTTAAACAATAAAGATTTTCCTTCCTTGTTTCAAACAGCTGTGATTTATAGGGAAAAAGAACTCCTTGGTTGTAAGGGTGTTTAATATTGTTGAAACAAATAGTGTGATCTCTCAACCAAGGAAGTCCTTGTTCTAAAATTTAATTCAACCATAAAGTTGCTGAATGGCTTCAAAGGAGCTATTCTTCTCTCCTCCCCTCATTTGATGACAACACTGGCTGATTTCAGAAAAGCAGTTGTTACATATGCAATGACATGAATGACACAAAACATAAAAATAGCATTTGCAACAATGACTGAGAAGAAGCTGTTGAAATTCTTTGGGCACTTATGCAAATAATACCCTAAAATAAAATATAACAACTCTTGACCTACTAGGGTTAATAGTATCCCTTCCACCATGGATTCATGGTAAGGATCCTGAATCACTCCAGACAATGATGATGAAGACTCCATTTCCCATCATTCTACCCCTGGATTCCTTTTCGCTGTTAGTCTTTTAGGATGGACTTGGTGTTTCCTCCTTAACAGCCTCCTCCCTGCTGCAAAGTATCTGAAGTAACCACCTAGGGAAGCTTACCAGACCATAGACTGCAACCTTTTTCCTAATCACGTGTGCTGACAGGCAAGCACTTTCATGCTGCTTATCTTCCCAAAGGAATGTGTTACGTAGTACATAGTAATGGATAGTGAGCAATGCATGATGATTGTTAGTCACATCCTCACCCTTTTTGTGGTTTTAAAAACTTACTGTTGGGTCTAAACTATCACTTCTTGTGTGGTGGTGAGTAGAGCTGAATGGTCATTTACACTGAGGTCCCATAGCAAGACACTTATATTTCCAATGAGGGTATATCTACCTTGGGATGGCACCATGGGACTACATTGTTTAATAGGATGAGAGAGAATGCCCCATTCACTTTGATATATCAGTTGGTTTTTTTGTTTAGAAAGTAAGAATTTTTGGTCTGTTCTCTACTCTGATACCTCATGTTGCTATTTTGATCATAATAAATACTCTAAAAAGATTTTTCAAGGCTAGCTTTGATGTCAGAAAGAAAGGAGAAAAGAGAGAGAGAGCAATGTAAAATTTAATGAAAGGTGCTGGGTTGCTTTAGGCAAGAGGAAGGTTTTGAATGTGAAAAGTTAATCTTATCTATTTGTGGCTCCAGTAAACAATATTAAGAGTGGCTTAAACTAAGCTAATCCCCAAAGACTGTGGAAAAATACTCCTTGTGCAAAATGACATTTCACACGTATGTCCTGTGGCTGATCCTCAGTTTTGTATGAATGATTTCAAACCAGATGTCCATATATGCTAATGTTTAGAAAAGAAAAAAGAAAATAAATGCTGCTGTCCTAATGCAGAGTCTAATCCCGTGTATACTTTTTTGTTAAGGCACTAATTTTGCTCATCCCCAAAATCATGCAGGCCAATTTTCTGGCTTTATCTAAACTGACATGGCTCAGGAGGCATAAAAAGAGTGCTTGTGGCCACATGCAGAGTTAAATCTTTGATAAACTGGCTGGTTCTGCCTCTCCACATAAGAATGGAACATTTGTAATGGTATCAGACCATGGGAAACATTGTTTAGCATTTTAACAATAGTCAGCCAGGCTACAGATAACTCAGGATCAACAGAACAGAGCATTTCCCAGTTTCATCTGTGCCTAATTTCCTTATCACTATAATTGGTTAATAATTGTGAAAAAGCATTATCCTCCATTTGTTTGATCTCAGGTTAGCAGTAAAGTTGATAAAAGACATGTGAATCCAATCTTTCTGAACAAAGTGGTACATAAGATTTTTAACGTTCAGGCAACAAGCATTCAGGAAATTGAATTGAAGGTCAGTAAGAGCAGGACAGAAATTATAATAAATATATATTTAAGTGGGTTTGTTTTAAAGAATACAACACAAACACATGGTATATAATACATTGTATTTTTTAAAGAACTTTTTAAAGTTTAAAGAACTTAAAGATGTATATGAAGTATTTTGTATAGTCGATTATATATTAGAGACGTTCTGCATGATGGTAAGGATCACGGCTGATGCTGGGTTATTTGGAACAAAATGTTGCAACATGGAGCTTCCATTCTGATAAATATACACCACTTCTTCAGAAAAGCATGCATAGCCTGGGAAGTCCTTGGAAAGCTTGCTAGGTCTTGACTTAAAGCATTGTGACAATTAACAAGCTGTCCTAGTTCTGGATATGACTTGTGTGCGTGCAGCATGTTCTGTTCTCTGGAGATGTGTTTTTGAGAGTAAGAAGGGGATGAAGATGTTCTGCAGAAAGTCCTGAAGAGCTGCTGCCAAAGGAGGCAACGGTTGGATACGGGGATTGAAAAGTCTGATCCTTAAAGGGCACTGCTGGTTCTCCGTGTAGCACATATAGCAAGGCTATCAAGTCCATGATCTTTCAATTTTCAAAGGGAAGACAGTTTCTAAAAGTGATAGGTTGTGTGCAGAAAGCAGAATGAAATTGTTTCTATCCAAAATCTCCATATGTATCTTTGGCATAATCCTATCTATTATTTATTTATATATTATTAATATCCATTATTTATATCCAGCCTTGACAACTTTAAGACCTGTGGACTTCAACTCCCAGAATCCCCCAGCCTGCCATGATTTATATAGCTCTTATACTATTTTATTTATTTGTTTGTTAAATTTATTTGCCACAGAGAAATAAAAATAAACAAATCAACATTAAAATTACTATGCCACAGACATGACATAATTATATGAACAGTTCTGCAAGCCACTATCTAAATTGCTCGTTCATGTTTTATGACAGTTTATTAATGAAAACGTGCCTTTCCCTCTTCCAAGAAATGTTTTTATTACTACTTTTCTGAAGGAATTCTGAATCACTGTGGGGTTGGGAGAGGAAGCAGGAAGAATGAGATATCCAGGGCGAGAACCGGATCCTTCCCAGCCAGGTATCATATTATGCAATAAACACACAGTTTTACGGTATCACAAAGCTCTTTGTTTCATCAGACTGACAGAGTTGAAGTTGATGAAACAAGCAGGGCTCAGTGTTACTGGGTGTTGTTGGATGAAACTGGGATGAAGTAGACTGACGATGGGTGGAAATTTATTAAGGTTTCTTTTTTGCAGTATGTTTGTACAGACATATCCAATGGAGCTTTCTTTATTATGTTGATGAGCAGGAGGCCTTTTCTGTTCTGGCTAGCAAGAAATACTCAAAAATGACTGAATAGCCCTATAATGATCACTTTGTTTAGGATTGCAGATAAAATAACTTGTATTTGTGTTGATTGGGATACACATATATCTGGTTCAGTTGGTGTAATTGAAACAAATGTAGCTATTGTTTGTGTACTTGTAAGGTGTAATTTTTACCTTGTACAGCTTGAGGATATGAACAATGATCCTGTTAAAATGTAAGTATATTATTTGATGTCTTCCAGTGCTGTGTAAATCAGCCTCAGTCATCCTGGCCAAAGATTCATGGGTAATAAAGTTTCAGGTCTGGATATTTCTGGATGAACCAAAATATCCGTATTTATTTCATGGCTTCAGGTTTCATGTGGAACTAGAGAGTAGGTTGATCTCTTTGAAGGGCAGGCTTCACTGAGTGTCCTTCAGTTGATGGACTTCTATGTAGTTTTGATAACATCAGCATAACAAGATTGTAAATCAATTTTTGCAGTAAGTTTCTTTGGAAGGTTGGAGTCGCTTGATGCTATAGTATGGATAATATCTTACTTGTGGAATAATCTTTTTCACGTTTGACTAAAGCCTGGCTAAATCTGGCTTGAAATCTAAATGAAATCTTTGCTTCATGTCTTACCTAAGTGTTCACTTCCATTAATAGCAAAGAAGATTAAATTAACCATGTCTTGAACAAATATAGAATCCCTTTTTGTGATGACTACAGGTTGATGTGTAGGACACTATATAAAATCAACTTCTGGTTATTCTTTTTACTTTGTCTCCCCCTTCTCTCCTTAAAATTGTGGAACTAAGTTTAATTTAACCATCATTTCTGAACAGGGTGAATATCCTTTAGTCTTGCAATTAACTGAGTTTGCAACATTTATTTTTTAAAGGGAAACTGAGGAAATTATTAAAGTGACTTAATATATTCTGGATACTTTGTAATATAGAAGTCCTTGACTTACAACCATTTAGCGACCATTCAAAGTTACAATAGCACTGAAAAAAGTGATTTACAATCATCACCTGATCACCTGATCATGATTTGAGTGTTTGGTAGCTGACGTGTTTTTACAATGGATGTAGCATTACCACTTGATCCCTATTTGCAACCTTCTCAGCTGGCTTCTGTGAAGCAAAGTTAATGGGGAAGCTAGCAAGATAGCGCAAGTTATGGTCACATGATTATGACTGCAATAAACAAAGATCATAAAGCCAGGTGCAGTCATGTGATGCCCCACTTAATGGCAGCTTTGCTTAACAATGAATTTTCCAGTCCAAACTCAAGGACACGTGTATAAAATTCTATTTATTTTTTAGAAGTCCAATTTTCTTTCTGCAAATTATACTTACTATAATAAGTATATTATATACTTACTATATGCACTTAACAATGATTAGTTAATAGGCCATAGTTGCCTTGATTTGGGCAACAGGACTCCAGTACCCTTTTCCTCTTCTGTTTAGCATCTACATGAAACTACAGGGCAAGATCATCCCCTACCATGGGCTGAGATTTCATCAATATGCTGATAACCACCCAGCTGTATGTCTCAGCCCATGGTGAGTTAAGTGATTCCCTGAACTCCCTCTCACAGTGCCTGGAGGCTTGTAAGGGCTGAATGGGGAACAACGGGCTGAAACTGAGCCCTGAAAAGACAGAATAGCTGTGTGTTTGAGGTTCTTTAGTCCATGGAGAATTGCCATCTCTGGTGTTGGATGGGGTTGCACTGCCCCAGGCAGACCTGATGCATAATCTGGGGGTTCTCCTAGACTCATGACTGCTGTTCGAGGAGCAGATGGCAGTTGTGGCCAGGAGGACCTTTGCACAACTGCAGGTTGTATGTTAGTTAAGTCCTTTCCTGGACCAATCCCTGCTAACAATTACTCATGTCTTAGTCACCGCCCGTCTTAATTATTGCAACACACTCTACATGGGGCTGTCCTTGAAAAGTATCCAGAAGATTCAAAATGCAGCACCCCGCATGGTTTTGGGCAAGCCTAGATTTGTGCATGTGTTACTTCTGCAGGAGCTGCATTGGCTGCCGATTTGCTTCCAGGTCCAACTCAAAGTCCTGGCTGTCACCTTCAAACCCTAAATGGCTTGGGACCAGATTATTTGAAGGATTGACTTTTCCCAGTCATATTTATCTATCCGACTCACCAGAGTGGGAGATGCAGGGAGTGCTATGGGTTCTCTCTCCTAAGGAGGTTCATCTAAGAAGGTCGTGGCTCCCTCCCTGTGGAACATCACCTGGGCAGAGATGAGATTGCCCCTCCCCACTTTGACACTCTTTTGTAAGACCCCGAAGACATGGTTCTGCCAATGGGCCTGGGGACCCCAGATTAATATGGAGCCCATCAAGTGGCTCTTCCAATTGTTGTCACCAGGGACGTGGGGGGTTTATTGTTTTTGTATTGGGGTTTTATCCTCGTAAGAAGCCCAGAATCACAGAGAGTTGGGCAACCATATACATTTTCATAAATACTGTAAATACTAGAACGGGAGTTTTTGAACTTGATAATATTATGAGTTCTTAAAAGGATAATAATGGATTTGTTTGAAAATACACTCCTCCCCATGATTTCGCCAAAGTCACACATAAAATGTGTATTGACCTGTCTTAAATCAGCTTCTTTTAAAGTACTTGTACAATGGCTCAGCTTGCAAAACGTGGTGGGCTATAAGTTGCTTTGAGCACTTTCTTTCTCAGCACAGACACACAGAGGTAACAACAATCACAGCCTATTTCTTTTCCCCTCCAGCTTGGTCTCTTCCCTTCAACCCCCACCTTGCAGTTTTCTCTTCACTGCAATGTGTCTCTCCCTGCCATTGAAATCCCTCCGAAGAATGAGTGACAAGTCAGAAGATCAGTGTTTTGCATAAAACAAAAACAGGGTGTAGAAAACCAAAAAGAACACTCTGGTTAATTCAGGGTTTTGGACTTAGTTGCTTGAAAGTTTAGTTATTGCTCCAAAGAACCACTTCCCTGATTTATGTCTCTGTAGGCCAGCAATTTGTCTTACTGGTAAGAAGACTCTGTGATTCCAGAAATATAAGAATTGAAAAGGATCATGGGGGGGGGGGAGTGTCTAACTAACCAACCTCCTGGATCAGTGCAGCATCCCTGACCAAAGGCTGTTCAGTGTCTACTTGAACAGATTGAAGAGGAGCCCACCACCTTGTTGAATAATTAGTTCCACGCTTTAAAATGAAACAGTCAGAACATAGCAGAGATTCTCATCGTTCGGCTGCTTAATGCATCTATTTACTACAAGAAGTCCCATTTGAGCGCTGGGTCTGAGGTGGATAGATCAGTCTTCCATTATGGTTTTTTTTAAATCCTTATATACTGAGACTGTGATGTTTTTACCCTTGAAAATTGGAACAGTTTTAAAGCTGTGCAGCAGCGTTTTTAGGAAATGTTCCACAATGTGGAGATGGGAACAACCTCTAATACTTTCATTTACAACTATATTTCTTTTGTATAGTGGAGCTTACCTTGGGAGCTGCAGACAACAGTCAATGGTGAGGTTATATTTTGTTACAAAAATAGCAAACCTATTTTTACAGCAAAGCAGGCATACTCTCCCTAAAGGCCACCCAGTGAGATTCATAATAGAACATCTGGGAGCTACAGCCTTTGTCAAGTTTAAAATATTGTTGCCATCACACCAGACCTTGATTAGTATGTTTGAATTCACTCCAGATACAATCCCATGTAATATTATACAGGAACATTTGTTATGTATCAAATATTGCTTCATGATCACAAACATCCATAGAGATGCATCTTCAGAGTGAATAATTAGGTGATCTGCATATTCCATGCATCTTGTTTCCCATAAGTTTTAAAAATCTTTGAGGCTAGAAATTTGCGTAATTTCTTGAATATGGAACAAAACAGATTTGCAAAGGAAGGGCTTGATATTGGCTGCTCAGTACTGCCTCCTGATTTGTTGTTTGATTTGTATGTTGTCACTTTGGAAGATCTACTGATACAAACCAGAATGAAGTTTTTTAAGACTACTCACCTCTGCTCTGGAAGACTGTCTTCTTTCTATTGAACTAGAAAGCAATGTGTCTTTTTTGGGAGAAAAAGAGCTTAGGATTTTTGTATGGGAATCTTAAGATAAAACAAGGGTAGTGCATGGGGTGGTGGTACAGGAGTTGTAGTTGTGGTTTGAATGTTAGAAATGCAATGGCAGATTTTTTTTATTGTCTAAGTGAATATCAACTTAAACCTTTTACTACCAATCAATGATTGTCAGCATCTCCAGCTTTATACTGCAGTACAGTAGCTTTTTTCATTAAGAGCACAAAATTGTTTGGACAAATGAAAAAGAGGCAACCCTTTATGAGGGTCTTTAAGGAAAAGAGAGAAAAAAAGTGAATCCACAGGTCTTTCCCTTGTTAACTAACCAGATGACAAATGTTGTTGTTGTTAGTTGTGAAGTCGTGTCCAACTCATCGCGACCCCATGGACAACGTTCCTCCAGGCCTTCCTGTCCTCTACCATCTTCTGGAGTCCATTTAAGCTCACGCCTACTGCTTCAGTGACTCCATCCAGCCACCTCATTCTCTGTCGCCCCCTTCTTCTATTGCCCTCAATCTTTCCCAGCATTAGGCTCTTCTCCAGTGAGTCCTTCCTTCTCATTAGATGGCCAAAGTACTTGAGTTTCAACTTCAGGATCTGGCCTTCTAAAGAGCAGTCAGGGTTGATCTCCTCTAGGACTGATCGGTTTGATCGCCTTGCAGTCCAAGGGACTCGCAAGAGTCTTCTCCAGCACAAATTAATAAGTAACCCATCATGCTATTGTGCAATTTTGCTCTTTGCCTGAATTTGTTGGCCAGAGAAGTGGCAACAAGCTACAGCAGCCTGTCCTTTCTTCCATTGCAGAAACAGAGTGAGAGCCTATTCCTTGTTTTATGTTTTCCGGACTTTAGTGTAAAAGTCCAGATTATGTCTATTCCATATGAGAGTCAGTTTGGTATAGCACATAAAGGCCCTGGACTAGAAACTGGAAAACCGTGGATCCAAATCCTGGCTTGAGACTTGAAAGCCAACTTCGTGCCCATCATTCTCTCTCAGCCCTAGGAAGAAGGCAGTGGCAAACCACTTCTGAAAAATGTGGCAGAGAACACATTTCCTTGTATGTGGTCACCAGGAGTCAAGCTTGACTCAGAGGTCCAAAAGGACAGGAAGAGGGAGAATGCAGTGACATAGTGCCATCAGCAATATAAAAGATAAAGCTGGAAAGTCTCCTTTGAACTGAGTTCAGCTCTTGATGTCTTGTTGGATGTATCTACAATTCTCTTGATAATAGAATGCAAGTGGTTTGGCACTGCCTTCTTTCAGAATGTTTTCCACTATCTTTCTCCCACTCAGGTACTAATCAGGCCCAACATTTCTTAGCTTCTAAGCATAGGCAAGGCCAGCAAGTGCTGTCATCTGCTGCATGTCACAGAGTGATGTCTTGAAGTGGAGGTGTGATGAAGAATCCCAGGGTACTCGAAAGAACAGTCATGAATGGAACTTCAACTCCACTTAGTTCTCCATCTCGTGGGTAGCCCTGGAATACTTGAATCAGCCTGTTTTACCCAGCTCTTGAACTTCTGCCTGGCGTCCATTTTTCCACTTCTCCTGGGTAGAGAGATGTGTCAGATCGAAATGATATTTTTGTCTTTTATCTTGGAGCCCTACAACATAGTTTCCATGAACATCTGTAGCAACTGCTGCTCAGCCTGAATGCAGGCAGCCCCCTCCTGTTCAAATCTGACAATTGGGCTGCAATACAGGAGTACCAATTCCTCTTATATTTAATCACTGAAAAATTCAGATGGTAGGCAGGACCGAAATACAGTACATTTGCCATCTCCCCATTACTAATGATAAATGCTTAAGCAGCAGCCAAAGATCAAACTTTTAAAGTACTGTTCTGGAGCAATAAAGTGCTATTAGGCTTCCAGACTGAATATAGACCAAAAGGCATCTGTTATCTGTGAGCTGAATGCACAATATGTACATATTGATTGTGCAATATGTAAATGTATGCATAGAAAGCAGCATGAAGAAATGTTCTCAATGGTTGTTTTATCCATGGCTCTAGTACTCCTTTCAGATGGGCTGGGGTTCATTTAGGTATTATCTAGACACACAGAACTTGTTTTGTTTAATACAGGCATCCCATGGCTTGTCCTAAACAAGGAATTTCCTTCTCCCCCAATAGTTGCAGCACATCATTAATGCAAAGGACAGAGTGTACTAGAAACCGTGTTCATGTGGGAAGAGGGAGTAGATGTTCTAATTAAATGAAAAAAAAAATGGTTTGCAGCAGGGTGATCAGATCACATCAGTGTTACAGAGACAAGAATAATCTAAGTTTTACTCTGGTTGCCATATAAGACTGTCTCATCAAATAGTTTTCACGTTTCAGTGGCCAGTGGCAACCTGCTGTTAAGTTTTTAACCATTGCAAAGCAGGACTACAATATTTCTGTTTTCTTTCTTTCTTTCTTTTTTACATGCTTTCTCTGTTTGCTTTCAAACATTTCACTTTCCAAAGGATGGGGGAAGAGGGTGATGCAAATCATGATGTGCAGAGTACTCCATGTTGATAAATGGTCTTTTTCCTGGAATCTACCTTGGATGCCTGTATGCTTGGCAAGATGATGCGGCTTTGGCCCGTTCAAAGTAAAGATTTGGGATCTTTACTGTGTTGGCTTTGGCAGCCAACCACCAATAGCTTTCGTGCAGGGTACCTATTTGTTTTTCCCGTTAACTATGCCAATGCTCCTAGAAATTTTTCTGCTCCTTTACTTTTCTGTGAAAAAGATTTTTATTTCTGGAAATGTACTGTTTCATCAAATTAACTGGTAACTTATTAAACAAATATGATGCCAGCCTTTTGTTTCCCCAGCTCTCCAAACTTGGAGGAAGACATGCTCTGGTTTTTTTCTGAGCTTGCTAAAATGAGTATGTTATGAGCTTTCAGTGCTTGTACTTAAACAAATCTTAAGAGAAGTGAATGCAGTTGGATTGTCATAATTTCTAAATATCTGAGTATGCCAATAAAAATATTTTTCAAGGGAAGCGTATTTTTTAAGAGAACATTTAAATGTTATTCAGTATGCTTATTTTTTTAAAGCATAATGCTCTTGAAATGGGATACCCAAAACATTAAATGAATTCAGACTTTATCAGCAATTTGTCTGGGTACTCCTGTGTCTACATCTTTGTTCATAACAGCCAGAGGCATTTTTATAAAATAGCAGAATCAGGGTTTTGTTATCTAATATTTGAATGCAAGTGTGTTAACTTCTCTTATCTTTTCCTGAGTATCAGATACAGTACTTGAACACAATTTTGTCTTCTTTGGATACATTTGTTGCATTTTTATGCTACTTTTTTCTCCAAAGAGTTTTGAGAAAGCCGTACATAGCCTTATTTGTTTCATTACAGCATTATGCACCAACAAACAAGGTTTTAATGAGTTCCTTTGCTTCAGCATAAATGGTGTCATTTGTTACACCAGTCTGATTCTTGAGCTTCATGGCTGTTCATGCACATTATTATGTTAAAAGCACAGGTAAGGTTGGCAAGCATGGTGTTGAAAGACTGCGTGAATTCTACTGGAATACATCAAAGATGCATCTTATTTCTACAGTGACTAATCAGATGCTTCCCTGGAAACCACCAAACAAGGGTTCCCCCCCCCCATCGTTCCTAAATAATTTATATTCTGCCATGTATCCATGGCTTGATCTGTGCCAGTCCAAGTCCTTCAGGCAAATGTACTGTACTCTTCCCTTGTCTTCCTTAAAAATGTTGAATGATGGTTGTCTATGTGTAAAGCACTGTAGTCAAAGCTACAGCGAGCTACCTGGAATGGATACTACTGGGGGGGGGGGAATCAATGCAGCTTCTTTTAGTTCACTTGATTATGAATTTTGCTTTGAAGCCTGAGCAGGTTGAAAGTCAGATGCATTGTGATTCTTAACCAGATAGCAGGGACAGCTTTTGTATATTTGTATTTTGCTAATTTCAAAAATCTTGGCAGAACTTCATTTCTCTGTATGAAGGATATTGCAGCAAGGAATGCAATTTGTTTGGTGTATTGTATTGTTCAACATGTTTCCTAGCAAATCTATCCCACAAAGAGTAAGTATGTTCTCATTTGGCAACATTTGCGTGATTATTTTAAGACTGTGACCCTCTTTAGTATCCCTCTATGTTGAGCAAGACATCTGGCCATTTATGTGTAATGGGATCTTACTTGCTTGTATTCTTTGATTTCCAACTTTATTTTCAAGTTTTTTTCCCTTAGAATAATCACAGATACAGTATTAGCAGATTTATGTTTGTCATGTCATCTTGCCCTGGAGATATGTTGGAATTTCAGTGTCTAGAATTTTCTATCAGAGCCAAAAACAATTTTAACCCAATTTGAGGGCATCACGTTGAGCCAATTTCTTAGGGAAAGTGTTCCATATATGTCATTTTATCTCTTTCAGATATTTTTATGCTCTGTTTCACAAAATATCTCCAAAACTACTTTCACTATTTTTTTATATCCTTAATTATTTACTTATTGGCCACTCTGGGCACTCAACTTTGAACACCACTCAATTCTCCAATACATAATTGGAGCAATGAAGACTGAATTTAAAAACAAAATAATATAATAGCATTGAAGTAGAGATATACTTAGAAGAATAAAGCCAATTTATCAGGGCAGTACAGTTTGGAACACTATGTAAAACAAAGCCAATAAATCTAATAGTGAAAAAAAAATAGCCAAAAATTCTCCCTTATCACTGAAAGCATTCAAAGGCAGATGAGGATATAGAATAGACATTGCCCCTTGCTTTAAAAGCTTATAGTGTATGCTAGCTAAACTCCCAAACAAATGGTCAAAGCAAGAACACCATCATCAACAACACCTTTCTCCAGTAGGCCAACTGTTTTTCTTTGAAAAGGGTCTGTAGCAGATACCTGTAGAAAAAGTATTCTCAATAAAGGCTTTAGCCGCCATGGCTAGGAATTATGAAAGTTTTAAGGTAATAACAGCTACAGGGTGCCAGATTGGGGAAATCTCAAACCTCTAGGTTTTCCTAGATTTAATCTTTGGGATAGAAATATCCACACAGTAGGCTGCAAGTATCAAAAAGCTGACAATGAAGCTTCAAGTCATGCATATAGGAAACAGGTATTTATATTATATATTGCATTTATAGCAAGTTGATTCTGTTCATCAAGCAGTGTTTGTCCTGATTGATATCCAGAATCTCAGACTTTCATGACTGGTGTGGGTGAGGAGGAGATATTGAAGGGTGATGATGTACAATACTATATGGGTTTCCTGTTTTACATAAGGTTTGGGGTAATCCTTCCTTCCAAGGTATAGAAAAATTAATTTAGATTCCTGCACCAAGCAAAGAAGTAAAATTGATGGCTTCAATAGTCCCTTCCAATTTTATGATTGGGAGAGTGGCATTAGAAGCATTTTCTCTGAATGTTGACTGTTGCTAAGAGTAGGAAGGCTCTGTGCAAACTGTGGACCTCCTTCCCTTCCTCCCTCCCCCCCCTTCCTCACTTAAGACTTAGATAAATTAATTTTAATGCTTTTGGAAGTTTTAACAGTTTATTCTGATAATTCTAGCCATTGTATTTGTCTCTGTGATTTGCTTAAACAATATAAACCACCTGAGCTGCACTTTTTACTGTGGATTGTGGAAAATAAAATTTAGGAAAGACTTTGATTGATTGATTGATATTGATTGATTGACCAATTGATTTCATTTGAACACTGCCTGTTCCAAGCAATTCTCAGGAAGGTTCAGAGAAAAAAGCAAACAATAATATAATTTTTGATGGTTGGTCATCCCGCTGCTTTCTGCACTAATTTGCTAAAATGTTGATCTATTAGGTAGAATGTTGCCTATATGTGCTTTTCCCCTTTCTCTTCAGCCTAGTGTCAGCCATGCTGGCTGCAGGATCATGAGAGTGCTAGTGCATTCATTGCTCTGCAGATTTTTGTTTTGCTTTTAAATTTGGTTGTACGTTCCTGGGGGAATAGTCAACCTCTTGCCCTGGTTTGATGGTTTCATGTAACACATTATAGCATCTCTGGCAAAGAAATAATTGGCATAAGAATCTTACATTGTGATGTGGCCAGACGCCTCACCTGGATGGAAATGACCAACCTCAGAGATTAACTATGACTCTGAAACTTCCCTTTCTCTAACCCCAGCAATCTGTGTTGTGAGCTTATTGGGGAAAGTTTTTTTGTTTCCTCTTGCATGGGAAGTTGTCTGTCATTCTGTCTGAGTGCCCAAGGCTTGCCAAAAAGGAAACATCTGGGCTCTTTCCCGTTTGTTATCACTCTGTGATGTTTGCAGCTTTTCTGCATAGAACATTTTTTTTGAGGGGGAGCTCTTTCTGAGGAATTACTATAGTGTTGGTGGACAAACTGAAGTATTGATGGATGTGCTCAACTTCTCAAATACAAGGAAAAAGGTAGTAGTAAGACTAACTCCACAGCTGAATTGTTTGCACATATCAAGCCTCCTTTCTTCATGATGAGGGTGAGGATTAATGGGAAAGGCCCCAATTCTATAGCAGGGCATATAGCAGGCAGATAAACCCAAATTTTGTCCCTAACATCTCCAGCTATGAATAGAAAAAGCTTTTAAGGACCACACTGGCTAGCATATATTATAGTAAGCCAGATAAACCAATTATCTTGGCATAAGGCAGTATTTTATAGTGGATCCGTGTTTCTTAAGTTGCCCATCTCTGAGAGCCAAGGACTATATTTGGCCTTTGAGTGTCATGCTGGTGGCCACATTCCAAAATCTGTGTTGGGCAGAACTATATATTATTTTTTATTTAGTTTTTCCATTAAAATGTTGCATAATATCGTACATTTATTATGTGTATATTTAATATTTATTAACCACATATGGGAAAACAAAGAGAGTAGGTTAACTTGAAAAGGGCAACTACCCTTTTGATTACATTATGTAGAATGATCTACTAGAGAGAATACTATTGTCAGTGGTACATTCTGCATCTCCCTATTTATCCACATGAATTCATTCCTGGCAGCATTTTCCATGAAACAATAATAAGCAATCTCTCAAAACTCATCCCTCATCACAAAATTTGCTTTGCTTATCCTTGAGATTCTTGCTTCAGAAACACAATCATGCCCTAGTATTGATCACTAGCATTGATGATGTTACCTAGTTTGGTAATGAAATGTCTGCAAGAAAACAACCAAGCTCAGAGAGCATCAAGGACTCCACAGTCATCCCAAATACCCTGCACACATCCCAACATGATTACCCCATTCGGCCTAACCCCCACCAGCATGAAACCTTCCAGATTTTGTCCTGAGGAATCACACTGTGGCCTCCATCAGAGGCAGTTTTTAAAGCAAGAGTCCACTGTTAGGATTTACAACTGGCTGAAAGCACAGGCAAATCTGTAGGTGTCATTTTTGCTCTGTGCATAGAGGCATGTATTTTCATGAGGCTCACTGTCTCTTTTCTTTCTCTAACTGGAATCAGATGACACTGTGCCAGGTTTTGATTGAAGGCATGTTCCATTTACTTTTCAGATGACCATTTGGATGAACTCAGATCCTTTAAAAACATGTAGAGCAAATCTGTACATCAGACTTAGCTGCATTAGGGCATAAAAACTGAAAATGCTAAAAACTGCTTATTAAACTGAAGTGAATGAAAATGTTGATGGAACCTACATAAAAGTGAAAGCCAAAAGTGGCTGACTTTCTGACACATTTAGCCAACACCCTTTATGTCAGACATATTGTATTTCTTGCAAAGAATTTTTCTTCAAGATAGTATATTGGTAGCAACTGGTAATGTTTATTTTTTTCTCCTTGATCATTGGTACAGACTAGTGATGTTGCTTCTTCCAAAATCCATCTTTAAAAACTACCTGAAGGAGCAAAATCCTACATTATCAGGGTTTACGTTTCCAAACAATGCTTGAGATTTCCAGGCAAGCCTTCTAAAAGTACACTAAATCAGTGTTATGCCCAGGAATTAATTCCATCAGGACCTAAGTTTAGCTAATATTCGACTGTATTTCATACAGCAGTGTAAAATGGCTTTTTTTTTTTGTATCTCTCCCTTGCTAGGCTAAGATAAGAACAAAACAAAACAAAACAAATATGTAGAAATGAAAAATATGATGATGGAGGAAGAAAAAATAAGAATCCCACGAAGAAAATTATTACCTTTGTCCACAATTCCTGACTTGCTAATCATTACCCTTAACAAGACTTGTTAACATAATGGTTTACAATCTGTATTTTTAAATCATGTTTTTTAAAATTATGGAGGTTCCAAAGAGTGTATTTACCTTTAAGGTTTTAATACCAAGCTTGCTCAATCAGTTGAGATACCATCTAATTTTATGCTATACTGCTGCTGCTAGTTATGTAACTTCTGGCTGCAGGGGTGTGGGTATGTAGTTGGCATGCAACACTACATGAAGTTTTTGAAGTTGCTGAATTTCAAAAAAAGCACATGATTCCCACTTGCATCTGGCATAAACTTGGAAGACATTTCACTTTATGTAACTGGATACTGAAAGTCAAGAATCCTGTCATTATTTAAAGAAAAGCTGGAAATCCTGTCTAGTTAATTTGATTAAAATGGCATTGTATGGGCAGGTTTTCCAGAAGATTCTGCTTTAAAAGCTGTGTTACCTCTTCCTGGTGGTTGATTACTCCTGATAACTCTATTTCTTTTTCTTGCCAATGTTTGTAGGTACATCAGAGCATTTTTTTTAGCCAAGTCTGGGTTGAAAGATTTATGGAATGTTCTATAGGAATTAATTATACCTTCCTCCATAATTCCCAGGCAGTGTGAGTGGAATTCCACCACAACTGAAAATGAATTGGATTCAGCATAATTGTCTTGTGGAGGTAAACTGCTGGAGGAAAGCTGAGTTAGACTTTGTTGGGTTTGGATTAAGGAGACCCAATCTCAAGTTCCTCCTCGTCCATTAAGCTCACAAATCAGTTTGGAAACAGTAAATTTATTTTGATCTAAAATGTCTTATAATGTGTTTATTTATTAAACATAATCTTAACATCCCAAAGAGATTTACAACAAAATGATAAAACAGTAAACTACATATACAGTCTGAAAGCCACTTAGGAGAAAGTTGAAGGAAGTGTGAAAATACCTAACATTATCGGACATAACCATAAAGAATTGTTAATTCTTCAGTTTAGCAGAAAGATGTGTAAAAGATGGTGGGTATGATAGAGATTTGTTCAAGATGTGGAAATAGTACGATATTAAAACTCCTAGACATCTAGTGCAGCTAAATCAGACATGTCAAACTCGCGACATCACATGACATTGCACAACGTATCGGGACTTTTTTGCCATTGCCGGCAATGGGGTGGGCGCGGCTTCCACGTGATGCGTCCGGCCTACGGGCTGGCAGTTTGACACCCCTGAGCTAAATGATAGATAATGCAAAATATATAAGAGTAAAGAGTAGAGTAAACAATTATCCAAGTGCAAATCTAGAACTTCGTATATTTCCTTTCCCTGCATTAAAAAAAAATCTAATCTGAACCTTACTAATGATCTTCTGCACAGCAAGCACTACTCTGCAACACTGGAGCGAGCAGAAAGAGTGCTGGTAAAGAAATACCAATTGTGCTTCCAACTCCAACTCTGGTTTAGCAATAAAGTGGAGTAAAGATGCTGCCTGCATTGAGAGCCTGGCAGAAACAGGATAGAGCACATCTTGCTGGGTATTATTTAACAAAGGAGAACCCACCAGATAAGCCATTCTGTATTGCTTCTCCACTCTCTCTCCCCCATGACTTCTCCTGCTAATTCAAAACTAATCAAGGAGGGAACCATCCTAGAACTAAGGAGAAATTCCCTGACAGAACAAATAATCAGTAGAACAAGTTGCCTTCAGAGGTTTTGGGTACAACAATACTGGAAGTTTTTAAGAAGAGATTGAAGAACCATTTGTCTGAAATAGTATAGTTTCCTGCTTGAGCAGGGGTTTGGACTAGAAGACATCCAAGGTCCCTTCCAACTCTGTTATTCTGTTATGGGTGATAGGAGAAGCAGATGAGGTAAGAAAGAGAGAGAAAATAAAATTTCATATGCCTGTTCTCACAACTCCCTTCCCCTTTTCCCTCATAGAAAAGTGGAACACCTAGAATCAAAGTTCCCTGGTGCCCCTCATCTCTAGCCCCATCCATGGATCAGCAGGATTTTTTGTTTTTGTTTTAATGGCTTATTACCATGGTAACAGAGCTGTGGTGCTCCTGTTGCCAAAAGGCAAATAGCCATGACATTAATGGCTAAACAATTTTTCCAATGGCCCGGACACAGATTTCGGGGTCTTCTGTTGTTGCATTAAGTAGGGTTGATATATTGTACAGGCTGTCCTTGACTAACAATCATTGTTGAGCCCAAAATTTCTGTTGCTAAATGAGACAGTTGTTAAGTGAGTTTTGTCCCATTTTACGACCTTTCTTGGCATGGTTTTGAAGTCAATCACTTCCATTGTTAAGTTAGTAAGACGGTTGTTAAGTGAATTTGGCTTCCCCATTGACTTTGCTTGCCAGAAGGTCATAAATGGTGATCATATGACCTTCCCCCAGGACACTGTAATTGGCATAAACATGAGCCAGTTGTCAAGCATTCAAATTTTGATCATGTGACCATGGGGATGCTGCAATGGTCGTAAGTGTGAAAAACTATCATAACTCACTTTTTTCAGTGCAGTTGTAACTTCGAACGGTTGCTAAATGAACTGTTGTAAGTCAAGGACTACCTGCATAAAGGAATCATACTAATCTAGTCTCTATTCTTTCACCACAAAAATATTGGTTGTAGTGGAATTTGGAGCAGGCATGCCTGCCCTTCTCTGGTTACGGTTACAGGGTGCTTCCTTGTCCTGGTAGTGCTGCTGGGAGATAATAGGACTAGAAAAACCTGAAAAAAAACTCCTAGCGTTTCATAAAAAAGCAGTGACTCTTCAGCTGTTAAACAAGGTTGGGAGCGGCTCCTGAAAAGAGGCAGCTTTGTTGTTCCAAGAAAATTTTCTTGGGTGAAATGACTTTTGAAGAGCTGGATGGCAAGGAAGAGAACATCCCAACACCCACAGAGGATTTTGAAAGGGATTTATAGAGTTGTTGGGAGTTGACGGCACATAAATTTATCATGGTTCATCTCACAGTCTGTCAAATATTCAGACTGGAGTTGGCATTTTTGTCTACCTATCAAGTCCTTCCCAAGGATCTGGGATAGGCAGATGTGGATGTTTGATGGTGTTACAGATATTGTCGCAGTATGTACGCTGTTCTGAGTAAAGCTGCCTTTTGCAATTGACTGGTGGTGATTTTGTCGGTGACAATGGTGCTCAAGTGGTGCTCCACTTATTTCGGGATTGCACCCAGGGCTCCTATTACTATTATTTTGCTGGTTTGTGAGCAAAGCAACAAGAACACGGAGAATCAGAGAATTATTAATAATTTTATTATACTGGACTAAGGAATGGATGAAAGATAAGGCAAAGTTAGTTAAATATCTTTATAGGGATGAGAAACCCTTTTGCAGCTGGGAGCCTTTTCAACATTTCCATGGTCACTGGGGGTATGACCAGTGACATGAGGATATTCCCACTGTAAGCAGTGGAGAAGAATTTGCTGCTTGATTTTGATGTCAGCATCCCGGGGTGCTCAGAACAGGACTGCAAGCATTTCATGAGCCGTGGGTTGCCCAAAGCTGTTATACTTAAAATGTTTGATTGCTTAAAACAGTTTCCGTATAAAATGGCCCAACAGGGAGTAAAGAGCATTATGTAGGCAAATAACACTTAAAGATGAAATCAAATATGCAAATTGAATTTTCCATGCATGAAAGAATTGACTCTTCTCCATCTGTACCCCAACCTCCACAGTTGATTTTGAAGGACAAAATATTGTCCTGTCTTCATCCATGAGAAGAACTTCATTTGATTTCATTCCAGAAAAATCAACAAAAGCCTTTTCATTTTAGCTAGGCTGATGTATATAGTTTTCTCCAGCGTGAAAGAATGGAGAATCCACCAATGGGTTATCTTGGACCTACTGCCCACTTAGACCAAAACAATCAAAGCTGCCACGCCTCTCTGGTTGAGGGCACGCCCCCAGTTTCGTTTTGGTCTTCAGCCCAGACAGACGTGGTAGTTTTGGCTCTCAGCGATTTGAAAATCAGGTTTTATTTAAAACTATTTTGAGAATCAGGCTTTATTTAAATCTATTTGAGAATGAGGCTTTATTTAAAACTATTCCATTGGTGGATTCTTCATTGTTTTTTCTCCTCTGGACAGCACTGGGATCAGCGCTGTTCTAGAAGGGAAAAAAGGTTTTATTCGTTGTGAGTGCCTTTTCGTTGAATTTGTGTTCCCCCCCACAGCTGATTGTCGCGGCTGCCGATCCCAATCGGTTTTTTCCTACTTCTCCTTGCTTGTTTAGCCTTCTAGGCTTCTCTGGGGGGTGTCCCCTGGGGGTGGGAGTGCATTCCCCTCCTCTCCGGACTGCTTAGAGCCTTGGAAATTTAGGCCGATCGGCTGCTTTATTACAAGCCTGTGAGGTGCTGGGTCAATCTGGGAGAGCTGTGGATGTAAGGGGGCTGCTCCCTATTCTCCAGCTGTCCCAGGGTGCCCAAATTTACCTGTGAGTTGCGGCCTCCGTTTTTGGACCGCGTGGAGCACAGACTGAATTAGTTTCGGTTTCACCTTCCCACCTCACCAGCTTTCAGGCTGGCCTTCTCCTGACTAAGAAGAGGCCGATCAGCCTACTTTCGTTTTCCCTTGGCCCATCTCAGTTCACTCAAACATAGACTCAAAAGGCCACAAGGGACATAGGGGTCCTCTTATTGTATATGCAAGCCAGCCTCAGCAGGTGGCAGCATTTTCTTGAGCTTGACTGATCTTAGAAGCTAAGAAGGATTGTGCCTGGTTAGTACTTGGATGAGAGATTGCCTGAGAGTTCCAGGTCTTTAAACACAATCACAGCCATTGAGCATTGCCAGTCATAGCCTGCTGCCATAGTCTGCATCTAGTGAACGGTCAATACTGAGCTTGCCGTCACTAAGTGAGACACGTGTTGATCCCGTCACTAAGCGCGAAATTGGCCTCAAAGTAGGTCTCACGCTCAGTCTCATCATCGCTGGTGACCCGCGACAGCCGTCGCTAAGTGTGAGTCCGCGCTTGCCGGTGGGCCGGACCATCACTGATCCACGTGGAGGCAAGTCCCACTCAGGTGGGGAACAGCCGCATCTCTTGCAGACCGAGACGCTTCAGCACCCCACTGAAAACTCTCGCTTTACAATGGCAGATAACACCGAGCCACAGGCTTCCACCTCCAGTGGGCACGGAAAGCGTAAGTCCTCTAGTCAGGAGGCAGCCGCAAAAATCAAGGCCAAGGCCAAGGCCAAGGCCGGCCCAAAGAAAGCAGCCTCCAAGGCGGCCGACAAACAGGCCATCGTAGGCATCGTGCCCTGGAGAGACAGTTCTCACGTGCGCAATAACTGGCTGTAGGGGAGACGGTTAAGCCGCCCCCTACCACAATGGTGGCACTCCCTTGTGGCCCTCAACCTGAGCCTCAGGCCCCATGGTCACCAGAGCGGGATTTAGAAGGGGCTCCTTCAACTGGTCCTTATCAGGAACTCCTTTCCCTCTTTGAAGAGGAACAGGGACTTCAGGACCCTAAGGCTCCAGAAGCCACATTTACATGGGCCTTGCCAGTCATAGCCTGCTGCCACAGTCTGCATCTAGTGAACGGTCAATACTGAGCTTGCCGTCACTAAGTGAGACACGTGTTGATCCCGTCACTAAGCGCGACATTGGCCTCAAAGTAGGTCTCACGCTCAGTCTCATTATCGCTGGTGACCCGCGACAGCCGTCGCTAAGTGTGAGTCTGCGCTTGCCGGTGGGCCGGACCATCACTGATCCACGTGGAGGCAAGTCCCACTCAGGTGGGGAACAGCCGCATCTCTTGCAGACCGAGACGCTTCAGCACCCCACTGAACACTCTCGCTTTACAATGGCAGATAACACCGAGCCACAGGCTACCACCTCCAGTGGACACGGAAAGCGTAAGTCCCCTAAATGTGCGACTGGTAGGATACACTCGGCTCAGCCTTCGGTACCTGAACAGGTGCCTGAACAGCTTCCTGGCCAAGACACGGATCCGCTGCTTTTAGAACCGGTGGTGTTACACAAACATATACCTTGCCCCCCCATGTTTAAAATAATAATAATAATAATAATAATAATAATAATAATAATAATAATAATAATAATAATAATAATAATAATAATAATAATAAAAAAAACATCCATTAGGGGTCAATGGGAGGCCCCAGGTGCTCCCCCCCCTCTACTGGGGGAATAGACCGCAGGCTGCTTGACACGGAACCAGCTCTGAATGAGGCCCTGGAGGTGCCTGAGGTTGATGAATCCTTACTACCCTTATATTCTGATTCCAGGGTACCTGGAGATATGGTGGAGGCGTTGAAGCCCGAGGATAAAAAATCCGAGGCTTCTTTCCGCAGGACACACCAAGCTTCAGCTTGGTCTATAAGAGCTTCTACCCCGGCCTCATTCTTCGCCAGGGTCTCTCTTATGTGGCTCCGCCAATTGCAGGCTAGAATTCCCCCGGAAGAGGTAAGAGTCCACCAGGACTTGATAAAGCTCATGGCCGCATCACAGTACATGGCGGACGTGTCCTTGCAGGCGGCAAGATTTTCTGCCCGGGTCATCGCATCCAACGTCTCCGCACGCAGGCTTCTATGGCTTAGAAATTGGAAGGCTGAGACTAGACACAAATGGCGCGTAGCTTCCGCCCCGTACCGCGGTGCCCGCCTCTTTGGGGAGGTCCTGACCCCCTACTGAGTCGAAAACAAGGAGAAACGAAGGGTTCTCTACCACCTTTCCAGGAGACCTGGCCGTCGTTTCTCCCCGTACACCCGTCGGCAGCCCTTTCGGACGGGATCAGATTCGGCCTCAGCACAGGTCGCCCGGCCATTTCCCGCAGGCTCGGACCGTTCTTTTGACCGGTCCAGGTACAGGGACAGATACAGACAGCAGGCTCAGGGTAAGAGACCCTTTCGAGGCAGAGGCGGCCGCCCCTTCCGTAGATCCAGGTGACTCGGGGAGGGAAGCTCCCATAGGCGGCAGACTAACTTACTTTCTCCACCAATGGGAGACCACCACCTCGGACTCTTGGGTGCTAAGCACCATCAGGGACGGGCTGTCTCTGGAGTCCGTGGCCAGGCCACCCTGGCGCCTTGTTTCCTGTCCCCTCCTCAGGAAGCCAGTCAGGAAGACCCTCCTGGGGGAGGCCATCCGGCATCTATTGCACATACGAGCCATTGAACGGGTTCCAGTCGATCAGCTGAAACAGGGTTTTTACTCCATCCTATTCGTGGTTCCAAAAGCCTCAGGGGGATGGAGGGCGATACTAGACCTCAAGGGCCTGAGCTCTCACCTGTCGTACCGAAAGTTCAAATGCAGACGCTTCGGTCCATCTTGGCAAGCGTACGACGGGGGGACTTTCTATTCATCCAAACCATCGGCAATATCTCCGGTTTTGTTATTCCAACAATCATTACCAGTACAGGGCCCTCCCCTTCGGCCTATCCCCAGCGCCCAGGGTCTTCACCAAGATCCTGGCGGTACTTGCCGCACACCTACGACTAGTACCGGTGCGCGTCCAATGTTACCTGGACGACATTCTCATCCAGTCGTCCTCCGCTCTGGCCGCCCAAGCGGAACTGGCCCTCACCATAAGGACCCTCCAGGGTCACGGTTTCTCAGTCAACTTTCACAAGAGTCAATTGACTCCCGCAACACGCCTACTACACTTGGGCGCGATAACAGACACAGACCTTTGCCGGGTCTATCTATCTCGAGACAGACAAGACGACATTCGAGACATGGTTCTCAAGATCCGCAGGGAGCGTGTAGCAACACTGGCTGTCTTCTCCCAGTTACTGGGAAAGATGATATCTTGCCTAGAGATAGTGCCTTGGGCCAGGCTACACTCCAGACACCTTCAATGGTTCTTGCTCCCATTCCAAAGACTGGGCACAAGCTCTTCCAACCAAAGGGTACGGGTCCCCCTTCAGACCCTAAGATCCCTTCTGTGGTGGGCCTCCCCAGAGGTGGCAAAAGGGTCACTATTCAAGGAGCCCAGCAGGCTGACATTGACCACAGACGCCAGTCTGTTTGGTTGGGGGGCCCATTTCCAATCTCAGTTGGCTCAGGGTCGGTGGTCCAGAGCAGATCTGGCACACAATATCAACTGGCTGGAACTGAGAGCCATTCATCTGGCCCTTCGCCACCTCTGCAACCAGGTGGCGGGGCAGCACGTGCTAGTCCTCACGGACAACGTGGCGGCAAAGGCCCATGTGAACCGTCAGGGCGGTACCCGATCCCGATCTCTCATGGCCGAGGCCATGTTATTGGGGTCTTGGGCAGAAAGCAATCTCCTCTCCCTGAAAGCCGAACACATCTCAGGGAAGGCAAACCGTCAGGCGGATTTTTTAAGCCGGGCATCAGTGGACCATTCGGAATGGAGCCTACATCCGGATCTCTTCAGGGAGATATCGGACAGATTCGGGTTGCCGGTCCTAGACTTATTCGCCTCTCCGGCGAACTCCCAACTTCAAAGGTTCTGTTCCAGGTTCCCCTCTCCGGGGGCGGAGAGGACGGACGCTATTCGCAGCCCTTGGCCAGGGGGACTACTGTATGCCTTCCCACCTCTCCCTCTGATCCCAGCAGTTATCAGGAAGGTATTGCAGGAACAGGCAGAGGTCATATTCATTGCCCCGCACTGGCCGAGATGACCGTGGTTTGCCGACCTCGTGAGCCTCTCCATGGTCCCTCCATGGAGGATTCCTCCAAATCGGATTCGCCTAGTGCAGGGGGCCATACAACAACCGGAGCCTCAGTGGCTGCAGTTAGCCGCTTGGCACTTGAACGCAGGGCCTTGACCCAAGAATCTTATTCCTCGGGAGTGATTTCTATGATTCCGGAGACCGGCGACCAATCGCATTTATGACTCCACTTCGAGATATTTCTGCCGTTGGTGTGACAGCAATCACTTAGCTATCTCAGAGGTAACCATTCCACGGATATTAGACTATTTGTTGGAGGGTGTTGATAAAGGGCTTGGCGCCCAACACTATTCGCCGACTGATCTCGGCTCCAGCCACGGTGTTTACCTGTGACACCTTAGAGCCACTGGCCCATCACCCCAAGGTACGATCCTTTCTAAAAGGGGTCACCAACAGTAGACCGCCGGTAGTACATAGATATCCCTCTTGGAATTTGCCCCGGGTCTTACAGGCCCTTACTCAGGCGCCTTTTGACCCCCTTAGGTCCTGCACTTTTAGGTCCTTGTCTCTTAAGGTTGCTTTCTTGGTTGCAGTTACCTCGGCTAGGCGCATCTCGGAGCTTGCAGCTCTTTCTGTCAGAAAAAACCTGTGTGTCTTTCACACGGACAGAGTGGTCCTACGCCTGGACCCCTCATGCGTTCCTAAGGTGAACACCATTTTCCACAGGGCACAGGAGATCGTGTTACCGAACTTTTGTCCTAATCCGTCTCATACTTTGGAAAGGCAATGGCACACTCGATGTTCGCAGGGCGTTGCGCTGTTGCGTCAAGCGGACGGAGTCCTTTCGTAGATCTGAGGCCCTTTTTTTGTTTCCTTCCACCCGGCCTCCAAGGGTAAGAAGGTATCTTCCTCTACCGTTGGCAGGTGGATTAGGGCCTGTATTTCCGAAGCGTATCAGACATCTTCTTTACCAGTTCCAGGTCACTTGACGGCCCATTCTACTCGCAGTGCTGCTACCTCAGCAGCATGGGCCACACAGGCCAGCATTGAGGACATTTGCAGGGCGGCGACATGGTCCTCGCCTTCCCCTTTTGTGTGCCATTATCGCCTTGATAAGTTTGCCTCGGCGGAGGCATCCTTTGGCCGCAGGGTACTGCAACAGGTGGTGCCGGCGGCAGGGACACTGGCCCAGTCTGCTCCCCTCCCATTGGGACAGTAGGGCTTTGGTAAGTCCCATTGGTGGATTCTCCATTCTTTCACGCTGGAGAAGGGGCGTTGTCTTACCTGAACGCCTTTTCTCAGCGTGATGAATGGAGAATCCACACCCATCCCTTGGACGCAGTCAGGTCCAGTGTTTAGGGTCTGGGAGCCAACACGTCGTACAGTCATTGGCTTCGCCCTTTCGAAACTGGGGGCGTGCCCTCAACCAGAGAGGCGTGGCAGCTTTGATTGTTTTGGTCTAAGTGGGCAGGAGGTCCAAGATAACCCATTGGTGGATTCTCCATTCATCACGCTGAGAAAAGGCGTTCAGGTAAGACAACGCCCCTTCTCCCAAAAATTACAACATCCAAAGTTTTGTGTTTAAAACAACGACTGCATAGTGAAAAGGCAGGACTGATTTTTCTCATTCACACTGATTTAGGAGACATAACCATCATTCGTGCATTGCCGTTGTCACATTACTGTTGGATCTGTAGTATTGTTATACTATTTTGGGTCACTTACTTAGTATCATTTCCAAGAAGAAACACTTTAAAAATTAAATGCTATAGAACAATTGAAGAGATATTTATTTATTTGCATCCCGCCTTTATCATTTTTACAAATCACTCAAGGAAGTGAATATATCCAACACAGCTTCCTCCTCCTATTTTCTTCACAACAACAACCCTGTGAGGTGGGTTGGACTGAAAGAGAGGGATTGGCCCAAGGTCATCCAGCTGGCTTTCATGGCTAAGGAGGGACTTGAATTCATGGTCTCTGGCTTTCTAGCCTAGTGCCTTAACCTCTAGACCAAACTGGCTGTGCTGTGCTGGACACACTCTGGTCCCCTTAAATAGTTATTTTTCCATCAGAATTCACCAGATGGGACTTAATTATTCCCAGCCAGTAACTGAGTGATTATGATGTTTACCCAGCTCACACATGTTTAACCAATCACAACTCAAACAAATGTTACTGGCTGTCTTGGCGACACCATAAATCATAGTTTATAAGCAGTGCGTTTGTTCACACGTAACACTAAGTCAAAAACAAGCACATCTCATTACAGTTTAATACAATGCATGAATCCAAACATAAGCAAAAAAAAAATACATCGTAAGACTATAAAGAAATGTAGGACTGTAAGAAACTCTTTGATTAATAAAATGAAATAAATTGCAATGTCTGTAACTTAGGGAGTTTTTTTTTTCTTTTCTCACTGTAGCCGTGCTATGCTTTGCATTCTGTAGGCATAATAATTTAGATTTGTGGTCCCAGCTTCATTGGATTGATATCCCAGACATGTAAATAACCTAGATTTGCTGAAGCTTGTAAGAGTTGATTGCTCTGTTTTCTGGAATTTTGTGAGCTGGTTGAAAGCTGAGCAAAGCAGAGCCCCAGCAATTAGTATGCTGGTCAATTCTTTCATCACTAGTGACACAACATGGCAGCAGTAATGGAGCTGGCAGAACTGGTTGCCAAAAAATTATCAGCACACCAGTGCCTGGATGCAACAGATTAATTAGGGAGAATGAAGCAGTATCTATTAGAACATGTAAACTGTGCGCTGGTTTACATTTTGATAGGAAGTTGAAAACATTTGCATACCTGGAATTGAAGTTTCCAGATGGATCTTCAGTAAAAGATAATGGCTTTGATCATGCAAGTAAAGATCAGGAAAAGCTCTTTCAGGTTTCTTTTACTAAAAGAAGACTAAGCTGCAGAATATGAGCAGACAGGCAATACAAGTAGTTAATCTTATGGTTTTGGAGGAAATTAGTAGAAAGTTAAATGAAGAACATATATAAATTTTGGTCTTCTTTGGGATCTAGTAAATTTGTTGTAACTTGGCTGCTGCCACCAATAGAAGATTTGCATGTATTCAGGCTTGAATGAATTCTAACTTAATCTCAAAACGTCAGTAAAAATATTTGCTCTAATTCCAGATCACGATGAAGAAATTATGTCAAATTTTCAGCATGGTTTCCCAGAAGAAGTTAAAGGTTGTCTCTAAGCAAAGCCTGTTGATGGACAAAACGTTATGGTCTCTGAATATAGTTTCATCTCCTTAAGGAAAAGATTATGTGGCAAAGAACCATGCACTTTCCCTCCTAAGTGATTCTTGTATTTTTTTTTTCCCTTTATGAGCCTCCAACAGTTGCTTTTGATTGTGGAGTTATACAAATACGTTTAATAAACAAATAGCAGATGTTGCAGCAGAGGTACAAGAGATGATGATAGAATCATCTTTGATCATCTAGAAAGTTCAAGATTGCTCTTTGTAGTCAGGATTCTAGATTGTATAATCAGATATGGCATTGTAATACTACTACTACAACTACTACTATTACTACTACTACTAATAATAATAATAGTTGGAAGGGACCTTGGAGGTCATCTAGTCCAACCCCCTGCTCAGGCAGGAAACCCTATACCTATATCATTTCAGACAAATGGCTGTCCAGTCTCTTCTTAAAAACTTCCAGTGTTCGACAAGAACAAATGCTTGCAGCACATCATACATTATTTTCACGTAAAGTTAATATGAATCTGTGAAAAGGACTGAGGAATTCCCCAAATGTGAGATGCATCTTATTTGTTAATATTGTAGTCTTCCTCATGAATACAGAACTTTCTGGAAATTTTAGTTAAACTGGAAGCATTTCACTCTTCAGAATTTGAAGTTTTAGAGGAAAATGCTTCCTTTTATCTGAAGTAAACGAAACTGATTATATTGGGTTTGGCTGAAGCAGGGTGGGTGGCATTGAAGTCAAACCCAGCAACCACATTATATGTAGCCAAGAATAACTCAGTCAAAAGTTGACTTTTCGTGAGGTAAATGCTAGCTATCAAATTGCATTGGATTGACTCTCAAATTCTACAAGATCGTAGAAAACTTGTCTTCTCCAACCTGATGCCCTCCAAATATAAAAAAATCACAGCTGTAAAAATTTATTGGCCATTAACTTTGCTGGTTGGAGATTCAGGTTATTGCAGTCTCAGCATATAATAGTTGGAGGCATCAAGTTAAGAAAACTCAAATAGGCATTTCCGTGTAAATTACAGGCTAAGGATAATTTATAAATTTCTTTCCAGAGGGAAATATCCAGTTCCTATGACTTTCTTCTTCTTGACCTTGACCTAGTACAATCTAGATCCTAATTTAAATTACCTTTAATAATGCTGTATTACTTTTCACATGTTATTCAATTTTGTTCATATGGGCACAGTCTAAAAAAGTATGAAAGAAATATCAAATGAGGATCATGTTGACCCAGCTATCTTATAGTGTTTCAGCTTCTAACCTTTATTATTGACAGTGAGTATATTGGCAACCAAGAACTGGCTTTGTTGCTGGATGTAGGTTTGAAAATGTTCTTCTCTTTTGATAAGGGAGGAGGAGTATTTCAGAAACATCTAACAGTAAGAATTTATTATCTTTCCTACAAAAAGTGCTGCATTATCTCATTCATACAACTTCATTTCCCAAGGATCTCTAGGACAGGGCTTTTCAACCTTTTTACCGATTGTACCACTTTTAGGATATGGCAATATTCGAGTACCACCTAGCAAGGTGTCAAAAACTTGGTGACAAAAAAAAACCTGTTCAAAGTTGCAATTGCACTGAAATGACTTATGACCATTATTCACACTTATGACCATTGCAGCAACAGGGTCATGTGATTTATATTTGGATGCTTGGCAACTGATTCATATTTATGATGGTCACAGTGTCCCAGGGTCATGTGATCCCCTTCTGCAACCTTTTGACAAGCAAAGTCAATGACAGAGCTGCTGGTGGCCAACTGCTAAGGCAGGACTTCCTTCCCTCCCTCCCTCCCTCCCTCCCTTCCCTGCCTCCCTCCCTTCCCTGCCTCCCTTTTTCTCATTCCCATCTCCTTCTGAAGGAAGAATTTGAACCCCCCCATATTTTCCCTCTTCCATATATTGATCAAACAAGGAAAGGCCTCCAGAGACAGAAAAGACCAGCTGCTGAGTGAACTAGCTTAAAAAGGCACTTCCCCTTTAAGAATTAGCTACCGGCTAGAAAGGAAAGTAAGGAGCCCAGCTGGCACTTAAAGAAGAAGAAAAAATGTAAGTACTGGCTGCCGGCTAAAACAGCCTCCCCAAATGGCTCCATTCATAAGTAAAATCTGCAGCTCCAGAGGACTCTCTCACTGTAAGTCTTTGCCTGTGCTGGCTCTTTCCCTTCCCCACTACACTTGGCTAGGCAGGGCTGCGTACCACCTGCCACTCATTAATGTACCACAAGTGGTACGTGTACCACAGGTTGAAAAGCCCTGCTCTAGGAGATGAAAATGGTAATCAGAAGACCCATAAAGGAGTATGGTACAGGTAGACTTCAACTTACAACTATTTGTTTAGTGACCATTTGAAGTTACAAACATATAACCAGTTTTCACACTTAACGCCCCGTGGTCACATGATCAAAATTCAGGCACTTGGCAACTGGCACGTATTTATGACAGTTGTCCTGTCCCAGGGTCATGTGATCACCATTTGTAACCTTCTCAGCTAGCTTCCATAAAGCAAAGAATGGGGGAAGCCAGATGTGCTTAATGACTCCATGATTTACTTAACAACTGCAGTGATTCACTTAACAACTGTGGCAAAAAGGCCATAAAATGGGGCAAACGTCAATTGCCTTGCTTAGCCACAGATATTTTGGGCTCAGCTGTGGCTGTAATTCAAGGGCTGCCTGTACATCCATAATCGCAAGGATACAAAAGAAAGTAAAATTTAAGTTCAGGGATAGAATGAGGCCAATGGGCCATGGACTGCAGGCATTTCCAAATGTCATTATCTTAAACCCTGCCATTTGTACAGTTTTAAATTGCACCTTAAATGCACTATTCCAGAACAAGGTCTTCTGTCCACTTCTGTACTTCTGATTAATTTTATCTTGTTTCCCTGCAAATTCCATGAAATTATCCTTTTACTATTATAGTCCTTCTGCAGAACTATTTTTGAAAGGAGAGAGATTGGGAAGATGCCAGACATGACAGGACCAAAAATTCTTCTCTTTCCACTCCTTTGCTTGTCTCCTGCCCTTCCCTCGGAAAGGGAATCCAATCACCTAGTCTGGTGAACAGACTTGATAAAAGGGGCTGAGCTGTGTACTGACTTTGATCTAAAGATAGCCTTTTAAAGTCAAACACATCATTAGCAGCAGGAGAGGCACTTCCTTGTAAACAACTTCTCTTGGTGACTCAGAATAAAACACCACCGAAAAAAAGCCCACTGCATTCTCCGGGCATTGACAGAATGTGTCATCCCTCCCAAAGTAGGGATGCTGACAACACAAGAATTTTATGGCCTGGTGCCAGGAGTTAGGAAATTTTGTTTGGATTCCATAAGCATTTTTCCTTGTTTACATCTGATACTCCTGATAGGGGTAATAAAGATTCGGCAAGTACAGTACACTGGCCAGTGGGCCATCTATTCAAAATCTTGTCTTTCCTGTGCAGCTTGCTCAAAAAATGGACCTGCATTAAGATCAGCATGACTCAAGACAGGCTGGTATTTTATTTTGACACAGGGGCAAAAAATCCTGTAAATGCTCCTCTTTGGGAATACCACTAATATACTGTAATTAATGATATAGCTGGTATACTAATTTTAGGGGTGGTGCAGATTAACATGCAGTTTTTGCTGGCTTTTCCTGTAAGAAGCAGAACAAGTATGATTACCTGTACACAGCTTAGTGCAGGAAATGAAAAGAATCTCATCTGAAACTTAAAAAGGGGATTTAGAAGAATTAATTATGAATGAAAAGCAAAAAACCTCCTAGGCCAATGCTAAATATTCGTAACCTTGCTTAGCCATGGAAATTCTGATCCCAATTATGATTGTAAGTTGAGACTACCTATATTATGATCAGAACAGTTAAAACAATTATCTTCCAGTAGTAAAGTGAGGCATTAAAGCTAGTTACTTGGAAAGAGCAAGAAAATGAAGAACCTTTTTTTTAAAAATAATTCAATATATGCTGTCAGGGCAGCGTGGACTCATGGTGACCCTGTGGATAGATTTTTTTTTTCCAGGACCATGGAAGAAGGTAGACACACTCAGATTACAGATCTAGAAATAATTACTAAGAGTACTGTGAGTTGAGGGAAGGGTGAATTAATTAGATCCGGGCCAGTGAAGAGTACTTGTCAATATAGTCACTAAAAGTCAAATCCAACTAATGACAATTAGCTAACATGCTCTATGTTTCTTTAACTATAAGTTTGGGTGATGGGTGAGAAATCAATGTACTTAGGCAGTATTTTTGAAAGGTGATTATTTGGGGAAAACACAAGTGAATAGCAGGGCTAATGCCATTCCCAGGGATATTTAATCCGTCCTCTTATACCCAGGGTCTGTGAACTTGACACAGCAGTTCTTTTTATTGGATAATTAGAGATACATGCTGAATGTTTTGTGTAGCACCACATGCCTGCTTGCCAAAAAATGGGAAAAGTAAGACAAGGTCCTAGCTGCCAGGGCGAAGCTCTCCAGTTCTATTAAACTGCTGTTTGGCATCTGAATGCAAACCACTTGGTTTAAGGGGAGCAGTCGTTCTTACAATGAACCGTGTGCTGGGCAGCTGTCTTAATAGTCCAGATTTGGACAAAGAGCTGCTTGTTTGAGAGGGGAATTGGGAGAAAAGAAAGCTTGGCTTGCTGATCCAGGCCAAATGTCTACCTATCCAATGTTTGGTTCTAGCAATGTCCTCCAAGTGTTTCTGGCCATGTTGAATGTAATAGCATGTGCCTACTATCACGGTATACAAATGCTACACAACCTCTAAACAACGGGGGTCCCCATGGCTTTTTAAAAATAAATTCCTCCTATTTTTCTCCTGCACCCTCCCCCCCCCCCGTTGTAATAATGTGTGTACTTTTTAAAAGATACTGCCCTGGATTTTGCTGACCTGCAAATTTCCGACCTTCCTAGCCTTATGGGAAAATATAGAGGACTTCATACAATTGAGCGATTTTTTAAAGTTAGTTTCCTCGAAAGACATCAAACTACTATTTCCAGAATTACCAGAGGCCTTCACATAGATTTGTCGGTCCCAGTTGGGACTCTGTTTTCTGATTGGTTATAGTGATTGTTATTTCTTAGGCTTTTTTCACTTTAGGTTTAGCACTAGTTGCTGACTGACTTTTTAATCCAATCCAGGGAACTCTTTTTTTTTTTTTTAAATATATTTTATTAGATTTTATAGGGGTACAGGGATAACATTAAGGTGCTTAGGAACCACCATGGAGGTGGGTATATTAAACATCCAAAAAAAGAAAGACAATCACAAATATATAACTCAACTCAAGTCTTTTAAACTTCCCTCTCTAATTCCCTCATTTAATTTTACATATTCAAATTAATAAATTCTATATAAGTTTCAAACGGTCCTATCAAATATCAGTTACATTTCAATTCTAAAAATCCAAATCCTGTTTTTAAGCTTTACTAACTTACAATTACTATATTTCAATTAGCCTTAAATAGACATATTATTAACACTTCGGGTGCCCTTTTTTTTTTTACATAATTATATCTGGTATATTGTTCTTACAACAACATTCCCATATCTTCTTCATTGATACCATTTTTTTCTCTTATCACCCATCCCTCTTATTCTCCTTTTATTTCCAAATAATTCTCTTAAAATAAAAATATCAGGCCAACAAATAAATTTCTATCTAATTTAAATATATATTCTATCAATGCCTCTATATCTATAAAAATCTTTTTAAACCAGTAGATAAAGTTTACTTCTCCAATACATATCATATCTAAAACAGAGTAATATTACAAAGGGTATCCTCTTAAAAATTTCACGTGTTCCATTAGTGGTTAAGTCAGTCAAGAAATCAAAGCCTTTTTAATCCCATTAAATAAGACTTTAAAATACATTTTTAAATCTAACTCTAGGCTTCTTTCTATGCCATAGTGGTTTCCATAGTAAGGTTCCTACATAGTCAAACCACAGTATTAAAAGATCCATATTCTTTAACGCTTCAAATTGGTCAAAATTCTCTTTCCTTTCTTCTAATAACCTTTGGATGGTAGAAGCTGTTTTATTCCATGTTATATTTGCCAATTGTTTATCCACCTTTTCTCGATTTTCAATAAGTTGTATCTGAGTGTCAGTCTCTGTTGGTGTTGGTATTGATGCTTCAGACATCTCTGTTGAAGTTGTTGTATAGTCATCAGACTTCTCGATAGGTTGTGTTGGAAGTTGAATAAAATTAGTTTGTTTTGTGGTTTCCACGGTTTCTCTCAGTGTAGGGAAAAGGGATTGAAAATAGGAGCTCACATCCTCTGCAGCTTCTAAAATTGTTTCCAATATAAGTTCATAGTCCAGTTGTGTATTAAGTTCCATATCGATAGTAATAAGGCTTTTTAATCTTTAGTCTTTAAAGAAGGCTCTACTTCATAAGAATCAAGCAAGCATTCACCTTCAATTTTCAATAGGCCAGCTGCATCGTTATCTTATCACTCTTTCAGGGTCATAGCCATTCCCAGCCATAAAGAAATGTAATTGCAGTACCACTTTTCGACACAAGATGTCCTCAGCAAACCAAAAAATCCTTTTTTCCTTTCCAAATAATAGATTTTTTATTTTTCGTGTTAAAAAAAGATGAAGAAAGGGTTCAAGATAGTAAATGCGTAGTTGTAACAATAATAGTCAAGAATAAAATGTTTTCAGGTCCCCTCAGTATTCCAAAATTTAAATAGTCCATCGAAATTAACTGGTTTTTATTTATATATATTTTTTTCCCAACGCTGTTTTTCCCCATTGCCCAAACGCTGCTTCCTCACGACAGGGAAATAGTTCAAAGAAAGCTTTTAACAGGAAAGTAGTTAGGGAAAAAAAAAGGGGGTAGGAAAGGTCTCACCCGGATTCTCCACGGGGGTTCTTTAGCTTAGATGTTCTTCTGGCTTTCAGCTGGTGCGACGAAGTGATCGTCCATTTTATTGGGCGATCTTTTCCTCCGGCGGCCCTAAGGAGAAAGCTCGAACTGGGGAGAGCCGCCGCTCTTCCCCAGTCGAGCAGGAGCCTCCTCTAACGGTGGTCGCCTCTACGGGGCGACTTTCGACCCGATTAAGGGTCTACCGGCGGAGGGAAAGCAGCCGGTGGGAGAGAGAGATCTCTCCGTGCGACTGCTGGTGTCGCGATCCGGAACCGGAAGCCCGGAACTCTTTTTGATACTGTATACAGTGACTCACACACACAGCTTAATCCTAGGTTGCACAGTCTAAACACTAGTTTAATCTCTGATGCCTTCTCCTCACATCACACTTTCAGATCTTTTTATAAGTCCTAATGATAATATCTAACATTAATGATAAAATCTGCTCTTTTCACGATGGTGCCTATCCTATACACTGGAATGAATTTTCATTGAAGTTAAATCAAACCATTTCATTGTTACATTTAGTAGTAGTAGGTTCAAAGCATTGATTTTCCTATAGACCTTTTAAAGATGGATATACTGACCCTATATTTTTTAATGTTGAATTTTTTAAATAAACTGCTATTTGGAAGTAAGATTCAAATATACAATTAGGAAGTGGCATAAATCCATAAAACCATGAATGAAACATGTAAACCTAGTTAAGAAAGCTTTCAACAAACCATGCTTTTTTTGCCACCAACTTTGTCAAATTGTAAATGTCATGGTTCCGACAGATGAAACTCTTCAAAGAACTTTGAGGCATTGTTTACCTTAAAGAATCTTTATTAGAGAAGCATAGCATTGGCACTTACATAGCCAAAGCCAAAATCTGAATCCCACTCCCCTGAGTACATAGTATCAAAGCACAATTCCCTCCTCTAATTTACAGTCATAAATCACATTCTCCAATTAGTTTGAAATGCAGACTTTCCCTCCAGTTCTCCAACCTGCCAATTCTTATCATCTCTTATTTCAAAAACCTTGGTTCTCACACTAGTTACAGTATTGTTATGTCTAACTAAACTCCCATGCACATTCCTCCTTCTCCCCCCCCCAGTATCATCTAATTCTAACTCCAATTCTAAGAGTAAAACATAAGAAGGAAAATGGTTGCATCTCCATATGTTGTCAAACCAAAAACATCCGATGTTAGCAGCATTGACAGTATCAGGCAATGTAATTATACAGAATAATGGAGTTGGAATATACCTTGTAGGTCAGTTAGTCCAACCCCCTGCTAAAGCAGGAGACCCTATACCATTTCTGAAAAGTGGCTGTCCAGTCTGTTCTTGAAAGCCCCCAGTGATGAAGCACCCACAATGTCTCAAGGCAAGCTGTTCCATTGGTTGATTGTTCTCACTGTGGGAAAATTTCTCCTTATTCCTAGGTTGAATCTCTCCTTGATCCGTTTCTATCCATTATACCTTGTCTGGCCTTCAGGTGCTTTGAAAATAGGTTGTCCCCCTCCTCTCTGTGGCAGCTCCTCAAATATTGGAATACTGCTATCATGTCACCCCTGGTCCTTCTCTTCACTAGACTAATTCATACAGCTGCTTGATTATCCACTGAAAACAAGCAATTTCTCTGCAAAAAAAAAGAAAGAAGTAGCAGCAGTAGCAGCCACATCCAAAATGAAGATCCTAAACCAAGATAGGACTGCTGCCTATTGCTGAAGTGTAATTCTTAACTGTGCTTGCCGTGCTATTCCTGCTTTTTCCCAGATCTGGGCAGAGAAGAGAAACAAGGAACCCACGTCTGAATTTCAGTTCTTAGCAACTCAGTAACTTCCACCAACATCTGTGCACCACAGAATCTCCCCCCCCCCTCCCACCGCTGTGTAGAACATTCTCTTTGGCAGAGCTTTGCTTTTTAATGGAGAAGAAACTGTTTGCTTTGGATAGAGAAGCACGCAGTTACACGAGCTCTACCTGCAATCCAATTACAGGACCACTGCCAGGCACAAGGTTGAGCACACACACACCCCTTCTGTGAGACACAAGGGTTTATTGTGATGCGTTAGACAAAGAGGGTTGTAGCTGGAATGGGGCAGATTTGGTTCAGTTCCCCGCTTTCCCACATGCTATCTGGGTGGCTTCTGGGAGAAGAAATAATGGCTCTGACTCTGCAAAAACCAAATATTTTAGATGGCATCCGTTTTTCCCAGTTGCAAAGTTCTACAGATGAGAGTATGATTTCAGTTTATAAGCTTGAGTGCTGTTAGTAAGAGAGAAGAATATGGTGGACAGCAGTAAACTATTAAGGTAGAGTGAATGGCAATGGGAAAGCTGCATGATCCATTAACTAGGGGACAATTAGACCTACAAAATTAGTTTTACTCTGTTCTTTGGCATAAATAAAATAACATGAATGAAGGGATAAATGGATTTTCCCCCTTTGAGAGAAATTTAAAGCATTGTTTTAATAAAAATATTTTCAGTCTGTTTTGTGTAAAATTATGTAGGGTGAAAAAACCATAGAATTACAAATATTCAGAGTCTCTCTTTGCGGAAAATGGGCATTCTAGAAATGCCAAATATAAATATAATATAAATAAAAATATACCTAATTCTAACATAGTTTTAATTTAAATGCATTGTTTAGAAAAAAAAATCTCCCATAATAAATGGAATCATTACCTTAACTCTGCCACTTGATAATACTTTATCACATTGGGCATTTCCCAACCTCTCTGTTTCCGAGGGCTGTATAAAATCCTTTCATTTATTCTCAAACTTTTTGGCATTAAAGCAGAAGCTTTCCCCCCCTCCCCTCAATATCTTAAAGTCCATTCTGGAATTTCCACCGAGAGGCATTGAAATAAAAAAATTAAGCGGTGCAATAATTTTCATTTTAACCACTACAATTCATCCTAAAATATTGAAATATTTTGAAACCCAGGTTTTTATTTCTTTAATTCCTTCCAAGTCGGTACATAATTTGTAAAGATTTTGTTAATATTTTTAGTAACAATAATGCCTAAATGTTTTAAAGATTTATATACTGTTGGAATCCCCAAAACTGGAAAATTTCTTCTGAAATTTGAGTTTTGGAGCTTGTATGAAAAAACATCAGATGTGAATTATGAAAATTAAGTGGTACTCCTGACACCAGTACAAATTCCTCTAACTCCTTAATATAGCTAACTGAATTAAAAAGAGTCAAGATCATATCAACTGCAAATAGATTTAAAAGATACCGTAAACAGATTTAAAAGATATGTCTTATCTCCCCTTTTTATCCTTTTAATCTTATTATTGGATCTAAGTGCGGTTACCAGCCCTTTAGTAGCTAGGTTGAATAGTAAAGGTGTTAAAGGACAACCCTGCTTGGTACCTCTTAAACTCATAATGAGATCTGAATCATAACTATTAAGATTTATCTGGGCATTAGTTGGTCCATAAGTATGTTTAATCATCTGACAAAAGCCAGCCGCAAATTTAAATTTAAATACTATTTGCTTTTTTAAAAAAATACTATTTAAATTTAAATTTGGGGCTGGCTTCTGTTTTAAAACATTTATTTTAAAATTTGTATTTCCTGAGAATCAAAGGCTTTAAATATATCTAATACATCCAATACATCTCCTGAACCTTGCTAGCCAGCTGGTGCAAAGCTAGTTCACCCCCTGCGGTGTACCTTGGATAGCGCACATACATAAACAAAATGAACTAGTAATCTTAGGCCGTCAGAACTACTCTGTGGTAAAAAGCACATTGTTTGTATGCCATACGCTAAAATAAAACAAACAAACAAATCTAAAGAACTTATGGTTAATGGAGATTTATTAATTTTACTAAATCTGTATATATTTAATAATTTTCCTCTTGTTTCTGGGAGCAGACTACAAACACTCCAGGCGGCGAACACTCTATGCCAGAATCCTGCTTGGATTTCAGGCCAGCACACCCACCCACCCACCTGCCCCCAAGCCAGAGGGAGTCCTCTATGCAGGCGGCAGTGGCTTATGACCTTCTGTGTTGACTTCTCCAACAGCCTCTGCTTCCCCAGAACCCAACAGGAAAGATTGCAAATCAAGATCATATGATCGCAGGGCACTTGGCAACCCATTGTAAGTGTGAACAGGTTGCCAAGTGCCCAGATTACAATTTTTAATTTATATGGTCATCTAACTCGCACACAATGACTCCAGGTGACTGAGGGATGTTGTGAAGGTTATAAATATGGCCATTAGTTGTACAGTTATTTTTTCAGCACTATTGTAACTTTGAACAATCACTGAATGAAGCCGTCAGTAGGCAAGATTTTTTTCTTTTCTTCCCTTCAGTCATGTCCATCTGTATGAAAAAAAATGATGTTCTTTAAGGGCTTTATATAGGTTGTACATATGTCTAAGAGACTAATGCTGGTGTTATTTTGGAAACTATTCTTATTTCCTATATGAATTGAACATTCACAACATTATACATGGGAATGCTATATCAGAAATTCAGGTCCAGAATAAAGACAGTGTTCATAAAATACAAAAAGCATATTTCAATTAAACATTAGAAGAAACTTCATATGAATACTGTATGACAATGTAACTGATTGCTTCACTTTACAGTAGGTTTTCCTTTGGTGGAAGTACTGAAATATGGACATGATTGGGCAAATCTGAGCTATATTCCACCTTGCAGGTTCTGAATTGTTTCAGGAATTAAATTAGGCTTCATTAATTTAGTTTTCAAATTCTGTTAGATCTATCCCTATTAAAGACTGAGAAAGAATCTATTTTGTTTGACCTCCAGAATGATCAAGGACTTCCTAAATGTGACTTTGATGTGTTCTAATCTAAAGTCTAAGAGTTTCCCATGTTTCATTTCTAGATAGTGATTTATAGTGACAAGATGCTAGTACTGATTAAATTCAGAATCCAATAAATAAAACAGCATTTTCCAACTTGCTGCTTTCTAAAATAAGTTGGCATGGTGGTTCCAGGATTCCCCATAATTACAGTTTTTAAGAAAATCACAAAGACTCATTTATTCATCACGCTTTCCACTGAATGTGTCTGATGATGTTCTACTTGGGATTTCTATTAGAAAAGCTCTTAGACTTTAGTTATTATGGAGAACGTAAAACCTAAGCACTGAAAAGGGTTTTTTTTAATTCTATCAATTGTTCATTCTATTTAGATCTCCTTAATAATATTTTGCTCTTAAACATCATATCTAGAGGGTATCAGAGAGGGAAACCTTCATGAAACAATGCAATAAAAACCAGAGCCTCAATTAACAAAGGCAAAGGCCAAACAAAAAACTCATTTACACGTAAAAATAACCTTTCTAAGCATTGTAGACCAACTCTTAAAATTCTTATCATTGGCCATACGTACTCAAGAATTCCCTAGCTCAGGGGTAGGCAACCTTGGCTCTTTTATGACTCGTGGACTTCAACTCCCATAGCTGGCTCAGGAATTCTGGGAGTTGAAGTCCACGAGTCATAAAAGAGCCAAGGTTGCCTACCCCTGCCCTAGCTGGAACTCCTAATACCTAGAGGGTATCTGATTTAGTGAAGGTTACTTTAAAACCAGCATTTTGAATTGAGCAAACAAGCTAACAGTCCTGGGTTGTTGTTTTTTTATTATTGTAGTGCAGCATCTGACTTGGGTCTGTCTAGCTGCTACATTGGTAATACCTTTTGAATAGGTAGTCCAACTCTGAAGACACACATTTAGCAGTAACCAGTTAAAACAGTTGAAAACAGGGGCCTTTGCACCCTCTTCTGTACGACTGCTACTTGAGAATCCCCAAAACATAACTTGAATCCAAGCGCCCCCCCCCCCCATTCATAGTCTGGCATTTAGGTACAGCAAAACTAAAGTGTCAGCGTAATTAAAAAAATATCAGTGGGCAGAAAGGAGCAATGCTTTAATAAATCCAAATGGACAAGGTTATCATGAAGAATGAGTGATCGGCCATATTTTCCATAAGACACATGAATCATCTGAGAGGGAGTGAAAAGCTTATTTCTCTATAACTAAAATGTAACCCTATATTTTCTCATTCTAACAGCCCATGGAGTTTATTATTTTTTTTAATCATCCCAGCACCTTCACCACTACCAAGGAAATCAAGAGCAGCTAGGAGTTTGGGAAATAGGTGAACTACAAGTAGTCCTCAACTTAACAACCATTCATTTAGTGACCAAAGTTACAACAGCACTGAAAAAAGTGACTTACTATATGACCGGTTTTCACATGACCATTGCAGCCTTCCCCCATGGGAGTTGAAGTCCACAAGTCATAAAAGGGCCAGGTTTGAAGACCCCTGGTCTATAAGAAGATCTGGCTGTTACCCAAAGAGAGAGATTGAAAGAGAACTACCCTGCCCATCACGTAGTCTGGGTGTCAGGCCATTTGCAGCTGCTTGTCCCAAAAGTACCGCCTTTTCCCAAGCACAAATCTCAAGGACACCTCAATAGCAAGCTTTTTAAACAAAAATGTGTTAGGAGTGTTACAAGAATCCGATCAAGTGAACTTTAGATCAAATACATATGGGTACATGAGGGCAGAAAATTAGAGGGTCCTTTGCTCACAGTTTTGCACTGTAATTGCAAGGTGGCAGATATAAGGGTAACCTGCAGGTGCCCATAGTTTAGGTAATGGATATGATTCCTGCTGATTCTGAAAACCAACCTTTACACAAGCAGGAAAAATTAAATGCTAGGTTCAGTACACAGTATATAGGGCTTACTTTTTAACACACAACAGCTGGTGAAATTCTTTCACAATGACTTCTTTGCTTTTTTGCAGTATAATCACTTATCAGACATTCCTGAATATATCTGTGCCTATTTTGTTGGCTCCAGTCTAGCCTGTTATACAGAAGCTGTCACCTTTCAAGCTGTACTCTATTACACCTCCCATAAATTCTAATCTCTATGCATGGTGGATATTTTAAGCAGTACCGTCAGAGGGAACCAAGATATTGAAAATATTAAAATAAAAATCAATGCGGAATGAATTGAATGTAATTTTACACAAAAGAACATTTATATTATTAATTGTATAACAAACACATTTTAAAAAATACCATTAAAATTGGGCAGCTAATAAACATCAATAAAAATGATCAATTATTTCCTTGCATATTGTTTCTCAAAAGCTTGTTCTCCTCTTACAAGACCTGCAGTTAGACAGTTACTCCTAAAAAAAAGAACCTGCACATTAAAGATAATTTTTTCTTGAATATTCAATATATGGTGTGGTCAAGACGATTTCTTGATTTGAATTTCATTGATGCCATGAATGTACTGCTTGACAATTTTCCCTAAATTGCTTTTAAGGGATAATATCTCATTGAATACCATATTCTGTGGTACCTTGGTATTCAACTGCTTTGAAACTCATCGAATTTGGTACTCAATGCATTCTAATGTGAAAATTTTGTCCTAGTACTCATCGTTGGTTTGGTACTCAACGCACAGGTAGACCTTGTCAGTGTCAGCTACCTTGTGACTCACTACATTATTCCTTATGGGAATAATTGTTTTAGTTCTCATTGTTTTTGGTATTCATTGTGCCTCCTGGAACCAATTAACAATGATATTGAGGTACTACTGTATCTGGTCCTGAAGATAAGAATAGACAAATACTATTCCATTCATGTCTTTCAGCCATCACAATGTTCTTTTGCTCCAGGATTCTCACATATAACCATTTTACTTCTATTAGAAATAGACTCTTTGGTCCAACTCAGCTAAACTGTTTGACATACTTCCCTGTGTACAACTTGAAAGAATTGAAAGAAACCAGGCTGCAATGAATATATTTGAATATGAGAAAATATCACTTTTTTCACAATACTGTTCTGGTATCAAAACCATAAACTTAAAAAAAATGAGTTAAAAGGGTATTAGACCTAACTTATTATTTGTTATAGGTAAAGTACTAACTTGAACAAGAAATTGATAGCTATGAATATTCATCTCAGTCTTTTCCCAAAAGTGTGTATATATTTAATGAAGCAGTTGTGAAGAGCAAAATGCAGTGGACTGCAGTGGAAATTGATATAAGCATGTAATGTCTATTTCGTCTGAGTGAATTTAAATGTCTAAGATCAGATTATTTACATCCTGATATACTCAATGAACTTGGTGATGATTTGACCAAAACATGATGCTGTTTTTTGTGAAAGCAGAGAAATTAATCTAGGTTCTAGAACAGATTAGAAAACCGCCATCAATCATGGAAAAGAATGTGATGATTATCCAAATTCATAAAGGAATCAAGAAAAGACATTATCCGACTGTCTTACCTCATTTCATAGATTGTGGGGTTACTGTGTGTGTGTGTGTGTGTAGTCTAGTTTAATTTCAGCAAAGCATTTTTGATAAACTATTCCATGGAGTTCTGATTTAACAAAGCCTAACTTTTAAGGGTAGGCTTTATGGGAAGACAATTAAGTGGATATATAACTGGCTTGAAAATCATAAAAAGATCATCAAATTAGAATGAAGTATTCAGTGGAGTAGCTTCATTGAAGAGATGGCAACAATGTTGATCAAATTTGCATATAAACTGAAACAGGTAAAACTGCCTAAAACAATCTTGATGCGTTGAAAACAATGGCAGAAAATTTAACAAAGACAAAAGGAAAGTACTCAGAAATAGAAACCAGAGATATAAAGGTATAGGATGTGGGTTTGATGTTGTATTTTGAAAAAAAGAGTTCAGTCAAATCTTACAAACTGAATATGAATCAGCACTCTGAGGCAGTTACAAAAAAAGGTAAATGAATTGTTTGTATTGATAGTTTAGTGTTTGTTTCCAAATGCAATATAGTTTCTAAGTCATAGGATCTATTAGTTCCACTGTTGGCCAGAAGTCAGAGAAACTAGAACAGGTTCTAGAACAGGGATCTTCAAACTTGGCCCTTTTATGATTTGTGGACTTCAACTCCCAGAATTCCTCAGCCAGCATGCCTGGCTGGGGAATTCTGGGAGCTGAAGTCCACAAGTCATAAAAGGGCCATGTTTGAAGACCCCTGATCTAGAACATAAACTACAACACATTCAGAGGAAGGACAAAAAGGATGATTATAATATTAACACTTAAGTACTGTAAAAAAAAGATGATCCGTTTGTTGTATAGTTTTTATAGCACACCCCAATCCATAGTCTCTGGGGAGATTAGAAGAAAGTAATAATAATAATACAAAGATGAAGAAAAAGAGCCTAAAACTTAACAGAAAGCACACACGCACAAGAGGAGTACCACATATGGTAGCGCTTTCTAAGTGACAAAAAGCGTGCCACATAGAAGATCAAGAGCTGCTTTCTCATATAAGGACCAGAATAAAGGTTATAAGTCACAGGAAGGCAGATTCCATTTGAATGTTGTGAGACAGAAGAAGATCAAAGAGAAGAAATACTGTATCAGACTGAGAGACCCATTTGACCAGGGAAGTGGAAGGCTTCCCTTAATTGGATTTATTCAAGCATAGACTCACAACCACCACCTGGGGCACTTTGATTTGGATTCTTGCATTGAGCAGGGTCTAAGACTTAATGGCCTAATTCACATCTTCCAAATATGTGATTTGATTTCATGCATATGTGTCATATTTAAACCCAATGTATAGCACAAATTTAATTACTTCGCCTGTGGACGTATGAATCAGCAGACATGGCATATGCACTCAAACATCACAGGGATTAATCTATCCCATGGGTAGACACACTTCATTTATCACTTGATTACATGTCTCACAATGCTTGGAGAGGTTAGCTAGGGGTGAAGTCACTTGATCCAGAAGTCAGGTCCAATTAAGTTGGCCATCTCTACTTTATACCCTTCCCAAATTTGAGATGTTCTCTTTCGTCTAGAATTTTTCAGATAAATATCTGTCCAACCTGTGCAGTTGGTTTTATGAGCTGGTGAACTGCATTTTTGGGCTGATTGAACTAGCATTGGATGCAAGTTTTTTTGTGCAATGCTTTGCGGAATTTCTGAAGAGTCTACAATGTGTTTTTTTCTGTCTCTGTTGAGTGTTGAAATTAAATCACTGCCAAATACAGCTGGAGCTAAGCAAGCACCTTGCACCCTATGCATCGAGGGCATGGAGCATCCTGAGGTAGCTGTTGGCAAAAAGAATGGATTGTCCTTGCTAGCTCACCTTGTTTCATAAAGTTGGAAACGTTTTTGATGCTTGCTTGTTCAGATTGCTAGGAATTTGTTTTCAGCTCTTTTTCATCAGAAGCCACAGCATTATAATCCTTTTCAGACCCATATTTTATCCATCTCTCACACACAAAGAGGGCAGGAAGACTTCCAAGACGATGCATTTGTTTTCCTTGAGCTTTTTAAAAATCAACTGACAACTTGGAGAGTGAAACACGCAGATAAATGTTAAATGCTAACACAGCAAGCTGCCTTACTAAATCAGAACAGACCCTTTATCAGAGAAGAGCAACAAAGATGATTAGGGGACTGGAGGCTAAAGCATATAAGGAACGGCTGCTTGAATTGGGTATGTCTAGTTTAATGAAGAGAAAGACGAGGGGGGCATGATAGCAGTGTTCCAATATCTCAGGGGCTGCCACAAAGAAGAGGGAGTCAAGCTATTCTCCAAAGCTCCTGAAGGCAGGACAAGAAGCAACGGATGGAAACTAATCAAGGAGAGAAGCAACCTAGAACTAAGGAGAAACTTCCTGACAGTTAGAACAATTAACCAGTGGAACAACCTGCCTCCAGAACTAGTGAATACTCCAACACTGGAAGTTTTTAAGAGACTGGACAGCCATTTGTCTGAAATGGTATAGGGTTTCCTTCCTGAGCAGGGGGTTGGACTAGATGACCTCCAAGGTCCCTTCCAACTTTATTATTATTATTATTATTATTATTATTATTATTATTATTATTATTATTATTATTATTATTATTATTATTATTATTATCATCATCATCATCATCATCATCATCATCATCATCTATCTATATCTATCTATCTATCTATATCTATCTATCATCTATCTATCTATCTATCTATCTATCTATCTATCTATCTATCTATCTATCTATCTATCTATCTATCTATCTATCTATCTATCTATCTATCTAATCCAGTGTTGTCTACTCTGGTAGCAACATTCTTGGTCTTGTACAAGCAAACGTCTTGCCCATTACCTGTCACTGACCGAGTTAGGGACTTCAGCATACGCAACACAGGCTGGAACTCTGAGTATAGTTCTTCTCTATAACAGACAATTCTATCCATTCCTTTGTCTTTTTCAACTAGATGGACCCAGGAACTATGGGATTGTCTGAGGTCTTACATTGGGGAATATGCTATCGGTATACCTCTAAAATATTTTTGATCTGAGATTCATGTTGTAGACATGCGTGTAGGAGAAGAAAATATTGGACAGAACTTTCAGTTCTGAGTCTGAAAGGGAGATTGTGGGTTCCCTTGTGCACTTATAATGGCATCTCCAACTTATCCTCCCCCAAAGAAGCTGATTTATTTTCCATGACATTTCATATTATTTTCCACGTTGCTTTCATAACACTGAAAAACAGATCGTGAATTATGTGGCCATAATTTGCAGCTAATCAAAATATTCTCTTGTCTGTGGAGAGTTTTGATTTTGTCTGCAGCTCTAATGGGTGAACACAGCAGCTGCTTCCAGCAATGGACATGGTCTATAACCAGACTGGGAATTGGGTGTAAATTTGTATCTTGACTGGATACTAAATGGAGAAAAAAGTTCTTTCAAGATATACTTGGGTTAATTTAATATTCTCAATATGTTCCATAGAGCGCCAGCAAAATTCAGAAGCAATGTGTTAAACTAAGTATTTTTGGCATAGGATCAAATTTTGTGCTTTTTTTTCCTTAATGCCTGCTGCGTTTGGGATTCATACTCTCTCCTTCCTCCAGTTTTTACAGTTTTAAATCATAGCAGATTTCCCATATCTGAATATTCAACAGAATGAATGCTTAAATCATTTATACTATTTACAGATATTCCTATAGTAAAGTATTGATAACAAAAAGAAAAAACTACTTGGAGCTGTTTAACAGTAAAGAAAGGTATAAATAGAGCATAAGATCAGGAGAAAAAAATGGCTTAAATCACAGTGTTTTGCTTGGGGGGGAGAAATGCCAGAATGATACCAAAGTAGGTACTAGATAAGTGGAAGGTATTTCATAAGCAGAAAAGATCCGATAGTCTATGCATGAAGATAAGTGGCTGTTTGGGCATATTAACTCCATTCTACAAAAGATCTTAACATTCATAAACTGAATGTTTATGGCTGACTACAATTGAGTCCAAAATTTATGTTGTTAAGTGAAACATTTGTTAAGTGAGTTTTGCCCCATTTTACAATCTTTCCTGCCACAGTTGTTAAGTGAATCGCTGCAGTTGATAGTAACCTGGTTGATAAGCGAATCTTGTTTCCCTCATTGACTTTGCTTGTCAGAAGGTAGCAAAAGATGGTCACATGACTTTGGGACACAGCAGTTGCCAAGCATCTAAATTTTGATCACATGACCATGGGGATGCTGCAAAGGTTAACTATGAAAAATGGTCAAGTCACTTTTTTCAGTGCCGTTGTAACTCTGAACGGTCACTAAATGAACTGTTGTAAGTTGAGGATTACCTGTATATGCATATATAACAAATATGTAGGAAAAAGTGGTTGGGTGACTGCTTTCATTCAATAGGCACAAATATGTTCTTCAGATGTGTTCATCCCTGGTTTACAGAGTCAACCCTTTGTAGCACATCTCAATATAGTCTGAACTGATTCTGGCTGAATTGTTGCAGGGGGATAAATGGAATGGTTTTTCTGTAGAATTCAATGCAATGGTTTGCTATTTTGGGTCCTTGGTGCTCTCTGAGTTTGGTTGTTTTGTTGCTGATGTTTCCTTACTCAATTAGTTAACATTAACCCTGCTTGCTATTAGACAGCACAAGAAATGGCAAACAGAGAGATGAACAATTCAGAACTTCTCAGTTAAAGAAAATAAAAAGAATCCATGCTGGATAGGTTCAGGATTTTCCCCCCAAAATTCTGTAGCTCCAGACTTTTTAATTGCAGGTACTCAGAGGCATGGTTTATATAGTCATCATGGTTAATCGTTGATAATCATGCTGTCCATGATTTTGCCCGAACTATTTTTAAGTTATTTGAATCACTACATTTTGAAGCTGATAGATGTGAAGTATATGCAATGCTTTTTTGTCTGTCTTGCAGTTCTCAGTTTATGATATAATACATCCTCAAATCTGACTTCATGTTTTATATATATATGTGTGTGTGTGTGTGTGTGTGTATTTGCATTTTTGCATTTTTCCCATTCTTGTATTCAGTTTTTAGAGAAGCAGTGAGTGGTATGGAGAAAAGAGGAGCTTACTGAATAGCAAGTAATACTTTGTGGTTTTCATGAATCAACTGTACAGACCAAACAGCAGCAGAAGTGAGACAGATGGGAGGAGGCAAATAATGAAAAACCCGGAATATAAGCTAGCCTTTCCTAACCAAGGAACCTGCATATGCATACCTTCTGTTGCTTCTCAGCTTTTGTCTAAGATCAAGTATAGGTAGCCTTTGACTTAAAACCATTTGTTTAGCACTGAAGTTACAACGGCACTGAAAAAAGTGACTTACAACTGGCCCAGCATCCCCATGCTCATGTGATAAAAATTCAGGTGCTTGGCAAATGGCATGTATTTACGATAGTTGCATCATCCCGGGGCCATGTGATCACCATTTGTGAGCTTCTCAGCCATCTTCTGACAAGCAAAGTCAATTGCTTAATGATGGGGTGATTTGCTTAACAACCAGGGCAAAATTTTTTTTGTAAAATTGGGTGTGACTCACTTAACAACCACCTTGCTTAACAACAGAAATTCTGGTCTCAATTGTGGTCATAAGTAGAGGACTACCTGTATAGCATGTGCAAGTGTAGAGTGAGTATAGCTCCTCCTATCCTCACGCTCTATAACAGACACGTCAAACTCGCGACGTCATGTGACGTCGCGCAACGTATCGGGACGGTTTTGCCATTGCCGGCAATGGGGTGGGTGTGGCTTCCGGATGACGTGTCCGGCCCACGGGCCGGCAGTTTGACACCCCTGCTCTATAGAATATAGCCTGCTAGCAAGGGATGATGGGAGCTATAGTCTCACAGCTGGAGAGACTCAGTTTGGGGGCAGGATAACTTAATAGGACTTCTGAATTCCAGAAAAGAGGCAACTCTCAACTCTGAAAGTATACATGCTTTGTTCCTTTAAAAAAGTTGCAGGGAAATTTTTTTTTTAAAGGTGAATGATTAAAAAAGCAACAATGATGAATAAGGGTTTACAGGTGACTTTCCAGTAGCACAAGTTTACTTTGACTATGAAGTCTTTCAGTTGTTTGCTGATGGTTAGTACCAACGCAGTATATACCCTGCTATTTCTCTCTCTGTTCATAATCTAAAAAGAAAATTAAGAATAATGGAAAAATCTAGCTTCTCAAAAAGTCAGTTTCATTTTGTGAGGGCTTGGGGGGGGGCATATCCAGGAGAGTTAAGTTGACTATTTTCTTTATATACAATCTTGCGTGCTCTTTGTCTCAAGAACCCTGTGTAAAAAGCAAAGAAAAGTCATGCTCCAATTATAGCAGTAAGTATAACTCAACAGCATTTGTTTTCAAGAAACACATGTGAAATAATGAAGGTTACCTGTAAAGCATGGAGGTCAGAGGAGTAATAAAAACAATGTGATATAAAAACTGCTTGTTCGAGAACAAAGACTTGAAGAGACTATTAGTGTTAAGGTCAGAGGAATATCCAGTCTTGATGAGTTTATAAAACTAAATGAGCTCATACGCTCTGCTGCATAGTTACCAATCAAAACTTTAATATTACCATCTGTTCTCAATCTCTCTCTCTCTCTCTCTCCCTCTTTTTTTGTTCCCATTTAGGATTTAGTGTCTAGAAAGAAAGATAGTAAGGATTGCACCATGGCTCCGAGAAAAAGGAGTGGGCGAGGGATTTCTTTTATCTTCTGCTGCTTCCGAAGTAATGATCACCCAGAAATCACGTATCGGCTGCGGAATGACAGCAATTTTGCCCTGCAAACCATGGAGCCCGCATTACCCATGCCTCCGGTGGAGGAGCTGGATGTTATGTTTAGTGAGCTTGTGGTGAGTGACGGGATTGTACTGTATTAAGTTGGTGGGGTTCAGAACTCAAAAATGGTCCGTGGCTGAGAGGAGTGGTCTTAAAATGTTGGGGAAAAGGTAGTGATGTCCATCAAGAGCGCCTCAACTCATTCAAAGAAATGAAAATTTATCAGACGTTTGCAGGAACTGAGTTCATTTTTTCTTAATATTGGGCAAATGATTGTGATAAGCATAGCAAACTTTGTGACTTACTGTGTGGTAATTCAGGAAATATTGTGCCCTGGGTTAGGAAGACATGCACCAGTATTTGTTTGATAAGTAATAATACTCTGAATTTCCCAGAAAACAAAACAGAAGGCGTGCATTTTCCTATAAAAAATATAACTGTTGCATGTTCCTGACTGGGTTTGCACATTGAATTAGACTGCAATCCTTTAAAATGTGATTTGTTCACTGGGACATAATTGGCTGCGTCAATATATAAAAATAGGGCAAAAACCACTATATAAATCACAGTGAGAAGATTTACACAACTAACCAAATCAGAACCAAAGAAATCACATTTTTGGTAGAGACTTCAATGGAAGATAATTATCAGACATGACTTCACACTGGTGGCTTTTGGCTGATGTTTGAAACTGCTGAAGCAGTTAGACTGGATTCATACAGCAAGCCGAGGCATGGTAAGGTTAGCTTAGCTTATTGTATAAATTCAGCCATTGTGACTTCTGAATCATGATTTAGGGCAGTGATGGTGAACCTATGACACACGTGTCAAAGGTGGCATGCTACAACATTTTGGGTAACATGCTAGTGTTTACCAAGGAAGAATTATTCTTGAAAGCATGCATTGTTCTTGCACGAGTTTTGAAGACGGGAAGGCCACATGAAAATGGGGTGTGCTCTTGTGCAACCTCCGAAAATCGCACAAGAACAGGGTGGGCTTTCACCTGCTTTTCAAAGGTAGCAGAAGCAGAAGAAGAGGATTTTTTGAAGCCACCTCAAGAACAAAGGCCTCCTGCGATCCGGAGCAGCCTCGGGTAGGCTGCAGGGGCCTGTCAGCAGAAAGAGAATACCGCCTCTTTCTAAGCAGGACTTGAGAATCACACAGGATGGGACTGTATTTTTTTAAAAATAAATTAAAATGTAAAGAACTGTTTCTCTTTTGTTTGGGGGAGGGGATGACACACCAGCAGAATCAAGAATTTGGGCATTTTCCAAATTTTTGACAAACCAAATCCAAAAGATTCACCATCACTGGTTTAGAGCTTTGTGTCATAGGAAACTAACCAATTGTGTTCTGTTCAAGGAACCACAGTTATATACACAATGGAAACAATGGTTTGATATGACAGGTGAAACCAGTCATAGTAAGTGTCAAGAGTGGTTTAGCAACCTTTTCAGATAGTAGGAATAAGCCTAATAACAAAAAAATGTGGCAGTCTCTGTGCCAGAGAGAGATAATACATTCAATGTATTTAAAACCATTCTATTAAAGAAAAATCTAGCAATTTTGCAAATGCTGCTATGCCAGTCTCTCTACCAAATTTTGAGATCGGGCCAGTCCATCTCCAAATTAACTAGCTGTTCTCAACCTCTTTGGAATGGCTTTTCCCCTCTCCCTTCCTTTTTCTTGTTTTGGTTCAGTGAAGGCTAACTTCATTTTTTTAAGCAAGATGTTGGCATTATCATGTAATACCTATATTTTCTTTTCTCTTTAATTTGTGTAAGGCTCCACTTGAGTGTTGCATTTCAACATTAGTTAAATGGCTTGGAAACTCCTACTTACTGGATAACAGAAAACGACCCACTATTAAAAAGGAGCAAAATATATCTTGGCAGCATTGTTATACCCACTGGCATTCTGTGATTCCTTGGCCTCTCTGGCAGGCAGGCAGGTTTATTTTGCTTATATAGGAATATATTTAATTGCCTTGGCTCAGACAGAAGAGAGGATTTGAACATGTTCAGAAACATTGCAAACCTCTTTGACAGACACTCTTAGTCAAACAAACTAACTTTGGTAACATTGAAAATTTGATAATATTAGGATAGGTTTCCCTTTGATATAGGGATTTAATATTTCCACTGGAGAGAACATTTAAAATTTCTGCTGGACTTCTTTTTAAATAGTTCTGGTTAATTTGGACTTTGTGTTAAGCATGTTCAGATTTTTAAAATAAGAAAAAATGAAAGCAAAGATAGCCTTAGAGAAAAATTTCCTCTGCATTTGAACTCAATTGAAAGCACTTCTCACAAGTAATAAAAAATGCTAGCCACTTCAGGAAAGAAGCTTGAGTATAGAGTGAAAGTATGTTTGACAGGCTTGAATTATGAATTCCCCTCCCCATCAGCATTCAAATGTATCTAGAGGTGGTCCTCATTTAGCGACTGCCTTGTTTGACAATGATTCATAGTTATGATGGTGATGAAAAAGTAACTTTTTGACCAAGCCTCGCATTTATAATCTTCATAGGATTGTAAAGCAAAGAAAACCTGAAGTAAGATTATAAGCGCAGTCCTTGAGATCACTTGGCAACCGCTTTGTTTAATGACCAAGTTGCCAATCTCCGTTTTAGTCACTAAAAAAAAGACTGCCTATATTTTCAAACCAAGACTTGATAGCTTTGTCATTTAGTAAGGGAACACAATAAGGATACATGGATAGAGTGACTATTACTTTACAAATATTATTAAGGTTAAGCTGAAGTTTTAATTGTTATTAAGGTTAAGCTGAAGTTTTAATTAAATCAAAATACTTAATATAGGAGCTGACAGCCTAACACGCTGAGCAGGAATTTTATAACCCTTCAGAAAAAAAGAACAGTAAGAAAACAGGAATGAAAATAAAGAACGAAAACAGGAATAAAGTTTCACCTCATTATCACAGTTATCAGCATTTCATCTCTTGCGGAATTCTCTTGTGTGTTGTATAAACACAGAGATCCTGTATTAGCATGTTTTAGGAAACCCTGAGCTTTAAACAGATAGATAAAAACTTTAACTGGGAGACTTGTAATTCTTCCAAAACAGCCAAATGAGAACTGAATATGTTGTTGTTGTTCTTAGTTGCAAAGTCATGTCCGACCCATCGCGACCCCATGGACAACGTTCCTCCAGGCCTTCCTGTCCTCTACCATCTTCTGTAATCTTCTATTATTTACATTTCCCCCCCTTATTCTTCTTTAAAAAATATTTGTCCTTGTTGTCCCATTGTTTCTTATTTCCATTTTCTTCCTTCATACTATACTTCATACTAAGAATAATACATATTATTACTATACATTATTATACATTATTATACACACATTTTCCCTTTCTTGACCCCTCTACCATCTTCTGGAGTCCATTTAAGCTCACGCCTACTGCTTCAGTGACTCCATCCAGCCACCTCATTCTCTGTCGTCCCCTTCTTCTATTGCCCTCAATCTTTCCCAGCATTAGGCTCTTCTCCAGCGAGTCCTTCCTTCTCATTAGGTGGCCAAAGTACTTGAGTTTCAACTTCAGGATCTGGCCTTCTAAAGAGCAGTCAGGGTTGATCTCCTCTAGGACTGACCGGTTTGATTGCCTTGCAGTCCAGGGGACTCGCAGGAGTCTTCTCCAGCACCATAGTTCAAAGGCCTCAATTCTTTTGCGCTCAGCCTTTCTTATGGTCCAACTTTCACAGTATATAAGGATTAAAAAAAATGTAATGGAAGACTGATCTATCCATCCAGAGCTCAAATGGGACTTCTTGTAGTAAATAGATGCATTAAGCAGCCGAACGATGAGAATCTCTGCTATGTTCTGACTGTTTCATTTTAAAGCGTGGAACTAATTATTCAACAAGGTGGTGGGCTCCTCTTCAATCTGTTCAAGTAGACACTGAACGGCCTTTGGTCAGGGATGCTGCACTGATCCAGGAGGTTGGTTAGTTAGACACTCCCCCCCCCCCCATGATCCTTTTCAATTCTTATATTTCTGGAATCACAGAGTCTTCTTACCAGTAAGACAAACTGCTGGTCTACAGAGACATAAATCAGGGAAGTGGTTCTTTGGAGCAATAACTAAACTTTCAAGCAACTAAGTCCAAAACCCTGAATTAACCAGAGTGTTCTTTTTGGTTTTCTACACCCTGTTTTTGTTTTATGCAAAACACTGATCTTCTGACTTGTCACTCATTCTTCGGAGGGATTTCAATGGCGGGGAGAGACACATTGCAGTGAAGAGAAAACTGCAAGGTGGGGGTTGAAGGGAAGAGACCAAGCTGGAGGGGAAAAGAAATAGGCTGTGATTGTTGTTACCTCTGTGTGTCTAGGCTGAGAAAGAAAGTGCTCAAAGCAACTTATAGCCCACCACGTTTTGCAAGCTGAGCCATTGTACAAGTACTTTAAAGGAAGCTGATTTAAGACAGGTCAATACACATTTTATGTGTGACTTTGGTGAAATCATGGGGAGGAGTGTATTTTTCAAACAAATCCATTATTATCCTTTTAGGAAGTCATAATATTATCAAGTTCAAAAACTCCCATTCTAGTATTTACAGTATTTATGAAAATGTATATGGTTGCCCAACTCTCTGTGATTCTGGGCTTCTTACAAGGATAAAACCCCAATACAAAAAACAATAAACCCCCCACGTCCCTCCACTCCTTATCAGCCTCTGCTTCCCTAGAACTTTTCAGGTGCCTTTTCTTTCATCCTTCCTCCCATTGTGACACCAAATGAGAGGAGCAATCACAGCAGCAGCATCTGCACCTACAGCATCTCATGACTAAGGAGTAGAAAAAAGTCAGGGCAGGTGTGAGTTGGCTGGGCAAAGCATGGGAATGATCTGTTCTTGGCCAACAGTAGCTCTCTCTGGGAGTTCCCTGGCTTAGCTTGGCCACTCACTAATGAACACTGCTGCTGGCCCAGCAGAACTCACTCCTTGTCTCTAGCCAGCCCCAGTGAAAATGCAGCCTGAGCCAAGTGGAAGAATATTCTTGGCTTGATCTGTGATGGTCTTCCCTGAAAAGTTGGCCTGGGGAAAACTAGGGAGTGATTCCTGCTCACTGTGGTGTCAGTGAGCTGGCCCAAACATGGGATTGATCTCTGCTTGGCTAGCAATAACACCTGTTGGGGTTGGCTGGTCAAATGGGAAATGTTCTACTGCTACCTTCAGTCAGAAGCACTATTTTCAAAATCATGCTATAAGGAATGTACTGTTTTCAGAGTGGGAAAAAATTAAACATAAAATGTACATGAAAATACCTGAGTGGACTTCGACAATGGAAGCCTTTTCCTATCCAAATCTAATTAACTATGATAAACTCGTTAGCTATAAAGATATTTTGGACAAAGATGGGAAACTTAAAGACAGACAAATTCTTCAGCAACAGGGTATTGACTTAACATGGTGGTCTTACTTGCAAATTCAGACAAGATATGAAAAAGATATAAAGTCTACAGGATTTTATAAAGAACAGACACCGCTAGACAAAATATTGTTAAAAACTGATGAACATTTGATTAAAAAACTCTATAAATTTCTGCTAAGATGGAAGATGGAAGAAGAACAAGTAAAAGAAACAATGATAGTATGGGCTAAGAATTTTGGATATTCTATAGACTTAGAAGATTGGCAAAAACTATGGGATCGAAATATTAAACTTACTAAAGCGGCTGCATATAAGGAGAATTTATACAAAATGTTTTATAGATGGCATATGACACCAGTTAGACTAGAGAAAATGTTTAAAAATGTATCAAATATGTGTTGGAAATGTAAACAAAAACCAGGAACTTATTATCACATCTGGTGGATATGCCCTAATGCAAAGATATATTGGCTTAAAATTCATAAATGGCTAGAAAAGATGACTAAGATACAGATAGAATTTAAACCGGAATTGTTTTTATTAGGAATATTAAGATCTAATTACGGAAAAGAGAATGAATATTTAATCTTACATATATTAACAGCCGCGAGAATAGCATTTGCCCAATTTTGGAAAAATGAAAAGATACCACCTGACCAGATTATTATTATGAAAATATTGGAATGTGCAGAAATGGATAGACTAACTTTAGAAATTAAAGAGAAAGAAGACACAATTTTCTTTAAAACATGGGAAAATTTTTATCAATGGTTAGCAATAAGACAGAATGAAAAAGGATGATGAAATTAAATAAGATAAATGATGTATTTCTTTTGAATATTATTTTTTAACTTTTTGGTTAGATGTTTACATTTAACTATAATTAATTATAATTAAAAGCATTATATTGATATTTATATCTAACTATATTTACTTAGTAATACATCACTAATAGTATATTGATTATTGTTACTTATAGAATGAATGATATGTATTGGCTTAAGTTTTTACCATTAATAGTGATAAATTTATTAATATAGCTTTTTAGTAATATGTTAATCATGCATACTTAATATGTATACCCGGACGATAGTCTGCTTGCTAAAGCGTTGATTTAGTGTTGGGGTTAACCCCATTATTGTATCTACCCCTACCCTTGGTTTAATCCTTGTTTTTTACCCCATGTTATACCTTTACCTACCCTTCCCTGTCTATCCCGATAAAAATAATAAAACATATTTAAAAAAAAAAAAAGAAGCACTATTGGTGGGCAAATGGGAATCATTCTTTCACTTTGCATAGCAAGCCTGGCTGAAAGATCACCTGGGAGGATATAGCCAAAGTTCCTAGACAGATAACTCTTTATCCTTGGTAAAGGGGACCATTTGTCTGAATGGACCCTTATCTGTGCAAGTCAAGATTTCTGTTCTTATCACTTTTGCTTAAAACACATAGAAGAGAGACAGGCAGACACACACACATACACATGTATTAATTTTGTGGACTCACTTGATCACGATGGGACATAAATTTGAGGAAAGGTTCTTGTTACAGCTTATATCCCACCTTTACTTATGATGAGGTTAAAGGTTGGTATGTGTAGAATCTGTAAGCAATCCCACCCAGCCCCATTTGCTATTTTTTTCCAAAACTAATACTGACTTCAGATCAGAATTACACTAAAGTATAAAGAAGTATAAAATGTAATGAGATTCTGAACTTATATTGATTTTCAGTTCTTCTTGTCCCGTCTATTTATAAAACAGGTGCTTAATAAAAGGCATGCACATTCAATCACCAAAAAACTTTATGATGAAAGCATAAAATCATTCTGATTTCCAGTTGTGCTTCAAAAACTCAAGAAATCAGAACATCAGCACTGTATATCACACCACAAGAGTAATCATAAAACACTTTGCTTAATCTCATACTTTGTAATGAATGTACAAGTCAAGATCCATCTTGAGCAATGGAGAATAGCACCTCCAGAGAGAGATACTCAAGAGCTTCACTTTCTCCACTCATTTGATAGTGATGTAACTCTGGCCTGGGTGCAGAATTGTAGCTCTCACCCACTGCTTATTAACCTTTCTGGCTCTCAGAGCAAGCAGCTGCCCTGTCCTAGTTCCTCCTGCAGACTTGCCAATGCAAGTCAAGTCCAAGCATGTCAATAAAAACTGTATGTTCACAGGCAAAGCAATGTTCCTCTTGTACCAAACTGAATGGCTGCCATGACGGGCCATTACGCTCTTTCTGACACTTGTAGACCCCAGACTTCCACCAAGGGGGAGGCTGCCTCATCCCTGCCGTCTGTCAGGATTTGGTCTGCTCTTAGGGGAAGAATCTTTCACAAAAGGCAGCCAGGCTTGGCTTGGCCTTTGTTGCATTTCCCAGCTGCTCCATCTGGTTTAGGTTGCCTGGGCAACCTACAAGCCTTTTCCTGGTTTGGCATGGGGCCCGCCCTGTTGACGTCCAGCATCTCCTATCCGATTAATGACATTGCCAGACTTAAAGGCAGAAATGGAGATGATGGGTGAGTATCAGAGGCAAAGCCATGACCTGAGCAAAACTGCCTGATCTCTGGGAAGTTGCCAAGTGAATTTGGCAATGCTTGGTAGACCTGTGTTTGGAAGACCCTTTGCCCTTCTCTCTCATTCCCTCCTCCCCATTTCCTTGGATTGCTGCCCCACTTGGCTCAAGCTTTTGCTCCTGATTCATTTGTCCATGAAACAATGAGCGGGATTTACTTCTAGCCCAGTTAACTTCTTTTTTAGCCCTATTTGGACATGCAAACAGCATCTTGTCTATAGCCTGATGGGGAGGGGGGTGTGTGAAGTCAGTCTAATTTACTCCATTGCATCCAAGCTGAATTCCACCAACAAAAGAGCAAACTAGGGGGGAAAGACGCCCAAAGCAGAGAACCTATTCTGTTTCAGTTTGTTTTTCTGCTGCCGTGACAAAATTCTGCATGACAAAATGCCCAGCCTTGTCTTCTAGCTCCATCCAGGTAGCAGGTAATGGGAAATGCACGGGTTAAAAACAATCAGAGCTCAAGGACAAAGACCTGGGGGGAAAAAAACAAGTGCAAAAGTTGTTGGCATAAAAACCATTTTATGTTTGCAAAGTTATTGTTATTGCTGTTATCTGAATTTATATAAAAATGGCCATGGTGCAGCAAAACAATATAAACAATGAAATGAAATAAAATCCTCCATGGTAAAAAATATAAAACAGCAACATCCTGCATAGTAAACAGTAAACATTAAAACATTCACTGAAAGTAACAAGACCTGTAATATTCTGATTAATCACATTAGTAAATAATAATCAACTGTAAACAAACTCACAATAATTTTGCTCCTGAAATTCAAAGGACCTCCAAATAAGATCAATCTTCAGTGCTTTCCCTTTGGTATCTGCTTACCACGTGAGCCACCTGGCTCACAAGCCTGTAGCTCTTTAGGTATTGCTAAACTACCGTTTTATCTAACTTTTATTGTTAATCTTTATCTCCGCTAAATTTAATTTAATTTCTATGCGGCTGAATTTAGGAAAGGTAAAGATAATTGTTAACATAAAATTGCATATTTATGTATCACTTCCTTGCCCATTCTAAATTATTTTATACAGGATGCCCCATTTTATGACCTTTCCTTCCACAGTTGTTAAGTGAATCACTGCAGTGCTTAAATTAGTAACACAGTTGTTAAGTGAATCTGGCTTCCCCAGTGACTTTGCTTGTCCGAAGGTCGCAAAAAGTGATCACATGACCCCAGGACACTGCAACCGTCATAAATATAACCAGTTGCTAACCTTCTGAATTTTTATCATGTGACAATGCAGGTGCTGTAATGGTCATAAGTGTGAAAAACAGTCATAAGTTTTTTTTCCAGTGCCGGTGTAACTTTGAACACTAAATAGTTGTAAGTCAGGGACTACCTGTAAACCATTTCTAATAGATATCTATTTGTTTCTTTTATTATTATAAAATAGAAAGTATCTAAACTGCTCCAGTATTGAGAAACAAAAGGAAATGATGACTAGGAATAACTAAGCAGAAGCAATAATTTTACCAGACATTCTGTTTTTGTTGATGCAGATATAAAGTTTGTCTCCATAAGCCTTTTAAATGATGATGGTATGCAGGCACTTAGCCCTATTTCCTCCCCCACACACACACACACAAACGTCAAGTGATGTCAGCTGTGTTTACCGCAACTCTATCTTCTCATAAATTAAACGCCACATGAGATACATAATAAGGTTTCATTTTAGCCTCTGAATTATTAAATTGATAGGACACCTCAGGGCTGTTTCACAGGGTATTGAGGTCTTTTAAAGAGTGTTTTAAATGAACCAAATAGAAGTCAAGAAAAATTCAGTTAACACCTTCTTTATTTGTGAGTAGCAAAAATTATTTTTTAAAACACTGCAAAGAAAAGTGTTGTATCTCTTATAGCAATTTTTAGAGGAATGCTAGCTGGTTTTTATGCAATTTTATCAGATAGAATTGCAGTTTGGTGGAATACCACCTCATTTATTGCTGAACATCCCAGGATAACATTTACTGAATAAGCCACAAGGCCTGATCACTGCTTCTTAGCTCTCCTTGTAGAATGACGAGAAATCCCCATTTAATCTGTCTTGACTACCCCAGGGAAACCTGCAAATGTTTTAACTTATCTCAATCTTTTCAGATTCAACTGAGGCACCTATTTTTCTAAGACGAATACATTCTTGGGGATAAAGACAGATTTCAAACAGATTTAAAATGTGAAAGTGAAATCTCACATTACAAGGGCTTATTTGCACTGCATTTTTCACAGTTACCCAAATATTTGATGTTTTTGGCCATAGATGGATAAGATCCTGCTTCAAGTCCCAGTTCAGCAATAAAAGTCTGTTTGGAACAGTACTCTTCAGCTCAACCTACCTTATAAAATGATTGTGGAATTCAAAGCAAATCGTGTATAGTATGCCTGAGTTCCTTTGAACAGAAGTATAATCTGAATTAATGCACCCAGTTGTCCTTTGGTGATAAACTCTTAATTTTGATTCTTGATATTTGTCATAAACTAAATATTCTTAACTTCCTCAATATTTTCTAATTAACTGACTTAATACATCTGTCCATATTGTGGTTTGAGTTTCACTAGATAAGTCATAATTGGCTAGCTACATGCAATGCACTGAGCAATTCCTAAGCAAACTATATGATGATTTATGTTGCTGTTTGAACTAATCCAGTGCCTGATTATATCAGTCTTCTGCCTCTCTTCTTGAAGAGTTTTCATCCTGTATAGGATAGTGATCCCAGGCTTAAGAAATAATGTTCCCCACGGATCTGGAATATTTTAGTTCTTGGTATCACATTCACTTACCTTCACTTTATTTTTTAAAATTAGCCTACATGTCTACACGTGCGGTTAATTACTTCTTGCATATTGATGAGTTGCAGATCCAAGAGTCTGTTTTCTTCTATTTCATGAAAGCTTCCTTGTCATCCAGAGATGATTTCTCTTTGCCACAGGTGACTAGAAAAATATCTTTGTACAAACACAACCACAACCAATTTTTTTTTCTGTCTGTCTGGTTTCCCCCACCAGTTTGAGAAATTTACAAGGCACTCCTGGCCTGTACAGGTAGTCCTCGACTTATGACCACAACTGAGCCCAGAATTTATGTTGCTAAGTACAAAATTTGTTAAGTGAGGTTTGTCCCATTTTACGATTTTTCTTGCCATATTTGTTAAGTGATTCACTGCAGTTGTTAAATTAGTAACGTGGCTGTTAAGTTAATCTGGCTTCCCCACTGACTTTGCTTGTCAGAAGGTCGCAAAAGCTGATCACATGATCCCCCGGGACACTGCAACTGTCATAAATATGACCCAGTTGTCAAGCGTCCGAATATAAATCACGTGATCCTGGGGAGCTGCAACGATCATAAGTGTGAAAAATAGTCATAAGTCCCTTTTTTCAGTGCCATTGTAACTTCAAACGGTCACTAATTGAACTGTTGTAAGTCAAGGACTACCTGCACTTTTTTATGTTGCTTACTAGATACAAGAGATTCATCTAGCTCCAGTTTGGTCATGTAAAACCCATTTGGGGTTGATTCTGTTGCTGTTTTTTAAAAACAACCAATCATGTTTATGCTGTGTTTGCACAATGCTTATTGATGTGGGAAGATGATACATAAACAATTCCATGGAATTAATGTGCAGTCTTTTTTTATATCTTTCATTTTTGCCTCATCTTGTGAGGAACTGCCACAACAAAGTTTTCTGTGCTGTGGTCATTCAGTTAGCATCACTACGGGAGAGGTTCTTAATGCATCTTTAAGAAGTGGTTGGTTTCCGCCACTTCACAAACTGATTTTGATTATCTGCCAGCTTTACTTACATCAGCAGCATTGGGCTCCTCAAAGAGTGTAATTAACTTCTGAGAAAAATACAAAGGTGAAGAGGGATTGGCAAATTTTTTTAAAAAAAACACCATAAAAGCTTTGGATAAAACAGAAATCTCAAAACTGGTTGGAAACAGTGGTTTACTTTTTGTGAAACCATCTCTTTCTCTTTTCCTTCAATTCTAACACTGAAGTCATTTGAACAGTGATACTGTGAGCAAGCATGCTTCTACTAATAGAGACTTGTTACCTAGGAATGGTCAATCAGGAGTGGGTTTCTCCATTAAATCATATGTTTCGTGTCCATATATAGCACAATAAGGTTACATTTTAAGAATGCAAATAATTTTATTGTCATGAACATGCATTCACTTGAGAACATTATCTTGGAAAATAAGAAAGAAGCAGGAGACCCCCAGTCGCCCAAAGTAATTCAAACTAATTCAGTTAAAAAATGTTTCCTTCTCTCATCCCTTCTATTTTTTATTTCTATATTCCAAATTATAGAATAAAGGTAGTATCAGTATCACTAAGTGGAAAAGTAATCCCATTCTTCCATAGGAAAGTAAGTTAGTCAATGCTGCTCAATAACCATATTGCTGAAATAAGGTGTTTTTCACATTTGAATGCAAGGTTGGATCGAAAATCTTAAGATTTGTGGAAATATTTATCCCCTTTCTGTGCTATAGTTTGTTTTATGGTTGCCTTGTTGCTATGTTAGTTCATCTTCCTCCCTTCTACAATCAAGGCCAGGAATCTTTGTTGGCTTTTCAGATGATCCTGTAGATTGCATTAAAAAAAAGAAGAAACAAATCTTATTTTTCCATCTAATTTATTTTACTTTTCTTTATTTTTATGCTGTTCTGCACAAATTCAGTTTTTCCTCCTGATTCTGGACAGCTTTGTAAGAAGGTTAGGCAGCCAAGGAATTCTAGAACGAATGCCTAAAACTTCTTGAGTTTGTTCCAGTGTAAGCTGAAAAACTAAATGTGGAAGTGAATTTCCTGAACCTTGAAAGTTAATAATTTCCTGACTTCTGGGGCTAAAAGTATGGCAGGAAGATCTAATAGCCCATATTTAAAACATAGCAGTTCCTCATAATGGAAAAATTGGCAAATAGGAATATTACAATCTATAAATGTAGGAGCAAGGTATGTCAATTGTGTGTAGATTGAATGCAGCCACCAATCTGGGATAATCGTTTTTGCTTTATTCTTCAAAATAGGAACCACAATTTCTCCAGGACTGCAAAGGACTGAAATTATTTGCCTAGGATGAAATAATTGATTCTACGGCAAGACTAATTTAGAAATGTTAAATTCTTGCTAGAATAATTAAGAGGGTATTTTATTTACTTCTGAGCTCACTCACACAACAGGTCAGCCAGTTGTATATTCATGTTTGTCATTTCTTTCTTTTACCCAATCTCCAATCATGCCCAAAGAACAAATAGCAAATAGCCTACCAAGCTAGTTGCCAATTGGCATCTTCTGCTCACTAATTAGTCTGTTTCATGATTGTTAATTGAAGCTGCATGTATGGAGTTTGCGTGCTGATTGCTTTAGGGATTTAGCCACAGAATTTCAAACATGAGGATAAATAAATAGAAAGCTCCATTACTGTATGCTTTCTTTACAAAAACACATTGCCTGTTTTCCTTGCAGGCAATCCATGTGGCCACCAGGTGTTTGTCACCAGCTTGAAAATCCTGCTAGTGACAATTTTCTACCCTCTATGCCAGTGTTTCTCAGTGTTGGCAACTTTGAGATGTGTGGACTTCAAGTCCTGGAATTCCTGATAGTTGAAGTCCATACTGTACATCTTAAAAGTTGTCAGGGTTGAGAAACACTGTTCTCTGTATCTTATCTATTATATCAAAACTGGTGCATCAGTCCAGGAAGCTTAATTTTGTTAAGCTTCTTGCATGGTCAACCTAATTATTCCATGTGGTGGTGGGTGATGGGTTAAAATGAGATTGGTCCCTTGTTTGACATTTCTGATCTGTGCCAAAAACACAATTTTCATGTGCTTTCAAACAAAAAAGTAAACAAGCAATGTCTTTTGCTTGCCCCATTCATAGAGGGACTGCTTTGTGTCAGGGTTCACCAAAGTGGTCAGTATTGTCCCCCAAAGGTCGATGGATTTGTCCAAGAGGTCATTGTTGTTATTTGTAGTACTGTTAAAGTAGTATTCATTAAATTATTCTCATATACATGTAATAAATGATCGGGGCCCAATGAACAGTCTAAAACATCATGAAAGGGTTAATGAGCTTAAGAGTTTGGGGACCCTTGCTTTATCTGAAAAGACTGAAACAGTAGTGGTTTATCGAAGCCCAAATGAATCCATGTTATTATATCTAAGTGCTCTGATTAATACAGTGCAAGTAACCAGCAATCCAGACTTTCCAATGCCTATACTGAAGGGGACATAAACTAGGAGGTTGGCCTTTTCAATGGTAGCCCCCACATTGCGGAATATGTTGCCCCAGAAGATATTATTGGTTTCCACCCTCTCCTAATTTAGGTAGACCTTAAAAACAACTTGTTTCATCAGGCTTTTAGACCTTAAGATAATTGTGTGTGTCCATCTATTATTAATTTTATGATGCCTAGATTTATATAATGTTATGAGGCCTGGAGTTGTTATATTCTTTTTATTAAACCAAAATGGTTCCTAGAAATATAAACTAAATGTGCATATGACTATAATTTAGAGCAGTGGTTCTTAACCTTTTTGAACGAATCGCCCCCTTGAGCCAATGAGGAAGTTGTCATCGCCCCCCTCCCCCAACGTGCTCCAGGCGGCGGCCTACCGGCGGCACGGGAGGCTCCAGCGTTGGTCCTGGCGGGAAGCGGATTGTTGCCCCGGTTCCGACCGAGGACGGCGGCAGCGCGGGAGAATGTTTGGTGACGCAGCCGAAGGGGGTGTTCCGCGGATGCCCCGCGGCCCGTGACTTGAGCCCGGGGATGCCGGCAGCGCGAGGGGAGGGTTGGCGACACAGCCGACGGGTGGGGCGTTCTGCAGATGCCCCGTGGCCCGCAGCTTGAGCCCGGGGATGCCGGCAGCGCGAGGAGGGTTGGCGATGCAGCCGATGGGCAGGGCATTCTGCAGATGCCCCGCGGCCCGTGGCTTGAGCCCGGGGATGCTGGCAGCGCAAGGGGAGGGTTGGCAACGCAGCTGATGGGCGGGGCGTTCTGCAGATGCCCCGTGGCCCGCGGCTTGAGCCCGGGGATGCCGGCGGCGCGAGGGGAGGCTTGGTGATGCAGCTGATGGGGGGCGTTCTGCAGATGCCCCATGGCCCGCTGTGTCACCAAGCCTCCCCTCGCGCCGCTGGCATCCCTGGGCTCAAGTCGCAGGGCATCCGTGGAACGCCCCCGTCAGCTGCATCGCCAAGCCTCCCCTCGCACTGCCGGCATCCCCGGGCTCAAGCCGCGGGCCACGGGGTATCTGCAGAATGCCCCGCCCGTCGGCTGCATCGCCAAGCCTCCCCTCGTGCTGCCAGCATCCCCGGGCTCAAGCCGCGGGCCATCTGCAGAACGCCCCGCCCGTCGGCTGCATCGCCAAGCCTCCCCTCGCGCTGCCGGCATCCCCAGGCTCAAGTCGCGGGCCACGGGCCATCTGCGGAATGCCCCCGTCGGCTGCATCGCCAAACATTCTCCCGCACCGCTGGCGTCCTCGGTCAGAAACGGGGCAACGATCCGCTTCCCGCCAGGACCAACGCTGGAGCCTCCCGTGCCGCCGGTAGGCCGCTGCCTGGAGCATGCTTCCTCCCCTTCCCGTGAATGTCGAGCCCATGGGGGCTTGACAGTGTGGCCGGCTCGGCTGCCCAGGGAGCGGCCCGGGGATGGCCCCCTCTCCCCCCCATATTCTGCTCACCTCACCTTCGCTGACAAAGCAGTCGGGGCTCCGGTGCACCTTCCCGGTCAGCTGGGCCAACGGTCCCGCTGGCTGGGGATCGCAGGGCCTGCTCTCCCCCGGGGCCACAGCTTGCAGGAGGGCTGGCCACGTGCACCTCGGACGGGGCCAGCCAGGGAAAGGGACTTCGTGGCCACGCTGCTCCCAGGAGGCAGGGCACCCGGGCGCAGGGCCAATCAGGAGCCCTGCATGAGAGAGAGACAGAGACAGAGAGGGAAAGCGCAAGTGCCTCTCTCTGTCTCTGTCTCTCTCTGCAAATGGCGGAGGAGGCTCGGAGCCGCAGGGGAAGACTGAAAAGTGTCCCCAAAACGTCTCGCTCCATCGCCCCCATATCGCCCCCTTTTCGTTCCTTCGCCCCCACGTCGCCCCTTTTCGTTCCATCGCCCCCCTGAAAAATGAAATCGCCCCCTGGGGGGCGATATCGCCCAGGTTAAGAACCACTGATTTAGAGTGGTCAAGTATATTGACTCGTGGAAAAGCTGGCCTGCTAATACCAATTGCTTGATCATTTCAGCTTTGCTTTTCCTTCAGCATGTATCTATGTTTTCTTTAGTATTGTGTCTGAATGGGAGAACTCTAGCTTGTTCTTGATTTCAAACACAAGGTATGGTATAGTATATGTGAGGGTTATATTCTTGGGTTATGACTCTGGCTTATTAGGAGAGAAACAAACCTCACCTTCTGATTTCTTTGCAATACTAAGCAAACCACAGTCAGGACTTCCATGATTTAACAGAATTGGAAGGGACCTTGGTGTTTTCAAGTCTACAGTTCCCCAATCTTTTTGCCTTTGCAGACTGGCTGGGGTGGGAGGAGATAGGATAGTTCCAGGCATGCAGTGGGCAAGTGCTCTCACCGTGCAGCTGCATTTGCGCGAGCAGTGGGCATATGCGTTCGCGTCTTACGCAAATGGAGCACACTTGCATGTGCTCACACGCTGCTCATACAAGTGGGGATGCATGCAAACACTCGCCCTCCACTTCTGCGGCCCAGTTCCAAAAGGCTCAAGGCCCAGGAGAGGGCCACAGCCCGGGGGTTGGGGACCCCTGTTCTAGTTCAACCCCATTCAAGCAGGAGACCCTATACCATTCCGGAATACGGTTCTCTTCTGGAAAACCTCCAGTGATAGACACCTACAATTTCTGCATGCCCCGCTGTTCCACTGAAATTGTTCTTACTGTAGAAAATGTCTCCTTAATTCTAGGTTGGATCTCTCTTTAATAATCTTCCATCCATTTGCAACAACAACCATGCATAGGCATATTAACTCATTCATATTAAGCTAAAATGCTTCAGAATTCTGGCTTATGGTGATACTGTACATTAATTCAGGGAATAGTAACACATTCCTAAGCCAAATACTTTGTGGGCACCTCCTGCCACAAAGCTACTGGAATATTTTGGTTTATTAATGCAGTGATGCTTTTGACTAGAATGTGACTGAGAACATTAACTCAGTTAAAGCCTTTCCCAACATGCCTGTAAACTTAAGAGTCATTAGTAAATAAATAAAAGTGTAGAAAGCTGTAGCTGGTTTTACTCAGAAGAAAACTATGGATGCCAAGCCATCAGTCACATCCTTAAATGCCACCAAAATTAAATGAAAATTAAAACCTTTAAAAAGGCTAACATTTCTCATGAGGCTTAAATATGAGGTTGATTGTGACATATGACTAATCACCAATCTAAGATCCAGGATCAGGTTTCAGCAGGCTGTTTCACAGGAAGCTCATTATAATCTAGACTCAAATCAGTCATTACAGAAAGGTCAACATGATATGAATAATTATTGAGCTAAGGGGAAAACATTAAGCCTGTCTAAGGAGAGGGAAGGGCCTCTCCGCTAAAATGCCAATGAATATCACCGTTTATTTTTTGATAATAAACATTTATTTCTCTCCCCACCCTTTTTTTCCTGCTAGGATGAACTTGACCTTACGGATAAGCATAGAGAAGCCATGTTTGCCCTACCAGCAGAAAAGAAATGGCAGATCTATTGCAGTAAGAAAAAGGTAAGACCTTTGAAGTATGCTTCCTACATGTTACAGGTAGTCCTCGACTTATGACCATTCATTTAGTGACCATTTGAAGTTACAAGATACTGAAAAAGTGACCTTGCATTTAAAACCATCACAGCATCCTCGTGTCATGTGATCAGTGTTTGGGTGCTTGACAATTGACCTGATTTACAATGGTTGCAGTATCCTGGGGTCATGTGATTGCCATTTGCCAACTTCCTAGTCAGCTTCCGACAAGCAAAGTAAATTGGGGAAGTTCAGATTTGCTTTGTGACATGATTCACTTAACAACTGCAGTGATTCACTTAACTGTGGCAAAAAAGGCAAAATAGGTAAAATTTGGCCTGACTATTTAATAACTGCCTGGTCCCAATTGTGATCATGAGTCAAGGACTACCTGCATTTTTTTTTCTTTTCCTTTTTATACTTTGGCTCCTTTTTTTGACACAAGATAGAAGAAACTGCTGCAAAATGCTTTTGAATCAGTTTGAAGGAACAGGAGGAAATTTATTCTGGCCTGCAAATGCATAGACCAGACCATAAGATTCCAAATTAGGACGATTATTTGTATCCTGGGAGTTTATTCACAAACATAACAAAATTACATTACAATAATTTAGCATAATAAAATCAGATGTTAAAAACATATGTAAAATTCTAATGAAATAGCATATAACATAAATTACTCTGGGCATAATATTTATTCTATTCATTTTTCATTGCACAGATGTAATTCTGTAGTATTTTGTCTAATAGCTGCAATACAAAATTTAGCTACATTAAATATCACATTAAGCATTGTTTGGCAAGAGAAAAGCATCATATCTAATGGTCCTGGCATATCTTCCAACAAAGTTCCTTTTAAAAAGGAAAGAGCTGCATCAAGTAGCACGCATATTGACTGCTTTTCACCCCATATTTCACCAGTTAGAGAGGGATTTAGCTAGGTTTTGTTAGCTTCAACTTTGATTAGATGTTTGGGGGAGTTGTGTATATGTGTTTAATGGGAGGTAGCATGTGGTACAAGCTCATCCTATCTGATTAGTTTAAGATCTAGTGCATTAGGTGGACCCACAAAATAGGTTAATTCAATGACCAGATATGCACATATGAGAACACAGCCATTGGGAAATAATGGCAGTGCATCAAGAGTTGCTTCAGCAGTGAGATGGGTGGCAGATAAATTTAATCAATACATTTAATTTAATTTCCTTTTGTCTGTGGGCTTCCTTAGAGTTGTGCTTCAGACTTGATCCCCAAAAGGTGCTTTGAAGTTCAAAGGAAGACAAACATATCTCTAGTTTGCAACCCTTTAAACAGCCATACTTTCTGCTGGAATTATGCAATAATTATGAGAGGCCCTCAGGCAATTGTGAGGAAAGATCCAGTTCTTTTAAAATGTAGGAGACAAATGCTGTATTTGCACTCTCACACATTCTGAAACACTTTGGGGAGAGTGAATCTGAATTGTTACATTCCTCTAGTATCCTTATTCCACATTCTTTTGCTTCTGTACTGAACACTTTTTAATGGAAGACCTTGCTGTTTCGGGATGTGTTCAGAGAATGGAAAACTCTTGGAATCTCGTGGAATAAAAATATCTTCCAAGAAAATTAATATAATTTCAGTAGGGAAAAGCAGAGTTTGTAAAATGCAGCCCTATAAAGGCCAAATGTTTACTAATGCCATGTATGCTGTTCATAACTCCAGGGGCTAATGTAGCATAAATGAAACATAATTATGCTTTGGAGGAAAAGCAAAATAATCACATTGCCAGTTTTCATTATCAGTTGTATTTAATACAATCTGTATTGTCTCTGATTTGAAGGGGTGGGGGGGCTTGTATACATAGTTGACTGGCAAGCCAAGAGCAACTAAGCAAAAATAGAATTTTGGTTTGGAAAGTAAGTTATAAATGTATCATTTATCTATTTTCTGAGACAGACCATTTGGGTCATAAACCATCAAAACGTATTAGGATCTGCAAAGAATGAAACATTTGTAGAGGAAAGATGGATGAAAATGGGAATAGTTGTTTCCAAGAATTCAGAATTCAGGAAGGGAAAGATTTGCTGAAATTTCAGCATGAACAACAGAAAATAATTTAATGTAATCTGGAACAAAAACAGCTCAAGAACAAGACCCATTTTACAATGGAATGAACCTTCTAGAGCAGTGTTTCCAAACATTGGCGAGCTGTAGATCTGTTGCCTTCAACTCCCAGAATTCCCCAGCCAGAAAAGGAGATGAAATCCACACATCTTCAACTTGCCAAGGTGGAGAAATACTGGCCTAGAGAAAGTATGGAAACATCTTTGTTAGAAGTTTTTTTCCAAACAAAAAATAGGCATGTTTTTAGCGTATGTTTCAGCTGTAGGTCAGGGAAAGTTTTTAGGTCAGGACTTCCTGGTCTTATGATTCCTGTGATTCTCTGAACAACATGACCCATCATTCCTGATCATTTGTCATGCTAGTTTGGAACTATGAGACTTTGTCTCTAATCAGTCTGAACATCACCAGGCACCGAAGGATGATTGAACAATTGAACCCTTTTCAGTTCAAATTCTGTGTACTTAAAAAAGAAAAGAAACTTGTGAGCTGTGGCTCATCTTTTTCATGTTCATTTTATTTCTTGTCAAAATATTAGTTGTCCAAACATTAATGTTCTGTTTCTGTGTCAAATTAAAGGCGATCTAAGTGGATTTTGAGTAAATGAATTTTGAACAGAATAGGTATTAAAGCCAAGACTTCCTCAAGTCAAGATCAGTGTCTAGTGACTTCATGAGAGATTATGGTGATCTTCTAGTACTGCCCAAGTACTAAGGAGGCTTAGCTTTTTCAGGTTCAGGCAAGTGTGCTTATTGTACATGCTTCCATCTGCTGCAGATAGATCATAAATTAAAATCCTATTGTAAAATATGATAAGACCTCTCTTTTCCCCACTTTCTTCCTGTCACCCCACTCACACAATGCAGATAGTCCTCGATTTACAACCATTCGCTTAGTGATGGTTCAAAATTACAACACTGAAAAATGCTTATGACTGGTCTTCGCACTTATGACCATTGCAGCATGGTTACCTGATCAGAAGTTGGGCACTTGGCAAGCAGCATGCATTTATGATGACTGCAGCATCCCAAAGTCATGTGATTGCTATTTGTGACAGCCGGCTTACAATAATTAAGTCAATGGGGGAAGCTGGATTTGCTTAATGGCCATGTGTGATTCACTTAATAACTGCAGTGATTTACTTTACAACTGCAGCAAAAAAGATCGTAAAATCAGGCAAAACTCACTTAACCGCTTTGCTTGACAATGGAAATACTATCCCAATTGTGGTTGTAAGTTGAGGACTCCCTGTAACTCCATGTGAGATTCAAACCTTTGGAATTTCTTGTTCATAAGCAGAACGGTCCCATCACAGTATACAGCAAGGGTGTCAAACTGCCGGCCCACGGGCCGGATGCGTCATGGTGAAACTGCCATTGCCATCAATGGAAAAAAGTTGCGATACGTTGCAACACGTCACGTGACGTTGCGAGATTGACACCCCTAGTATACAGTATTGCTGTTTTATTTTTTAACTCCATAGAAAACAGCAGCCTGCTCTACTACTGACAGCTGCACTTCTGAAATTCAAAAGCAGCTAAAGATGGACACCTGCAGACATTGAACTGCCCATCTGTGCTTATGGTATTGGAAGAATTTAAAGAACAATAAATACAGGCAACATGACAGGGAATATCCATCAGCTGTATACCTTTTTTTTATGATCAGAACTGGCTGCTTCTGAAAACAGAATGGCAGATTTGCTGGATTCATCAAGACAGTGTTATTTAAATTGAATAACAGGAACCAGCTGCTGTGAAGAGACCTGCTATCTTTGTGCAACAGTGTCTAATATATTTGTCATAACTACCATGATCTTGAGGGTGAACAGAGAAAATTATCTGGATTTTGCAGAAATCTGAATGCTGTTATGATAGCTTTTAACAGACAGTGAAACAGGTTCATGAAGAATGACTCAGTTCATAGCTTTCCATGACCTGCTTTTGAACTTCCCCAAAAAATCTGGTTGTCACTGGGAGATTGGATGCTGACAGGCCTTGGCCTGTTGTGACCAAAAGAATTCTTTCTCTTATGTTCTTAAAATAATGAGATAGATGGAACAGCCCTTTAGGCCTTCATTCACAAATCTACCCGTTAGTTTGGTTAAGAAGGTGACTTTGGCCATGAGCATCAGTGGTCAAGGGATTGAATGTGCTGTTCTTAATGCATCATAAATATTGAAGTCCAAAGAAATGTCAGAATGAGGCAGCAATATCAGTCTGTTTCTCTCTGCTTCCCAATACTTTTCAGCTCCAATATTGTTGAGGAGGGTGGCTGTCCTGTTAAAATAGTTGGATTGGTTTGTTTACTTCTAAAACATAGTGTTAACAACATCAGACACATAAAGCATAGAACCACCATACTACTTTAATGCCATTCACTGGGATATGCTAAAACTTCACATCCACAAGTGCAGTTTTAAAGGAGTAGGAGCTGTATAAGTTGAGAATGGAGAAGTTCCAGATTCAATTTGAATCCATTCTGTCTTACTAGGATTCAGCTTGAGTCTGCTTTTCCCTGGGCAGCAATTCCACCATATCACCTGTTCAACCAGAGATGGAGATGTGTAATTGGATATCATCCATTTATTAATGATAGCTCACACCACAGGAATGGAGAGTGGAGGGCAGGTGAGCAACACTTGCAGCATTGGTTCAGGTAATTTGGACTCATGAATAATCAAAGACAACCCCCCCCCAAACAATGAGAAACCAAAACAGTCCTAATTCAGAAATATTTGAATATATATATAATAATTGTAGAAAGAAATGGTGGCTGGCTTGGCTGCTTAAAATGGGAAATCGACAGGCAGATAAGGTTAATTCTGTAGAAGCAGTGTCCATGTGCGATGACCCAAAGCAAAAATGCAACCTTCAATATAGCTTCCAATAAATAGAACAGTTGTTCTGTGGCTCCAGTTGAGAGGCGGATTTTCAGATTATGATAACAACAGCCTTTGAAGTTCTTTTAGGCCAGTGCATGACCCTAATAAGAAAGGGAAATGAGGATTAAAGATTGCCTTGTCAGGGAGATAAAATATAGATCTGAAAGTAATATCGTTGTGGGTGGATTTGATTTGCAGCCAATCCCAGTGTGCTTTCTTCTCAGCTAAGCTTCATAATTCCTAGAAAACATGTCACTAGGCGAAGAAAATCATTTAGAAGGCAGGCTTTCAAGTTTCTTTACAGTCAGGTCTAGAAAAAGTGAAATATATATTGTGTTTTGTATGGAAGTAGAGGGTATTGGCTTTCTTTTGGATAATAACTTTCTATTAATGAGAAGTTTATCTACATATCATTATGGAAAGATAGCACAGGTTTTGATATTGTGTATCTGTGTGTATGTCCATACCCATATCCTTCATAATTTGGTCAAGAGAAGACTGAAAATAGAAAATCCCACACCAAGCTCCGAGGCATGGCAGCTCACCCTCTTATTTTCCCAGATCTTATCCTACAGAATTCTGATCCAAAACAGCCAGTCAAAACCATTGTGGTTCCTGAATCTCCCAGTTTCAGTTAAGAACGTGCTTGAAACTGAAGATTCAAACCCAATGGTGGGATTTCAGAAATAGCTCCCAGTTTTGGAAGCTTATCAAATTGAGATTCTACTTGTTGACGTGTGGTAAGGATGCAATGATTTGTCAGAATCATTTTCCTCGGATGGATTTTAGTTTAGTTTAGTTATTTTTGTATCCCAACTGAAGAAGCTCTCAGTATGTTTTAACTGATTTTTCCTGATCATTATATCAGTAAAAACAAAGTTTGCTGTAATCGTTTAGGCGCCAGTTTAGTAACTAGGAAACCATAAGGTCTGTTCCCACCTTAGTCATGAAGTTAGCTGTGTGACCTTGGACCAGTCACTCTTTCTCAGCCTTAGGAAGGAAGAAATGGCAAATCTCTTCTGAAAATATTACTAAGAAAACTGCAGGGGATAGTCCAGGCAGTCACCAGAAATCAAGACAAATTTGAAGGGAAAGAAAAGAAAAGAACATTCAGTTGTTTGGTCTGAGCTCAGTTACAGAAGAACCCATTCCAAATAATCCATAGATATGTGTTTTGCAAGGGTGGAGGAAATGTTAAGTCTTACTCACATGGGCATTGGTAATCTACAAATAGCCTTCCAAGCTTCATTACAATCTTTATTCTCCCATAATATTAGTCAATGATTAAAAACAGAAATTGATTTTTCTAACATTAAGAAAGGGAGAACACTTACTAGAAATTATTTTATTATTATTCTTATTACAGATCATTATTGTAACAATTTTCCAAGATTTTTTTTCTTTTTCTAGATGACTGGGTTTGCAGGCTCTTTGTAGAATGAGAATAGGGAATGAATAAAGAATGAGAAATAGCCTTAGAATTGCTTAGGCTATAGATATATTTTAACACTGAAGTACAAATAGAAAGACTAAAATCAGTTTAATTGGATTTGATGGAATGAGAGACTTTCTCTTCTAATCTTTCTGAAAAGCTTTATTAAATTGCATCAGCTGCTGGTGTAACAAAAATGTGCATATCATAACTCTTGAACCAGTAATACTCTGAATATGACCTATTCTATCCCCCTCCCCATTTATTTTTGGAGAACTTGGCATCTTTGGTATAAATGTTGTTTTTAAAATGATGGTTTAAGTAACAACTATGACATTAGCAACTGAAGGTCTTGCAAAAATGAAAACAATTTCTCATATTCATGCACATACAGGGAGCTAATTCATGATTCAAGCTAAATTGCCTTTTGTGGGTAAAAATTCTTATTACTAGGATGGATGTGACAAAACTGAAATAGATTGGTTATAATGATTGCTTTGTCTGTGCAGAGAATATTACAGTAGCCATGATGATTCTTACAACAGATGACTTTTCCTTAATTGGGCTGCTCCTTTTAAGCATATTTTCTGTGACGGGGAGATAACTGGGTGCAGTGGCTCATGGGTGACTCTTAACCCAGTCTTTGTCATTAGGATATTTGCTGGGATACAAAAATAGGGGAGCGCCTAAAGGAAAGACAACCGTTCCCACAGTTCCTTGCCATTGGCTGTGGGGGAAAATAATTTCAGTTCTAATGTGTATTATAAATAAAGACACCTTCAAGTCATGCTCATCTCCTGGTGTCTGTAAGGACATGTCTGTGTTCATATCTACAGTATATCTATATCTCTATAGATATGCTGTAAATTTGCAGGCAAAATTTAAGGGGTTTGCTATTGACTTCCTACTCTAATCCTGGTGGTCTATTTAAATCTAACCCTATTTATGTATTTTTTAAAATATACTACTGTTACCTGCTAATCTTCTTTAGGAGCTTGCTGTCCCTTCCTTTTTCCTACTATTGTTCTCATTGTCCAAATTCATATGCCCCCTCATAATAGCCTCCAGATGTGTTGGACCAACTTGCATAATGTCATGCTGGCAGAGATTGTTGGTATTTTTAATTTCACATGAAGGAAGAGCAGCTTATTCTCTCTATCCTGTGCTATGTCATTCAGGAAGGAAGGATGAGTTGAAAAATGACCAATTCCTGTCCAGTAATAGTATAATCATCACCCATTGTAATCAATTTTAATATTAGATGCCTTTAAAATGTACCAGGAGGCTAATAACCAAATTGACCCATCATTCTTTCATTCAGTTCCAGGCTTGTCATCAGCTGAATGATAGCTAGGTGCCTGAACTAAGTGTGTAGAGGCAACCAACTGGTTTTCATGGGCAGCTTAGATAACCTTGGGTGACCTTGAAAAATTAAGCAGGGTGAGAGTAGACTTGAACGAGATATATTAGGTTGGACTGGGAAATTAAAAACAGAATGCTGAAAGAAAGCAGTGACAAAATCATTCCATGTTGCTATTAAAAAGACAGGAGTTGAGCTCAGCTTGGAGGAGATAGTAATTAAATGTCATTAATCAGACATTTTATCCCATTTTCCAGTTTTAACTCAGATGAGCTTGGTTCATCTTTTCAGTGTGATTCATAATGCAATAATTTATCCTTGCTCATGGCATGAAATTACAGATGAGCACATTTGTCAATTTAAAGCTTTACCAAAAAAAAGAGTCATCTAAATCTTTGTCATTCTTGTTTGGAAAATCTAAAGATCTAGACAGAATGAGGATCAAAGACAGTGAAATCACAGGATAAGAGGGGAGAAGCTGTATTAAACCCTTCTGTTTTATGACCTTGAGAAGTGGCGGGGAGCAGTTACATAGGGATGATATTTTTAATTTTAGGGGGGGGGGGTTGTTTTAGTGTCTTCAAGTCAGTGTTGACTTCTGGTGACTGGACAAGTCCCTGCAGTTTCCTTGCCTCCTTCCTAGAGCTGAGAGAGACTTCTCAAGGTCATCTGACTAAGGCAGGACTAGAGCTCATGGTCTCTAGGTTTCTAGTCTGATACCTTAACCACTACACCAAACTGGCTCTCCTCAACTTTAAAATAGAATTAAATTAACTTTAAAAGTACAAAGGGAACTTCAAAAACTTTCCCTCCCTTTCTCCCAAAATTCTGTCCTCACTGCATGTGTGACCCAGATCCACTTATTATGCCAATGGAATGGAATGGGAATGGGAATAGGAATAGGAATAGGAATAGGAATAGAATAGAATAGAATAGAATAGAATAGAATAGAATAGAATAGAATAGAATAGAATAGAATAGAATAGAATAACACAGTTGAAAGGGACCTTGGAGATCTTCTAGTCCAACCTCCTAGTTAGGCAGGAAACTCTATGCCATTTCAGACAAATGGCTGTCCGGTCTCTTCTTCAAACTTCCAGTGTTGGAGCATTCACAACTTCTGGAGGCAAGTTTGGTTTTGAACCCATGGAGTTAACATGGTTCTCTCTGGTGACAGCAGATAAAGGCAGTGAATACTAATTGTGATTGCTTTGAACTTGTCAACTCACTGGAGATTGCAACTTTAGTTAAAGGAATAATTTTAGAGAACCCCTTTTTTAGCACTATCCTCTTGAAAGAAAACCAAAATTGATTTTAAAGTAAATTAGCACAGTAGCAAGCTAGATCTGTTTTTTCAATACAGGAAGTCCTCGAGCTACAACAGTTCAGCTAGTGCATTCAAAGTTGCAATGGCACTGAAAAAAGTGACTTATGACCATTTTTTACAATTATGACCATTGTAGCATCCCCGTGGTCACGTGATCAAAATTTAGATACTTGGCAACTGACTCATATTTATGACAGTTGCAATGTCCCAGGGAGTCATGTGATCAGCTTTTGCGACCTTCTGACAAGCAAAGTCAATGGGAAAGCCACTTAACAACCGAGTTACTAAACAACTGCAGCGATTCACTTAACAACTGTGGCCAGAAAGGTCATAAAACGGGGCAAAATTCATTTAACAAATTTCTCATTTAGCAACATAAATTTGGGGCTCAGTTGTGCTTTTAAGTCAAAGACTATCTGTATGTGCAGAAGATATTAAAGTTAATTGCAAAAGCCACTAGAAGCTGGGGGATCTTGCCATCTGAATCTCTCTCAGTAGAGATGCCTTAAAATTAATTTTCTATACAGGATAAATTAATCCAGTTTGCCTTATCCCTTGCTGCTGAACATCCATATAACAAATTGAAAGATAAAATAAGTTTTTTTCTTCCTTATAATTTTCTTCCTTTTAAATGTATGTTACAAATCTGTTTTTATTTATTTACATATTCCTGGAACATTTGTGATGATTTATTGCTTTTCTCCTACCAACCCAGATTTTCCACAATAGGAATAGGCCTGGTAGAGTCTGCAAATCCATTCTCACTGCTTTTTTCCTGGATGAAACCTGCCTGCATGTTTCTGATCTCTGTACATATAAACATAGCATAGTATCTGGATATATTTGCCAGGGCCTTCATTGCTACTCTATCAAGTGCTAATCTGTGGGGTATTTCTTGACTGCCAGTTCCTTTATTCTTCATAGTCAACTCAAAAAAGCAGAATCTATCCACCATTTCCACAAGGCATGATAAAATTATAAAGTCTAAGGCTGGTGGTTGTATCTGTTGTCATTAATTTGGTCTTCATTATAATTAAAATTTTCACTGTATTCATTGCTAGAACTTGCAGATTATCTGCATTTGCATTTTCAGCTTTCATATCCTAGACAGGTTTTCTGAGTAAAATTTCAGAAGTGGTTTATTATTACCTTCATCTTAGGGTTTAAGGAAGAGTAACTGGCCCAAACTCAAACACCTGGCTTCTTTGCCTAAGGCAGGACTAGAACACAGATTTCACTGACATAGTATAGTGCCCTAATCAAATTGGTCTCCATCTTCAGTTATATGTCTTGATTTGCAGAAATGTAACACAACAGCATTGTGACTGAGTGATTCTCAGCGTGATTTAGGATAGGCCAATGTTAATAAAAAGGCAGCCTTTCAGAAAATTTATAATATTTCAAAGTATTCTGGAGCAAATTAAATTTCTTTTTATTCAGGATCATGAATGCTTACCAATTAATAATGTTCAAATGAGTACAACCTAATTGGAAATCATTTGTTCACCATGTGTTCAAAGTCCAGATAGAAAATATAATGGATCTTTCCTGAAAATGAATAGACAATCCCATCTTTGTAGGAAGTGCCTTTGTGAGTTTTCATGTTTGGGTGTTCAGAACATGTTTTTAGACACACCTTATACTAAATCAAGGCATTACTCCTTTTAGCTCAATTCTTCTACCATTCTTCTCCAAGCAGCATTCTCCACATGGATTGAACATAAGTATAACTTCTGTCATTCTTAGCCAATGTGGTTGGCCAGCTGCTCTACATTTACTAGCAGTGCTCTCCATTATTTGAGACAGTGCCAAAGTATTTCCAGCCACACCGTATAGCCTTTTGCATAATATTATGTGTTCTACAACTGAGCCAAAACAGGAGAAGTATTTCAGCAGCACTGATGATGGAACAGAAGTAATATATACATATGCAGTAACAAGGGTCTACCTACCTACCCACACATCCTTTTGAATAGTTGTCCCTGTTCAGGTCTGCCTAGAAACTGGAGAGTGCCTAATTTTTCAGAATGTCAGACGCTTAAACACAAGCTCTATAATAGAACCTGTATAATATAATCTCTATAATATTGGCCTGTGAAATGAGTACTGGAACCATCTTCCCACTCTTCTCCATCTTGGTGCTCTTGAAGTTTGTTGAAACAGCTGCCCAGAATTTGCCAGGTTGGGGAGGCAGTTTGGTTTTCTTCCACTCAGCTGAATGTGCAGAGATGGTGTTCTTAGCTGAGTTCCGTTATGCTTAATTGAAAGCTTGCAAATTGTCTCCCTGAAGACCTGAAGGAAATCTCAATTTCAGTTACATAACTCTGATGAAATATAGTTTTGTCTGCCTCACTCACACCTTTTCCGTTCAGAAACCATTTTCCCCTTCTTGTTTCCGACTTGGACATAAAGACAGTTAGCCGTCTGAGTCTTCCTGGTGCTGCGTGACCTTGGACTGGGATTATTCAGGCTTGTGCCCTATCTTGTCTGCATATCAGCAAACACAGGAAGTGACTGCAAAGTTACGATCCAGGTGCAGAAATGAGAAGAGCCTTTAACTATGGCTGTGACTGTTTCATCTATAACTGAGCCAAAACTAGGGAGGCAAATAGATTTTCATGTTGGAAACTATATATGAAGTAGGAGACAAATTTTGGAAAACAAATCAGCAAAGAACATGAAACCCTCAATGTGGTTTTCCTTGTATTCATTCAAGCTCTGGATGTTAATTGAAACTCAAGCTATATAAAAACACTTGTTTTTAAGTTTCATAAAAATTCTTGCCATCCCTGGGTTACTGGCATAGAACAAAATTTGAAGGAGCTGTCAGACCAAGTTTAGACAAGTTCTACAAACTGATTACACTAAACCTTAGGCAGAAGCCCCTCTGTTAATCGTCTGTCAAACCATGAGATTGATTATAAATGAGACCTGCTTAAAAAGATGTTTAATCATTTTCCAGATTTGTGCTCCTTACTGTTGCTTATCAACAGTTGTACTGATTATATATATTATTGGATACAGCATAGTTTTATCACTACACCAATACAATCCAAAATCCAGTATATTCTACCCATAGTCAGCACAGTTCTATCTTGGGATTGATTTTAAATCTGTTTTGCAGGGAAGAGAATAATTTAAATTTTTGTTTCTGTTCCATCTATATACTGAGCGTGTATAATGCAGATGAGAGTGTCTTATTTGAAAGTTAATACATACCCATTACCTAGCACCGTCCTAGCCCATCTTTGTGGACCTCAAAAATCTAAGCAGAGTCAGGATTTATTAGTACTTGGATAGAAAATTATCAGGAAATACCCTGTCAGCTTAAGATGGAAATCTGTAAAATAATCCCAGAAGAAGACACTTTGGAATTTTTTGTTATGTTTATGAAATACAAGGCATCAAGTTTGTCTCCAAAGAAATCTTTGTATACTATCATAATTATTTTAATTATGATTGTATTGAATTCCCCAGTGAGACTACCGACTCTTACTAGGGAGCACAATATGAATGTAATTTAGAAGATGGTTCTGTTGGGCACAAATTGCCAATATATTTCTCATCCACTGAAAATTGCTTCAAATTTCTCTTAAAATGCCTCTACTGTTCTTTTTTTTTTTAATAAGGGGTTTATTTAATGGTTTGTATTGTTTAAATTGTTAATGGAATGAATTGTCTTTTCGTATTTAAGCTACTCAAAAAGTATAATGCAGATTTTGTTTAATCATTTAGTTAACATCTGGCTTTTTATGATCTGATGAACATCAATTTGCTAGGATTGTTGGTCAGTAACGATTAAGAATTGTTGTAAACTCATGTTGGTATTATCAGTATCTAGTCACATTGTCCTCTGTCAGCCTCTTTCAGCTGCCTTCATTTTATGTAAACAATGACTTTTTAAAATCAAACAATGTCTCTTCAAAATCTGGAGGAATTGCGTATAGTTTCCATTATTGCTGTACACATGTCTTCCAGATGTGAATCTGGGGTTCCTTCTTTGACACCTCATCAAAAAAGCTGGAATATGCCTCTAAGTACAGTAGAGTCTGGTGGCACTTGTTAATAGTGGACTATAATATATTGTTTTATAGCCTTCTTTTTATGAAGCTGATAAAATAAGCTTTGGATTTTGTTGCTGCTACTCTTGAACTAGTTTTTTTTTAATTGTACAGACTATATTTGTGGCTTAAGCTGTTACTGTTTTCATTAATATGTTATGTGCCTGTTAAGGAAAGCTGAGAATTTACTTGTTCCTGGTATCAGATACCTTCTTGAAGCACCAATTTCAGAAAATGCCTTAATTTAAAAAGCAAAGTAAACCATCACAATTGCTGCTTTAACTAGCCTCCTCAAGAGAGCATAAAACTGATCAACAGGTCTGTTTAAAAAAGGGTTTTATAGAAGCTGAAGCCAATTCAGCATTATATAATACTTTATCTATCTTGCCTCAGCCCTTTGGCTGTACTATCATTCTAGTCTCCCAGGAGATATTTTTATTGAATGACTCTCCTAGCACAAATTCCCAGGTGAAAGGTGTAGATGTGGGTCAGAGTCAGGCTAATTGTCTATTGCCGTTTACGATTCTTCCCACACAGTCCATGAAGTATCTCCCCACCACCAACTGATGTTGTATAGCAGAGACAGAGTTCTTTGGAGGTTATGATAAGATCTGTTATTTGTACAATCTGATGCATTATGTCAAGAATCTCCCCAGAGAACTGTGGTGAAAAGCCAGCATCTTTTCATAACATTGATGATCTATTACCTAATTTTATAATATTGGATGCATTCCAGATGATGGAGCGTAGGTCAGGATAGGAAGTGATACAGATACACAAACACACAAGCAGGCAATATTTAAACAAATGAGGAATTTATTCCAGATGCTATGATACCTATACTAATGAAGTAGTGTGATGCATTAATGTATGCAAATACAATAGTGTAATCTAATAATACATATAAAACCAGCTTTCATTTTTTTCATTGAATCTCCTAAGGTGGATTTTTCATCAAAAAAATCAGTAAATGTTTATTAGTGTGTAAGAGCTGAATGTTGTGAATATAAAAGGTAAAAAGTTTTTATTTCTGAATATTGAAAACCCATTTTCATCATGGCTTAGAATCATGGAGGAGGAGGAGGAGGAGGAGGAATGTTTGCCTCCTTGAGTTATCTATAAAAAGGGCATAAGAAAAAAAGTCTAATCATAATATTCAGAGGTTCTTCCATTTATATTTTATTGTTTTTTTAAGTGTCACAATTGTCAATAGAATTTAAAATATGCAAAATAAACTTGGTTAATAAGAGAATTCCAAGCAACATTGGGGAATTAGAATGGACTCATTTTTAATATTAAAAATATGTTTAGTTAAATGAAGACTCCAGCACCTCTCCACCAATAATCAGCACTCAGATCAGCATAGTTTAACTCCAAGGTCACCTTCAGATCAACAATCAAGTAAGCAATACCCCAATCAAGAAACTGCCAAAGAGCCACCCACTCAGACAGGCAAGACACCAGAATATAAACTGACAGCAAACTAGCACTGATGATGTTACCTAGTTAGGGTAATGAAACGTCTGCAAGAAAACCACCAAGCTCAGAGAGCACCAAGGACCCCTCAGTTAAATGACTTAACCATCCCTCTTAGTACAAAAGGTGGAACACTGGCAGTTTTTGGAAAAGTAAGATATCACAAGAATCGCATCCATGTTAGAAACACATTGGTACTCCAAAATACTTTTAAGACCTTGAGGGCCTATGACCTGAAGAATCTATCATCTGGCACATTGTCTTTCATTTTGAATTTTCTATCCATGTGGTTTTCTTGGTAACATGCAGGAGTTTACCACTGTCTTCTTCTGCATAGTATAAAATGATGCCTTTGTCATTTTCAGTTAAATTGATTAACAGTCTTCAGCCTCTGCCTATATTGCTGCTGCCCATAATAGGTTCCTGCTTGCTTTAACTGGCACATGGAATCCCATGAACGACCCTGCTGGAAGGATATACTCTTGGCATATGCTCTTGATACTTTTCCCTCATAGGAATAACTCCCTGACACAGTGAAACAGCACAGTGGGGGGAGGGGGGGCTTTTTAATGACCTTATAAAATTTAATATTTATTGGTGAATTGCTTAAGTCAATGATGTCTTCATAATAGTAATAATATGAACATTTTTGATATTATTATTGCCATTAATATTGATAAGGTTTTCCATTTGTTTGAAATATTTATGAAATACTGGGTGTAGTGGTTCATGTTACAGGAGAGCAAGCTTCCTTTGGAGACCCTGAGCAAAAGAACTGGCTGAGTTTCTAACAATGTTACATTTTGACTGTCTGTCTGGGTATTTATGGTAAATTTGCTACATTGATGAGTGTTTGTTCTGACTTATACATGTATCTTGGTACCCACAAGGTACTCCTTTGTACCACCTCTAGTTAGATGAGCAGACATTATCCAGTAATAAGCCTTAGGGTATTCTATCTTAATGATATTTATGAATATTTATGCAATTTTTCTGTATTGTTCATTATTTTCTGCACCGTGTTTTTCTAACTTGTTTAGGGGGTTGTTCTGAATCAGTCATTTCACTGATGATACTTGACACATTGTGAAAGATCCTGGGTCATTCTTGACCAGAGTTTATCAACCTTGGCAACATTAAGATGTGTGGACTTCAATTTCCAGAATTCCTCAGCCAACTTGGCTGGTTGAGGAATTTTGGGAGTTGAAGTTAAAGTTGCTAAGGTTGAAAAACACTTTTCTAGAATGCATAGTGTGTGAAACAGCGATAGTTATTTGAAATAATGAGGTGATATTGTTCTTAAATAGCACAAAACAAATAAGAAACTGGCATCCTGTAAAGCAATTAAGGCTAGAAAATTTGGATAAAACTATTTTTCTGCAACCTTGGATTGGAGGTGTATTTGTGCGTGTGTGTGTGTAGTGCAGGGATGAGCTATTGGGTTTATTCTCTGAGCTTAGTTGTTTTCCTGCAGACATTTTACTATTAAGCTAGGTTATATCATCAGTGAATGGGGAAAATTACGTTAATTATAATAGTTTGCCCTGCCAGTCTTGATGAGGATGTGGCTTCTTGATTAGGGACAGTGGTGGGTTTCAGCCAGTTTGCACCAGTTCAGCAGAACCGGTAGCTAATTTTTTGTTGCCGAGGCCCAGAATGGACTTCCAGAAGTGGCATCCACACAGAGAACCGGTTGTTCACATATTTGAATCCCGCCACTGATCAGGGTATTATTTCTTCCCTATTTATCTGGTGCTGTTTTTTCCTCATTAGAGTGCATATTGCTAGGGAAGTTATTCTTTGTGCTGTTTATTTCTTTCCTTGACTTCTAATTATATATTTTAAATGATATATATTTTTGTGTAGCAAGGCACTTTTTAATGAAATTGTATGGATATCTGTTATGTTGGAAGATGTTGTATAGGTGGTCTGTTTTCTCTTTTCCTCCATACAACCTACCATATTGCAGCAATGAAAAGGCGAACACTTCCATATATTAAAAAAAAAACTTCTCTGAGAGAGCCAGCCAGCAGACTTAATACAACCTTTTGATATCATCGTGGCATACACACACACACAAACCATCAAAATCCCTCCAAAGCATCTTAAGCAACTCAGAGCTCAGCAACCAAAGAAGAAAAAACAGGAGTAATCTACAACATACAGTGTAAGAATACTGTAACAGCCAATATGTAGGATAGACAAATTGAAGATTGGCAGAACGCATCCACACTGACAGTTAGGAGACGTAATGAAAATTCCTTAGTCTCTCAACATAAGGAGAAGTTCAACCACAATTTCAATTGAATTGAATTAATATTTTAGTTCAAGCCAAATCCAAAAATGCTAGGGAGTTGCTGAAAGTTTGGCATTCTGACAAATCAGCCATCAGCAGATAGATAAATCCCAACTACATACCATTTAAAAGATATAACTAAAAGAATAAGCAAACTATATTTCCCCGTGCACTGATGATAATACCTAGCCTAGTAACAAAATGTCTGCAGGAACACAATTACATATTAATATAGCTTTCCTCAGCCTGATGGGCTCCAGATGTATTGGGATAACAACTCTCTGAATTCTAGCAACATGACCTATGCAGTCCTTGGTGCTATTAAGAGGGTTCTTGGTTTGGGAAGTCAATGCAATGGTTTCTTTAAAAAAAGTTGACAAATTAATTCATTTAGCAAATGGATTCTTAACAGTTGTCACATGCCTCTTTGGTTTTAGTTGGAAAGAACCTTTGACATCTCTTTCTCTGTTTTTAGAAGGAATTTCCCTCTCCAAATGCCATGTCCCCTTGGGCTTTCTGCTTTCTTAACAGCCTTCCCTGGATCTCATTGGCAAATGGATGGCCTTCCTTGGCTTAAACAGTAGGCATTAAGTTTCATGATAGTTGTGGAAGCCTCTTTCTTATGGCAGGTTTCTTCAGTCAGCCAAACCAAGTTTTGGCAAGCAACAAGGTTAATGCATGCTAGTAAATGTAACAGAGATTGGCAGCTATAAACACATAGGTTCCCTGTGGTTGCTTTGGAAAATAAAAATTACAGCATAGAGACTAATGTTTGCAAGTAAATCAGCCTGCTTCCCTCTCCCACAGAGGATTATTGGACAAATTTATTTTTGGATGGGCAGGCAAGGGATACAAGAGCCTATAAGAGCATATTGCTTGGCTTTATCAAGGGTTCACATTTTTTAAGGCAGGCTTCCCCAGCATGGTGCCCGCCAGGTACCTTAACTGTAACTCCAGACTTGTATTGCTTCTGAAGGAAATTGGCTAAAGAAAGTCTGCCTTAAAGGAAAGGGTGAGAATATATCTCAGAACTAGAATTGAGTTGGATTTTTTAAAATATCTACTTCAGGATTCCCTCTGTGGCAGGTAAATGCTCTGAATGTTTGGTCTGGAAAGGCTTTGGCTCTTAAGAGTGTTACCAGCCTGGAAGGAAGGAGAAGAGTGCATGTTGGTGTACAGAAAGTCCCTGGTTCAGTCCTTTGGCATGAAATACTAGTAAGCTGGTCTAATGCTGTAAATGGCAGCTTCCGTAGTAGGGAAGGATTCAGTGGTTCCAGCTGGCCAACCAGGCAGTTGATCCTAGACATCCTGTGATCTTCTAAAGATGTTTTGCTATGAGATTTTTGAATATCTGACAGCATGGAGGGCACAAGGTTGCCTTCTTTTCTATGGTTAATAAAAACTGGTGCTAGTGCAACAAAGGTTTGGGGTATACAGGTAATCCTTGACCTACGACCACAACTGAGCCCAAAATTTATGTTGTTAAGTGAGACATTTGTTAAGTGAGTTTTGCCCCATTTTAGGACCTTTCTTGCCATAGTTGTTAAGAGAATCATTGCAGTTGATAAGTTAGTAACACAGTTGTTAAGTGAATCTGGCTTCCCCCATTGGCTTTGCTTGTCAGAAGGTTGTAAAAGTTGGTTATACAACCCCAGGACCCTGCAACCATCATAATTATGAACCAGTTACCAAGCGTCCAAATTTTGGTCATGTGACCATGAGAATGCTGCAACGGCCGTAAGTGTAAAGAACGGTCATAAGTCAGTTTTTGCAGTGCTGTTATAACTTTGAACTGTCACTAAATGAACTCTTGTAAGTTGAGGATTACCTCTATTTGTTACTTTTAGCAATCAGATTGCCAACTAGCCATTGCTCTTCCTGTGTGATGGATGGATGGATGGAGCTCAGCTGTCCCTTCAGTCTTCCACCTGATTTCATTTTCTGTTTTCTTTTCCAATAGACGCTGTTCTCTGACAACAAAACATAGACAGTCATGGTTAAGCTCCACACCAGTGCTCATTCTGCCTCCTTGAGGTCTTTTATTTTTTAAGATTTGCACTTCTGTGTGGTAGGCTTCCCTCAGATTGCTCTCATCCCCTTTTTAATACCCCTGTTCTTAGAAGGGATTTAAGAATATTTTTGTTGTTAGTTGCGAAGTCGTGTCCGACCCATCGCGACCCCATGGACAACGTTCCTCCAGGCCTTCCTGTCTTCTACCATCCTCTGGAGTCCATTTAAGCTCACGCCTACTGCTTCAGTGACTCCATCCAGCCACCTCATTCTCTGTCGTCCCCTTCTTCTATTGCCCTCAATCTTTCCCAGCATTAGGCTCTTCTCCAGGGAGTCCTTCCTTCTCATTATTTTACAAGATTTCTAATCCCAAGTTTTCTGAGCTCAAAGAGGCAAAAATCATCATTGTGAATTTTCATTTACAGTACCAGGACAATTTTATTCATTTAATCCTTTAGCAAATCCTGATCAATGTGCTCCATGCCTATTTAGTCTGCATTTGGATTTAAATTAAAGCTCTTTGACTCGGAATTTTAGTCCTGACACATACACAGAGCATCAGCTGGAGAAAGTGTTTTTTTTTGGGGGGGGGAGATAAGCCCACTAAGAAGGGTCAGTTACAAAGCCAGCAGCAATTACAGAGAAGAAAGAAATGGGGACAAGGAAAAATTGTCACAGTTTTGAAGAAAAATATAGCACAAAAAAAGCCAGGAATGTATCTTTTTGTGGTTGCAGCTTTTAAATCAATTTGTTAAATGGTTGTAGATAATACAGTACATTATTAATAAAATGACATTACCAAGGAAAGGAGATTATGACACCTTTTTGTCTTTTCAATGAGGGGTTGGCACTTATTTTAAACCAAACTAAAACAAATGAATGAAGCCTATTGAAAACAATTATTTCTTTTCATTTAACACCACTATAAAATGATTATATGCCACAGCTTCCAGTTGATAACATTTTATTAGTATGTCCAAAAAGTGGGATCAGCTTATAAATAGAACTTCTTCAGTCTATGGAGTAACATTTAGCCATTTGGTGTAAGGTACTTTGTATTTTATAGTTATTTTATATAAGCAGCAAGCAAATGAATTTTCTAACATTATTCTTTCACTTGCTTATTTCAGGACCAAGAAGAAAATAAAGGTGCCACAAGTTGGCCTGAATTTTACATTGATCAGCTTAACTCCATGGCTGCTGTAAGTGGAATTATCTATTGTCTTATCTAAAAGGAAAAGATGTAAGAATTAAGAGCATGGCTCTGGGTAGTAAAGGCATTTTTTAATCTTAATTTTAAAGAATTGATAAATATTGTGCATCATTTTACAATATTACTCATATTATTCATATTTTGGGGGGGAGAGATCACGAACCATGCATGGCACTGAACCGTTGCTTACAGTGGCCTTTTGATCTTCAGCTGCCATAAACGTAATTTCAAGGTTGCATAGCTATTCAGAAGGGCTAGAAATGTGTTTATTTTAAAAGTGTGCATTATGATTCTTCAAAAGCAAAAATGCCCATAGTATGCTTTCATTGAACCACTGATGTGTGACTCATTAAGTTCATTCATTAACCTGTGTACACCAACTCTGCTGCGATATTTTTGCTGCATTTTGTGTAAAGTAACCCTTTGATGTCTTCACAAATCTTCTGTTATATATTGTGCTATTGAGAAAATCAGTCTGCACATATAAGGCCTTTCCTGTACTGAGTGGTCCAGGGGAGGTATTAGTTTTGGTTTGTGATAATTATCATTAGAAGCCAAAAGTGTTTAAACAAAAAAAGATAAAGGTTGTGGTGAAAAGTTCAAGATCCGCTCACCCTCCATTTGTCTGAGAAGCAAAAGACCAGTTATGTTTGTAAATGGCAGGGAGAACTGGGGAGTGTTTGTTTCTGCAGACATTTCTATTGAATTTAGTAAGAATTCCTTGATTAAAGAGACTCACATTAACTTTAAGGGAGCTAATTTACAGACTGTTGAATGTTACCTAGTTATGCAACAGAAGTGCGTGCTTAATAAAGCACCTGGAATTTTTATAGAGGGCTGCAGAGGCTTTCTTTCTGAATGCAGTACAATCTATTCAGCAGTTGTGAATTTCATACTGTGGTTATGTTGAGGATATGTGTGTGGGTATTTCTCCATGGTAAAGTCAAGCATTTTGGAGATAATTGGAAAATTATGTTTCTCAGAGATGAGTGATATTCAGCTAGAATAATAAACACCTTGCAAATATTCACTAAATATTGCACTATTGCTCTCTAAAGTTGTAATTAAAGAAAATCTTCCCCTGTTGAATTTTACCAATAAGTTGCTGGCATAAAAGAATGATATCATTGGTTAAATAGGAGCAGGCTGGCTTGAGCAGTTAGGATGCTGGGTTCGAGACCCGGGAGCTGCCATCTTTTGCCCCAAGTCATGCCAGGGATATGAAAGGAGCCTCCAAGGGCATCCCAAGACAATGGTGATGTCACTGGCTAATCCAACCCGGAAGCACCTGTGCAACATTGGTTAAATACTTCTGTAGGACAGCTTCCTCTTTTAATGTCTCAGCAACAGTTGTCCAATTGCCTCACCAACTCAAAAACGGCTTTGATGGAAATAAGAATATAGTATGTGTATTTTCAAATTTTATTATCATCAAATGGTTGAAACATCATTAAGAAGAGACTGGACAGCCATTTGTCTGAAATGGTATAGGGTTTACTGCCTAAGCAGGGGGTTGAACTAGACCAGGGGTAGGCAACCTTGGCTCTTTTATGACTCGTCGACTTCAACTCCCAGAATTCCTACAGCCATGCTGGCTCAGGAATTCTGGGAGTTGAAGTCCACGAGTCATAAAAGAGCCAAGGTTGCCTACCCCTGGACTAGACCTCCAATGTCCCGTCCAACATTGTTGTTGTTGTTGTTGTTGTTGTTGTTGTTGTTGTTGTTGTTGTTATTACTATTACTATTACTATTACTACTATTATTACTACTATTACTACTACTACTATTATTATTAATTAATTAATTAATTAATTAATTAATTATTATCTCTCTTGCTGGCATTTTAAAACTAAATCCAGTCCACTACAGTAATGAATCAGGAAGAATAAACTGGAAAGCTGGGCTTGTTATTCATTTAGGCAAAACCAGACCCACAACTCTAGAACGGGAAAATATTGCTCAATGTATGAAGAAAGTATCAATGAAGGAGAATATTTGTAGCTCAGGGTTGAAATGAGGGGTCCATGGTGTTCTCTGAGTTTGCTCATTTTCTTGCATGAAACATCTGCAAGAAATAATAAAGTCTCTGACTCATCCCCAACATCTTCTTTTGAGAACTTTTTTTGAGGGATAAAAGATTAGTTGTTCAGAAGAGAAAATCTACCATTAAAACATCAACTATAAAATGATGATCAGAGTTAAATATCATATAGCTTATCCAACGGGGGACTCTACTTATCCTGATGCAAAATCCTACAGAAGGGGCTTCTGATAGCCATTCTGAAGATCAGAAGAACCATTTTTAATTTATCTCATTTTACAAAAATAAAGAAAATGGGATATGAAAAGGAAAAATAGAAACAAGAAATGAAATATTAAAATGTTTCTCCTGAACTTGTGGTATTTGTAGAGAGATATTTCATGCTCTTTATCAGGTCCTGACTGTTTCTTCCTGCATAGTCCAGGTCCATAAACCTTTATGAGGGAGCTACTGACAGGAATTTTGTGAAGAGGTCTTTTTGGCTGGATGGCTTGGGCGCTGTATTGTGGTGGTAAATGGGTTCATCATGGCCATTTTGCTATTGCATTGTCGCTGGCTGACAAATACTTTCAGCACAGTTTATTTGTGGAAAGTACAGTAGGTAAATAAACTATATTGAACAGGTGGCTGCTACTAATTTTCTCAACTTGTGCAGAGAAAGTCATTGATTGCTTTGGAAAAAGAAGATGAAGAGGAACGAAACAAAACTATAGAGAGTTTGAAAACAGCACTAAGGACCAAACCTATGAGGTAATTTGATTTTGGGTTGCTGTTGCTGCTAGATAACTAAATTCTTTGCCTTTTCTTCTTTAGTATAAATATTCTTAAAATAATCTCTTCATTGTAATACCAATCAGCTCTAATTTGCTGAGATGTGTTAACTTAATTCCTCTTACCACCCAGATGTTCAGAATCACAAGTCCCATCTTTCCAGTAAAAATTCCCTCACCTCTCTTTTCTGAAGTTTAGGGATGTTGCAATCAGTCACATTACAGAGCCATCATTTTCTTTATTCTGCATTATAGAAACCATCCTGCTTGGCTAGTGAATGCTATCCTGCCAATGATAGGAATGTCTTGAATTTAGACCATACTATTAAAATTCAAATTTTTACAGCATTAAAAATTATTTTAAAGAATGGGGATTCAAATTCTATCCACAGACAAGTGGAGAAGGTTCATAGTAAATGTCTTCCATCAGAGAAGACACTGCAATGTTTATGCTGCCACCGAATAATCATCTTTCTTATACATACCTTCTGCATCTCTTAGCAGTGATCGGGCTGTTTAGACTTCGAATACTCAGTTTTTGGAAGTATGAAATGTTCAGAGATTTTTCTGTTCCGAACTCAAAAATAGTCAAGCCATCTTGAAACTGATTTTTTTTCTTTTTCTAACAATATCCCCAGAAGCTACCAGAATATAGCAATAGCAGTTAGACTTCTATACTGCTTCATAATGTTTTACAGCCCTCTCTAAGCGGTTTACAGAGTCAGCATATTGCCCCCAACAATCTGGGTCCTCATTCCACCTCAGAAGGATGGAAGGCTGAGTCAACCTTGAGCCAGTCAGGATCGAACCCCTGGCAGTCAGCAGAATTAGCCTGCAATACTGCATTCTAACCACTGCACCACCACAGCTATCTTATCTATTTATGGGTAAGGAAATCTATTATCCTTACACTGAGAGATTATTTTAATATATGTTTTAGGAATCCTTTGAAGTTAAACTAAATTACGACTTTAAGAAAATGATCTTCCTCTTTTGTGTTCCTTCATTTTTTTCCTGATAGGTTTGTAACTCGATTCATTGATCTGGATGGCTTGTCATGCATTCTGAATTTCCTGAAGAGCATGGACTATGAGACTGCGGAATCTCGAATCCATACCTCTCTCATTGGGTGCATCAAAGCCCTGATGAACAACTCTCTTGGGAGAGCCCATGTCCTGGCCCACTCAGAGAGTATTAATGTAATTGCTCAGAGTCTGAGCACTGAAAACATTAAGACTAAGGTGGCGGTGCTGGAAATCATGGGCGCTGTGTGCCTGGTTCCTGGGGGTCACAAAAAGGTACTAGAGGCCATGGTGCACTACCAAAAATATGCCAGTGAACGGACTCGCTTTCAGGTATGGAGCATCAAATTACTCCTTAATTTGATTATGATTATTTTTAATATTCCACAGCATAAGCATTTATTTTGTCCCAAACAAAGATGCAGTAGCCCTTGAGGTCATTTAATCTCAAACATAACCACCACCATGTTGAGTAAAAACACAATGACATGCTCACCCAACCTGCAGGCTCCCTCCATGGATTACAAAAATTGTCCAACACAATTGGGTCCTGTGATGGCTTTTTAAGAAGGGGGTGGAACACTCTCTCCTGAAGCATTGACAGGGCTACCCCTCTCTCAAGGATGAATTCACCATAAATGGGCCCAACCACAGATTATCTTCTGGGAGGACTTAGCCATATAGGAGTGACATCAGTCTACCTCACAGCCCCAGGAATCTTCTCTGTAAAAATTATTCTCCTTTTCTCCAGAAATTGCTTTCCTGTGCACAAATTGAGGCAAATCTAAGTTACATAAATCAATTAAACTTTACTTCTTTAAGTCTCTTTATCCTTGGCAGTGGTCAACATCAGAGTTTTATATCCTGAATCTAACTGATACCAAATACATTACTATATTTTATTGATAAGTGCATCATTTGCTTAGTTTTACACAGCCATATGAAGCTACCTTAAGTTACCCATAGATCTACTATGTGGATATGTTTATGAGAGTGCATGAAAAAAAGTGAAAAGGAGGAAAATATACTTTTTATCTTTAACAAAAAAAATTAAAATGAGACTAATTTTGATAGAATTTTATTCCTCTCCTGGTGTTTAGTACCACTACGAAATTGATCAAAAACATTCTAATTTGCAGACATTAATAAATGATTTGGATAGAAGTACAGGACGATACCGAGATGAAGTAAGCCTCAAGACAGCCATTATGTCTTTTATCAATGCTGTTCTAAGCCAAGGAGCTGGAGTGGTAAGTTCAGAAGCTACAAATGGGGGCTTCATAACATTGATTGGGTCACTGTCATGTGTTTGAACAAGGATTCTAGAAACAATAGCTAAAATCATCTCAATGGGATATCTTGTATCCTACTGGCAGCCATAACACAGTAAGTTTCGATAGGGCAGATATGGGATACAAGTACTCTTATTTTCATAGGATAATGGAATGATTTCTCACTAATTAGTAAAGACCTTAGGTCACCGTGATAATTTACCTCAGAAAGGTAGAGGAACTGTGAAAAGTACACAAAAGAATTATCTTGCACATTCCAGGTCCGAGAGGATAATCAGAATATTTTGGCAGAGGCCTTTTCCCCATCCCAGTTTCTTGAAAGACCAGAACAGAAAGATGCCTGGGAAACACAAGTTATCCTTTAAGAAAAGGGTGCTTGCTTCCCAGGCATCTTTCTATCCTGCTTGAAACACAGACACTCACCTTCTCACCCTGGCCCAAATAGAAATAATATCCTATGTGCAGTGGGATTCAGCCAGTTCGCACCACTTCAGCAGAACTGGTAGCTAATTTTTTGTTGCCCAGCCCAGAATGGACTTCCGGAAGTGGCATCCACACAGAGAACCGGTTGTTCACATATTTGAATCCCACCACTGCCTATGTGCATAATTTGCCTACCACTGAATTACGATTCTTCTAGTGTCTGAAGAACTTGGTGTCTCCAGCTATGATGGATAACTCTCACAGCTTCTTTTAAACTATTAGTGATGTTGGAGACCAGTAGGAATTAATGCCCATAATATTTAAAGAGTAGATTTGTATTCCCCTAATATAAACCCACATTTTTCCTCTTTTTCTATTTATTATTGTCACCATCAGACTGTTTAGGAAAGAGATATAAGCTGTATCTCTGTTCCTCTTGCTTGCTTTGTTTTTGACAAGTCAGTGGAATCAATAAAAAGTAAATCTGATAGAAGAGACTTAAGATGATGAACCCCATTTTCTTGCCTGCCTGAATCCTGATGTCTATGCAACTTCATCCCTCTTGTCTTATCCCAGTGTTATTGTAACTCCGTAATTTCCAGAAAGTTTCCTAATCTACGTGTTTTGTGACTGCTATTCATCTGTTGCATGGGTCCCCATCTTTCTTTTTTACTTCTTTGATAAAACAAGGGCAGTGCTATGGCTCTGTGGTCAAGACGCTGGGCTTATCAGCTGGAAAGCTGATAGAAAGCCAAGAGCCCAGGTTCGAAACCCAAGCACTGCGTGTCAGGAGAACCTCCGTTACTCACCCCAGCTCCAGCCAACCTAGCAATTCGAAACCATGCAAATGCGAGTAGATAAATAGTTACTGCTTCGGTGAGAAGGTTACTGCATTCTGCATTTTCATGCTGGCCGCATGATGACAGAAGCCTCTCACAGACAACACAGGCTCCCTCTGCTGAGAATCCAAGATGAGTACTGCGCCCTTGAGTCAGTCACAACTGGACAGGGGAAACCTTTAAACCTTTAATGGTGAAACAACTGTACTATTATTCTAACAGGAACCATTTTGAAAGATTGCCATCTTCTTTTCCTCTTTCCCAGGAAAGTCTGGACTTCAGACTCCACCTGAGATATGAATTCCTCATGCTTGGAATTCAGCCTGTAATTGACAAATTAAGAGAACATGAAAATTCCACATTAGATAGGTAAGTATCTGCCTTCTTATTCATTCTCCCTAGATTTTATGTTAAAGGAAATGGATAGTACATTTTTACCCATCCTAATGTAAAGAAATTGCTCTAAAGTTTTAAATTTTTCCTAAGCTAGGTGGAATTCTATGACACTAAGCCAGGATTTAATGCACAGGAACCAGTAAACCTTAGACCCGAGTGCTCTCCCCCTTCTCTAACTGCTTCACAAGTAGGAAAATTCCTGCCAAGCTTAGTTTTATCTTTCTTCATCCCAGACTTATTGTGGTTTGTTAAGTAACTGGCAAAACTACTCAGGTTTGGTTATTGGTTTGTTTTCCAATTGGCTGGACTTTGTTTAACTCATGATGCCTAATTCATGCTAATGATAAACCAAATATCAGGAAGATGAAATTGAATTTTTTTCTTCTGGCTTCATCAGAAGAGAAGAGAATGAAGCATGCATGGTTGCACAGGTTTTGCACATAATGCTCAATTCTAACTTAATGTTTCATTCAAGTCTAGTAAAAAATATCCTGAAAGCTTTTAACTGATTGCAGAGAATATCAAGAACAACTATTTACAGCGAACAACTAAATCTCAGAATTCATTGCTGCCTTAGCACTTAAAATGACCCATTCTCTTCGGGAGAATCAATCACAGTTGTTAAATGAATCACTAAGTTAGTGACAAAGTTGTTAACTGAATCTGGTTTCCCCATTGACTTTGCTTGTCAGAAGGTCGCAAAAAGTGATCACATGATCCCAGGACACTGCAACTGTCATAAATATGAACCAGTTGCTAAGAGTCTGAATTTTTTTGATCACATGACCATGGGGATACTAGTGTGACAAATGGCCCTAAATCACTTTTTTCAGTGTCGTTGTAACTTTGAACAGTCACTAAATGAACTGTTGCAAGTCGAGGAGTGCCTGTACAGCCCCTTTAGAACTAGGATGATAAATAAAGAATGACTTATTGTGGAGAGTCAGCTGAATAGATGGAATTCTGAAGGTGGCTGGTTCTTGTGCTTACTTTCCTGTTTTTAAATCTGAGAAAGAATTGGGTCTCTCTAAAGTTGAGGACAAATACATTTGTATTACAGCTACAGGTAGTCCTCGATTTATGACCAGTCGCTTAGTGACCATTTATAATTACAAAGGACCTGCCCAGGGCTATTTACAACCTGGATTCGAAGTTCTGATGGCCGCTGCCCAGTGATTTATAATGGTTTTTGCTGGAAATTGCATTTATTTCCAGTTTCCGGCAACAATAGACTCATTGCAAACAATGGATTCACTTACCAACTGCAGCATTTGTTTTACGACCACCACATTCACTTAATGACTGCCATTAAAAAGGTTGTAAAATTGAGCATGGTCACATGGTGGCCTGCTTAACAACTCGCATAACTTGCAACCATAATTCTGGGTTCAGTTATAATTGTAAGTCAAGGACTAACTGTATAAACTCTCCTGAATGAAATGTTATTAAATGCCCTGCCTCTACTAAATGTAGTGGGATGTTCTTGCCAAACCTATTAGCAAAATTGCTTCAGTAAGGGATTGCCCTAAGTTGCCTCTTCTCCTCCCTCCAGGCATTTAGATTTTTTTGAAATGCTCCGAAATGAAGATGAGTTGGAGTTTGCCAAAAGATTTGAATTGGTATGTATATACTACTATTTTGCTACATTTGGATTGAGTAAGAAAAATATTCTGGCCAAGAAAGGATCATTGTTAAGAACTGAATCATATCTCAGCCATTTTACAATTATCCTTGAACACTTGCCCAAAATGATTAAGTTACATTTTAATTATAACTTTCAGGAGATTGCTTTTCTTCCTCCCCTATTCCATCTTTGCCCAACTTTCGTATAAATGATTCACCCTGATCCTTCCTTTTTCATAGCTGTGGGCTATTTTTCAGTAAGTAGCAAGGTTTTCAAAAAAATTGAAGTGTTATATGTTCTGCTACTGTACATCAGAGATAATCACTTTTTTGATCAGACTGACCTCTTGGATACGTGCAAAATCTTGTTAAGGACTGTCAAGGTCCTCTTTATATACTGTATTGACATTTTGCCAATTTTATTCATTCATTTTTACATTTCCTATTATACATTCACCTATGTATAGCAAAGTCCAGCTTGACTAAAAGTTGATTGGAAGCAAAAAGAAATTAGAGATAGCAACTTTGCCTGGAGGAATGATTATGTGTGAAAATACTAATCTTAATCTCAATTGTTTTGCCCCATCGAAATAACCAAAGGTTCATATAGATACAAAAAGTGCAACCCAGATGTTTGAGCTCACAAGAAAGAGATTGACTCATACAGAAGCCTACCCGCATTTTATGTCTATACTTCACCACTGCCTCCAAATGCCTTGTGAGTACAAAAAGTAACTAGGATTTTATTGATATTCATAGTAGATATTTTGGAATTGAAGTACATGGTTTGAAATGCAGGCTTCCTCTGAGCGGTTAGAAATGCTATAACTTTAATACATCCTATTATAGGGGTATATTATTATAGTCAATGTGCTATTATTGTACAGAAGCAATGAGAGTTGCAGTCTATGCATCTTACTAATTTTGAAGTACATATGGGTGAATGGATGGATGGATGGATAAATGAAGAGAGAGAGATAAATAGAGTGAAAGAGAGAGGACATGTTAAAAGAGTGATAAATTGGTTGGTTGCTTGGTTGGCATGGGGGCAATTGCCTAAATAAACTAGGAATTAAATCTTTAAGGATAACTTTAGCTCAAACCAGATAGTACTTTCCAGTCTTCATTACATTGCTGGAGAAGACTTGCGAAGGACAGATTGGATTTACATCATTTTAAAAAAGCAAATACCACCAAATGTTAAAAATGGAAGAAAAGATGTGTAAGTGCAAAGGAATCTGCTATATGTAAGATTTTCTGTTACATCCAGCTCTTCGGGATTAGCTTGTACTTTCATAAAATCCCATGAAATTGGAAGAGGTCACTTAAACCAATAAGTCCACTTCTCTATGTAAAGCAGGGCTCCCAGTTAACATATCCTCCCTACATAGCCATCATGTTTCTTTAAAAAAAAAAAAAAGTAGTTCATACAATTGCTGATCAAATTTTGTATGCTAATTATCTACATGGAAACCTTCTTCTTTGAGCCATACATTTCCAAAGTGTGCTCATAAATGTCTTGATTCAGCTGTGCTCCTAAATGTCTTGACAAAACACTGCTTTCTAGAAAGTCATACCACATTCAGCTTAGAAATGTTTATTGCACCGTTTGCCTACATTTGTTGGTTACTCAACTACACAGATGTATCCAAGTATTTCCCTCCACTGGAAAGGCATTCTGAAGGATAAGATTTTGACCTTCTGTCAAAAGCATTCGCTTAAGGGCTGCACCCTGACATGTTTCACATAGTTGATTCGGTATAACTTTCAAAGGTTTGTTGCATATCAAATATGGAGAAGTATCTGTTGCAAATGTCAACCTTGTTCTTACCGACAATGATTTCTTCCCATCTGCTCTCCCTTTGAAAATGGCTGTATAATTCTATTCTTGCCAGGCATATCTGAGTACAGTAATCTCTTGGTTGCTATCTCCTAGCATTGAGCTTTATCCTTCTCTTTCTTACGGAAATTATTTGAATAATTTTGAACTGCATTATTAATATGTAAGAATTATAATTATATTTGTTAACGGTTGCTCTAGTGTCTTTTCTAACAATAATTTGTTATTATATTAAAAAAAAATGCAAGAGTAGTGTACGGTTCGTTTTGTAAAAGATTATCTAGGTATTTTCCAATTTCAGGGCATCAAATGTATATATGCTTTCCATCATATTCGCCAATGCTGTTTTGCAAGGCTTATAATGAAATTTGCCTCTTGTGAAAGCATGCAAAAGTGACGTTATATATATTCCACTCTTTATTTATGCAATATCCCAAACACAAATATTGATATTGATATAAATTAAGGCATGACTCATAAGTGCAAAGGGGTGAATTTGTGTAATTCAGTTTTGCATGCTTTTATTCGTAATTCCACAGACGCATTATTCATCCATTTCTTGGAGGAGGGGGACTTGCAGATTTTGAGTTAAATTGCATAATATGTTATTTTCTTTCAAAAATACTGCACATAGTTTTATAAATACACTTGGATACTGGGACACAGTATTCAAAAAATTTAAAATAAGATATTTGTGTTCCTGGGTATACAGTCATCCAATAAGACCATGTCACATTTCTCAATTTTTTCTTCAAAGATTAATTTCTCAGGCTTCTTTATTTATAACAAAAAGTCACATCATTTGCAACTGGCTATTTCTGTCAACATCCTTCAGTGTTTGGTTACTCTGGGGAAAAAAAGGATATCAATTCAGACTGTTACAGAACCAAAGTGACTATTTCATTAAGTCCAGTTTTAGTAGCATGCATAAAATATCCTTTTTATTAGGAAGAAAGAGCATCTCTTAGGTGGGGCTCTGATATATAATGATCAAGGTTAGGAATAGCAGTTTTCTGCTGATACCCCTCCACCACAACCTATAGCAACTATTTCACCACTAAAGCACCATTTCCTGTAAAAAGCATCTGGGAATGGAGATTTGTTTAAATTGACATATGCTTCCTTTTCCCACCCTTCACATTCATTCACAGTTTTTGTCTCCCTTTTAGATAAGAGAAACGGCAACACTGTCCAGTACTGGTTACTGCTGGATCGTATTATACAACAAATAGTTATTCAAAATGATAAAGGGCAGGACCCTGACTCAACACCCCTGGAGAACTTTAATATCAAAAATGTTGTCCGAATGTAAGGGCCTTCCTTTATTTCTGCAGTAAATGATTTTTTTTAACCTTGCATGTCTTCTCTATTTCATATGAGTGGGTTGCTTGTTTATTTTGATTTTTGAATTAGTCCTAAACAAATCTACGCAATTTGGAAATAGTGACAGAACTTCTTAATATCGGGAATGTAAAAAAGGATTTCTATTTAATCAAGTTATCTATATTGCCAATAACTTCACCCCCAAAAGAAATATTTTGGTGTACATTCCGTAGCATTGTGGTACTCTGAGCAAAGGCTGGAGAATATTCTACCTAATAAATTGTATGTAAAAAGAACTTCTCTTTGAAAAAACTGCCAATATTTTATAAGCATTCATTAATGTTATTCAAAATAGCAATATGTAAACAAAATGACTTGCCACTGTAAACTGTTTTGTGGTAAGAAAACTGAACAAGTTTAAATACTAATTGAACAAGAACAGATGCAATTTTCTAGGTTTTCCATAGATTTCATCTTGGCGTCTTGCCTTTGCTAATCATGTGGTGCGTATATTTATTAGAAATTGATTTCTTTTTTTCCCCTAGGCTGGTTAATGAAAATGAAGTGAAACAATGGAAAGAACAAGCAGAAAAAATGAGAAAAGGTAAATGATAAAAGTAGAGAGCCCCACCTTAAGAGGACTTTAGCTTGTTAGGACTGAGGAAAAAATTCTACTTGAGGTTTTGTAGATTCAGTGGCAGTTGATGACAGCAATATGAGCTCACTCAGATTAAGGCAACGTCTGGAATGCCATGGTTGTAAAGGGAAATGACATCATAGAAGCGAAAAGGTTACGCCCTGGATTCAGTTTAAATGTGTGGGGAGAGAATACAGAGGTTAGGTGATTAATTTGAACTTTAAACACTATAAGAAAGTGGTACAAAATCTAAACCTACAGTAGAAAAGAAAGAAGGGGAGAGCTTCTGACATAGGATTTTCCACACTTTATTAATTTATAAATTGGTACAGTTTGGCCTTTAACCAGATAATTTGCTATACAGTTATAAACTTACATTTTCTTTCCCAGAAACATATTTTGTGTGAGTGGAAATGGAAGTAATCAATCTGGTTTGGTTTTCTGTTTTTTTAACAAAGAGGACTAAATTTTAGGAGCAATAGTATAGTATTTCACTATAGACTTGTTTGTTTGTGTTTTCCTATGAATGGTTCTTTTCCGTGGAGGACAATAAAATCTGCATGTCTAATAGAGGAAAGGAAATACAGTGAAGCTTCAACTAATCAGGCCTGTCTTAGCAGATTTTAGATGGAGTGAACAAAATAGCCCTTCAAAATAGTGAACAGATATAGTGCAGCCAAAGTAGTCTGGATGATTTACATAAATTAAAGTTATACACAACAACTTATGTAATTTGCTCCATTTTTATAATTATGAAAATAACATAAACTTGGTCAGTTTGGACTAATTGACAGTTAGATATATAAATGTCTAATTGTTGCTGATTTGCTTCACTTAATTTTTATTTGTAATTGAACAGCTACCTCCTGAGGCAACCCATTCTGCTGCTGAATAACTTTTGTTATTGGGATATTTTTTCCTAATATCCATGCAAAATCTACTTGTAATTTAATTTAAATTAATTTATTTGTAAATCCATTGATTCTTGCCCTATTGTATGTCCTTGAACAATTCTGTCAAGTTTTGTACCTGACGAACCATGTGTGACTGAAGTGGTAAATATATAACTAAATAAATAAGACAGTTGTCCTCTATCTTTCTGCAGCCTTCTTTTATCCAGGCTAAACATATGCAATATTTCTCCTAGGTTTTTCCTCCCAAGCCCCTTTATCATCTTGGTTGCTGTCCTCTGGACTTATTTTTAAAATGCACAGAACTTGACCCTATATTGTAGGTGTAGTCTGACCAGCTTAGAATTCAAAGGAATTTAAGGATGATTAACAAACTACTTTCCGTAAGGAAATTTCTCTATGCATTTAATGGGATAGAAAGAAATGGACAATAAGTGCTTTTTTCAGTCATACATTAATCTTTTAAGAACAAAGGAAATTGCCTTTATATTGGGTCAGACTATTTCATTACCTAGCATAGTATGGTTCTCTTGAATTTTTATCTGTTCCACACAGGATTTTCCAGCTCCTTGCTACTTAAATTTTTTTTTATATAAAAAGTCTGGATTGAGTATGTGCAATTGCCTTCTAATAATAGAATTATTCTCACCTTCTCTCCAAGTTTGTAATCAAAATAAGTTCACTTGAAAACATGTTATGGGGACTATTCTGCTTTGTGTAGTAGGTTTTGTTAATACATTTCCTATCCAAATTGGGATAATTTACTAAATAAGCTTTATTGAACTTAGGTGATGGGGACAGGGACATATTTCAGTATGGTTATTATTCCTGGTTTATTATTCCTTCAGTTGCCATGATTCGCAATGCAGGGGGAACATCTTGTTCATGTCATGCCAATCAACAGTTCAGAAGCATTAATTGTAAATATTTAAATATTTCCCTCCCTTTTTAAAAGAACACCATGAGCTACAGCAGAAATTGGAAAAGAAAGAGCGAGAGTGTGATGCCAAGACCCAGGAGAAGGAGGAGATGATGCAGACCTTGAATAAGATGAAGGAGAAGCTTGAAAAAGAACTCTCTGAGCATAAACAAGTGAAACAGCAAGTGACAGACCTCACAGCACAGATCCATGAGCTTAGTAGGGTGAGGTCAAGCCGCAGACTCTCCTTGCAGTTGGGGGAAAATGTGCCATTTGTTTACACTACAACTATGTGCCCGTTAGAAGTAATGCTGTCCGTCAAAAGGCCCAGGCAAATGAGAAAAGGAATTGCTTTGTTACTGGAAAGATTATTGAAACTGCCATACACAGTATTTTAGGGGTAAGAGCCAAGAGTTCCTTCATTTGCTCAGAGAGATGGGCTTTCCCATGGTGCATAAAAGCTTTTGTAACCAGAGCAGGCAAATAGTTTTACTGTCAAAAGCTGAATTCCTGCAGGAGTAATCTTCTCTTTGACAAGAGAAGAAACAAAGTTCTACCAGCTAAGCTTCTTTTCGCCACGGTCTCACAAATCTGATCTACTCTTTCCACATTATGTATCCCAGACCTGCTTCTTAAATGAGGTGTATGGACTAGTTAAGGAGGTTCAGCAGCCCTCTGGAAATGTGAACCATTAATACAGAATAGTATCCTCTACAGTATTTTTACTTACTGTACTTGTTTATTTACTTCCACTTAATCTCCAAACAGCCTCCTCACTGCACACCTTGTAGAACATTTTCTGCAAAAAAGAGAGGGCCAGGACAGCAATAAGCACTAGGAGGAGGAGCAAGAGAGACAGCCCCTCTCTGATTGACTAAAGCAGGGGGGCCTCAAATTTTTTCAGGCCTTGTAAGCCATTATTATTTTTTTAATTCCCAAAACCTCTAATCAAGAGGTAGAGCTTTTGCAAACCATTGGCATGCCCTGTCTTTTCTACTGGACATTGTAAAAATTGCTATGACATCCCTGGCCAGTATTCAAATGAAATTCCTCCCCCCCCCCCCCAAATATCATGGAACCCATCAGGTTCTTGGAGAACCCAGGAGTTTATGGAACAGTGTTCGAAAAACACTGGGCTGGGAACATCCCTTTTTGCTTTCCTTTTTACTGTAATCTAAATATGGATTGGAGAGACTGTACTATTTCCATATTATTGTTTGTTTGCAATTGTATAGATGGCTGAGTGATATATTGTAAACAATATTAACTGCCATCTCACTGATCTTGACTTGCAATTCTTACAGCAATTATATTTTCTCCTTTTATTTCAGAGAGCTATATGTGCTCCAGTCCCTGGAGGACCCCCTCTGCCACCCGGTGCCCCTGGGGGGCCCTTACCTGCAGGCTCTCTAGGATCTCTCCTCCCAGTTCCTCCTCCACCTCCTCCTCCTGGAGCAATCCTGCCACCTCCTCCTCCTCCACCCCCTCCCCCTGGGGGCCCACCCCCTCCCCCAGGACCCCCGCCAATTGGAGGCCTGACTCCAGCTCCAGGAGCTCCTTTGGGATCAGCACTCAAGAGGAAAAACATCCCTCAGCCCACACATGCCCTCAAGTCCTTCAACTGGTCCAAGTTGCCTGAGGTAAGGAATCTGTTCCCCTCTGCTCCTTAGGATTGATGAATAGGATTAATTGTAGAACAGGTATACTCAGTGTTCAGGTCAGGAACCCCACTCACCTTCAAATGGCTCACATAGCAACATAGGATATGGCCACATTAAAAAAAAGATTTAAATAGGACGGGGCAGGACAAAAAAATTCAAAAGAAATAAACACTGATGTTACTATATTTATGAAACAGTTGCCTGTATTTGCAATGGAGGTACTTTTAATATCTTTTCCAAAAGGCAACTGGACTTTCTTTCTTGGACATAAAAGCAGCTTGAGAGCTTTTTCGTGGATGAGAAGCGAAACATTTTCAAGGGGGGGAAAAAGAAAGTCCAGTTGCCTTTTGGAAAAGTACCTTTCGGACAACCATGACCTGGATAATTAAGAATCTCCATAGACAAACACTTTTAATAATGGTTATTCCCTCATACCAAAATTGATTCCCAGGTTTAAAAAAATTAAGAAAAGCACAAGTGAAAAAAATTATTGGACCTGGGCTTCCATTATCTTGGCATTGGACTTCCATTACCAATTATCAGTTGACATAATCAGTTCCCATCTGACTATGCTGGGAATAAACATGAGACAGCATCGCCTTTATTTGTTGTTGTTCAGTTGCTAAGTCGCGTCCGACTCTTTGCAGCCCCATGGACCATAGCATGCCAGCCCCCCCATCCTCCACTTTAATTGCCTTTATATCCTTGTATAAATTTTTCCAATAACTCTTCCTGTTCAAAACTTAATGCTAGATGAGGCAGACCTTCTTCAGCTGATCCAACTAAGCTGCTTTTATGTCCTTAATTATCCTGGAAGTGCTGCATTTTTCTGCAATTTAGAATGATTTCATTTGCCTGGCATGTACATCAAAGTGATTTCACATTTATTTTTAATAAGTACAAGAAATTTGTGTATGGACCCTATTTATAGCATATGGTTTCATTTGAATGTAGTGAAATGTAGTGCAATATATTGAAAAAGTCATAGTGATGCTTCTTCCATCTTCTTCCTACCATCCTAGAACAAGTTGGAAGGTACTGTGTGGACTGGCATTGATGATGCCAAAGTATTTAAGGTGCTAGATCTTGAAGACCTTGAAAGAACATTCTCTGCTTACCAAAGGCAACAGGTAATGTGTGTGTTTCCAAGATCTGCAGGTAATCCAACACACTCTCTATTAGAAAGTAATTGGAATGCATTATTTTATTATTAATGTTTTTTTATAAGTAACATGGTTGAATGCACCTCAGCACGTTTCCATGTTGGTGGTTTTCATTGGTGGTTCATAATATGATGATGTAGGTGACAGTTGGCTCTAACCTTAATATTCAAGCATGTTTGAGTAATGTTGACAAAATTGCTGGGAATGGCTAAAAACTAACACTGATGTGCATGTGAATTTTCCCCCCATTATTAAAAGTCTTTGTTCTGCAGGGATAATTTTATTTCCCCAATTAAGAAATCATTGTTTTTCAGCCACTTCTAATACAGTGACTTTAAAATCATGTTGATAATACGTACGAAAGAGAAGAGAGTAATAACTATATTGCCCTTTTAAAAAAGAAAGAATTGGTGATACTTCTTTTTTGTAGTTCGAATTCTTCAAGGTGGTGGCTGAGCAAATTACAGTTTGAAGAAAGTATTATTGATTCCATTCACCCTGCTTCACCCAATGTCCCAGTTTTCCTCTTCTAATCCAATCCTCTTCCTTGCCTTGCACATTTTTTTTTCTTTCATGAATTTGGCAGGTTTACAAATCTCTTCATATATTTCGACAAAGAAACTGCAACTCTCATTTTACATATATGAATATGTTTTGAATTTCATTGTAGGCAGTCAACAAATTTTTCCTTTTACTTTCACGTAGTCAGACGAAAGCATGATTCTTGTTACTATAGTATAGGAGATTAATTCTTACAGTCCAGAAAATTATTAACATTCTCCTTAACAGGACATTCAGGGCTCATGCCTGCTTTACATAGCATGTAGGCTTCTATGCACAATAAGGTAACTTGATAAGCAATGTGTTTATGGGGGCCTGTCCTCAGGATTTATTTCCTATATAGGTAGTCCTTGACTTAGAACTCCAATTGAACCCAGAATTTTGTTATAAGTTGTTGCAGTCATAAGTTGAATCATAACACAACCAGACTTCATTTTATGACCATTTTTATGATGGTCATTAAACAAATTATGTGGACATAAATCCACATCCAGGTTATCCAATGGGTGTTTTTTGCCAGAAAGTGGCAAAAACTGTTGCAAATCACACTCATGTGAACATGGGATGCTGCAACCTGTCATAAATGCAAGCCAGTTGTCAAGTGCCCAAAATATGATAATGTGACATAACTCTTTCCAAGGCTGTTGTAATTTTGAATAGTCTTTAAGCAACTGCTTATAAGTTGAGGACTACTGGTAAAACATGTGAATTGTATCTCATGTGGCCAATTTGACAGGACTTATTTCAAGTATTACTTCAGTTCATGTTTGCCTTATGAAATGCAGACCTAGTAATGTCCTCAACATCACTATTCTGCTTGGTTGTTTCCTCAAAGCCTTGTGTAAGTAGCCTCTTTTATTTATTGGTCTGATCAACTGAAGAGACTTTTTTCCCTAGAATCTGACAAGTAAGGAAAGCAAAAATTAGTTTTAACAAAAGACAGTGGAGTAAAGCAGGATCTGTTGAGGATATACAATATTAAAGAAATTAGTCTTGTCTATCCTGCTGGAATAATTTCTTGGTCTCCTGAAGGTTGAAAACTCAAATAGCAGGGAAGCAGAGCATCGACTCATAAATCTTTAGAAACTGTAGATTTTATCTCTTCCTGTTATTAATTCAGGAAGAGATGATGCCAGTTTAAGAGCAAAGTCAACTGTCAAAAGTTATCTAGGGCTAAACTCTACTTGTAGAGGAATTTTTCTTCTTAATTTCTGTCAATATTGATATTATGGATCTGAATATGGTTGGATGCAGGAATCGGAATTAAAACATTCCCAACATACGGCTATTTGACCTGCCCTTGAACATAGTCTGCACAAGGAAGCCAAAATGTCATGAAATTAAGAAGTTGAGGTGGCTATTTGGATTGATTGATTAATAGCAAATTCTAAACACTTTATTTGTGTAGTCACTTTAGCCTACTTAATTGGGTGGGGGGAATGGAAGATTAGATAGTGGAGATTAGGGCTGCTTCACACATAAGCCAGTTAAGAAGTACACATAGACTCTCATGCTCAGTCTGTGCTTGTGTTCATTATACTATATATGTACAGGTAGTCCTCAATTTATGCCCGCAATTGGGACCAGAATTTCTATTACAAAGCAAGGCAGTTCAGTGAATTGCACCCAGTTTTACAACCTTTTTCATCATGGTTGTTAAGTAAATCATTGCAGTTGCTAAGTGAATCACACAGTCATTAAATGAATCTGGCTTCCCCTATTGACTTTGCTTGTCGGAAGCCAGCTAGAAGGTCAAGAATGGCAATTGCATGACTTCAGGATGCTGCAACTGTTATAAATGCAAGCAGACGAAATTTTGATCATCTGACTGTGGGGATGCTGCTATAGCCAAAAGTGCAAAGATCAGATGTAAGTCACTTTTTTCAGTGCTTTTGTAACTTTGAATGGTCGCTAAATGAATGATTGTAGGTCAAGAATTAGCTGCAATAGGAAGATCTAGGAAGCTCATCCTTACTAGCAATAGCAATAGTACTCAGACTTATATACCGTTTCACAGTGCTTTACAGCACTCCCTAAGCAGTTTACAGAATCAGCATATTGCCCCCAACAATCTGGATCCTCGTTTTACCGATCTCATAAGTATTGAAGACTGAGTCAACCTTGAGCCGGTGTGGATTGAACTCCTGGCAGTGGGCAGCCTGCAATACTGCATTCTAACCACTGCGCCACCATGGCTCCTAATAAGCTAATAAGTATTAATAAATAAATAATAATAATGAATAAGTATAATAAGGCTAATAAGTATTCCGGGAACTAGGCTCACTCACATTCAAGAAATCTAGAAATATATGATCAAACAACTGATAACTTTCTACATATGCATAGAGATGTTCCAGTTTCTGAAGCAGCACTTCATTGTGCATCACATGCAAAGAACAGTAGTGATTTATGGAATCTCCAGTGAATTTAGGCAGCATTGCAGCAGTTACTGGTTTGAAAGCTAGTATGTTAGCTTGATTTGAAACCTTAGAATCCCCAGTAATTTAAACTGAAATACTTGTAAGTCATAATCATATTTTAAATATATACACACACAACAACAATTTCTGTAACAAATTAATACATGGATGACTGTCTAGTAAGAAGAAAAAACTTTTTTTTTCTCCTGCCTTTTGTTAAAATGTTTGATGTTTGCTTTGGCATAATAGTGTAAATAAAATCATGGAGCTACAGAAATATTTGGCTTTTTTATTCCATCAGCAAGCCTAGGTATTCTACCAAAGCAAAATATATTATTTCTTAACAATGCTAAAAAAAACCTCAGAAATAGATGAGCCAGTTTTACTTGCAGAAGATATTCAGAGTCATTTGTCAGAAGAGGTCCAATCCATTCCCATTGCTAAGACACACACTATTGAAAGAAGCAAGATTTTCAGTACAGTCATCATTCAGCACTTGACTGCTTTTGTCGAATTTGGTATTCGACATGTTTTGAAGCAGAAATCTTGCCCCAGCATAGGTCTTTCTCCCAGTAGTTGACGTGCAAGGAAGAACTTGCTGATGTCAGCTGCCTCGTCACTCGCTATTTCTTCTGGCTGAAATAGTGGGTCCCATGGTAAGTCACATGGTTTTCTCGGTACTCGTTGGTTTTATTATTCGTCATGTCTTTCAGAATGAATTACCGATGGGTACCGAGGTACCACTGTAGCCCACTTTAGTTTCTGTTTTTTCTGTGAAACAATATTATGAAAATAGATGTCTGTTGCTGAAATGGAATTTTCCTTTCTCAATTTTCCGTAGAACTGATGTGAGCCACTAGGTCTTCCACTGTTAAACCAGAATGTACTGTCCTCATATTTGATTATTATCACTGATTAATCAAGTTTTTAAAAGGCAAATTTTGGAGATCTGGGTTGACTACTGTTCTTGGGATCAATATAGTGCATTTCCTAAATGCTTTGGTAATATAGAATGCTAGACTAAATTGTTTTGGCCTGATTCAATAGGCCAGTGATGGCGAACCTTTTAGAGACCGAGTGCCCAAACTGCAACCCCAAACCCACTTATACATCGTCGAGTGCCGGGTGGGTGTGGCCCATTGGCTGGGTGTGGCCCATTGGCTGGGCGTGGCCCATTGGCTGGGCATGGCTGTGGTGGTAACAGCAGACTGGGTGGGACTAAAAAGTTCAATCAATCAATTCCAACTTTGCAAGATCTTTTTTTTTCCCGTGAGAAGTTGAAATTGACTGACTGAACCTTTTTTTTTTTTTTTGCACATGGCGGCAGAGGCCTAAAGTGAAAAGGTTTTATAAAACCCAGTTGAAGGCCTAGGACTGGGGTGACGGCGCGCGTGCCCACAGAGAGGGCTCTGAGTGCCGCCTCTGGCACCCGTGCCATAGATTCGCCACCACTGCAATAGGCAATTCTTATGTTCTCATGCTATGCAAGGTTTGGGGTTTGCCAGAATTTCTATATTGTTGTTTTGATGGCGGCTGAATAGCAAGGGATGCAACCCTATTTCCATCCAGACCTTGCTAGATTTATTTTGATACTATAGTTTAATCAGATATTTTTCAGGCTTTTGCAAATAGCCCTAAAATTGTTGAAGCATGATATAAGCATCTTTTAAGTAAATGTTAAATAATAGAGTATGACTCTTTTGGAGCAACATCTAGCAGATTGAACACACTGTGTTAATTAGTTTGGATTGGGATGTTTTTGATTTTCTGAGCTAGACTCAGGTATGCTAAACACTTTTTCTTCATTTGTAAATATTTGTGCAGGAAAGATTGGCATGAATTTTGGAAAAGGATTGTTTTATTTTGGGGAAGCAAATTTTTGCATGCTTATTTGCAAAAGTGAGGGGAAAAAACATTGATAAGTAGTCTTGGTGCTGTGTTGTGCTGCCAATTGTCTATTAACATGTCTCCAAACTACATGAGGGAAAGAAAGAACAGCTTATGTTGAGTTTTCTTTAAAATAAAATAGGGGCATAAATTTAAAAAGCTTCAGTTATTGACTTGGTTGCTTTAATTTTACATATATACAGTATATAAACATAGCATGCAAGCCAGTTTGGTGTAGTGGTTAGGGCGGAGAGCTAGAAACCAGGAGATGGTGAGTTTTAGTCCCACTTTAGGCACAAAGCCAGCTGGGTGATATTGGGCCAGTTACTTTCTCTCAGCCCTAGGAAGGAGGCAAAGGTAAATAACTTCTGAAAAACATTGCCAAGAAAACTACGTGAGCTTGTCCAGGTAGCCCCTCTGAGAACTGGACGGAAGAAAACAATAGTATAATAGTAAATTAATTAAAATTTAGAACTGCACAATAAGAATTGCAGTATGTAAATTTTACAACTTTTTATAATTTTACAGCTAGAAATAGATCAGATTTCCCTTAAATTGCTGAAAATATCATACAAAGACAGAAGAAGAGGTGGAGGAAAGGAAACTAACCAAATTAAAATAATTGTCAAATATACTTTATTTGTCAAATATAATTTATTTGGGAAAGAATTAAGCACAATTGCTGAAAATGGCTCTATTTAGACGGATAGATTTCAGTTCAATAATTTGTATTAAAGCACGTATGCCAAACAACAGCATTAACCATACAGTTCAGTAAAATACTAGTGTAGCAAATTTTATCAAACATGTAGCATATGCTAATTTTGTGGAATTCTGGTGATGATTCTCTTCAATCCCATCTAATTAAATCTGCATAGTAGAACATCCCTTTTGCAGATTATTTTCATTTTGCTTTTCAACATGCTGATGAAGCATACCTTCAAAAGAAAAGAAATCATGAGATACTTGTACACTTTTTATTTGCCAAAGAAGTCCCAAGGAAGATCTCAGAAGTTAACTGAATCAATACTAACTACAGTAAGAAGGGCCTGGCAGTGTGTGTATATCCACATGGTCTGAATTATCCTTCCTTGATTTCAATGAAACTACCCTTCCTTGGCTGATATTCAAGAGAAGAAGCATTGGCCTTGGCTAATACTTTGATAGTGAACTACCTGGAAATTCAAGGTTGTTGATTAGATTAGGAAATAAACACAAAAAATTCCCAGAAGATGGTAATGGTGAATTATTTCTGTAATATAGCCAAGGAAATTGATGGGTAAAGTCACTAGGAGTCAAACTCAATTCCAGGGCATTAGTAACTTTACCATTTACAACTTTAGGATTATTTAGACCATGTTTACTGCAGATTCTGGAACTTGTCATTCAAACACTTAACCATGTGCCTTGCTGGAAAAGTCTAGTATAGACCATTGTCTCAAATGTTCAAGAAGAAATATAATCTATATCAATTATGTCATGAAATATTCCTATTATGAATGTATGTCCTTTTCTTTGTATTTTATAATCTTATTGTATTATATATATCTTGGTGTGAGGAACTCTGCATTTCGTTTTCCCTGCAAATAGGTTTCATATCAGCACATTTAAAGCTTTAAAACAGCTTAGGCATTTTATGTTAAACTTTCAATTAGAAAGGAAAGAAAGCTGTGTTAATGGCACTGCATTATGCTTGGATTTGTAAAGAAAAACTATTTTTTCATAAAGGGGTGAAAAAAAAGGCCTACTTCGGTTTTTCTGTTAAGGGAAAGGACAAATAAAACAACACTGTCTTGCAGGCAGTATGAAAAATGCATTCAAATGTTCTGTCTTTAAGGAATAATCATCAGAATTCAAGGTCATTTCATAATAATATAAAAGCAAAGGCAGAGTATACAATACTATTCAGGTATTGTGTTCCCACTGAGTAAAAATGATAGTTTGCTTAACTGTGATTAATTGAAGGCAAGACAAGAAACGATGGAAACTAATCAAGGAAAGAAGCAACCTAGAACAAAGGAGTAATTTACTAACAGTGACAACAATTAACCAGTGGAATGGTTTGCCTGCACAAGTTGTGGATGCTCCATCACTGGAGGCTTTTAAGAAGAGACTGGACAGCCATTTGTCTGAAATGGTATAGGGCATTGGCCCCCAACCTTTTGGGCACCAGGAACCAGTTCCATGGAGAGAGGTTTTCCCATGGACCAGAGGGGGCGTGGTTTCACATGCTGCCTGCATCCCATGGATGGGGTTTCTCTTGTTTGCGCGACCCGGTTTCTGGCATGCCGCGGACTGGTGCTGGTCCATGGAATGGGGAGGACCCTGGTATAGGGTCTCCTGCTTGAGCAGAGGCTTGACCTCCAAAGATCCTCCTATCTCTATTATTCTATGTTCTATTATTAACTTTAAGTGGCTGGGTTGCTACAGCAACTAAACTATAAATCATAGTTTGTAACCTACACAATTGGGTTTATACAAAATGCTAAATCAAATGCAGACACATTATATTGTGCCTCATCATTGTGTGAACTTAGCCAGTGAATACTATAGTACTTGCTGTACATTCATGTCAAATTCACACTTTATTGTTCCAAGGTGTGTATTTAACAAAGCTTTGGCAAAAAGACTAAAATATATATCTCATCAAGTAGGAGAAAGGATGACTGCACATACAATTTTTGTTTTAAAATTGTCAAAAAGCAAAAGCATGGCGTAGGAGTGCTTTGCAACTCTTAGAATTGCAGTTCCCTGCATGCACATGCCAAAAATGTTGGGAAATCCAGCGTGATAGCACAGCTGGCCATTCCTTTTGCTGTACCTACTAAATAGGTGATAAAATGCTATTGAGAGTGAACTGATTCATTTTGTTATCCTCAGTATTTGGCCAGACTGAGCAGTTATTTCTATACAATATTGTTTATACAGGAAACCTAGGAATTTGGTTACTCTGCTTCAGGAAAAGAGTAATGAGAATTTAAGTATTTATTTCAGTTTTTCTTAGACTACCCAAAAGCCACAGATATTTGGGCAGTTTATAATAAAACATTGTACCTGAATATAACCACATATCTGCAGTGTACACTCTCTCCAAAGATGCAGTTTGGTAAACAAAAGGGGAATTAACTTTCGTTATTACCTTGAATGCAGCATTCAGACATAATAGAAAAAAGAATGATAATATTGGTAACCCTGTGGGATTGAACTCTAAAACTCTAAACACCTCTCTAAAAAAACACCTCTCTTTTTAGTTTTGCTGTTACGAGAATAGAGGGTGTTAGGGGTACTTTTTGTGCTCCAATGGAAGAGTGTGATCCTCCATCCAAATGCATTAAAAGTTTATTAGGAAGAAAATAAGCAAGCTGAAATCATGGGGTCATGGGAACAAAGTAGTGGACAAAGACAGAAAGGTCAGGATCCAATATAGCAGTTGAGAACAAATTAGGCAATCCCTATGCTAGTTGTGCTGTTCAAACTTAGAAGTTTTTGACCTTGTAATACAGGTCCAGTGCACTGGGATTGGCTCCTGAAGTCAGCTGATAAATCTGAGATACATTACATTTTTTTAATAAATATTTTATTAAGTTTTATAAAGGTAAGGAAAGGATGGGATCAGTATGGGTATTAGGTAGGGTAGGGTTCAGGAATGGGGTTGGGGTAAGGGTAGGTATAAAAATGGGGTTACCCCCAACATTAATTCCACGCTTTAGCAAGCAGACTGTCGTCCGGATACAGATATTAATAACAGTAATTAATGCAGTGGTAAATAACTATAATCAATAACAATAGGAATAATCATAAAAAATTATAACTAGTCAGTAGATACCATTCATCCGCTTACATTTCATAGTCCTTTCTCACTAACCATTGTTGCTAACCATTGATAAAAAATTTCCCATGTTTTGAAATAAACTGAGTCTTCTTTCTCTTTGATCTCTAAGGTTAATCTATCCATTTCTGCACATTCTAAAATTTTTGTAATTATAATCTGGTCAGATGGTAACTTTTCATTTTTCCAAAATTGGGCAAATGCTATTCTAGCAGCTGTCAATACATGTAATATTAAATATTCATTCTCTTTTCCATAATTAAGTCCTAATATTCCCAACAAGAACAGTTCTGGCTTAAATTCTATCTGTATTTTAGTCATCTTTTCCAGCCATATATGAATCTTAAACCAAAACTTCTTAGTGCTAGGACATACCCACCAGATATGATAGTAAGTACCTGGTTTTTGTTTATATTTCCAATAATTATTCGATACATTTTTAAACATTTTCGCTAATCTAACTGGTGTCAAGATACATTACATTTTTGAAGCAGATAGGTGTCTGAAGATCACCTTCCAGTATATATGTGAACGTATGTTCTCCCTCTCTCCCTCTCTCTCTCTCTCTCTCTCTCTCTCCCTACACACACACAAAATTGCACATACATAAACTTCCCCATTACCCATATAAATACAATTATATATGCACACACACATGGAGACATCTCCCTCATTCACCTGTCTTCCTATATACACTATCCCTATATAATTACATAAATGCATACATTAGACATACAAACCCACCCCTTCTCACTTCCTCAGGGACACAAAATATATATCCACTTGCCATCACCATCTGCTCACCAAAAGCAACGAACATCCTGACATGTAATGGATGCCCGGACCAAATGATCTGATTCAATTATACATCGTGTTCAGAGTCTGCCAAGCACATACGCACCCCCAGTCACCCTATTTGTAACTGCTGTGATGGATTATATAGGTAGAGCATCAGTGCAGCCTAGAGAGGTTGAGTCACATTATCCAGTCTGCCAGAATTAGAATTAAAGTATTGTGTGGATAATGCAGAAAATAAGGCCATAAAATGTGATTGTTTGCCAGCCCTGGTTCTAACCAGAGAGCATATCTGCTCTATCTCTCCAGGTGCCTGGTGAGAAGAGGAGCATTAAACATCATTTTCACAGATCATTAAAATATTTATATTTAGCTATTCAAAATGCTTTCAGACATTATGTTCCCTTTTCAGTTATTGGATATTCAACACTTTGCTTTTAGAAATTTGTCATCCATAAGAGTTATTTGGCAAAGCTGTCATTATTAATAGTATTGTGCATGGATTCAATTCAGCCTTTATCAACGAAGTTTGGGAAAATGGGCTTGTTAATAATCTTCAGTGCTCACTCTGCAACTTTTCCAATCTTTATCAGTTTTAATCCTCCTAAGCCTCCTGTAGTCAAAGGCCCTTGTTAATTTATGGTTCTGATTTCATTCTAGTGACTATTGTAATGCATATGCAACCTATCATAGTCACTATTTTAGACATTCCCGGTACTGATAATTCCATGCAAGGGTTTTTTGGTTTTGGTTTTATTTATTTTAGTTATTAGATGCATATGCTGCCCATCTTATTATCCAATGTCACTCTCAGTGGCTTACAATGCCATCATTTCAAAAGCACTTGTTTTCATCCAAGATTGCACTGAGCTAATAGGTAGTTCTTTTGTATCCAAGTTGCAATCATGCTGATCCTCTGTGGTGGTTCTCCACTCTATTAATGCTATTGCTGAAATGCTCATATACAAGCATTCATATATGGGAAGAGAAAGGGCAGCAGCCTCATGTAGCTTAAGAACCAATATCTGGCCGGAACTTCTTAAGATTCTGAAATGTTGGCTTCAAAAGAGCATTGTGTAAATTGGTCTATGGGAGACAACACTTACTGAATCACTCATTAATGTGGTTGCCATCCCGACATCCCCTTCAGTTGAAATGTGCATGACTGATGAATGAAACTGCATCTAAAACTAATGCCTGTTGCTTGCCTCTGACTCTCTTTTGTTGTATTCCTTCACTAACCTCTGTTGTACCATGCTTCTTGGATTGCATTATAATGCTTATAGCTGAAACATCCAAAATGCTGTGGAGATTGTTTAGTTTCCTGTTTGCAAACTGCACAACATATATCCTTCCCAACTGTGCTTTGACTCTTTTCTCTGTTTTTGTTTTGTGATTGTTCTTTTTTTTTCTTCTGTGTCAACTGAACTGCACACTTTTTTCCTGCCTATCCCCATGCTTCTGCTCTGGCTATAGGACTTCTTTGTGAACAATAACTCCAGACAGGTAAGTTTGCTTCTGCCCAAATCTTTAGCTGGATGAGCAAGTGGTTTATGCTAATATGGTCACCTGAATAATTAAATGCATTTTTGTTGTTTTTAAAAAGCTTAAGAAGTCTGGGTTTAGTAGGATTTATTTTACGGTTCATTTAGTGGTTTACAATTAGCGACAGTGTTAATGTAGCCTTATGTATATGGAAGAACTAAAAGCCCATTTTTAAAAATAAAATCATTTATAGCAGAGATATAAAAGTACTGAAGTTTTATGTGTCATTCAGCTCTTACAATACTGTGAAAGTTTAGAATCAGTCTAAACTGTTCTTGAGTATCTATGATTTATTCTTTACTTATTCTTATCTTTTTTTGCCAACTGTTTATTTGCTTTTCTAATTGACCAGTGCTTTATTAGACAGAGTCCCCAGTTCATTCAGGAAGGGTTGGGGTGGTCAGTGGGAAATGAAATTAATTTCTTTAATTTTGAAAGACTTTGTGAATATTCAGGTATATAGCCAATGGATATAAGGGTATTATCATAAAGCACTGGCCTCTATCAAAGAGTGCTTTATGCATAAATATTTATCTCTGTGTGCATATGTGTGTGTATATATGGGTGTGTGCATGTTCATGTGTATGTTTCTCAGTTGATGGCAGCATCTGTCTGACCCTTTCAAGCTAAGCAGGGTCTACAGTGACCAGTTCATAGAGAGACATCTCTATAAAATTTTAAGACTATGCAAATAGGTTAGCTCAGTGTCTTTCACATTTTGCAACTTTTAAGTTGTATGGACATCAACTCCCATAGTTTAGATTGGGGAATTCTGGGAATTGAAGTCCATACATCTTAAAGTTGCTAGGTTTGAAAAACACTGGGCTAGACTGCAGAAGAAACATCTTGGAAGAGATAATGACAAACTACTTCTGTGTCACTACCAAATATATATGAGTGTATGTATATATGTGAACTGAACCAACTTGAAATTTGGGTTGTGTTATCTCAGATTTTCAACAAGATTTGGATGAGTATCACAAATTCTTTCTGTGGCTGCAATCAAACAATTATTTAGTTATGTTGAACCAGCTTTTCTCCAGAATCCTCAGATATATTTGATTTCATCTGTATCAACCTTGAATGACATCCTGGCTGGGTTTGATCGGGCATGAAATTTGAAAAGACTGCTATCCCAATGAATCCATCTATGCTTGTCCATTCTTGGATTTGAACTTACCCCATGTTACCCCCCCCCCATAACTGAATCATGGTCCCACCACCTTTTCTTAAGTTACAATTGTTGAAGAGCAGATCCATAGAATATCTGCTTTGCATCCATATGGTCCCAGGCTCAAGATCTTTGATACCAAACTTGGAAAGATTCTTGTTGAAAATTTTTGAGAGTTTCTGCCAATCAGAAAGGATGATACAGGACTGGATGGATCAAAAATCTGATTTGGCAGATAACTTTCCACCTCTTTGTTCAATGTATTGAAGGTAAAAAAGCTTTATCTGGAATTGGAACAACTTTTTGTCCATCCCAGTAATACCTGCCTTGACAGGCTAAAGTCTGTCACATCCAGGCTGTTACACATCTCAGATGGAAATATTAGAGGCTAAACTTGGAATCTTTTGCACATGAGGAAGGTATTATGCCATTTGACAAGGGCTCTTCCATTTAAAGCATCATGAAAAGTTTCCTTTGCAATATCTCAGCTGATAGCAACCAACTCTAAATAAAATGTCACAACATATCCAGGAAAAGACTATCTGTGTTCCTCACTGTCTTTTGTTTGTGGATTCTTAAATCTTTCCATCTGGATAAATATTTATTCACTTGTAACCAACCATTAGCCTGTTTTTTCTTCTTCTTCTGGATAACCTTCCAATTTATGACATAGATTATTGTGTTGATTGACGTTTGGGATATTGGCATGTGCCAGAACTTCTAAAATATCAGTGCGCATCTACTTATTAATGGATTCTTTTCATGCCTCTTGTAGAAAGAAGACTCCCTTGATGACACACTGAGTTCCAGGCATAAAGTCAAGGAGCTTTCAGTAATAGATGGTCGGAGGGCTCAGAACTGCAATATTCTGCTCTCAAGGTATCACTAATGCATTTCCCTTCTTTTGTAAGAACAAGTCCTCCTGAGCCTTTCTATGTAAGACCTTCTCTGAAAGATCGAAAGTCTCTTTGATGGCCATGCCTCTTTGGTGCTCATTTTCTTTTATAGAGACGGACAGCGTTCTATACGTTATATATCTGCCTATAGCAAGATTAGATAGATTCATGGTGGTTGCAACTCCCAGTGGCCACAAATGGGAAATGAAAAGAAATTGATTACTAGAGGGTCTAAAGTGGAGTCAACCCAGAAAGGAACTCCACTGTGGAGGTCTTCTGGCATCCATTGCAGTCTGTTCAAAAAGTGGCTCAAAAAGGTATATTTTGGAACAGCTTTATCCCTAAAAAGGAGATTGCACTGTATGTAGAAAAAACAGCAGGTATTGAAGAGAGTCTGTACAATTGCAAATTCAGATTTTTTAAACGTAAAAAAAAATGCAGACAATAGCCAAAGAGATGTAATTTGGGCTGCTGCACAGATCTTTAGACTTCAGTTATAATTCTCTACATGGTACCACCCAATTCAAAAAATTGTGCTTCTGAATTGCAGAAAGTATGTATGTATTCAAACAATGTATGTTTGACTGACCACTGTGTAAAAGTTTTGTCTTCCACCTACCCCAGTAATCCTCCAATATATAATTGTGTTCTCAGTATCCATGTGTTTAAATGCTTCAATTACTTTAAGTAGTGATTGCCATCCTTGCACCCAGAATTGATTCAATGCACAATCCAGAGCAAAGCAGCACCCAGAATTGAAGGCAGCCAAATTAGAGTTTAATTGGAATCCACTATTCTAGCCACCATCACTGTGCATAAATTTTCTCCCTCTCTGCCTGTTAAAAATGTGTTGACCTGCAGCCACCATACTGTTTTCAGAGGAGATCAGCAGGAATTATTTGCAGTGGGGATGGTGTAGAGAGGGCGACGCTAATGCCATTGTGTTTCTTCCACGCTAGCCTACCTGACAGAGGCTATGAGGATAAATTGGAGTTTGAGATTCATATATTGTGAATAAGCCAATTCTACATATTTTCATCTGGGAGGACCATGTGAAATATCTAGACAATTACAGTTGAAATACACTGTAACTGTTTTTCTTCTTGCACTGTTGAATTAAGGAAAGATTTTACACATGATCATCAGGCCAGCTCTTTATTTATTCTGCACATTTATAAAGCAAACCAGATATTGTTGGCACGCATCTCTGAAAAGTTCAGCCTTGCTAGATATTTTATCTCTTTCTGCCTTGATCTCTAGCTCTGGGAAAAATGGTTGGACAGTGAGGTCATATTAGATTTCTTCTCGAACTAGGAAATATTTTTGGTTTTCCACCCTCCCACCTCTTTCTTATGAATGTAATATGTCCATATATGGTTTTGCACTTTGGGATTGATTCTTAAACTGTACCGAACAAACCTAGACATTGTTCTTTGCACCTGAGTTAGATGTGCTCATGTTAGCTCTCATCCTTCACTGGCTTTATAAGTCCTATTGAGGATCATTGGCAGCATACTCTGAATACCGGCTGTGAGTGCTATCCCCTTGATTTATAAACTTCCCAAAAGGATCTCTTTGGCCATTGGGAGAAACATGATGCTGGATTAGATAAAAGTAGTTTGATCCAGCACTGTTTTTCTCATGGAAATGGTGGTGGTCAGGCTTAGCAACACTCTTTAATTAATTGCATCTTCCTTAATTTCAGTGTGTTTAAGATCCAGTTTTCAAATCTTCATTTGTTTCATGTGCTTCCACTATTCCAGAATCTAAAATAGCATCCCTGAACTTGGGCAGCTTAGATTCCAGGCATCTCAGCTAAATCCATTTCAGAGTGGCAATATTGATTGTTTCCCCGGATGCTTTCTCAGAGGAAGCTCAAAATGCCTGTGCTTCATTTCATTCAGTTTTCAGGCCATCTCCCACCCAACTCTCTGATTAGAAATTCTCTCCAAGCCATTTTACCATTCCGGCTTTCTCATGGAAATGGAGCATCCTGTGACTTTGACCTTCTTCACACACACATGAAACTTCCTGGATTCACTTTTCCTCTCTCTCTCTCTCTCTCCCTCTTCTCAGCCGATGAGAGCACTGCTTTCCATAAAGTTAAAGACAACAGTGTTGCCACTGAAAAGGGTATTGAAAAGTCAGAGTGGGTAGATTTGCCATGCCCAGATTTGATGTACTGGAGCCAGCTCAGGAGAGCCGATGGTTAAATATCCTGGAATTCCCAGCTGAGACATGATGCCTAGTCCTCCCTCCCTCAGCTGTTTGGTAGCTATCCATGCAGTGCAGCAGTGGCAGTAGAGCCAGTTGTTATGCCTTTATCAGCACACCACTGGCTACACCTAAGCCTTTTTCCTGGCACAGGCATATGCTTCTCATATCGAAGCATAACTAGTCAGCACCTGGTGCTTTCCCTTTCTTCCAGATATAATTCTTTCCAGACCCTAAATAGCTGATCAGTTTTTAAAGTTGCTCTGCAACACAGATTTATCCAGTTTCTTAATAAGTTACTACCTAGGAAAATATTACTTTCCTTTTATATATCTGTCAAAGGTCTTTCTGCACTGGCTTGTCTCTGGTTGCAAAACGTTCCCCACCCCAAAAGTGTATTCTGAACCTGTTAAAGTTATGCACCCTCCCTTCTGTTTTAACCCTCATGAGACTATCTGCTTGTCTCATCGAAGCTAAGCACACCCCTTCAACATCTCTTGCAAGCTGTTGCATCCCATCAACAAGTTTCATCATATAAATCCTTGTGACAGCCAGTGCTATAACTATCTTCCATCTCAGATAGTCTGTGCTTCGCAACAGCTGCCAACAACGATAATTACTGTAGTTTTCTAGACAGGCCTACTGCTTTTGCTGGCCTCCTTCCCCCTGGATTGTCAAAGAAGAGATTTTCCTATCTCCCTCCCCATCCCCTCCTCTAAATGTTCTCAAGGGGCATCTTCATGCAGGGTTTGTGTATATCTTTGTTTTTCCAGGCCTAGAGTGTGAGGACCAAACACCTCCCATACATAAAAACCCCAAGACAGTCTTGCTGACACAGCAATGATTCTTTGCAAGTCCATAGAGCAGGCAGGCTCCAGAGTCCACTCCTTGGAGAGAAATACAGAATCTCTTGCAAAATATTCATTTCCCTAATTCATTATTCATTTCACTGCCAAGGGCAGACTCCAAGTTTCCGCTCTCCACTCTGTCACACATACACATAGATCACTATAAGTTTGTTAATGCTTATTTATTAACTAACCAAAATGGAAAATCAATCCAATTAAAAGCAGCATAAAGGTAACATTTAGAAATGTAGCAAATTTTACAGTATTGAGATAGACGGACAGACAGACAGACAGACATTCCAAGATCTGCTGCAAGATAGATAAAAAAAAACCAGGCAAAATAACCAGAGAATTGTTTAATTCATTAAATTAAGAATGTGCTCACTAATCATGGTGTGTTTAATTTCTTGCCTGAATTTTGAAACAGTCATATAACTTAGATAGCTGTAATTTCTGTTCATATTAGCATTAATACCTAAGAATGAGAGCTATAAATAAAAGTCACCCCTGCACTGATCCCCATCAGAAATAATGTAAAAGAGGGGATAAAATGGTTGTGTTTTAAGGATACCACTGGCAAACCCCCACAGTTACATCAGCTGAGATGAAACTCTACAACAATTAAGAAACACCTCTTGCTGTGCTCACTGTTGTTAGCACAGTAGTGAAAAAAGCCACTTAGGCTAAAGGTACAGAGAAACTGTATCAAAGGATTCACCACTTCTAACCTTGCTAAATCTCTGAAGCGAGATGATGGATCTTCCGATTACAAGCAGTCCACTAACTCTATCCACTAATGCCTAACTTTGGATCAAGACATCTCTCCCAAAAGAGTTCCGTGTTGAGCCACAGTTGGAAACAGTAGTAAATAGGATGTGAGAACATATTCACGAGTGAGGCATTTTGTACATGCTGTTTGTAAATTGTTCTTATATAGAAATAAACTTTGTGAAGCTGGTTTCTTAACAGAATAACAGAGTTGGAAGGGATCTTGGAGATTTTCTAATTCAAACCCCTGCTCAAGCAGGAGACCCTATGCCAGTGGTGACGAACCTATGGCACGCGTGCCAGAGGCGGCACTCAGAGCCCTCTCTGTGGGTACGCGTGCCATGCCCCAGAGATGGCAACCGTCCCTCTTCAACCAGCCACCCGCTAACTCGCCGAGGTCCCACATGGCCAGATGCATCCCAGCATGACTGGTTTCCCTCCCCCCTCCCTCTCCTTTTCCCGGGCACGACCCACTGCATCACCTTCTCAGCTGTCAGCCGTCCGTCCAGCTCAGAGGTGGCTTCTCTGAACTGCTGGCGGCAGGCTGCAGAGCCCCAGAGTGCACTGGTTGAGGGGCCGGAAGGCTGTGGCTGCTGATGGACACTGTCAGCCCCCATGCGCTCACTGGCCTCTGTGTGCGCGGGCCGATGGTGTCAGGCAGCAGATGCCCTGCCTCGCCTTGCCCTGCGACAATGGCACCTCCACCCTGCCTCGCCTTACCCCGCAGGATGAGCCTCCTACCCACTGCCCCACCTGCCAGAGACCCCCTGGATCTCTCCCAACCCTGCCCGGCCCCCACAGGCGTCCCTCCCCACAAGCAACATCAAGGTGACCACACCCACCTTGGCCACACCTACCCAGTTTACCATGACCACCACAGCCACACCCACCCAGTGGGCCACGCCCACCTGGCACCCGGCGATAAATAAGTGGGTTTGGGGTTGCAGTTTGGGCACTCGGTCTCTAAAAGGTTCGCCATCACTGCCCTATGCTATTTCAGACAAGTGGTTGTCCAGTCTCTTCTTATTCTCCAGTCCCTGATTTAAGAGCCTTGCCTGCTTGAAGAAACATCTCTCTCTTTCTTCTTCCAATGGGACATTTGTAATTTTTAAATTGCACAAATCACCTGTTGTTATGTACAGAGAAAAGCACCAAGCAAAATTCATAGAAAGCTGTGCGAAACAAAGTATTCATGCATGGTGTAAATAATTAAATATGAAGTTTATATATAATATAATATTTGGTGCAGTGATTAAAGTGCTAGACCAAAAGTCAGAAGACTGTAAGGGCTAGTCCTCCCAACTAGGTGACTTTGGGTTAGTTGTTTTCCCTCATCCCAACTCACTTCACAAGATTGTTGTTCTAGGTGAAATAGGAGGAGGGAGAATTATGTACCCTGACTGGAATTCTATAAAATAAAGTTGGGATGTATAACGAATAACAAAAATAATAAAACGATTAAGGAGAGGAACACAAGTTTCTTTTAAAAGTCAGCTGGACTCTCTCAGAAAAAAAAGTCACCTGGACTCTCAAAAAGTCTAGTGCGCATGCATTTAGTACATTCCATGTTTCTCCAACTGATACTTCAATTTTAGTGTTTGATATTATATTCTGGATGAAATGGGAGCTGAGGTTATAATACAAGCCATTCTGCTTATAAGTTCCTTACCAACCTTTCGTAGTCAGTCCAAAAGAAAGTAGGAGATGGAGAGCTGGTTCAACTTCATTGCCCTCCAGCCTCTTTCCTGGGCAACATATTAGAAATCTTACCTTTCCACCACTTGTTTTGAATTCCTGCTGTTGTTTTTTGCTTATCTTTTTCTACTTGCCTCCAGAAGTTTTTAAAAAGAGATTGGACAACAATTTGTCTGAAATGATATGAGCAGGGGGTTGGACTAGAAGACCTCAAAGGTCCCTTCTAACTCTGATATTCTGTTATTCCATTGATCAGTCTTTTAGGCCAGGGGTCTTCAAATTTGGCCCTTTTATGACTTGTGGACTTCAACTCCCAGAATTCCTCAGCCAGCATGCCTGGCTGAGGAATTTTGGGAGTTGAAGTCCACAAGTCATAAAAGGGCCAAGTTTGAAGACCCCTGTTTTAGGCTGTGATTTTCAAGAAGCTCAGATGAAGGGCTTCAGGTGTGTCAAGAGCTCCAAACTTGATTTGACTCAGGACATGCCCCTCCCTGTTGATTTAAAATTAGTCTGTTTACATTGGTTTGCCCTGAAGGCAATTTCTCATGTGGGTGAATGCATGAGAAGAGATATATAGGCAACCCAGCCCTATAACAACCCATAGTTTATGAGTAACCTATGATGTCAATACCTTTCTAGTCTCTAATAGTCAACTTTTTATGTTACTGTTTTTATTGAGTTGGGTACTTTCCTGGCCGACTAACATGCTTATGTAACAACGTTCTGTTGTATTGCCTTTCCAGGCTTAAACTATCAAATGATGAAATTAAACGTGCAATTTTAACAATGGATGAACAGGAGGACCTGCCAAAGGATATGCTTGAACAGGTGAGTACAGAAGGTGTTCAGTTCTTGACAGAAATGTTAAAAATGCAAGTCCAGAATTCACCATCCGGCATCTCTGCTCCCACTCTTCCAGGGCCGTTGGGTTTTTTTTTCTCCTCCTGATCAATGCAAGTAGAATAATTTAGCTGTGAACTTTAAAGAAGGAACGAGGAGATGTGAAATGGTTGCTCAGCCTTAAGAAAGTAAAAAATGTGAGAAAGAGACACAAAAGAGCTCCACCTTAACCTTGTTGTGTTATTTAGCAGCTTTCAAGAAGCATGTCTTTTGAAGAAAAATTAGAAAGTGTAGGAAAGAAGTCTCCTTTGATGCTATCTGTGAATGATCCTCCATGCCACACACACACACACCATATTCATAGACTGCTATAGGCAGAGTTGCAGCTGATAAGTTCTATCCCAGCTGAGGAGTCAAATGGGGTGAAGAAAAATCACCCCACCTTAGCAGGTGACTAACCTGATCTGCCTGGAATGAAATCTCTGCTTTTGGCAGTTCATTCTGTATTGAAGTTTCACTGGGAAGATGGGAACTTGATCTACCTCAACATAATCTTTTTAAGACATCTTTTTAAGACAGTTTTGTTGTACATTGCCTAGAATCAGTTGCTTTGTGAGATGGGTGGCTATATAAATTAGATCAGGGGTGTCAAACTCGCAACGTCACGTGACGTATCGCAACTTTTTTGCCATTGCCAGCAATGGGGTGGGCGTGGTTTTGCTATGATGCATCTGGCCCGCGGGCCAGCAGTTTGACACCTCTGAATTAGATAGATGGATAAATAAATAATTCAAGCCCAAGTGTAACTCTCATCCTTTAAATGGATGTTACCTCTTGACTCATGTAGTCCTACTCAGCCTTTCTACATAGCCTATGGTGCTCAAATGAACCCTAATCACTGAATCCAATTGCCCGCTTGGTTAGCCATTAGCTGGCTGGGAGGGAGGGAGGCAGCCAGGGAGGCAGCCAGGCAGGCATGTAAGATTACTTGTATCCAGGGAAATAGCAATGGGACTCTTCATGATGGAACCCTCCTCCATCATTCCCACTCAAAATGCAGGTAATTCTCACTTGATCACATTTCAGATGATTGGCTACTGGCTCACATATACAACTGGTCACAGCATACCATGGTAATTGCAGCAGCAGAAAATGGCAAAAAGATGCCCTTTGGATATGCTGGATTTGCTTAATGACCATGCTTAACAACCATGGTAACTCACTTAATGAACATTGTAAAATCGAGTCAGGTCACATAGTGACCTGCTTAATGACTGCAATGACTTACGTCCACAATTCTGGGCTCTATTGTCATAAATCGAGAACTATCTGTACTGTTGGTACTGTGAGGGAGATGGGCAGTTAAGAAATTTGAGATAGATATACATACACATACACGTATACATAGTGCTCTCCCTAATTATTCTTAAAAGTGGAACAGGTATCTTAACAACCCCATACATTGCAAGCTCATCCATCTATGTTCCCAGGTCACCAATGAGAATTCTCCGCTAAAAATTTTTTTCTTACCCACCTCCTCAGTAGAAAATCTTGAAGCCTACACAGCTGTGCTTTTTCTTGTTCTGTAAGAAGTTGAATTCCTGAGAGAAGATTGTTCATCTAAAATACCCATTTTTCTTTTTTAGCTTTTAAAATTTGTTCCTGAAAAAGCTGACATCGATCTTCTGGAAGAACACAAGCACGAGTTGGATCGGATGGCCAAAGCTGACAGATTTCTCTTTGAAATGAGCAGGTGATTTTGCCAGCTGCTTTCCCTTCTACCATTGTTGCTGTCTGCACCAAAAACAGGGACTCAATAACCAGGGGAATGTGTAGAAAGGAGATCTGTTTTCCTAGTCACATAGTGTTGAAGTGTTGAAGAAGAATCTGAACTACAAAATTACAACCTGGGCTTTTTATACTGCTGAAATTGGTATTCTAGTATAGTGAGATTGATTTGGTTGATGTAATTATTACTGCGAGGGAGGAAAGAACAGAAAAGAACAGAAAAGAACATGGAAAGGCATGCTTCACTTGTATTAAGGATTTGAGAAAAGGGCCACAGGAAGCTTTGGGAGATAGAGCTCTTTAAAGAGCTTACAGGCTAAAGATTTTCCATTGTTAGTTTAATTTCAATGTATTTTCTTATGGAATCATGTTGATTTGTAAACCACTTTTGCCTTGCCGTATGCAGTGGGAATACAGAGTACAGGACCGCCTTCTCTAATCTGATGGCTTCAAGTTGCATTCCAAGTTTTCACCATGTTATTTTAGGAACTGTAAGTTGAATTGAAGGACATCAGATTTTATGGAGCTTGAAAGTCACCGAATAAGTAGTTGATGATAATCTCTGCAGATTATTGCTCTGACTTTCCAGAAGGCAACTGTGCAGATTAACCTGAGACATGTCATTTTTCTTCCAACTTTTACTAACCTTGAGAAACATAGCTCTTTTACTATTTTATTCCTTTTTCTTGTAGGATAAATCATTACCAGCAAAGGCTGCAGTCCTTATATTTTAAGAAGAAGTTTGCTGAGAGAGTTGCTGAAGTTAAACCAAAAGTTGAAGGTAAAGTATGGGCTCAGGGTAATTGTTTTGTGAATCAGAGTTTGATGAAACTTAAAATGAAAACACTCAAGGAAGCCAACTTCTTTTGAACTGAATCCAAGTGCAAGGAACCTTCCTATTATATTTGAAATAAATATTTGAAACAAGGGAAATCTTTTAAATTTTGTTTTAAATTTTGAAGAAAACAGTGGTGACAAGGGACGGGGATGGAATATCATGCTAGTGAAAATAGACTGTGACCTTAAATCATAAATATTTTAATTTGATGAATTATTAAAGGATTAATGCCATTGGTGAGGAGAACACCAAATAGTTGAGATGTTCTATGAATTGTTCATAGAATAGGAATTTTGTATGTCTAGTGTAATGAAAAGAAAGACTAGGGGTGACATGATAGCAGTGTTCCAATATCTGAGGGGCTGCCACAAAGAAGACAGGGTCAATCTATTCTCCAAAGCCCCAGAAGGCAGGACAAGAAGCAACGGATGGAAACTAATCAAGGAGAGAAGCAACCTAGAATTAAGTACACTTTAACACTTTTTTTTAATAGTACTTTTCAATCTGTCGTACGTGTACCACCTGCCAGATGCCGAAGTACCACCATTGGTATGCGTACCACAGGTTGAAAAAGCACCAGACTAGAAGACCTCCAAGGTACTTTCCAACTATGTTATTCTGTTCTAGGATCTAAAACACATGTGTCAAAATTATCACACAGACTAGTCAAAGTGAATTTTTTAAATGGTCATTTTTATTAGCAAACCTTCTAAGTCTCTTCACCTTCTTTTCTAACTTGGTTGTTTTATAAGGAGTTATTTGAATGACATTTGTAATTTTCATTTTTTTTTAATTGTTATTTTTTTTCCTTTCTTGTCAACTCTGTGATCATTTCTTGGGTAACTTCCTTTCTGTTTGTGAAATTCCAGCTGCTTTGTAAATCATTCCATTAAACACATATTAATGCTATCTAGTCGCCATCATATAGTCTGACCAGATCTTCTTCTATTTGCCCTTTCTAGCAATTCAAACTGCTTCCATCCAAGTATTCCAGAGCAAAAGTCTGAAGCAGCTGCTGGAAGTGGTTTTGGCTTTCGGCAACTACATGAACAAGGGCCAGAGAGGGAATGCTTATGGCTTTAAAATTTCTAGCCTGAACAAGATTGCAGATACCAAATCCAGCATTGACAAGTAAGCAGCTTTAAGCATGTGCTCATTTTCTGGGGGAGGAGGGGGTGTTAGATTAGGTTCCTTTTGGGGAGCAATAAAAATAATAATAACCTCCTTACATTATATAGAAGCATGTGGTTTATGCCGTTCTTGCCCAATTGTTGCTGGGCCAAAGGCCATTCTTTCCATCTATCTATCCATCCATCAGTTGTATGACTCCATGACTCCTGGTATTTTACAATAATAAAAATCGAACATTGTAAAATTTAGGAAAACAAAGTACAAATATACAGTAGCACCAAATCTCACTGAGGAACATCACATTTTGGAAGCCGTGAAGAACAACTCCATCTAGGCAGCTTCTCAAAAGTCTACCAAAACTGTCTGATTTTAAGATGTGGAACATCAGTCTGACTTCAAGAAGGAAGTGATTCTATGAATCACAACACAGAAAAGCACTATTTCTGAGCCCCTGCAAATCATCTTTGTTGTCAGTCAGGAATCCTTAATATCCCCAACCAAGACAAACAAATGAGTCAGGAATTAATCCTGCACATTCCTAGGAATGAAACCATTTGGGCTTGAAAAGTTAAAACATTTTTAATTGTGATGTATCTGGGCCTGATGGAAGCCAGTGTAGTTCCCGCAATACATATGTTCAATTAATCAACTAAAACAATAACAATAGTAAAAAATAAAAATAAAAGACAGAACAATACATTGTGATTGATGGTGGATTAACAGTTAAAGTTGGCCTAATTTTACATGCTGCATAGCAGAATTTGACCACATTCAGAAAAACTACTTCATACTGATCTGATAACGGTAGTTGCACATAGAAAAGATAGGTATTTCCCAGATATTTTATTAAGTAAGGTGTTATGAATTGAGTCCCTGAATCCTTATATAATATGCAGTATAGCGAAACGAGCTATAGTTTCGATGGCCCCTTGTCCACAGGGGCACAGTCTTAGCTCATATGTTATTTTTTTGTGTCGGCCAACCAAAACTGCTATGAGAAGAGTGTCGCAACACGCTACGGTTAATGCCCTTCAGATTTTGGGGACAGTTATTTGATATAAATATCTCGTTGTTTTAAAGGGGAGAGTTCAACTGCTCAAATAAATATTTTGGGAAGAGTAGCCTAATCTTGTCATATGTTATATGGCTATAACTACTCTCAGTCACCATAATGCAACCTCTTGCATTCTGCACCAATTTTAGTCTCCAAGAGTCTTAAAAGAGAGACTCGTGTAAAACAAGTTATGGTAGGCTATCCTAGTAGTAATGGGAGCATAGGTTACTACCATTATGTCCTCTTGCTCCATGTAAGGTCACAACTGGCATATCAACCAAAATCAGATGAAGGTCTCCTGGCCACAGTTTTCTTTTACTCTTTCAGCAGTAACTGTTAATTCAGGAGGACACTTGGTTACAGACCTCATCTTTCAAGGAGATTACCATGTAGTCCAGCATAATAATCAGAATGGATAGAACAAGATCCAGACCATCATAGCTTTCAAGCATCTGGTCAAATGTTCCATATTTCCAGCTCTGTCTAGGATGGGGAGTTACAGAGTGGTACATTTAGTATATTGATAATACCTCATCCTATGGATGACATCTTCCAGTGATCTCATATTAGATGTTAACAGTAGAAACACAAGATCCACAGAGAACAGAGTTAAATTTCCTTCAGTTCTACTGTTACTACTTTAGAATGTAACTACTGTAGAACAATGCCTCTTATCCCTAACATGCATAGTTGGTCCAGGAGAATATCATGGTCAATAGGGTCAAATACTGATAGAACATTTGTAGCTCAGGTTGAACTGTGGAGTCCTTGCTGCTCTCTGAGCTTGATGGTTTTCTTGTAGAAGTTTCATTACCAAACTAGGTAACATCATCAGTGATAGTAGGGAATGCAGTTTGCAGAGAGCACCAAGGACTCCAGAGAATCAAATGCCATGAGACAATTAGTCAGGAACAATAACTGATAAGATCCTTAGTTCATCCACCCGAGTGGCCAATTCTGTTTCAATTCCATGCATATGCCTGTACTGTGTCTTAAAAAAATCTGGATAATCTGCTTCTTCTAGAGCACACTGCAGTTGAAGCTGCATTACCTTGACAAGAACTTTCCCCAAAAAGGAGAAGATTGGGGAGAAGATTATTATTATCTAATAAAGCTGGATTTATTTTAAAAAAAAGTCTCCTCAGAAGGGGGAGCACAGGGCCTCCTTTAAAGCAGCCAGAATACTCTCTCCCCCAAAGAAGTACTAACAACCTCTTAGTTCTGGCACACACACTCAGCCACATAGAGGATCCAGGAAGGACAGTTTTGTGCTGGATAGCATTGTCTTGTCCACAAACCAGAATGAACCTCAGATAACAGTAAAATTTCCCCCTTCACCACGGCATAAGAAATCAAGTTCTACAGATAGTATAGTGACCAGGCAGTAGATCTTCCTGTTCCTCCCTCCCCAATAGGGACTGAAGAAGCTTAATGAAGGCAGCTAGACGACAACCCTAATACAATATGGATGGAGACATTTTTAGCATTCATGAGAGGCAAAGAATTGTGTGAGGAAGGCAGCTTTTTGCTTGGAAAGAGCTGAAGCATAAATACTTCTGTGACATATGATGTTTGAACCCACGTTTTGAATGTCTGTAAAATTTGATGTAGGCAAATTCTCTTGCCACTGAATGTAGCACTGGCCACCAGTCTCGTTAGTTTTAAAACAGAATTAGAAAAATTCATGGAGGACAGAGCTATCAGTAGTTACTATTCTTAACAACTATGTGCTGCCCTCTGACACAGATAGCATATCTCAGATACAAACTATTGAGAAGCAAGTATTTTGTTGTCCAGAATGGACCTGGTTGATCATTGTGTGTTATCACAGTATTGAAACCTTTACCTGAACTCTGGAAAGGTATAGCTATTTTCTTTGGGGTGAATTAAATGTCACCTACTTTCTCTTTGTTGAAAAGTAGTGTTCATGTTATTATTCGTTGTCTTGTCTTTATCACAGGAACATTACCTTGCTGCACTATCTCATCACAATCATAGAAAAAAAATATCCCAAAGTATTCAGTCTACATGAAGAATTAAAAGATGTCCCTAGAGCTGCCAAAGTAAAGTAAGTGTGCACTTAGGAAACTGGTATTACTGCTAATTTCTTTGTGTGAACTTAGGTATAGCAAAAAATGTTCTCAGGTTCAAGAAGAGTAAGTAGCAAAAAAAAAAAAAGTGTTTTTCAGATTGGGTCAATTCACAGAAGGGCTGCTAGGACTGGTTTTAGAATACATAAAAAATTGCAGAGTAGAAATTGTCCCAACCTTCCAGAGTACTTTTACTTTCAGAAAGAGTGTTTCTATTTTACATTGGTAAACGAGTAGTGCCAGTTTTAACCTCAAGGCTGCCTTCATCAACATGTGCCAGTGCTAAATTGCTATAGATAAGATGCTAACCTAAAAATAAGAGTCTTTTTTTCCCTCCAAAGGAAAGTCAGTACGGATGGTGTCAGAGCTACATTATAAAATTTTGCTACGGTAGGAACAGCTTGAAAATTTAATGTCTTTCCTTTATTTCTGGCAGTATGACTGAACTGGAGAAGGAAATTGGCAACTTGAGGAGTGGGCTCAGGGCAGTGGAGACAGTAAGTGTTGCTTATCCATTTAAAGGTTCCCTACTTTTATTTCAAGACAGGCCATGTGTGTGGGTGTCTTGAGCATGTGTTAGCATTAATTCTTGGAGAGAGGGGGAGAAACAGGTGAAGCAGTTTTTATCTCTTGTCTAAGAGAATTGGTTTCTCTTTCCTGTCCCACATCTTGTTACTTATTATTACAGTTTTATAGCTCTGTTAATGACCTCAGTAGCTTTTTTGCTTACTTGCTTTCATCATGAGTGTTTTTGTTTTTTGTTTTTAAAAAGTTTGGCCTTGATAGTTCTGACAGCACAGAGATAGTTTTGAAATGTTTGGAAGCCCATGTGGCAGTGAGGTCTACAGCTGCTTTCAATCAACTTTAATCAGCAAAGCCAACCACAAACCTTTGTTCCAATATGTCCTTAACACATATATATCTCCCCCATCTCAGAGACATTTGGACATTTTGAAAAGGGGTAGTGCGTAAACAGTCGGAATTGCCTCCAAAAATTGGGCTGAAGGGAATTGAGTTGAGATCAGTAGGCCGAGGTTCCTCTGAAAGTATATCAGTTTTATGTTACCATAAATGTTGGCAAAAATAAGAATGAGTTAATATGACTCATGATAGTAAGGGTTATTTGAAGGTCTAACAGCAGCATGGAATGGGTCATATATAAGGTGCACATGAAGATGTATGCTGAGATAGGCAATCCTTTGATGGACACAGACAGTGCCTGAAATATTTGGATGGCTGCTATGCAAGGAGAAGATTGCATGGCATACAGTACATGATTAAAAGCAGAATTTGTCTTCAAGGATTGAACCCTAAGAGCTTTTAAAAGGGAGGAGGTGTTCTTAAAAAAATACTTGAATGATATTGTTTGAAAAACTCACAGGAGACTGCCTTTAGAATGATGGTCCGGTGTGCTGGAGGCTGCTCATACCAGCATGCTAGAACCAATTGTCAAATTTTCAAGAATGCTACGAGTTCCGGTTGAGAGCAAAGCTGAACTGCAATACCTAGCATACCAGTCAGCGGTTTGGCAGCTAGCAGCACTGGGCAATGGACTTGGCAGAGCTGGCTGTTATTATACATTTATTAGCATATCACTGAATGATGGACATAGATGAAACAGAAAAGCCAAAATTTCATATGGAAAAACAAGTTCACAGAATAATGATGATCATTTTTTTAATAAATATTTTATTAATTTTCTATTTTTACAATCAAGTGCCTAATTAAACAACGTGATGACTGAGTCCATTAGTAATTCCGTGGTACATGTAAGCTTCTTCAAACTTAATCCAATATTACACCCTTCAGTACATCCTCTCTTCTTCTGGTAATAGACATTTTTCCACACTAAGCAAATACAATTCTTATTATTGTAAGTAAATATACAATTGCCTATCAACATTTGTTATATTTTTCTAAAGGTGTCGATAATATCAGTTTACAATATCTTTTATCCAAAGCATATCTCAATTGCGTTTGCATTCAATATCCATTTATTCAGTCTATATCCTATTTTTCCTTTTTTCAATTCTAATTCCCCGTCCGTGTTCAAAATATCCCAATCATTTATAATTTCAAAACAAGTTATATTTGGGTAACCAAAAGTTTCCCCTATTCAAAATTCTTAACATATTCTTATTTCCCTTTTCATACCAAGATATGATATTCTGATTACAAATCCTATCTATCTAGTTATAATAATACTTCTATTTCTAGCAATCTGTTCTTAACCATATTCAAACATCTAATTGATAATGTAACATCCCCTCTAACAAGTCAAAGCTTCTGTTTCTTTTAGTCTTACTCTAGCTTTCTTCCTTTGCCAACTAACTTTCCAAGTCAGTGCATTTGGATTGTCCAATAATTCTTCCTCTATTTTTGTATATATTATTTGAGTCAAGAAAAGCAATTTAGTTAAAGTATTTTTGGAAGAACTGGCCCGTTGATATTCATTAAACATGATGATTCATTAAACATAATGATGATCATTAATGTACTATAAAGATTATGTTATATGGACCTTTGACCCTCTGATTGGCTCAACTGATGGACAATTTAGGCTGTATCTTGTATCTCCTGTGCAAGTAGAGGGATAAGAGCTTCAAAATGCATTGTCTCATGATCAGGCTCGCACTGCAAGTGGGGGCCAATCTAAACTCTTATCAGGAAATAGAGTTTAGATTGGCCCCCACTTGCAGTGCGAGCCTGATCATGAGACAATGCATTTTGAAGCTCTTATCCCTCTACTTGCACAGGAGATACGTACATGGTTATATTTATAGCAGAATGAATATCCAGCTGCACAAAGGCACTAACACATTGGTAAATAAGGAATTCCAAGGCAGAAGATGCTGCCATTCTTCTCAAAATAACATTGCCTTTCTTATATATGTCTTACCAATATAATTGCACAACCTCCAAGGCTTTGCTCGCCTCTGTCAGTGTCCACCCACCAGGATCAGAGGCTTCTTCATAGTGGCATCAGTTCTATGGAATATCTTCCTTTGAAAGGGTCCCATCATTACATGATTTCTCAGAGAGCTTTTTATTAGCCAGGTTTATTTTTATAGAGTCAATCTGATAGTTGACCTTTGTGCTATAATTTAAACTGGTTGTAGAGGAAATGATTGGCCAGTTTGGACTAGTGGTTAAGGCATCAGGCTAGAAAGCAGGAGATTGTGACTTCAAGTCCCACCTTAGCCACAAAAGCCCGCTGGGTGACTTTGGACTGCCAAAGTCACTCTCAGGCCAACATATCTCACAGGGTTGCAGTTGTGGGGGAAAAGGAGGAAGAAGGAGTGTTGGATATGTTGTATATTTCCTGCTTTGTTGCTTTTTATTTAACAGACAGATGAAAGATGAAATATGCTTAACAAAAATGAAGAACTGGAGAGTTCTCCCTCCATAACTCCTTGTATTCAGTTCCTTAACACTTATCCAGAACCACAGTATTCGGCCAATCTTATCCATAGTTAATGTCAGCCGGGATTTGTTCAACTAAAAGCTACTGGGAAGACAGATAATTTATTTGGCTGGCTAACCCAACTGAACAGCCTGTTTCCCACATGAGTGCAGTATTTATGCATTTTTCATATTACATCATCAGCAATAATTCTCATTATTGGGGGTCTTGGACATGAGCTGTTTTGGGATTTCTAAATTTCAATCATTATCTGGGATTATGACTACTTCTGTCCAGAGTAACATGAAATTGTTTCTCTAAAGGAACTGGAATACCAAAAATCGCAGCCTTCCAATCCAGAGGACAAGTTTGTTTCTGTGGTTAGCCAATTCATCACTTTGGCCAGCTTCAGCTTCTCAGACGTGGAAGATCTTCTAGCAGAAGCCAAAGAACTGGTAAGAAATAATTATTACAGGTTAGAAGTATGCAGCATCTGATCTGATACAGACTGCAACTGACAGATACAGAGATGATACTCACACTGGATCCAAAGCACTCTCTCATCTCCTTCAGATCCAAACATTGCACATCCTTATTATAGATCTCGGCTAATCCAGAACTTTATGGGGTTTTTTTTTAATGCTATGCCTTGAATTTTGACTATTGTTCAATGTATTTCTCTTTTATATAATCAGTTTAACTGAGGTTGAGAAGGTATGAATGGTCTGAAGCCACACCTTGGGTCTGGGACCTTTCGCTCCCAAAGCTCCTCTCAGTATAGACCAGGCTTTACAAACTCTTTTCAAATGAGGGACATTTTGGACCTTAGGGCAGCAAAGATGGGTAAAGCCAACCCAGAAACTGCAACTAAAGTACCTACTTCTCATGGATTTAATCATTTTCTGTCATATTAAATTGTAAAATTAAATAATTTTAGAAGGGCCATAACTATACCATTAGGGTCTTAGATTTTGCCTATCCCATGAGTCTGTTTATTAGGGTTCTCCATCTCTGTGGCTCAGTAGTTGCTAATGCATGAAGATGCATTCTAATTAAGGAACTCTGCAAGGAGTCCCTCTACATTTTGTCCATCAGAATCAAGTTCTAATTGCAGACAAGTCAGTTAAAGAATATGGTTGGTAAGAGAGAGAAAGAGAAGAAGCTGTCAATCAATCAATAACTTACCTCCAGAAGTTGTGGGTGCTCCAACACTGGAGGTTTTTTATATATATATATAAATATTTTATTAATTTTCTAGTTTTGCAATCATAAATACTTAACAAACAGCGTGTTGTCTGGGTCCATTAGTAATTCAGTGGTACATATTAACTTCCTCAATCTAGATCCAATACTACACCATCCAGTGCTTCCTCTCTTCTTCCAGTGGTATACATTTTTCCACACTAGGCAAATACAATTCTTATTGCTGTTAATACATATACAATTGAATATCAACATCTTTATCACATTTTTCTAATATTATACATAATATCAATAGTGTCAGTTTAAAATATCTTTTCTAACCAAAACACATCTCAATTGCATTTGCACTTAAAATTTGTTCAATCAATATCCTGTTTTTCCCACTTTTATAAGTGGGAAAACATTTCCCATCAATGTTCAAAGTGTCTTTATTGTTTATAGTTTCCTCGTAATAAATTATATTTGGGTAACCAAAAGCTTCCCTTATTCAGACCCTCTTAGCATTTTCATATTTCCCTTCTCATACCAAAATATAATATTCTAGTTGCAGATCCTATCTTTCTAGTTATAATAATACTTTTATTTCTAACAATTATCTATTCTCTTAGCCATGTTCAGACATATATTTAATAATATAATATCCCATCTAATGGGTCAAAATCTCTATTTTTTTCAGTCTTACTCTAGCTTTCTTCCTTTGCCAACTAACTTTCCAAGTCAATGCATTTGAATCAAGTAATTCTTCCTCTATTTTTGTGTATATTGTTTGGAATAAGAAAAACAATTTGATTAAAGTATTTTTGGAAGAACGCTCAGCCCATTAAACATTAAACAGCCTCCCTCCTTCTCCAGTTTTCCACAATTCTCCTAATAGCTTTATCTTCCGTTCGATTAGCTCTTCTTCCTTATCCTCAAATGTGTTCTGAGATCTTGACAAGAAAGATATCTTTTCCATTTCTGGTATTATCGCTACGTCTTCTAATTCTTCGTTTGTTTGAGTCTGTTGCTTCCTTCCTTTAGGTCCTCCATCTTTGGATCCGCTTCCTCTAATTTTCCTTCTATTTTCTGGGTTACTAGTTCTTTCTTTGTAATCATTTTCTGAATTTGTAGGTTTAGATTAGAAAATTGTTCTTTTATCTCCTTTGCGTTATTTTTAGTCTCACCATGAGCTAAGGCAATTGTCTCTTGTATTGATTTCAACATAGAATTTCTTTCTGAGATTCATCAACATTTTCTTGTTGGTATGTCAAGCTGGGGGCTTTGAAGACAAGTGTTAGGGATGGTTTTTTACCATTTAAGGCTAAATATGGAACATCCATTTTGTTTTTGTATGTGGTCTTTATAGTCCAATCTATTTAGGGATTTAAAAAGTTTCAGTCAATTGTCATTTGAACTCCAAATTATCAAGCCAGCCTATCAGTCCATCCTTAAGTCTCCCCTAAACAAATATAAGCAAAATTCAAGTTTTTCTGTCCAATGAAAAACATATCCTTTCTGTCCAGAGAAAAAAAAGCAATTAAAAGTTGTTCATCAATCAAAGGTTTATAATCCAAAGTATTCCATCATCTCAATCAGTAATGCATATTTCTTCTACAGGGAAATAGCTCCACGACACAGCTCTAAAAATCAGTTAGTATTTGTATTCGTGATCCAGGCAGGCCAGTTTCAAAATAGTTTATCGTCTCTGTCAGATAGATAAGCAGCCCAAGAGGGGGTTTTTCCCCCTTTTCCCAGCTGCAATCTTCAAAAGTGAAAGTTTCCAAGGACAACAAAAGTCTTATCTGAGTCTGGGCTTCAAGTTTCTTTTAAGCATAATAGATTGTAGTGCCGTGGTTCACCACTAGATGTCGTTGACGCCGTCTTCCAGCTTTTTAAATCCAAACTTATATTGCAAGCTTTTCAAGTCTTCTTTCTAAAAAAATCTCAAAAGCACTTTTAGTCCCCAAATTTCAAAGCTATATATCTTATTGATTCCAAATTAATCTTGTAATTTTCTCTGTTTTCCCCCAAGCAATTATTTTGCCGCTTTTCTTTTCCTGAGGGAATGGGGTAGAAATTCCCCTTCCCTCTCTCATCGGGGGGGGGGATTCTTTGCTTTGGGCAGTTTTTTCCAGGAAAAAGTCTTAAAAGTCATAAAGAGAGTATAAAGTCTCACCCAGTTCCATCCACGTTGCTCAAAAGTTGCTCGTTAGTGCTTATTTTCTTCGATTGTCAGCAGCTTCTGACTGGCCACACGAATGTAGCCAGTCTTTCCCCCACTGGTTTGGAGGGCTTCCTCAGATCAAATGGAAGGGCCGCTGCCCCTCTTTCTTCGTCGCCTCTCCGGGGCGACTTTCAACCCTTTTTAGGGTCCCCAGTGGGGCGAAATCAAACATGGAAGACAGAGCCCCATCTTCCTGCACCCGTCACGCCACGACGCCTAACCAGAAGTCAACACTGGAGGTTTTTAAGAAGAGATTGGACAACCATTTGTCTGAAGTGGTATAGGGTTTGCTGCTTGAGCAGAGGGTTGGGCTAGAAGACATCCAAGGTCCCTTCCAACTCTGTTATTCTGATATTCTGACAGGCAATAAACATCCAGAGGTTCATACCACATCCTCTTTCTGACTCTCAGCTTTTCCTCAGTAAAATGATTCAGAGCATTAGCTTTATCCCATTCACCAGTTGCGTGGAATAGTTGAATGAAGCCCTTGATACTAACTGCCCAGTGGAAGTCCTGCCAAAATTTTGCTTGCTCAAAGTCACTTCTCTTTAATTCAGCATTTTGTTTCTAAAATAACAAGCCTTTGAAAGCAGGTGTACTTCATTATTCATACCCAACATATATATTTGGTATTTCTTTATTACTGACTTCGTAGAGAGTCCCATCATCATACAACCATATCAAATCAAATCAAACAACCCCCTTCCAAGCAACCCCAATCCAAACAAAATAGAGCAACTATAGCACTCTTCAACAATCAAAAAGCTCTGTGGAAGATCTCCATCTTGATTCTCCTTCAGAAAACTATAAAGGAGGCTGTAAAGTGGACATTTGGTTCCATGGAGTAGGACCATGGCAGGATAATCTTGTTGCTATAATGGGCTCTCTGTTCTCTTCATGTGAGCCAATGTATCAGATGGATACATTGGCATATATGATCTATAGCTACCTAGTTGCCAAACCCTAAAGAATTTCATAGATTACAAACTGCATTTCAAATTGTACTCACAAGCCTATTGGTAGTCAATGCAGTACTTACCATTTCCAGGTAAACCTGTGGGGGTGAATGTTCATTCCTGTGGGCTGAAAAGTTTCTTGTTAAGCAAATTCAGTTTACTTCCCAAAAAAAGCCAAGCGGGGGAGGGTAAATGTCTTTTCCAAAACTTTCCTAGCACATTTGGTTCCACTACTGAAGCATGTGGCAATAATAAATAGCAAATAGGAATGAATCTTCAAAGCAAAGTTGAAAGTACAAGTTTTCACTTTCCCTGTCCATGTATTTGAGGTTTATATCTTTGATATCAAATTCTGGTTTCATTGCCCCTGGGTTAATAAAAGAGGGAGTGGTGGAAACTTGACAATAATGGACATGAAACAAAAACAGAGGTGCAGCTTCTTGGCAATTCCAAAATGGTATGAATAATTCATTACAGAAGAGGCACATTACCAGACTTGGACCAAGGAAGGGTAAGTTGGTGAGGACATGGTGGGTTCAAATACATGAAGATGCCAGAGTTTGAAAGGAGGGAAGGAGATGGTGACTTGGACCATAAAGCAACCTTGTCCTATTGTGAATGGGTGACTTCAGAGAGTAGTTTTTTGAGTTTGTCCAAAACTTTCTTAAGGGCAGGATTCTCTCCTAGATTGTACTAGTAGCACCACTGCAAATAGGGTTTAATAGAAAGATAGGAAGCTGCAGACCGCAGAGGCTTGTTCAGATTGTACAGTGAAAGATACAACATTCAGATGCAGCCCTTGACACCTTCCAACCTAAATAGGTGCAAGAACACCACACTCAAACCATGGGAATTTTATTTACATTACTTTTTCTTCCAAAATAATTAGATCCAGGATCATCTTTATTTCTTAAATTTTGCTTAAGGCCAATAGATATGCTTCCAAAATAAAAATAAGGAGGAGGCAACTCAGTGTTTGTTTATATGTATCCTCTCCCAGCTTCCAAAATGTTAAAAGTAAGATCAGAATTGTTTGGGGGGACAGAGACTAGATAGAGTAGCAATTTACCTCTGCTAAGCTGGTGTTTCATTATTATCTATACTTATGACAATATCAGCTCACAACCTGATAACAAAATGCCACACATATTCCTTGAGTTCCCAAAGATTGTGGATCCCAGACTTGCCATAATGGATTAATTTTTCACAGTTTCTACTGTGCATGGCCTTGTCTGAAGGAAAATATGAAAGAGAATTAAGCTTGGAACTATGATCCTGTTTTTAAACTGATGTTTTCTTAGACTGAAAAAGGATAAATCTGGGAGAATTTTCAAACAGCTTACTAGTTTCTTCCTTTAGTTTATCAAGGCAGTGAAGCATTTTGGAGAAGATTCTGGCAAAACACAACCAGATGAGTTCTTTGGAATTTTTGACCAGTTCCTTCAAGCTGTAAATGAGGCGAAACAAGAAAATGAAAACATGAGGAAGAGGAAGGAAGAAGAAGAGCGACGGGCACGCATGGAAGCTCAGGTACTACAAAAAGAACTTCTACATCCAGTTGCATAGTCTTCCCCAAGTTAGTATCTTCCAAAAGTGTTGAATTTCAACTCTCTTTGCCAGCAGAAGATGCATTGTGTGGCATCCAGACAACATCAGATTACAGAAAACATCTGTAATAACACAGCAAGAGTAGCACGGATAGTTGATCTATTGTTCTCTAGAGCATATTTTCATTTGTTTCCTATATGAAAGTAAGACTACCTTTGCCACTTTTGATTGGGAGCCATGGGGGCTTTCTTTGCTTAGGCCCTTCTGCATGTATGTGGGATCTTCCACTGAGTTTAGCTTGCTCTAATGGGCCTCCTGGTCTGTGAATCTTTAACCAAGTACCTGCCCTCCAACATCACCATTCTGCTCCAACACTTGTTTTCAATCACAGTTCAACAGATGAAGTGTTGTGTACTGTGAGCTTTTTTCTCAGCACGCCCAAAGAGTGACCACTCATCCTGGATTTGAAGCAAGGGCTTTCTGAGAACACATTTATATTTCCAGATAGAACTGAGTTCACCTCATTACTGCATTGGAACATGCAGACTTTCACTAGCTGAACTGTTTTTCACACACATGTAAGACCACATGCAGCTTGTTCTCAGGATTTTCAATAGCTGCAAAGTGGTAATTAAGACTCTTTTTTTCCCTTTTTCCAGCTCAAGGAGCAGCGAGAGAGAGAGCGCAAGGCTAGGAAGGCAAAAGAAAATAGCGAAGAAGGTGGGGAGTTTGATGACCTGGTCTCCGCTTTAAGGTCTGGAGAAGTTTTTGACAAAGACCTTTCTAAATTGAAGCGCAATCGCAAACGCATCACGAATCAGCTGGCAGACGGGAGTCGTGAAAGACCCATCACAAAACTCAACTTTTGAACATCGTCTTCACTTTTTTAGAGTGTTAGTGGGGGGGAAAAAACCTGACCAATAATCTGATAAATCCTGGTCTTTTTTGCCTTCTGCCTTGGTGGTCACACAGTGGCATCTTTCCTCCCCCACCCTGCATGTCTGCGTGAGCGGGTGTTAAAGGAGGCATGTGTGTATATGTGCTGTATATACAAATCTCTTTGGGTGATTGGAGACCAAAAGGGTGTGTGTATGCGTGGACACATTTGTAAGCACGCATGATTGCTACTGCTTTAACGAATGTTCTCTTTCCTATCAATTATAGTGGCATTCCACACACAGCTTCTCCATTTCAAAAGCACAAACATTGGAGAGGGAGACTGATAAGAGGCAGAAACACCCAGGGGGAAATGAGGGAGGCGGAATAGTAACATTTACCTCAGCTTATTGGGTCCTTGATGCCGATTTTGAGGGGAAAATAGGAAGAGATTCACACAGGATGACCTGAGATCGTCTTGACCTGGATGGACCCACCTTGACTGACTCATCACTGCTCGGAGTACAGTGGCAAAAAAGTCCATTAGAAACTCTTTTTGTTCAGCCTGAACTGTATTGCTCGGAAAAATCTATCTTCTGTGTCTGTTATTACCTAAAACTTGAACATCCCTTGTAATTCTTGTGCTGGCCCCCTTTATTCCCTAAACTCTCTTTTTCATTCCTTCCCAGCACTTTTGGACTCCTTGGGGAGCTTTTCATTACTGTAATAATGCACCTATAGAATTAATTTGTTTTCTTATTGAAGACCAATGGGAATTGGGGAGGGGGGGTGCTCTCTCTTTTTGGAAAAAATGGATCCAAGAATCTATGTGTTAATTCTGTTTTGTTTTGATTCCCTGTCCACCAAGACAAACTATATTCTCTGTAAATGTAGGTCAGAAATTACTCTGGGCCAGTTCCGTTTTGTAACAGTTGTCGAATCAGCAGTGATTCCAGAAGAGCCTTGGGGGGGGGGGGTTGGAGCATACCTGCAGATATCGGGCACTATATGTAATCCTCCACACATGCCCACCAAAGTCTTCAGAGCTAAGTTTTTGGTCAAGCAGTACCAGGAGCGGACCAAGTGAATGTAGTGCCTCGGGTTTTTTTTAGAGTTTAACTGAGAACTGCTGCCATAAAAATAAAGGTGGTTCTTACTAAGCAGCGAGTTTAATGTCCTCTCCTGATGATCCTATGGCCTTGGGTTGATTGGCAGCACACAGAGGCCTTTGTAGAACAAGCATAGGTAAAACTTATTTCAAAGTTTACCCTTATTTCAAAGTTTGGTCAAAGGCATTGATGAAGTCCAGAGCTGAGGAGGGAGATTTAAGGACTAAATGTATCATGCAAAGCAGCAGGAAGCCCCCCCCCCTCAAAATTATATTGCTATTCATGTTTTTCTTGCAGAAGTGTTAAGCAGAGCTACCTATAAAGATATCAATCCAAAATCTAAAAAAAAAACAAAAAAACAAAAACAAAAAAAAACATCAGATTGCTCAGGGAGTAATTAATTTAAAAACAATAGTAATACAAAGAAATTGGAAACATGTTTTTAAAATGCCAATTTTTTTTATAGCGTGGCTTAATCTTATAGAGAATATTGAAGACTGTTACTTTTTGCTTTTTTTCCCTCTTTTATTTATTTGTGGGATTTCTCTTGTGTGGCTTTTTTTTACCACCCTCATATTGTTACCTGAAATTGAACAGGGATTTTGTTTATTTTATTTTTTTTTGTCCTTGCACTAGATAGTTAATGCTGTTTGAAACTTTTGGGGTGGGGGGTGGGGAGGGACTAGTAAAAGATGCTAACTGGTTGGGGAATTGGAATAGCACTTTTCCTCATGTGAACTGTAAAACAAATGTGTGGTTTTGTATAAAAACTAGTTTGTACAAAATACAGTTCTTGTTGCCGGGATCCCCAGATCCTTTTGCAATCTGAAAGCTGTGAAGATCACACCACAGAGAGCTGTCAGAGAGATCTGTTTGTGCGTGTGTGTATGTAGGCACGTGCATGTATTTCTTTTTCTTTTTGAAATGTCATTTTTCTTAACTGCAGCCTTTTTCAATAAACTGTACACCTGGATGGCTCGTCAAATACCTTGCAAAACAGTAAGAGCGAGAATGCTGATTATCTGAGTCCTTGCAGAGAGCAGATGAGCAAAAGCTTTGCTCCAGGAGAAAGCATCCAAGTTGGTCATAACTGTTACTTAAACTAAAGTGCCTCTCTTTTATATATATATATATATTGTATTTATAGATGGAAGAAATTGGGTTAGATATGATTTTAGGGCGTTGATGATGAGAAAGAGCTCAGATAGATCAGAGGGTGCATTAAAATGAAAAGTGAATAAAGGCAAAGCCAGCATATTTTGAATATAAAAGGACAGAAAAGTGCTGTGATGTTCAGTCTCCTCATAAAGACCAGCCTTGCAATCCAATAGGCATTTAAGAATTCAGCACCTTTCTTTGACCATAGAAAGAGTCTTGCTGAACAGTGAGTACCTTTATTTCCAGCCCCCACCTCCACCCCCCCAGGACCGATTCACATTCCCATCAGAAAGCCATTTACATGAAGTAGACCTAATGCAAGCGTATATGACTGCCACCCATCCCAGCAGAGATGTCGCCGGTGACCCAGGGCATCCTACAGATATGCATTGTGCAGATTAACACTGCTGAGGCAGTGCTTGAATTTTCCAGTGGAGGTATCCAGAAATACACTACAAGCTGGAAAAATTATTTAGATAATTTTTCAGTAGGGAGGTTTGTGTGCATGTTGTATAGAGACACACATTCGTTTTGGGAGAGTCCTTATCAGCTTACCGTGTTTAATCATCCTGCTGTAAGTGAGAGGGGGATTAGTCAGAAGATGAAAGTGAAATTCAGTGCAAATTAAAGTGGAAGCCCTTAAAGCTCTCAGCCTTGGCAACTTTAAGATATGTGGACTTCAACTCCCATAGTTGGCTGACAAATTCTGGGAACTGAAGCCCATATATCTTAAAGTTACCAAGATAGGAAAACACTTCTTTAAACAAACAGAGCAATTTCACTTCTAGGGCTTGAAAACTCTGTAATACTCATTGCTGCTCTGTTCAAGACCAGTCAAAAGAAACACAAAGTTTTATTTGGATCCAGAATAAATCTGGGTTCATTGGTCAAGCACATCACATGTAGGATTTTGTCCCTACCCACTCCACACCACCCCAAAAATATTCTTTGGCATTTGGTGCATCAAGTATCAAATTGAGACAACTGACTGATTTGTGTTGTGCTGTTAGCAATGTTAAAATATCTTCAAGGGGAAATTGGTTTCTGTTTGTAGAATGGATTAATGGATCTCCCTGGATTTCTTGCAATCTCTACTGCACAGATTACAAAGCAAAGGAAGCAAGGATCTGGTGAAAACCATTCCTTGTCCTTCCAAATCAAACTTGATCTGCAACAAGCCTTATTTGGGAGGCTGCATTTCCAATTCTTTGTGCTTGTGTGAGAGGGTTTTTTTTTTGTTCTTGTTTGTTTTCTTAAATAAATGTACAGGTATAACCATGTGCCATTTGTTGTAAATTGCATTTTTTGACTGGTGCTGGTGGAAGTAGCCACTCTATTTTCATTCTAATTTTCCTCTTTGCATTGCTCCTGGGTGTGTAATTAAAAAAAAATAATGCCAAAAAAGAGAGAGGAAAAAAAGTGATAGTTTGTAAACTAAGTAGATTAGGGGTAGCAAACCATGTAGTGGATCTTAGATACACAGATGTTTTTAGCTAGCAGGAAATGATGTGTATGTTACAAGACTGTACATTTTTTAAAGAAAAACTACAATATGCAATAAAGAGTATACATAAAATTAAGGATATTCAGTATCATTTATACTTGAGTAAATTTTAAAACAAACTGATGGATGTATTTATGACATTTAACATGCAAGCAACACACATTTAAACAAAGATTTGATAGCTACATCTTTCCCAGGTAATACTGTTGGTCCACTATCCCAATAAATACAGGAAATAACATTTCAACCTGTCCTAAGAAAAGCATAATTTATTCTGTTACAGAAAAATGGTTTTTCAAACCATATATACCTCCCCACCCCAAGTCTTGAATTGCACAAGTCCAGTATAGCATTGTCATGGAACTAGAAATTGTAAAAAGATATTTCAGTATCTCTGAATATATACTTTACATCTGGCACTGAAAAACTATTTCAATATAATTCATACATCTCATTTATGCTGGAATGTGTTGGTGTGCAGGTTTTTATGTATTTGTTTTTCCTTGGTTTAGTATTTCATTTTGTGTTTAACGAACTTTATTTGAATATTGTGTCAAGTTCTCAGCATCCCATTTGAAGGTTTAGATAAATTGTAACAGGCTCAGAAATGAGCTGTAAGGAAGACCATAGGACTACAAATTAAGTCCTATGAAGATAAATTGATGAAATTTAGACAGCTTAGCCTTGAGGAGACTGAGTTGGGAAATAGGATAGCATTCTTCAAATACTTGAATGGTTGATACACAGTAGAAGATCAACTGGTGTTCTCCATTATTTCAGAGTCCAGGACATGGAGTTAGGGATTTAAATAATAGGAAAACAAATTCCACTCACAAAAGTAAAAACAATTTGATAGAACATAGGTAAGCTGTCCTTCCAACTGTCTACCAGGGATGCTTTAATTTGAAATCTTTCGCCAAACAGATGGCTTGCCTTGACCTAAATGGCCACATCCAAACTAGGATTCTAGTTCTGATTAAAATGTTTTGCACACCTTGACTTTTAAAAAATAAAAGAATTATGAGTATCTGAAGAGCCATGGAAATGTACTGTTAGACCTAAGTTGGGGAAATAAGAAATATCTCAGCAGTTATTTTTGTAGACCTTCTCTTTTTTTGTAGACACTGCAAAGAAAGTCTCAAAAAAAAAAAGAGAAAAATAAGATTTAAGAGTACATTTCCTTGTTGGTTAACTAAATGCAACTCTGGAAGAAGGAGTTTGCTACATCAAATTTGTGTCCAAGCATTATTCAATTTAAGAATATCATGCCATAAGTATATAATTATATATTTTCACTGCATCTTGGTTTGGGAACTGTCTAAACATAGGAAAGACCTTGAGTAAGTTCCAATGAATTATCCAGGACTTCTTTTAGAGTAAACATACACCTTAAGCCAAAATAGCAACCAGCTTTAACTCTCTAGTTTCTTTCTATGTTGGTTTTAACTAGAGATTGGTAGAAGAAGATGATGAAAGATGGGACATATTGTAGATAGATGTTTGTATTCTCTTTAAAAGCTCAGGCCAGCTTAGGCACAGTTCCCAAAGGCCTCCTTTTCAAGTATTGATCAGGAAACCTCACAGACAAAATAACGGTTAGCAATAAGAATATCTAATTGGTTATTATCTACAGCAGTATATAGATGGGCAATTAGAAATAATAGGGTCTCTGAGAAAATGCCATTATTTCTATTTTTAGCCTTTCTGGTAGCAAGTGTAGAAAACATGCAAGAAGAACTTTTAAAAAGTATATGAGAACTGAAGTGAATGATGAACTGATAAGGATATTGTGGTTTGTTTAGTCCAAGGCTGAAAATGAAAATGCTCAGCATTTTTATAATGAACTAAGCTGATGAGGGATGAGAGCCCTGTAAAAAAAATTACCAACAAATTCTTCATGGCACACAAAGCAGCAGTGGAGAATAATATGCCACTACCATATAGTACGGTTGAATCTGCTGTATTGAAAAGTTCTACTGATCTAGAACAAGTCCATTGTTTTGACTTTGGGAACTTATAGGAAAAAAAGAGATTTCTCCAAATATTCCAGAATTAATACACAGTCCTGGCACCTTAAAAGGCATGAAATAAATGCTTGGGAATTATCTGGGTGACTTTGCTGCGTGACTTGAGCTGTGGACAAACAGACACTATTCTAGATGGATTTATAAAGAAATCCTCTTCCCCTGATACAATTATTCAGCAATTCAACAGTCTGCTCTAGGAAGCTTTTCAGAAGTCAACAGCTGCTTTAGTTTGCAAATCATCGACAGGGCAGTTTGAACATCTATAATAACAGCAGTCCTGGAACCATGGGCTGCATTGCTATTTTCTGTTGTTCAGTCACTAAGTTGTGTCTGACTCTTTGCGACCCCATGGACCATAGCATGCCAGGTCTCCTGTCCTCCACTATCTCCCCGAGTTTGCACAAACCATGTTTGTTGCATTGATGGCACTATCTAACCATCTTATCCCCTTCTTTTTTTGCCTTCAATCTTTCCCAACATCAGGGTCTTTTCCAATGAGTCCTCGCTTTTTATTAGGTGGCCAAAATATTTGAGCTTCAGCTTCAGTATCTATCTTTCCAAAGAGTAGTCAGGGTTGGTTTCCTTTAGGATTGCTATTGCTACTTATTTATTTTTGTTTTTAATTTCTCTGGGTGTATTGGGGACCCATAAATGGTTACACCATGGACAAATGTTTGTCTACTTGCTTGGTTATTTTAACATTTCACTTGAGACTGACTTTACATCCACAGGGGATTTGAAGCAGTTAAAAGGAAAAGCAAAACAAAATGGGGAAGTCCATGTTTTTTAAAAGTCTGAAGGTATCACATGTATGATGCCAGAAGACCAGCTGAGGAGATCTTACAAAAGTGGGAACTGAGCACAACCACAACTTAGGAGCAAAACAGGAGAACAAGCTTGCATATCATGGGAACTATTTCAGTGTACTAAATCTGCCGCAAGTTGTGGTATCTGCATATTAGCTGCAGACTGATGGGATGCCAGATTTCATTACAAAGCTAACCAATTTTAGATTTCTTTTTGCCTATTCCTGGCTATGCACGCTGCCTTCTGCAGTCTAGCCTTTCCACACTGATTTCCTTGGCTTTTGGATGCATTCCTGCAGTGTTCTTTAATTGCTAGCCTAGAGCAAGCAGGTGTCTGGCTAACTAAAGGCATCTTCGTTTGCCTTTTGGGTGTTCCAAGGGCCTTGCAAAAGTTCAGTCAACTCAAATGAGTCACTTGGGAACACCACACCTTTTGGATTGAAAGCTGAGTGGCATCGCTGTGTGTGGTTCTCGAAGCAGTTCTGGCTCTTCTGCAAAGATAGGTGTATCTCATTGGGTGGAACCAATCTTCTAGAAAAGCTCCTTTGGCACAAATAGATCAGATCTCAGACCTTAATTAGAAGAGAAAATAGAAGGAACACCCACTGCTGCCAAACAACAGTAGCATTATTTGCCCATTGCTATGGTGGGGGAAGTGAAAGAGAGTGCGCCAGAGATTTCCCAGAGGAGATCTAGTAGAACAAGGTGAACCTTTATATTCTGACGTAAACCAATGAAATTATTAAATGCCCTCTTTGGCCTGCAAAGCTGCAAAAGGAGCTGGAGGGGATTTGAGAGAGGGCTTGCATACATCTGCTCTCATGACCATACTCACACACCCATTGACAGGCACATATAGGTGTTTTGTCGGTCTTTCATAAAGGCTTAATGAGCACAACTGAGCACAACATTTCCGTTGCTAAGCAAGACAATTGTGAAGTGAATTTTGGCCTATTTTACGACCTTCCTTGCCACAGTTGTTATGTGAATCATTGCAATTGTTAAGTTAATAACAAGGTTGTTAAGTGAATCTGGCTTTCCTGTTGACTTTGCTCATCAGAAGGTGGCAAAAGATTGCAGAAATATGATCCACTGCAACCCTGAAGTGCAACCCATCATAAATACATGTCAGTTTCCACACGTCTAAATTTTGATCACAAGACCATGAGGATGCTTCGACAGTCACAAGTCGCTTTTTCAGTGCCGTTGTAGCTTCGAATGGTCACTAAAGGAATGGCTGTAAGTCGAGGACTACCTATAATCAATTACATATTATTGCTATAGCTCTTCCATTAGCACTGGGAATGCAGCAGCATGATTTTATCCCATCATCAAAGAGCTCTGGATCAAGATACTGGGTGGGATCCAATTGTTTAACTTCCTGACACTAATGAGAGCAGGAATCCAGCTAGCACAACAATTTTGAGAGCCACACACATTTTGTGGCTGAAACTACAGATAATCTATCTACAACATAAGCATTTGGACTTATTATCATTGCTGAGAAAACAAAATCCTTGCTTCCTAGAGTCTGTTTCTGAATTGGGAGACCTTACAAATCTAATCAATCAACCAATAGATTTTCAATAAACTTTTACAATAAGACGTATGACCTAACGTAGCTTATTTTTTCTTCTTCTTAGTGTAAACTCAGATCTATTTAGATGATAGAAACGGCCTCTAGGCAAATTTCTGATTGTGTTCCCAAAACACTTGGATCAAAATGAAAATTCATTCATCATTCTGAACTGTACTATGTTATTTAGAGTCTATCAATATCACTGAATGGCGAGTTAAGTTTAAGGTCTGGAATTGTTTCCCCTGATCTCAGATCCCCATACATACTTATTTTATCAACTGTATTTATTCACCCTAATCTTATGACTCTGTGTAAGTTTCTTATTTTCTTATAGCTAAGTAGGGGTTCCTTTTCCACAAATGCCCTATAAGAATTTAGAATCTCTAAATCCTTTTATGTATGCAGAGAAGAAACAGTGCACATTCTTTAAAATCCAGTATCACACTAAATAAAGCCTAACTACCTAAATTGTCTTTTGAGGCACATAATTCCCATATATTACCACCCAGTTTTCCTAATTTCTTTATTCTCTTTTCTTCTTTATCTATCTGACTGTCTGTCTGTTTATCTATCTATCTCTATCTATCATCATCTTTATCTGTCTATAGATTCTATAAACTTTAGATACTGGCAACTCACATTGATTTCAAATGCTTCTCTCTCACATTTCACTATCTTTTTTAATGAATTTAGATTGCATAATTTAAGAATACTGTGTTCAAAGAATATCATCAAGTTCTTAAGGAAGAAGAAAGAAAAGCTAAAACTATTTTAATTCTCCCCCCCCCACCCCCCCACCCCCGGCTGGATTGGCAGAGGCAACTATATGAAAGATCCAACCCACTGTTGCTTTCACTGGGCAACTAATAATATGATTGGTAACATCTATTATAATATTTGTTTACAAAAATCAGTACCCATTAATGAGAAAAAGTTCCCTTCCATCCATTGTTTGCAATTTTTAAATCAGGGTTTCCTAATTGCTGTTCTTGAGACACATTGGGACTAAAATATGTAAATTTTCCCAGAAGTCCCAACTATTGTAGTCCATATTGTATGAGAATTCTGGGGTTCCCATACATCTGCAAATGCTGGGTTAAGGAAAGCTGTTTTAAAAACAGACATAGGTCACTGCCTTTACTAGCTCATCAGTCTTGCTGTGGCTATATAGAATCCCAAGCAGCTTTTTCCTCCCTGATTTACTTGGGAAATGTGTAAGCAAAGCATATGTTCTGCCATTGAGATACTGTATGCTCTTCTCTAAGGCACAAGAAACACCAATGTCCCATTGGCAAGTCCAGTTGATGCCTTCCAGATCCCTTGTTAAATGCTGGAAGACTTTCTCTGCTGCCAAACATCTCTCTGAACTGGAGATGAGAAGCAATTTCTTTTTCTTGAGGGAAGAGCAGGGGTCCCCAACCCCTGGTCCATGGATCGGCTCCAGGCCACGGCATGCCAGCAAGTGGTCTGCACAAACAAGCAAAGCCCCATCCACGGGATGCAGGCAGCACACAACAGCACGCCCCCTCCAGTCCGCAGAAAAACCTCTCGCCACGTAACCGGTCCCTGGTGCCCAAAAGGTTGGGGACCTCTGTGTTAGAGCTTTCTGTGCACATAATCAACATAATTTGGAAGAGGTGCCTTGCCTCTCCCATGAGCACAATTCCTCTCTGCAGTAGTTTTTTTTTCTTCCAGGTTTCCATATGACTATTGGATTGGATGCTCCTGGTAGTCCCTTCCAACTCTATAACTTTGCAATACGAGTCTGTGATTTTATGAACCCCCCAAAAAGGTGCCAAAACATTAGGAGTTAAGTGGATTCTTTGAAGCAACAATATTTCATAAGCTCATGATAAAGTCTGAAAAAGAAGGGCTGTTTACTGGTTAACAGAGGGATGCTGTGCTTATACTCACACAACATCTCCAAGAACTTCTTTCCAATCCTTTTTGAACCGTGCACATTCCCAGTGGGTGCCAAGTGGAAAGTATTGTAAATGCTGTGCAATTATAATTGTTTCTAGCAGTTATAAAAAAAACAACTCAAAGTTGTCTTTGAGTAGTCAGTCAAGGAAAGCTGCAGCTGTTGTTGGATCCTCTGCAAATACAAATACAATATAGATAATAGTATGTTCAGCCATGTTTGTAGCACGAGATTTCTAATGCTATCTTGACCGGGTAGATGTGCAGTGCAAACAATTCGTCCCTTTTTCATGTGCAGTGCGCATGAAACCAATGACTCTATCCTGCTGCCCTGATTAAGGGCAAGGGGAGCCAGGAGAGGAATTGTCAGAGTGAAGCCTAGTACATCTCATCTTGAGAGTGAGGAAAAGGCTGATATGGCCTCGGAAGCCCTCCGACCTGGGAATGGATCTTCTTTCTGACTTGCTTACAGAATAGCTGCCAACTCTCTGTTTGTAAATTTAACCTAAAGAGGCTCTGCTTAATGTATCCCTAGGGTTTTTCATAGGAGTTCTTGAGGTTTTTCTTTCAGCCCATGCTAAGAAGAAAGGTGTATATAAACAATGAGCTGATTTCCTTCATAACTTCCTTTACTTTCTCAGGAGAATCCTCTGGGTTGGCTGAAGTAAGACTTGGAAGATTGTGTGTCCCAAAGGAGAGAGGAGAGAGGAAAATTAATGGAAGCAAGGTTGTGCAGGCTTGGTTTCATGCCATTTCTATACAAAAGCAGCACTGCCATCTACTGGAGAAGGCAACAATCTCTTAGTCCTGTTGATCTTTTTGAAATAATAGGGAACTCTCAATTTCCTGGTCAGGAAATCGCAAAAGGTGATCATATGACCCCGGGACATCACAACTGTCATAAACATGAACCAGCTGTCACGCCTCCAAATATAAATCACGTCACCATGGGGATGCTGCAATGGCCCTAAGTGTGAAAATGGTCCAAGTCACTTTTTTTCAGTGCAGTTGTAACTTCGAACGCTCACTAAATGAACTGTTGTAAGTTGAGGACTACCTGTAGTTCATTTGGGTCTTTTAATAATCAATTATTTTCCAGTAATAACAACATCAATGGAGGTGATGCAAATGTCTTTGCCCTCCTGTTTACAACCCAGCATTCGATGAGGTAACAGAAGAGCAAACGACAAGTGATTGTGTGACAGAGAAATGCTGTTTCCCTTTGGTAGTGAACAACCTATTGAGTATCAGAACTATGATAACCTGGACAACCAACTAACAACTAGAACACTGGACAAAATTGATTACGCTACCCAGACGACAGCGGAAGAAAGAGACCAGAACTACGACCAGATTGAATTGATGATAAATATGTCTAACAAAACACTGAGATTTCTTGATATAGAGGCTCTCTTATGGAAACCTGCCTGGCACAAAAAGAAAGCCAGAGTTAGATTTAAAAATGGGATTTAAATCTTTACTTGATGGGTAAAAAAGGTTTTTTTAGAGACATGGACTGAATTAACACTAACTGAGATGAAAAGTAAAGGTTTTTGGACTGATCTAATGTTTAGGATTTAGATTTATAACTGAGATGAAATTATTAGTTAGATATAATTTGGAATTGTGAAATGAAAAAAGTTTTAAATGAGGAGCTATTAAGACAAGAAATAGAATATATGTGTGAAATAGTGTAAGAAGGTATTTTTTGGGAGAATGTTTATTTTAGGTATGATAACCACTTTGTAAAGGAATGAAAACAAGGAAATGGATTGTGATGATGGAAGATATGGTATTAGTAAATGAAGACTTATTAAAATAAGAATTAGAATATATTTTGGAAATGTAAGAAGGTAACTGTAGGAATAAGATGTTTATGTTAGATATTATAATTATTATGTTATGTAATGAGGGAAATTAGGGATACCCGAAGGGTAAACAATATGTTTAATTAAGGCTAAATTAATATATGGTAATTGGAATTTAGTAAAGCTTAAAAACAGGATTTGGACTTGTATAGGTAAAATGTTATTGATAAAATTTTATGGATTGATTGAATTTTATTTAGAAAGGTATTAATTTGAATATGTTATATTAATGGAGGGAAATAGGGAATTTTTAAGGAGTTAACCTGACCTGTATATGCATGATTTTGACTTTGGATAATTGATTACCCCATCTCCACGTTGTTTCCTAAGCACTTTGTTCTAAAAAAATGAAAAAATTAATAAAACTTGTTATAAAAAAAAAGAAAAAAATGCTGTTTCCCTAATCCTATGCTGCAGTAGGCAACAATTCAACATGCATGTCTCCCTGGAAATAGATGCTCTAGCATTCCCTGGAACATTTTCCCAGAATAGCAGTGAAGACTTGGCTCTTCATCCAGGCCTTTGGAGAGGAAAGCAGAGACCCCCTTCCTTTATATCATCTGGCCTGTCACACTTGCCATCTTTTATCTTTTATTGATTTTTATTGTAATTTTTTTATTGTTGTCAGCTACCCAGAGCCACTGAGAGTTGGATGGCATACATATTTAATAAATTACTAAATTATTATCATCTGTTCACAACAATCTGAATTCACACTGCCAGTTCTTTAGCTGGTGATTGGCCTTCATACCCATCAAGTTCTTCCCAAAAACCTAGGATATCATAATGTATTGGCTATTATGGTTTGTCACAATCAGCCAAATATTCAGATTGGATTTGGCATTTTTATCCATGCATTGAGTCCTTCCCAAGGACCTGGGATAGGCAGATGTGGACGTTTGATAGTATTATCACATGTAATGAATCTCTAAAGTATATGAAGGATGATTAAAATTGTGCTTCTTATCGGTTGCTGTCCTTCACACACCCTCAAGCCAACATTTGTGGTGACTGCCCCTTGAATAATGGAAGGACCAGGGCCCTCTTCTCTTTCCTTCCCAATTCTTTTCATTCAAGGAATTTACACCAACTCTAAAGCCACATTTATACAAAAGATAAGCACTTGAGCAAAAAAATGATCTAGCTTATGGTCTCAATCATCATGCAGCGGGTATCCCAAGCAATTGCTCCAACCATTCTATCCTTCAAATCCCTTCAGATACGTTGGATTCTGGAACTTAAAATCTAGCCCATCTGTGGATTATTCTTGTGCAGAAAATGTACTTCCCATTCCTGGTGTAGGAAGGGAAAAGAAAAACCCTCATTTGTGAATATAAAAGGTTGTAGCAGGAAAATGAGAAGAGATTCAAGCAGTTTGTTGAGCAAGATCAACTCATCACAGCTTTTCTCTCAGTCCTCGTCCACCATCAGGTAAAAGAAGAATCTCTGATACTAGCTAGCCATGAAACATTTGGAGATAGCACTATTTATGCATCTAGGCGATCCCAGTTTAAATCCTGGGCATCTCCCTTTAATCCTGGGAAGAATGCTTCTATTCAGAGTAAACCAGAATTATTATTTCATCATTCAGGAAGGATTGCTGGGTTGTCAGTCACTCTTATTGTCTGCTGAAAAAAGATGTTGAGACTCTAGAAAGAGTACAGAGAAGAGCAACAAAGATGATTAGGGGACTGGAGGTTAAAACATATAAGGAAAGGTTGATGGAATTGGGTATGTCTAGTTTAATGAAGAGAAGGACGAGGGGGGACATGATAGCAGTGTTCCAATATCTCAGGGGCTGCCACAGAGAAGAGGGAGTCAAACTATTTTCCAAAGCACCTGAAGGCAGGACAAGAAGCAATGGATGGAAACTGATCAAGGAGAGAAACAACCTAGAACTAAGGAGAAACTTCCTCCAATTAATCAGTGGAACAACCTGCCTCCAGAAGCGGTGAATGCTCCAACACTGGAAGTTTTTAAGAAGAAACTGGACAGCCATTTGTCCGAAATGGTATAGGGTTACCTGCCTGAGCAGGGGGTTGGACTTGATGACCTCCAAGGTCCCTTCCAACTTTATTATTATTATTATTATTGTGGGACAGGCAAAAATAGCTATACATAAATGTTTTGCCTGTTTGTTTCTAGATCGCTATGCTACTTCATTCTAGACTGGTTTTGGGTGATGGGCAGTCAATGACTGTTTTCTCCAGGGACAGTTGATTAAGCAGGTTAAGGTGTTTCCCCATTTTGTACTCCTGATTTCCACAATACACTTTTGACTATGATTACAGAAAACAAGAATGATGCTCTGATTTGGTATCAAATAGTAAATTTGAACTCTTATAATTTCAAGTGTAAGCAATATTGAGTTAAGTGGTCTGATCTGGATATGCAATCTATGCTCCAAGTACGGAAAAAGGCAGAATACCTTGGATTATTATGGATCAGAAGCAGAATGCCTACTTCTAGTTTTGCCTTAGAAAGGAGCTCTGGCCAAACCAATATGAATTACATTGTGATTTGAAGAAACTTCATTTTGGAATGGATTAGTCTTTTTTGGTATCAATGCATACTTATCGTCTGTATTTATAACAACAACAACAACAACAATAATAATAATAATAATAATAAAGTTGGAAGGGACCTTGGAGGTCATCTAGTCCAACCCCCTACTCAGGCAGGAAACCATATACCATTTCGGACAAATGGCTGTCCAGTTTCTTCTTAAAAACTTCCAGTGTTGGAGCACTCACTGCTTCTGGAGGCAGGTTGTTCCACTGGTTAATTGTTCTAACTGTCAGAAGTTTCTCCTTAGTTCTAGGTTGCTTCTCTCCTTGATTAGTTTCCATCCGTTGCTTCTTGTCCTGCCTTCAGGCGCTTTGGAGAATAGCTTGACTCCCTCTTCTTTGTGGCAGCCCCTGAGATATTGGAACAGACTGGAAAAGACTTCTTTATAATGTGAAATATTTGACTAAATAATTATTTGGGTTGTTTTTTTTATTAAATTACAACTTTGCAGTACTTAGCAGTATTTTGATTTTCTAAGGACTGTCTCTTAAGATTCAGGCCTGATTTTTCAGAATAAAAATTATCTGTTCATCCCTAAATCATTTCCCCTTTCCTTTCCTTTCCTTTCCTTTCTCTAAAGTTATAAAAGTACTTCAAAAACAATGGTTTTAGCAGTTATTATTACTGGAAAAAAGTATTTCTAAATAAAAAGAGACACTATCTGCAGAATGGACTGGGAATTTTACTGTGGTGCATTTTGAAAGTGCTATGGTTTTACTTAAGAATTTTTTATCTTTGCCAACAAAACTTGTGTAACAATCGTATGATTTTTTTCCCCTTCACACATATAAAATAAGTAATGTCATACTCACAAAACCTGAAGAAACACATTTAAGCTCATCCATGTAGGGCCTCTTTTGAGAACAGTTATATTCACTGTATGTGACTCAAAGACTGCAAGCTAACATTGGCAATAAAATTTTCCCACATCATCCAGATATTATATTTAAAACTGTAGCGCCAAGTTGTAAACTGCCAATGTGTGCATATGTCATCAAACTGAATAAAAAATGTAAAAAAAAATCATTTTTTTCTATATTTTTAATTCAATTTGATGAAGGCGGGTTTAATTTTAAAATTTCTTTGTTAAAGAACAAAGCAGCACTGTGGTTATTGGCATAAGAGGAGTTTGGTGTGCCGAAGGGGTGTATGTGAATAGCTTGTCTTTCATTTTACAATTATCCGTCTAGGGTTTGCAGCCTACCTTACTTCTAATGTAACCAAAACGAACTCCACCCAGTCTTTCAGATCAAGAACTTCAGGCAGCCATGAAAATTACAGAACGTAATAGAAAGATGCATAACAGAAAATACCAAACTAAGCTGTTTTTCTTAAATGAAGTTCAAATACATTACGAGGAAAAATCCAAAATAGAACTCTCAAGCAATAAGGTAGAGAAAGATTTCAGTGTTGTATTAGTTTAAACTTCTTGTTTCAGTGGTTTTCTTTTTCCAAACAATTTAGTAAAACTGATTTCCAGACAAACTACCCAAAGAAAGAAGAGACTCTTAACTCAGTGGGAAAAAAAAGAGTTGCAGAGTTGTGTGCACACAACTGATCAAGTACAACCCATTTATAGATTTATTTGCGTGTTGAGTCCTGTAGCCACTCAATTCCTGCCTCCAATGTTGCATAGATACAATCTTTTCCATGCTTTTGGCAAGGTACCTTTTTAAACAGCTGTCTAATTTATCTCAGATTGGTGAATCATTTGCTGAAATGAGGACCCCTCTGCAAAAAAAAACCCAGGTCAAACCAACATCATTCCACAACTGTGCTCAAAAATGTACATCTGTGGCACTCTGTGCAAGATCCTTTTGCTCAATAACTAGGCAAGCATCAGAGAGTTTTTTTCAAATCACTGTTTATTTTATGACATTTACTGTAATTCATAAAAAGTAAGCAACTACAGGTAGTCCTCGACTTACAGCCACAATTTTGCCCAAAATTTCTGTTGATAAGCAAAAGAGTTAAGTGAGCTTTTGACCCATTTTACAACTTTTCTTGCCACCTTTGTTAAGTGAATCACTGCGGTTGTTAAGTTAGTAACAAGGTTGTTAAATGAATCCAGCTTTCCCACTGACTTTGCTTGTCAGAAGGTTGCAAAAGGGATCCCGTGACACCCAGGACACGGCAATTGTCATAAATATGAACCAATTGCTAAGCATCCAAATTTTGATCATGTACTAAGCATGGGGATGCTGCAACAGTTTTAAGTGTGAAAAAATGGTCATGTGTCATTTTTTCAATGCTGTAGTCACTTCAAATGGTCACTAAACGAATGGTTGTAAGTCACAGATTACCTGTATATATATAGCTTGTAAGCTTCCTCGGATCAGCCTAGGCAAGCTTCATCAAGTACAGTGCATATGAACCTAGCTGGGACAAAAGATGGAGAGGGTTTAGAAGGATAATACACATAATCATATCCAGCCATTCAATGAAACTCTGAAGTTCTCAATATAATGAATACTGTGTTGTGTAAAACTAAGGCTAAAAAATGCTTCTATGGAAAAAAATCATGGTCCACTCCAGACAAACTAATTATAGTGCAGTAAATCCGAAAATGTCACAAACAGGAATTTGCTTTCTTATCGAGTTCTTAAAAATCATAGCATTACAGGTCTGGATGTACTCTTAGAGATCAGTCCAACATTCATTAACTCCCTCATTCACTCATTCCATTCATTCATTTATCTGACTTACATGACACCAGACTCCAACAGACAACTGACTTGTTATCAGCCAGTACAAGAGTTCAAGGAAAGCACTCTGAACATGGCATCATCCACATAAGCAATTTTCAGGCCCCACTGATTTCAATGAGAATTAATACACATATGGCTTTTGAGGAGACATACACAGAATTCTGCTGCAAATGTCTCCTATTGAAATCACTGGAACCTTAATCAAAATTTTGGTGGATAGTCATATTTATTTTTAACTATACAAAATATTTTCTGAAGGTACAGTAGCAATAAATTGTCGCAATAAATTGTCAAAAAAGCACACTATAAATGAGTAAAATTTAGAAGTGCATCTTTTCTATACTTAAGCTGTGATATTTCATTACTGCGAAAATGCTACTTCATTAACAGACCAGCTTACTCAACAGGGTTTGTGACAGCAGGCCTAATGATGAGTAATATTTTTCTTTCACATATCCAGTCTAGTAGTATGATCCTGCAATGCTCATCTTTCCTCAAGTGACTCACCTCTTTTTTGTTATTCTGGGAATGAGGCATCTCTAATTTCTCTAGAATTCTTGATTTATCCTTTAGCTCAGTGCTAGTTAACCGGTCCCCCAATTTATGTTTGCCCGGCATATTAAGCCATGATTTTCTCAATCCAGTTTTCTAATTCACACAACACACTAGGTTAACATGTGCTTGGCTAGTGTGCAAATCAGTATGTCATGGATACAGCCATATAGCATTGTTAAATCATCACCTAGTAAATGTTGAAATCCAACCCTATAGCTTTTAACTCTTGCTCTCAAGGAGACCATATGTAGCAAAAATGAAACTGCCATAAATCACTAAAAAGCAGATGTGAGATTCAGAAGACCAGGAGTTAATTTGATCCCTTTGCTTCACATGCCCATTTTTCAAGTTCTATTATTCTCCCCATCAGGTAACATACATCTGATTAACCTTGGTCTTGCCAACAAACTAATTCCAATTCATGTAGCCATTTTGATTCAAAGGCAAGTATCAATATTGCTTGATTTGTGTGGCAAGCCCACGTCAGATGCTGAACCAGGTTGCGCATCACGGCAGAAAAGAACAGCTGGGTTCTTAAAAGCCCACATAGCCACTTCTCTACCAGTGCCTGGACTGGAGCAGGTCAGAGTATTCTTTACATTGCCGCCGTTGCCATGTCCATAGCTGGCATAGCGTTCTGCCCGGCTCTTGCTCTCCAGCCGATGACCCTGAACAGCCGCCAAATAGGCAGCCACAGGTTTTTGAGTCCTATAGCCTCCTTCCCGGTTGCGTCCAAGAAGAAGAGAAATGTTAGGGTTGCGGGTGGCATAGATGAGAGGGTTAATGGCACCGTTGGCCCAGGCCATCCAGCTTACCACAGTGTCTATGGTGGGGGGAAAGGAGAAGTGTCCCGTTGCAGCAGCCAAGCCTAATATACAATAAGGGCCCCAGCAGCAGATGATGGAGATAATCATGATTAGAACAGTGGTGGCCGTGCGCATCTCACCATAGAAACGCAGGAGGTGCCCATAAGTGGTGAGTGGGCGCACCCTGCTCTCGCTCAGCCGCACTGCCCGGCAGATGTTGTAGTGGCAGAAGCACATGAGGGCGAAGGGCAGCAGGTAGCAAAGGACAATCAAGGTTGCACTATAAGGGGGGCCCAAATGGGAAGAGCCCCAAGGCAGCACATACATACAATGGTAGGGGGTAGGGGGGTCTGGACCGGTAGGCTGCTCCTCCTCTTCCTCCTCCTCCTGGGCCAGCAGATACCAAGGCCCTGAGAAGCCCAGGGCGGCCAACCACACAGCAGCCAGGAGCTGCGAGGCTCTTCGGCGGCCCATTTTATGCAGTGGCTGGCGGACAATGGCACAGTAGCGGTCAAAGGAGAGCAGGGCCATGGTCAGGGTGGCAGCGATGCCCAAGCCAGCGTGGAGGGTGGCGCTGGCCAAGCAGAGGCGGCGCCCGAAGAGCCAGGCCCCGTGTGGGCGCCCGCTGAGGAGGCTGACGAAGGCCAAGGGCAGGCACAGAAGGGCATCCAGGAGCTCGGCCAACGACAGCGACAGCACGAAGGCGTTGGTAACTGTCCGGAGCTGCCGGTGCCGAGCGATGATCACCACCACGGCGCCGTTGCCCAGCGTGGAAAGCGCGAAGATGGCGAGCAGCAGCAGGCCCTGCGAGGCCAGCGCCGCCCCCGACCAGCCCCACCGCGACGCCTCCTCGAGGTCCGCGGGTGCCGAGGGCGCCGTTCCCTGCCCGCTCCCCGCGCTTCCGTTGCCGGGCGCGGCAGAAGCGTTGCTCAGCGCGACCACCTCCTCCATGGGCAGCTGGCGCAGGAAGGCGCATTCCCAGCCCGAGCAAGGCGAGCCCCTTCCCGAAAGCGCCGAGGAGATGGTGGGAAGCAGCGGCCACTGCAGGGTTTCGGGCCAGCTTCCACGCCTAGGTGGTCCCGGCCTCGCTGAGCCCTGGAAGGCTGAGTTCCCGCTGCATTTTGTGGACGGAGAAGTCGGCTGTCCGGGGAAGGGGCGGCTCCGAAAACGGCGGCTCAACAGCTGGGGAAAAGCGCCCCGCTTCCTCGCGGACCACGCTTCGACCCTGCGCGCCTCTCGCGGCAACCTGGAAGGCAAGCGGAACTATACGGGGATGCCGCCTGCTCTCTCCACCCGGGGACGCGCGCTCCTTCCCGGGCAGGCTGCTTCTGCGGAGAGGCGGAGGAGGATGGGGTGGAACCGGCGAGCGAGAGCGTTGGGGATGCTTAGCTTTCGCTGGTGCCTTTGCCGAGCTGCTGGTTCCCTCGCTCAGCCAGCCCGGACTCGGCGGGGGAGATACGGAAACCACCCGTGTGGTGCGCTGAATTGCGGAGCAGGAGACGTTCAAGGCCGCTGACGTTTCTGCAGACGGTTGCCCGGGGAAACCATGTTATTCCCATCCGACCGTTGCTCAGGGAAGAAAGCAATGCCGCAGCTCCCCCCCCCCCTATTTGCATCTTTTCCACTTCATCCTGAGGTCTGACTGGCGACCTGACAGGGCTGCAAGTGGCCCCTTTAAATGTTTTACAATCCACCAATCAAAAACTCAGGGACACCATCTCTGCTGGCCCCAACAGTTAGCAAAATTATGGCAATTACTTTTTCCCGCATTACCCCCAGTTCAGTTTCTCAGAACATGAAAAAGAATCTGTTGGAACAGAAGTACCAACCCATTCTTGTTGGAGTGACTGAACAAATGCATAGAAGACCGGATTTCAGTAGCTGCAGCTTTTCTTAACTTTGCAAAATCTGAAACTACTGGTCTATACATTAAGTTTCTCAGTGACCATTTAAAAAAAAATATATTAAAAAAACCAGAATAGTAATAACAATCACATCTAAAATTCTTCGTTGGGTTTCCTCATCCACTACACTGTAGCACTGGAGTGGTCCTAGCAACCTTGCCTGGTCTGATACACCTTGGTTCAGGGAGAGAGGTTCTGGCTCTCCAGATGAATTACAACTTCCCAGCAACTCAGCCAAGATGGCCAGCACTGAGAGATGTTGGAAATGGATGTTCAGCCACATCTGGGATAATTCAGTTTCCCTACTTCCGTTGCAATACATGGCTGGGCTCGTATCAGGATCTGGCAGATTTTTCAGGTACAAATGGGTGGGTTAATAGCAGTATGTACTTAAAATATAACAAAGAATACCTTTTCATTTGCACTTTATTTAATAAATCCATGTGTTGGCCATCAAATCTTTACAGTATACTCAATTTTAAGAAGGTGATTGTTTTGCCTATCCAACATGGCTAGCTGTACAGCTATGTAAGAAAAGGTCAAAATCAGATAAAACAACTTGTTTCATAAACAAGGGGGAAAACAAAGTGTTTAATTCTGCATGGTTACTCAGCATTGAATCACAGTGAAGTTAATGAATTATATTCCCAGTAAAGGCCTTTAAGACTGTTTCATTTTTTAACAAACGTTAACCACTTGTAATTGATATCCATAATGTAATTCAAAGAATAGGTATCCTTCCCCCCACATACACACAAAAAGTCTAGCAAAAAAATTCCATTTCAACTGTCAGCGAAAAAGTAGTTATCCTCAGAAATCTTCGATCAACTTCTTTGTAAGCTGTTTTTAAATATCTAATTACTAATGCAATTCTAATTTATTACTTACAGCATTTTGCTATCATACGTTTATTAATTATCATTATAAATTATTCTAATTTCCTATTGCATTTATCCCCTACAAGGTTTTTCAGATGTCAAGAAAAAATATTTATGACTTACCATCCTGCCAGTTGACCAACCAAAGATTTTGTAGTAGATATGAAAATGCTTAACTTTGGCTACATTGTGTTCTTATAATTATTTATATTAATTATTAGTAAGAAAAGAAGGCCAATACAATAATCAAAACTAAACAAAACTGCATCGTTTTCATCAGAGTCATTAAAAAAGCAATTACTTGAGAAAGAAACCATATTTCAGTGGATCATTTTCTTCAAGAGTGAATGTTGACGTTCCGGTATAAAAAGATTCTCCTGAGACTTCTACTATAACAGCATTGTGATCACCACATTTCGTTTCCTGGATTGGAAAAACAAGTGTTTCAGATTAAAAAAATAAACCTGCTCATTAGTTCAGTAATACAATCTTATAAGCTTTTGCAAATAACAAACATGTGAGGAGACATACAGTATATACCCAGAATGAAAACTTAAGTGATAATTAAAAACATATTCTCAACACTGGACAATTCCCAATGTTATGCAACCAGAACAGCCATTAATATTTTTTCTTTAACTTCCCTATTGTTTCATATTCTCTGAATGTTAAAAATTGTATTGGGCTGCACTGGGGGAAAAAATCCAAGTTGGGAATCTTGCACTGGTCCTTCAAAATCATTGCTCTTAATACTAGATATCTACTTCCTTCTCCTGAGGTAGATTTTGAGTCCACTTTAATGCTACCCAAGGAAAAGCAACTTTCAGTCAACTAATACCATATTTTCTAAAAAATAACATACACAAACTCCTCCCCATTCCTCAAAAGAAAAGTTTGGTATTTACCTTTATTGCTTTTCCAGTGAACAAGGAACCAGTTGAACTGCTTCTGAAGGTCCTGGTCTGGGTCAGCTGAATTAATCCTTTATGGTATTGTAAGGCAATGCGAGCAGTCACACCTGATCCTGTAGGACTTCGATCAACCTATTTTAGAAATATATGACCTGTTGTATTTTTGTTCATTTTTTCCATTATATAAATCAACAATTATATCTATGCTTATTCACTTTCATCTTCACACTTTCCTTTGGAATTCACAATTCCAATTAAATATGATGGCAATAATTATGTTTTGGGGGCTAAAACATTCTAGAATAAGGCTGATTGGGCAAGAATAGACTGGCGGGCAACTTCCTGTAAATAAACAGAGCAAACCCCACTCCCTCTAGTACTGAAATTGTTATCTAGGTTGTTAATGAAATGTCTGTACAATAACAATCAAGCTCAGAGAACACCAAGGACTCTGCCCTAAAATAATATTGACTTCAGCTTATTATTCAGTACTAATATGAAGAGGTTTTGTGCCCAGAAAATTAAATTCCGTCTTTATAAAGTCTGTGCAGAAGGAAGACATCAGTGACACGCTAGATATTGTACGTCAACCCCAACCATTATGCTGGGTGGGTTTTAGATGTTGTAATTCAATATTTAAAGCTAGTGCATCATGCTCAAGGCCCTTAGCCCTCCAGATAATCCTGTTCAGCCTGTGCCCCATTCAACACCAGCAGGAAAACCAGCTAGTAGTCCCAAAGGTGCTTTTTCACGAGGCAATTGGACTTTCTTTTTACTCTTTGAAGACATTTCGCTTCTCATCCAAGACGTTTCTTCAGCTCTGACTGGATGGTGGGGAATGGAAGGATTCCAGTCAGAGCTGAAGCTTCTTGGATGAGAAGCAAAAAGTCTTCAAAGAGAAAAAAGGAAGTCCAGTTGCTTCATGAAAAAGCACCCTTGGGACAACCATGACCTGGATAACTGAGAATCTCCATAGACAGCTAGAAGAAGGGAAGCCACTGGTTGGTCCTAAACAAGTACTACAGTTCTTACACATAAGCTAAACAGGCTACACCACCTACTCTGTCTCCAGGGACCACTGCAATTCACATGAAGGCAGGTGGGTTCATTGCAGGATCAAAGAGGAGCAGGCCTCCCTATTTACCTGCTGCCCGTTGCCCTTCTGCAACTTTTTCCAAACTTATTCTGCTGTTCAGTGCTGAGGCTCCGCACAACATTCCCTCCATTGGTTTTTGAACTTATCAGGTGGGAGTTGCACTTGGTTGGGGATCCCTGGCCTTTCCTTTAAAAACAACTTGAAATTGATTAAATTTTCAGGAATTATAGTTTCTTACAAAGGATTTTTTTTTCCTTAGAATTTTCCCGCTAGTCTACTTTTTTTTCAGATCAACCAAATATTGATCGTTTGCGGGAAAAAAGCTTGACCAACTGGCTTGTTGTCTTAGCCTGACATCTTGAGCTGGCCCGAAGTCACCTAGCTAGCTTTTACCGGTATGCCTAAAGCAGGACTAGAACTCAGTCTCCTGGTGTCTAGCCTGGTGCCTTAACCAATACACCAAACAGGCTTTGGCAATACTTGACTAATTTAAACCAAAATTTGCCTTTCTTCTTTAAAGACATTGCCAATACCAGTTTTATTTCTTGGCAGAAATAAACTCAGGCACAGAATTCTTGGAAGATAAATTCTTATGATTAGGCTCAACTACACTGCTATTCAACCACAATCAAATCACATATTTTATTGGTTTTTTGGTTAAATGAAAAACATCACCAGGAACTGGCTGAAGTGAAATGGTGAAAAGGTAGCTCTTTTTCACAGTATTGTTTTATAAAAGCTATGGCAATACACCTGTCAAGGCTGCTAACATCGAATGTTATGTTTGACATTATATATGGATGCAGACATTCACTATTTAACCTGTGTATTACTTCAAGAGCCACTATTAGATAGTATGGGGGGGGGGAGTGAAAGAATGTGCTGAGAACTATTTAGCCATAACAATATTTCAGCAGAGCATCTTCAAAGGATGAAATATGAGAAGATAAAGATATGGCGCATTATGGAATGGAGGGAAAGCTCACACTTTAGACTAATTGGAGAATGTGATTAATGACTTGTTACATGAGGGAGGGGAATATGCTTAGACACTGTGGGAAGAAGTAGGAGGGTTTAGTTTTTGGCTTCACTTTATACGTACCGAAGCTATGTTGCAAAAATAAAGAGTTTTCTAGGTAAACAATGCCTCAGAATTCCTTGAAATGCATCTTTCTTTCGGAACCTTACAACACCTTTTTAAAAAAATGCATTCTTGTACTAGACAGTTTTGTGTTTGGTACTCATTCTAGAATCCTGAAAGATCACAACTCTTCTCAGCAGTTATGTCCAATCTCACTTCCCATTTCATGGTAATTATTTTTTTTCAATAAGCATCATCCATGATAACAAACCTCTATGATGTCTTTCTTGTTGTAACTTCTGGGTTGTTTTCTTGAAGCCATGTGTTAGATTTTAAGCTAAAATTAAATTACTGAGACATTTATTCTCTTATAAGAGCTAGGACAAATAGAATTTTTAATGGATAAAGCAGACATTCACGTCTGGCTTCCCTGCTTTTCATATTGCAGATTCTACATATTCTCCCACTCTAGGAAGAGTCATGGTGGGTACTTATAGTTTCCCCCCTGCTATTTCAGGACTCCGATGGACAAAGATCCAGTTGAGGGCTATTCAACTAAGGGCTATTTTTTAAAGACAATAGCTCAGGATATTTCTTCATGCATGCTTTATTACCTGTGCATCTGCAAATACACATATATTACTTGTAGGTTCATCACTAAATTCATCTTTTCCATCTGTCAGTATAGTTCCATAAATGAAAGCCATCTCTTCAATAAGAGGGTGATGAACTTTGAACTAGAAGAAACAAAATATTTTAGAGACTTTTATTAAAATATAACCAACGATAGGATCTAACTGCTCCATTAGACCTGCACATAGTATCAATGTCCCTACTCTGACACAGATTTGAGTATTTCACTGCAATTTCTTAAATGAAAAACTAGTTGGAAATATTGTGAACCAGGTTTTACATTTGTATTAAAAAAAAGAAATCAGATATCAGAAGATTAATATAGCAACCATCTAGTCAGAAGACTGGAAGAGGAATTATAACTGAATATACCGTAGTTCAGCTTTTGTTGGAGCACTTTTAAATTTTGATCTATTACTCTATATAAGAAGAGCTCTGAAAGATTAAATCCAGAGCCATCAAGTCAAGCACTGCTCATGGGTGACTGATCGATAAAAAAATTCGAAGAACTATAGCTGATATGCCAATAGCAATCTTCTTCCAACATTCCCCAAGAGTTAGTAGTTAAATAAGGTTATGATTCAGGCATCTAATAACTAATTCCCCAATTTACTCGTTCCTATTTCCAACACTGCATTTATTCAGAATGGCCAGAGTACAGAAATCTGTTTTTAATATTATTATCTGTTTTGATATATTATTATTCTGGAAAAAATATTTCTGACTGCTGACAGTATTTTGAAAAGGTTAATTAGATTTTCCTTTTATTTCAAATAACTCACTGATCTGCAAAATGATGCATTTAGCTAGTAAATACAATACAAAGCCATGTTAAATGTACCTGAGCCTTTACAGCTTCAGTTACTGCAGATGCTGCATCTACAAGATTCCTAATTTTTGAGGAACATACATCAAGGCCTAATTGTTCAGCACTGAGAAATGCATAGAAAGCACCCCCATAGCCAACATCAAGGAGGACTTTTCCATAGCCAGGAACATCAATGGTTATATCTGATGATCAGGTAAAAACAAAAAGGAAGGGAGACAAGAGATAAAAGTTATATAAATATCATCAGTGTTTATTAGTTTTATATTTATTTTGTTCAATAATTTATTCTTAAGGCAACTCCCTCAAAAGAATGTTAAAATCTGGAATCCAGATTCCTTATCTACCCTTACAACTAATGTCTGAAGATTCCCCAAATATATTGATACTTCCTTCTTGTGTCATTATCTTTTTCTGGTTTCAATCTTATTATTCAATCTTATTTATAGAGAAAATTACATTGGTAGCAGGATACTATATACTACTTTTAATTTGTTACTGAGATAGAACACGTTTCATCTTCAGAAGAACTTCAAGATCAGAAAGTAAGTAAAAATTACTGTGGTGATCTATAGGAACTACAATCAAATGACATAACTATAATCACAATGACACAACATACATGGGGTAACTGTGAGTGATTTGATTAATACAGGGATCTACATGAATTTAAAAAGAAAACGTACAGGCTCACTAAGGTAATCATGAGATGCAGTGTAGTACAGAGAAGCATTCCTTCCATGAATCAAAGTTAAAGCCTAAGGAATAGCAGAAAAGAGGTTAATTACAATAGATTTACATTATCAGTCACCAAAAGCATGCAGGTCAGAAAACAAGTTTTCAATTTTCCAACTGAGCTATACCATTTTATATCAGATAAAATTCATATCTGTGACCAAATAATTATTGGATTAGTTAAGGATGCCAACATTTGAAATATTCTATTATTGTATTCTATTATTCTACTCTCAATGTTCAGCTCTTATAATTCTTTAGGGAAAAAAACCCATAGGACCTATGTATAAAAACAGGGATGTCAAACTGGCGGCCCGTGGGCCAGATACATCATACGTAGGCCATGCCCACCCCAGCTCTGCAAAAGCAAAAAACGTAGAGATACATCACGTGATGCAATCGAGTTTGACACCCGTGCATAAGAATAACTTATAGAGGTATTTATACCTGTGTTTCTTAAACCATTTTCCCTCAGGACTTTTTCTACCTTTTATAAATAATGGGAGAACCCCAAAACGCTTTTGTTAATATAGGTTACATTTATTGATATTTATCTTTTAAAAAATTAAAACTGATACATCTGATGCTATCATTTCTCTTGACAGTTTGATGGGATATTTGATATTGTATTATTTTTTTAACAAATGATGGCAAACAATTTTAACTGCAGATCCCTGAGAGGATTTTGGGAGACCCTCTGGGATCCTAGGACCACACTTTAAGAAACACCGAATAGAAACCAAGAAACTGAATTTGACAAATTAGCTCAGTTCTAGTGATGGCAATATATACAGCTAGTAAATTGGGAAAGATGACTAATATTTGGAACAATCAAGTTCTTTCTCTGGCTATTTTATACGCTACAGATTTTAAACACCACCTTTTCATTTGAGTTTAATGTCTGCTTTCTTCATAAAAAGGAAAAACAGTAGATTTCTGTTGTCTGACTTGACCAATATAGCAAACCCAAACTCAAACCCTAGTCATTTCCCAGATAAAATATTGTTAACATATTCTAGATGGGCCTGCCCTTGAAAAGCATCCAGAATCTGCAGCGAGTACAAAAAGTGATGGTGCAGGAAATTATGTGCATTCCAAGATCAGTATACATTACACCTCAGCTTCGTAAACTGCATTAGTTGCCAGTTTGCTTCTGGTTGCCAGGTGCTGGTTATTATCTATAAAGCCCATTACATCTACCTGTCCCACCAGATCTGGCAGAAGGGGCCACGTTTTCCATTCAACGGGACCAGAAGAGCCTTTTCTGTTGTCCTGCCTTCTGGAACTGTATCCCTCATGAGATTACATTGGCCCCAACTTTGTTGACCTTTGGAAGCCCCTGAAGACATGGCTGTGTCATCACGCCTGGGGATCCCAGGGACATGGGGAGCCTGCAAGATGGTTGCATTATATTGTCTATAAACTGTTAAGCTGACACATTCCTACGCTTTTATATTTTAATTTATACAAGTGTATCTTTGCTGTTTTAACTTGTGAGCTGCCTAGAGTCACATGAGATGGGCACCTATATAATCTTAAATACATCACACCCTTAAAATGTCAATTAAGGATAAAAAGTTAAATTAACATTGCTCAGGCATCTTCCACATCTGTGGACTCCAACTCCCGAGAATTCCCGAGCTAAACTAGGCTACTGCCTAGAATGCTGGGAGCTGAAGTCCATCTACTTCTGGAAGTTGCCCAGCCTAGTGGGAAAACGGGCTTAAGTCCAAGAGCTGGCCAGAGTAGCACAATCGCATCCCTACCGGTAGCCGCGGCGAAGGCAGGCACGCTGTGGAAACGAACGCGGCTTCCACTGCGCTGCCCGTCCCAGGACGCAAAAGCCTTGACGGGCCCGCAGGGGCAGTGAATGGTGACGGCGGTCTCGCCGGGGGAAGGCGAGGGCTGGCAGAGGCCGTAGTCGAGGGCAAAGCGGCCCAGGCAAAGGACGGCGTGGCCGCACATGGAGCTCGCGCCCTCATTGTGCATGAAGAGGGCTCCAAGGGCGGCTTCGGGCAGCTCGCTGGGCACCACCACGGCGCCGTACATGTCGCGGTGTCCGCGGGGTTCGTGCATCAGCAGCCGCCTCACAGCGTCCAGCTCCGGGGAGTCCAGCAGGCGACGCCGCCGACTCAGGAGAGGCAGCTCAGGCCCGGGTTCCAGCAGTCCCAGCCCGCCCGGCACCACCACCCGGAGCGGCTCCCCTCCCGCGTGCATCTCCACCGTACGGATGGTCGGGCTGCCTGGCTCGCGCGGGGGCAGCCAATCACCGCGATCGCCCGCGGACATTTTGAACGGCTTTTCTTAACCGCGACAACGACTGATCGTCGCTTTAGACAGCGACATGCCCCATCCCGAGGCCCGCCCACCGGCGCGTCACGAATGGGCGTCATCGGAAACCCTCTGCGCGGTTGCGTAGCTGGGGAATTTTGGGAGTTTAACTCCAGGCATCTTAAAAGTTGCTGAGGTTTAGCAGCATTATCGAAAACTGGACACGAACGGGCTAGTGATCCAAGATTATAAATCTCCCTTTCCAGCACGAAAAACTACTGCAATCCTTTTTGCTCGATCCCAGCCTTGGTCAAACCATAGTTCTTTATATAGTTATAATTCAAATTTTAGCTATTTAATTAAAAATACGTTCAAATTTTCTTTAAAACTGCACTGGTTTTCATCACCCAGGTTTATGGATATTGCACCAAAGCACGATAATGGAGAAGCAAGCCCATATCTTAAGGCAGATGTGTAGTTGCGGCTTTGATCTGTTGCCAGTATTGTCACACTGCTTCCTGGTGCAGGAGCAGATAACATCCTTCTCTTTGGACTTCAACTCATTGCAAATGCGCCTTGGAATCCCCAAAAGGTTGTTCCAGCCAGTCCGTTCCTGCTTGGCTGCTGTTCTCTGCTGGTTGGGAGTTGATATTTTGTTTTTATAATCTACTTAGTAGTTGATCTAACAAGTTAATGAACTATTGGCAACTATAGAGGCTCATGATGCAATCACCTCCTAGTGCCCCCTATGGGTACTCATTTGGCTGGGTAAAGTATGCTCCCTTAGCTTCCCAGTGTTATTCCTTAATCCTGTGGATAAAATTATATTGTTATATTATATTGAAATGGATTTAGATAGTTCCCAGTAATTTTGTTTTATACGATTATTTTGGTTCGAGCCAATAGGGGGAATTAAGTTCCTGTTTAGCAATCATAAAGATGTTATATAATTCTGATATAAGTCACCCTGCATATGCATGCTAAAAAATTTATAATTGGCCTAAAAACCATTTTTCACGAAGCATAAACCATAAAAAGCCAGTGTATCTAAGTGTCCCAAAAGAGTAGCACACTTTCAGAATGTTTATATTTAAAAAACCTTCTAATTCTTGTTGCATGTTTAATAACAAAGGTCTTTTATTAATCACATAAATGGGAAATCGTTTATAATATTATAATAAAAGATCTGACTGATATGACAACATATAACAATAAAAGCTACATCTTTCTGATATCCACCCACAATTCCTAGCTGCTGACATAGATTGTTGGGGAATATAAATTAGATAGATAGACTACATTTGAATAGATAGACTAGACTCCACTAGATAAATAGATTAGACTAGGCTAGACTAGTTTAAAAACTCTTTCAAATATTCTTACTTCACCAGACTAAATTTTACAGATAAAGAGAAAATTGGCTGAGGTTGATTTTCCAGATGTTTCATATATTTAAGGGAGTGCGTCTTCATTATTTCTAGCTCTACGGGCAAAAAGAGTTCTGCATCTTGGCTCGGCATTTCCGTCCTCCAGGATTAAGTTCCCTTCAGCGCAGGAAGTGAACATCGCCACACGACCTGGGAGGCGGAACACAAATAACAGCTTGTGCGTTTGGCTTCCCCGCCTACTTAAGGGCAAGCAGACAATCGAATCGGTAAGAGGTTGCGGTATCTGGTCGGCAGCTGATTGGCTGGATATTTGAGTGCTGTCAAACTCCCGAATCTTTGTCGTACTTCCGTCGCGGCCGGATTGGAGTAAGATGGGTGAGTTTGAGTTGCGGAGACGGTCTCGCTCTGATTGTGGCCAGTATTAATGTCGCCTGTAGCCCCACAGGCCAGGCTTGAACGCCACTCACTTCCTCAGTTGAAAGAAGGCAGGGTTGGATCCCGAGAAGGTCGCCTGACAGAAAAGGGTCGATTGCGCGACCAGCTAGTAGAGCGATGCTTTGCATAATGGTGCTGCTAACTCTCTCTCTCAAGTTTTGTCATTATTCCAGGGCTGCTTGTAGATTTTTTTCTTCTTTTTTCTGGTCTTTAGAATAGGATTTTATTATCAGTACGGTGTATACCCGAGCATTATGTGAGTTTAGGACAAGGTAATAAAATAAGAAAATGCATAGATTCCATCATGGTACTCCCTTTTTGTAACATCAAGCAAAATCTAGACAAAGGGTAAGAAATAATAAGCCAAAAGGGCTAATTAAGGAAAATAAATATTAATCTATGTCACAATACAGTCTATATTCGCAAACCATCCTTGCTTCCACTGCATCCAGCACTGCTTCATGCATTCTTTTTTGTTCTTTAAACAAGATCATATATTACCCACTGCTTTTTGCAAAATTTGCACATCTTAAAACTTCTCTATTCATTCTTTAATCTTTGATAAGCATTTCACCATAAGAAATCCATCTGCTTTTCTATTTTTTTTTTGCCATTCATTTACATGTATAATGTGCAGTTGTTTACTATCTTTTCTTTGAAACATTAATATTAAGATCCATATATCTCATTGTACTGACTCCCGGTAGATTTCTGGCTGAATTCAAGGCTGATTGTCACCCTTCATGAGGCCAAGTTACATGTGACACTGTCTCTTTCAGATGGTTTCTGTCTATCCCATCAGATAGAGCAGAATGGGCATACTCCTGGTCCTATCAGTGAAGCAGTGTCATTTGATAGGCAATAGGAACTTTGCCTTCTTTGTTCTGTTGCTTGTCTTATGGAACAATCTTCCCCTGAGATACAGACAGACAGCCCCACCTCGATTTGCCTTCTGGAAGACTATGAAGACCTGGCTTTTCCCCTAGGAACTGAGATCAGAAGTTTGGTGTGGGGTAATTGTGTTCTTTGATTGAGCTTGTTGCATTCTAGCCAAAATCTACAAATACTGTATTGTTCTTGTTAGCAGATAATGCAGCATATTGCACAGGATCAACCAAATATGTTAACCTAGTCTATGCTTTCTCTAATTTACTAAAATCATTACTGTATATGAAAGCCTTGCAATGACCAACACTATGAGTGCAATTTATGTGGAGCTATCTAGTAATGATTATGGTATATGGAAAATTGCATAAAATCAGATGAGATTTTATAGATAAAAGTCAAGAATTATAAACTCTTTTTTTGTGTAAGTTGTAGATATTCAGCCGGACTGCCTTGGACTTTATTGTGGAAGAACAGTGGAAATTATAAATGGAACTGAAATTCATGGTGATTGTGGTGTAAGTTGTAATTTTGGCAATTTTTCTGAATATTTAAAACAAGGGTGTGTTGCATTTTATAACTGTTCTTGGACATGACTAGGTAAAAGGTTGTGCTGAATGTTTGCATGAATTGTTTTTATGTAAATAATCAAATAGAAAGGAAAACTAGACAAACCTTTTTAAATAAATTAAGTAAAGGCTTTATAAAATAGATTGCGATAAAACTTTCCAGGTATGTCCCAGAGGACAAAGAAGTGATGCCTATAAAATTTGCCGCGAATGTATGGGATCCCCAGAACGCTATGATTGGCTTTATCTTGGCTTTATGGCAATGCTACCTCTCATTCTGCATTGGTTCTTCATTGAATGGTATTCAGGGAAAAAGAGGTAAATATTTATTAAAATAAAATAAGGTTTTAGCTTAATAATATTTAACTTTAAAATACACTAACTTCTCAACTGAATATATAAAAATGTTATTTATAAAGAGATACATACATACATACCGTTTGTCCTCTTGGATTTTAGCCTCTATTTAATTCTTGTTAATTATAATCATTTTTACATTTATACTTTTATTATAATGTAAACTGCTCAGAGTTGATTAGACAATGAGGTGGGTGGCATATAAATTAAATAATTAATAAATACATCCCAAATTCAATACTGAAATAAAAATATAAAGACATTTTTAGTTCAGCTCACCTGCTAGTTGCAGTTTTCTTGGCAACAGTTCTGAAGTAGTTTGCACAAGTCCTTCTGCAACAGTGCAGAAATAGCATGTATTGGCTGTTTCCAGGTTTTTTTCAACTTTTCACTCTAGCCTACAATCCTGAGATTCCCTAACAGTTTCCCATCCAAATTCTGGCCTGGCCTAATTCAGCTTAGTTTCCAAGCCCAGACCAGGTGTCTCTTGTTCTGCCACCTGCTGGTACTATTATTTTAACGCATGAACTTACCCAAATCTATAGGCAGGCCTCGATTGATAACCAGTCGCTTAGTGACCGTTCAGAATTACAATGGACCTCTTTGGTGGGGCCTGTCACCCAGTTGTGAAGATTTAATGGCTGCCCCCCCCCAAATCTGTTGGTGCTCAGCAACAAGCCCATATTTACAGCCATTTGCAGTGTCCCATGGTCACGTGACCTTGTTTTACAAGGGTTTATTTTCAGTTTTCGGCAAACGTGGTCCCATAGGGAACTATTGGTTCGCTTAATGACCGCAGCATTTCCTTAAACTCTGCAAAAAAGGTTGTAAAATCAGGCTGGTCATGTGGGTGATGATTTACAACTGTTATTACTTATGGCTGTGATGTAATAACCTGTAGTTATTTTTATATGCATATATTTATATGATGCAAGGTCACATTTGTTTATTTAAAATATTTATATAGCCACCAATCTTCTATCGATCTCTGGGCATTAAAAGCTCTGATTTTTTAAAAAATATTGAGAGATTTTTCAAAAGTTAACTCAATCTCCAAAGTTCTCTACAATAAAACAAATAAATCTGGAAAGTCAAGGCACCTCCTTCAGATGGAGAATAAGCTCTCGGATTCTGCCTGCTGTCATATTGAAGGTTTTGCAACACTCCCTAAGAGTGATAAGAGAATTAATGTTTTATGGCACTCAGCTCTTTTATTTTGAGTACTTATTTTATCTTTTCTCGACAGTTCCAGTGCGCTTTTCCAGCACATCACTGCTTTAATTGAATGCAGCGTGGCAGCAATTGTTACCCTGCTTGTAAGTGACCCCATGGGCTCCCTGCACATCCGTTCATGCAAAGTGACGATGCTTTCCGACTGGTATACCATGCTTTACAATCCAAGTCCTGATTACGTTACCACCATTCACTGTACCCATGAAGCTGTCTATCCTCTGTGAGTGTATACTTGTAACCTCCGTACTGATCTGATACTTTGAACAAAAGTCAAGACCTTTTCATTGTAACAGTCACATAATTCAATTTTAATGATCTATAGCAGAAGCAAGTTTTTGGGGGTTAAGTGTGGTTTATTTCTAAGTAAAATGGCATTGGTTGGTAAGTTATTGTCACTACTATGGTTAATTTGCAGTGTAATAGCTGGCAGCCAGAGGAACAAATATAAGGCTGTTTTTGTTTTTTAAAAAACTGTAATTATGAGCAATATACTACATATCTTTTGTTGTAGTATTTTTGTTTAACAAAATTGGCACCCATCCTTGAGACTTCTCCCCCAATGGCTGTTGTAGAGTGAGAGCTTTCTTTCTCTTACCCATGATCTGCTGTCTTTTTTTTAATTTTTACTTTCTGAACTTTTGCTTTTTATTTTTAAATGTTAATTGATTTATTTCAACCACTGCTGGGGTCTTTCTATTTTCTTTTTTGTTTTCCTTCTTTGATTTATTTGACTGCTCTCATTAATTTCTGCCTTCTGCACACGTGACTTTGGATTTGTATTTATTAACTTGTAAAAACGTTTTGATCAAATGGCCAGAAAATATCTTTCCTGTCTTTTTCACTGCCTCCCTGCTGCCTCCCTTCTTTGAGCCAACAACAGATGAGATTACAGAGAGAGAAGGAAGAGGCTGACACCCAAGGAGGAAAACAGACTCTGACTAACAAGATGCAATCCCTAGCTGATTTTTTTTTCCAGAAAGGCTTGATGAACTTATAAACTCTGCACAAAACATTTTAAAAAACAGACATTACATTTTTTTAAGCCTACAAGAAGAATGTGTTTTTAAAGCAGCAGATTCGTTGGGAAGGAAAACAGATATTGAAATAATACAGATGGTGGAGAACATCGAGAAGAAATGGGATTTTCCAGCTGTAAATTGGCCAGGAAGAAATATAGACTCAGAAATTATAGAGCTGGCTCCATACACCTCTCGGAAGCTTAACATTGTGCTTTTATATAATAGCAGAGAACTCTCTGGGTCGACAAGTGGCAGTTTGATGGAGAATGGGAAACGGATTTAATACACCTAATTGAGGGATGATTTTATTTGGATTTTTAAGGGAAGATAGATTGGCTTTGGAGACTGGACCTATTCAGTTCAATCAATCAGCAATTGAGAAGAGATAGTATAAAGAAACAAACTTGGATATTTGATCCTGTACTAATTAAGGTTAATATTTAGGATAATTAGTGATTGAAGTTGTGGTAAATTTTCTACAAGTTGATTACAATAACAGCTTGTTAACAGAGGGTTTTGGAATTTCAACTTTGTCTTTCTCTTATTCACAATTATTACTTTTATATTGTTTTTTTCTGTTAACTACTTTGTTATTCATATAGTTTACAGATGACAGGCTAACAATTTTTAAGTAGATTTAGTAGTTTAACATTTTAATTATTTTTCTGCCTGTTTTGCAAGGGGTGGGAAACCAACACTGCTGTATTATACCAATCAGCATTCAACTAGGGAGGATGTTATGCGTATATGTTTTGGGCTTTTTTTTCCTAAGACACTTGGTTAATGTTTTTTTTGTTGTGTTTTTTTGTTTCGTTTTTTAAAAAATATTTTGGTGTTTTGTATTTTAATCTTCTTTCGATAAACTAAAAAAATTGGGGGGAATTGCCACCCATCCTCATCTGTTTAGGCTTGGCAGTTAAGGAATATGAATGAATAGGGTTAAAAAACAAATAGATTGGAATACAATAGAGATCCCTTTCCCATAAGGAGACAAGAAGTGACCATATCAAGAATTCTGATCTCTCTTCTCTATAGACACAAGCCTGCCTCTAGTATGAAAGCAGAATATTGATATAATGCTACAGGAAAGACCTAGAAAGCTCCTGAAAGGGAAGGAATGTGGTAGCGGGCTTTTAGGACAGACTGGTTGTCTTCTTGCCACAATTTGAGAAGAAGTTGTCAGGGATTTTGTTATGCAACTGTTAGTTCTAGGAAATTTAGGTCACAATGTGCTAATTTTGACAATCCTCTTTTTCAGCTACACCATTGTATTCATATACTACGCATTCTGTTTAGTGTTGATGATGATGCTTCGTCCACTGCTGGTAAAGAAGATTGCTTGTGGGCTGGGAAAGTCAGATAGATTTAAGAGCATTTATGCAGCTCTTTACTTCTTCCCAATTCTGACTGTGCTTCAGGCTGTTGGAGGTGGCTTGCTCTGTAAGTTGTTTTCTATTCCCTCTTGTACGAAACACACAGCCTAGGGTGGAAGTGGCAGGATATAAACATCTTGTTTAGAAAAAAAAAATAGACATGAGTTCACACAGGGTTTCCGCCACAAATTAAATCTAAACCAAACAAATCATGGAATGTTTACACATTTACCACAATATGTAAACCGGGTGACACTTATAAAATATATAGTAAATGTGGATGTAAATCTGTTACTGCTAGGTAGGTTTCACTGCATCCTAAAATCATGGAGAAAGTTTTTACAGAGATTAGAACTTGTCTTCTTAAATCAGAGGATAGGAATGCAATGCATCACATGAGGACTGTTTGTATGAGTGCCTTGCTTAGACTATAACAGAATATATCTGATATATTTTTACTAAGGGCAGTTTCACTAAATCTGGATTTCCTCTTGAATATATTTTGAAGAGCCATGGTGGCGCAGTGGTTAGAATGCAGTACTGCAGGCTACTTCTGCTGACTGCCCGCTGCTAGCAGTTTGGCAGTTCAAATCTCACTGGCTCAAGGTTGACTCAGCCTTCCATCCTTCCGAGGTCGGTAAAATGAGGACCCAGATTATTGGGGGCAATAGGTTGACTCTGTAAACTGCTTAGACTAGAGAGAGGACTGTGAAGCGGTATATAAGTCTAAGTGCTCTTGCTATTGAAAACTAATTGTTTACTTATCTGTTCTGCTTAACCAATATGATGTAAATATGTATAACATATTCCCTTTTCCTTCCAGACTATGCTTTCCCATATATCATCATTGTACTATCTCTTGTTACCCTGGTTGTCTATCTATCAGCTTCTGAAGTAGAGGTAAGTAAATCACTGCAACTAGCAAAATTATTGACGGTCAATAGGCTGTGAAGTTCTGGGGGGTGATTGGTTCAGTATCCTATAGGCACTATCTGAGAAGAAATGAAGTATTGAATCTGCTGGAGCTATTGAACAGAAATTCTCTTTCTCTCCAGTTGTCAGGATTTTCATGAAGCTGCTAGATACCTTGCCCTGCCAGCATTGACTAGGAAAAAATCTGCTGCTAGAGCAAACAGTTTAAAGAAGCCTTTAAAATTTAAACAGTTTTCAAGAATGTAATCTCTTAGCCCGCTATGCTAAGTAAGATTGTGCATTCAGACACAATCTTCCGTCAAAATTCCTAAACGAATAAAAGGTTAAAAAAAATTGCTGACTTTCCTCCTTTAGAGATTCTAATTGATCAGTTTACATCCCTGTACCCTGGCTTCCTGCAGAATCAAGATACTGCTTTGGGAGTATTACTGAGATGCAGTTTGTTATCAGGATGAAAAAGATATTCCAAAACAATTCCTGAATCTCAACATTCCATTTATACATACAGTATAAGTAGATTACTATAAAAATAGAAACTAATGGAAATATCTTATCTTCTATTTTCAAGACTTTCAAAGATCTGCTTGTCAGGAAGAAAAGGCTTATCGTTCTGTTCAGCCATTGGCTGTTGCATGCCTACGGAATTATCTCCATTTCCAAGCTGAGCAACCTTTACCAGGACTTGCCTCTGCTGGCCTTGGTGCCTGCACCAGCTCTTTTTTATTTGCTAACTGCAAAATACACTGAGCCATCCAGGATATTATCTGAGGGAGCAAATGGACGTTAATTATAATTAATAACAGTCTGGGTAAGTAGCATATCCAAGATCCAGCCGCCTTGGATCCAGCTGTCCTTACCTTGGTTGGTTAGTTTGCTATGGATCAAGTTTCAAGTAAAGCTTTACTTTTTTTGAGGCTCAAAAGTGGTCAACTCTGTACCAACTAGAAGGCAAATGTTCTAAATAATGTGTGGGTACCCAGTGTGTGTAATGCCTTAAGAATCTTATCAGCTGTGGAAGCCAAGGACCCCATTGATTTTAGCAGTTAAGACTCTAGGCTTGTCCTGTATATATGTTTTACATTTGTCTGTTATGTATGAATAATTTGTACAGCATACTTGAAAACAGTATTATTTATTGATTTCACAGCACAGTATTTTCTCACTTCTTTGAATGTATGTTCATAGAAGAATAAAAGATTCAGTTTTCTAGCTTCAGTTTATAAGGTGTTGTAGTCTGTTTTGTCCTAGAGGAAAAAAAATTGACAGAACACTTTTATCTGAACAAGCATTTATATGAGATAGAAATTATGTAGCAGCAGCATTTGCTCTGCATTAAAAAAAAATTGTGAAACATTTCAGGTTTGGAAGCGCCAATGAAACATCCATCCCTCTTTTATGACAAACACTTTGGCAGAATTTCCATTAGAACATTAGAATTCAGTTATGGATTGCAAACAAATGCCTGCCTTTTAGGTGATCTTTTTAAAAGTTTTTTTTTTTCTCCAGGCCAGGGGCTAGATAGCTTATGTGGTCCCCCTTTTAGTAGTGAATAACCAGATATGCCAGTTATGTTTTATATTATGTAGTGTGTTATTTTATTATTTGTAACAATGTATTTTTAATTTTGTGAAGCTGCTAAGAGTTCTGAATTTGGGCAGCTTATAAATCTGACAAATGAAAGAATAAATAAAGCATCTGTTTGAAAAGGCTGTTTCTTTAAAAATTTATCATGGGTTGTAGGCTCCTTCATCTGAGACTCAGTCAGCACATTCTTTTCACATTTAAATCCACAAGCAGTTTTACTCAGATTTTTTTTAAAAAAAAAACCCTATTAAATATAATAAATCGGAAAGAGACTATTGTCTGCCACCACTGAATCAAACATTTTAAGATTGTTTTCAGCTATAAAAATGTTTTTAAAAAGATTAATAGATCTTGGATGTCCACACAGATTCTAGGTATGTGGAAATGATAATTTACTGATTTTAGGTTATCTAATGGTTAAAGCAGTTTTTCTCTTACCTCCTTTTTAAATAAACTCTTTATAGCTTAAAATATGATTGGCTTCCTGTAAGAAACTTTAAGATCCATATTTCAGAAATACAACTGAGTATCTAGTACAGACTTGGGTAAGTTAAATATATTGCTCTAAGGCAGATGTAAGTAAGGATTTTGAGGGCTACCTTTGATTTGGGGGGGGGGGAAGCTAAGCAGAGTTCGACTAATTAGTATTTGGATGGAAGACATCAGAAAATCCCAGAGCTATTGAGTAAACTAGGAAGTTAAAAAAAATCCCAGGGAAATGATTTCTATAGTGCTGTTCAGAAAACTGCATAGATAAAATTGCCAGAAGTTGAAGGCATCATTATCTTTAAGAACTGCAATAGCTGGAGCAACAAGTTATAAATAGAACCCAGCTTTTTCATATAAGTAAGAGGTCTTTTTTATTCTATTATACTTTTTGATTCCATTTCTTATTTTAAAATTCCTTCAGACTCAGAAGAAACTCTGCAAAGCCACAAAGCAACCATTTATGCAGTTCTTGGGATTTCCAGAGTTTATATTAGAGAAAATGTGTTGAAAACAGCTTAATCCTTAATAAGGATTTTATCTTTTTTTTTTTTCTAGAGATGAAAAAATAGAGTTTTATTGGACAGGTAGATTATTTTCTAAAACATTTAGTAGCAATCAACCTGCATACTTTGTGTTCTTTTCTAAATGTGTTAATAAAGAATATGGTATTTTGTCCTAACACCCAAATAAAAAAATAGTGCTAAGAAACTAGCATCTACTGTTCCAAATTTGATAGAGTAAGACATTTTTTTCTGGTACTCTGTGACATACAGTATATAAGCTGTGAAGAATCTATTTTAAAGAAGGTAATTTTTGCTTTCCCAACACATACTTTTAACAAATATTTGGCACTTCCCCAAAATGCTTACTTTGTCAGCATCTGGCAAAGATTTGCTTCTTAACAGAGAATCCATCTCTTCATAGTTCAGCTGTAGCCCTTCATGAACATAGTCAAGCTTAATATTTCTCTTTGTACTTCTTCTGACATATTCTTCCAGAATAATCAAGAGCTCATGCTGGTACTTAATAAATATCTGCAATAAAATAAAAACAATAAGTAAATAAAATTTTTATTGCAAACCTGGATTTTCTTCACTTTTTAAAAACATGCTTGGATTCTTCTAAAATATTTAACATGAATTTTAAATAAGTTTGATATAAATAAATTTGTATAAATAAGTAAATAAGTTTGATATAAAAATAGTGGGAGAAGTATAGCTACAATGATTCCTTAAATTTAGAATGATATGAGATTCCAAGTCTTAGGATAGTTAAAAGAGCCTTCTATTTAACTAGATTAATCAGCTGAAAAAGAGAAAGAAGCTCTCAAAAATGGCTTGTTTTTAAATAATCGCTGTAGTTTAAGTCTCAGCAAAGCCACAAGGGGGAGAAAAAAGGCATTATTTTTCTCGCTATCATGAAGAGCAACAGAATATGTAACAAGATAGGTAAAGTTTTTTTCTTTCCAGTTATGTCTGTCTCTAGGGGGCAATGCTCATGTTCGTTTCTTAATCGAGGGAGCCAGCGTTGTCTGAAGACACTTCTGCGGTCATGTGGCCAGCATGACCATGTATCAAGATGCACAGAAAGCTGTTACTTTCCCACCAAAGTGGTACCTATTTATCTACTCTCATTTGCATGCTTTCAAACTGGTAGGTGAGCAGGAGCTGGGGAAAGTAACAGGAGCTCACCCCATCTCACAGCGCTCAGGTATTGAACCTGGACTGTCAGCTTTTCAGCTGACAAGCTCTGCGTCTTTAACCGCCGAGCCATCACAGGCTACCAAATTGGCAGAATTAAATTTTACTGTTTTTTTCCCCCATTCAAATGGTATTCTAGCCTTAGTTTATGCTAGTTATCATCAACCAGACGTTTATTTTAAATCACACGACAGGTTGCCATTTGAAGGGAACTATGGTTCTTATTTTTTTTTTTCTTAATATAAATTGTTTTGCATCCTTGATACTAAATACATGTAGTACCACAGAAATGGGATTGTGCATTTTAATCTAACTGGGATTTTATATCACATCCTCCTGATTGCCATCTATAAAGTCAGACATTAAACAAAAAAAGTCTGTTAACCATAAATTATCCCCCATCCAAACCCCCACAGCTTCCAGGTAACATCACAATATACCTTTTGTAGATGTTCATCCTTTATCCATTTCTTGACAAACAATTCTAAAACAAGAATTTTATAGTATAAATGAAAATAGATGACAATATATATTTTAAAATAAATAAATAACACATTTAAATATGCAGTAACATATTAAATGATATTTTAAACCGCATTTATTAAACATGTAGGACATCTAGAATTTTTAAAATGCAAATTAACTTAAGCCATGTTTCTTAAATGATATCAGAGTCTATAGGAAGACATCTAATTGCTTAAAGCACAGTTAAAGACAGGGCTGTTCTGAGAGACTGAAGGCACCATGAGGAACCTTAACTTCAGTTCCTTTTTAACACCTTTCACTCCTTCCTGCAGGGAAAAAACTTCTCAGTGGTGTCTTTTTTTCTTAAGATTCCATAAGGGTATTCAGATTAAATATTATTTGAGAACAAGTATCTAACAGCCATGATAATAAAAGTAATTTTCTTTTTTAAATTTTTTACCTTATTCAAAAGATTAAAATACAAAATCCAAAAGAAAAAAAAACAATTTAACAGAGACAAAACAAAACTAGGCAAAACATTAGAAATATGAATTAAAAAGGACAAAAGATAAAACCATATTATCCCCCCTAGTTGAACACTGACAAATCTATTGTAGCAATAATAGCTTCCCCTTTGCAAAGCAGGTCCAAAATTTAAAGTTTAGCAGGAATGCATCTATTTGCAAATACATCTATTTGCAATCCAATTGACCTGTCTTATATATATGAAAGAAAAATAGTTAATAGATTAAACAACAGCAAAGTTAAAGTTCATGGCCCTCTGTAACAGTCTGTTATTGTAATGTACTTCTAGAAAGTCTACCATGTTTTCTTATTTACCACAAATCACCCCAATCATTATCTCTGATCTGTCCAGGATCAAATATTCTTGTTTGGCGCTTAATAATGAAACCTTTCCTTAGATTTTTAATTGGAAACTTTCCCAACAATTGCATATGTGTATATAGACCCTGTATTTATTCATTAAGTCTCTTCTGTGGAAGACTGCTTTCCACAATTTCTTTATGTTAATGCAAGATATCCATTAAGGAACCATCATATCTCAGAAAAAAAAGGGGATGCCACAGCACTGGCAATCATCTGCCACCGGTCATGTATGCAGTGTGTCCATTTCCCTTTGGGCTAAAGTTCTATGGGTACAGGAGCTGAAACCTCTATTAAATTTAGGAAAAATAGTGATGAAACCATATCCTAGCATTTTCTGAAGAAAGCCCTACGTATGTCTCTATTGTTATGGATTGTTTTAGTTCATTTTCACAGAAAAAAATTAATCATTTCTGCTAGAGTAGACATTCCTGCTAAATAACACTTACCATAAAGAACTTTTTTATCACTCTGGATTTGTTGTCTCTTTGACTGATAGATCTTTGCCTCCCCATCTATTGTGGAGATATCTTCTTTGAGATATGCAATGCCCTATAAGGATACAGCCAAAGAAATAAAACATTCGTGATGCAGTCAGCCTGGCAAGATTCTTGTAAATAGGCAAGCAACCGTAAAGAATCTATTCTGATCAGTTCACAGTTCTGCTCTGGTTCCTTGCACCTGACATTAAACTCGCCAGACTGACTGCGTTCTCTTGGGGACAGTCAGATAAAGGTTTCAAGGATTCTGGTCAGGTCTGTGTTGCTTCCTGCTATGCCAGGTCTCTAAGCTTGCCAGTCTCTGGAGATTTTACTATATTAGCTTTTATAAAATACAAAACTGACAATCTATCCTGCAGCTTCAAATTTAAAAATATGTGTTGTGTAGTGAATAAGAATTAGGGATGGTTGAAGAAAAGCAAGCAAGCAAGCAAGCAAATCAGATTTTAAAAATCTCAACCCAAACTCAATTATTGGCAACTACCCGCACTGGCTATGTTTTCTTGGAAGTAATTTAGAGGTGACTTGCCACTGCCTTCTTCCAATTGTTTTTTCTGACTTTCCAGTCTAGTCTAATTCTCTAATGAAGACCAAGCTTTTTTTTTTTTTTTAGCTTTTCTGTGATCAACCAAAACTAGCTGGGTGCTGCTACCAACAAATCTAACATCTGTTCTTAAAGCTATAATTTTATTATTATTAAATTTATGTGCCACCCAATTCTAGATGAGTGGCATATAAATTTAATAATACATACAATTTCTTAAAACAACATCATTTGATCATCAAAATGACTGCTGGAAGATCACCTGACATTTTAAAAACTCATATATTGTAGAATTAATTTACTTGGAAAAAGAGCATAGATTATCTGCTGTCATAACACAGATAAACCATAATGTCATTTTAGCCAATATTTCTAGTTTGGCAACCCCATGCAAAATACAATTTTTTCTTACATAATCCAAATCACTGAAAGGTAGCAATGGGTAGGTACAAAATGGCATTTCTACTGTCTATAGCCTTTCCAGAATTGCCAGTGTAAAGTCTTGCCAGATTGCTATGTAAAAATATTCCTTTCTCAAAATACTCACAACTCTTAACCGGGCATTCTCTGCATTCAAAATGAAGAGCATTTTATCTATTTCATAGTTGTCTCTCTCAATAAACTTAACAGAAAATGTAGAACTTGTCAGTTGCTCAAATGCTATATCTCTGCTCCTCTTGAGTTCAGTCTTTGCAGTTATCTGTTAGCAAATATTGATGCATCTTATGTAGTTATAATCTTAGGAACATGATACAAAGGAAAGATTGCCAAGAACAAAAGTCGGACAAATTCCGGCCCTAAGATTTCATAATATTTACAAAAATATTTATATCATAAATCTTTTAAAAAGTCTTGCTGACTGATGATTGCTTGGGAGAAAGAAGAAAAAATTGAAACATTACTAGGTGATTTTTTTTTCTGGAAGCTTCATTTTCAAAAGCAAGAAAGCACATCAAATTAGAATACTGAAGAATAAAACAAAACAATAACAATAAAAAACAATAACAATAAAAATATCCACTGAAAAGAAAGGTAATACCAGCAGCAAATTTAGTATTATTGTATGTTTTTGTAACTTGCATGCAAGAAGTCTTGACAATTCAGAGCCATACATTCATGCTTGTAATTCTTTTCCTGAATCACTAATTACCTGAATTATGAATTAATCTAAATAATTGATTAATATAAATTTTTTTTAGCATATGTTGTACATAGCCAGGGAAGTCGACCATGCTTTTTACCACAGAATAGTTTGGGCAGCCTAAGATTACTAGTTCATTTGTTCACACATGCGCACTATCCACGGTGCATCATAGGGGGTAAACTAGCTTCGTACCAGCTGATTAGCAGCGTTTGGGAGATGTCAGTTCATTCGGGCTTTCTTCTGCTGACCTCATCTCACATCTGGGCAGATTTGGCGCCAGCTCCTGCTTCCACTTGGAATGCTGCTAGTTTTTCCCACCCGAGTGGGAAGTCCCACCTATTTATCTACTTAGATTTTTACATGCTTTCAAATTGGTAGGTGGGCAAGAGCTAGGGGCAGATGATGTGACCTCACTCCATCACGCGGTGCCATGGGCTCAAAGCGCCAGAGTGCCGACCATATCTGGCTAACAAATCCAACATCTTTAACCCGCTGCACTACCATATCCTTGATTAATGTAATAATTAACACAGTACTTAGTTTTAATCACCATCGATACAATTTCCCGGTACTGATCAGTGTCAGTTTTTCAATCAACACACTTAATAGCAAGTGACAGAGTATAAGGGTGAATATCCTCTCCAATAATTTGCCTAGCTGTAGCTTGCAACCAGCAAAAAAAAGTTATTTACAGAATGGATGCTACCTTGAATTATACTTAGTTTATAGAATCCTTGGTACTCTCTGAACTTTTTGCAGACATTTCATTACTCAAACTTGGTAATAACTGCCCTGCCAGTTTTGATGGGAATATGGTTTTCTCCTTGGTTTTCTGCCTGATTGTTTGTCTTATGTTAATCCCTATTTTATCTGGGGGCAGGCTGCTAGAGAGAATGTGTTCTGTCTACACATGTGCCCTGAGGCCTGTTTGGAGTGTCTCAAAACTGTTACTGACCCACTATTGTTGAAAATTTGAGGCAGAATTTCTAATCTTTTGGAGGCATAAAAAATTGTGGAAGTTCTACAGTAGATTTAACTTAAAAGAAACCACACATGCAGTAAAAGGGAGAACAGCCTCACATAATTTGCATCATTATTCTACCTTCTGTGGCCCCCTTGTTTTTCAAAAAGTGTAAATGGAACCAACTTCCAAGTGACAGAGTGGCAAGGTAAAATGTTTCTAAAGGAACAGAAACAACACTGTGGCCAAGAACAATGACAAATCTGGTCCAGTGGAGTCTTTCTGAATAAAGAGAGGATGAGAAATTGCCCACTTGTGGTCCATATGGCTACTCCTTATGAGGAGACCATAGGACAGCAGTCAATTTATGGGTTTGAATGCCAGGAGACAAGGAAAACAATCAAGCTTTCAACCACAGTGCAGAGTGTATGGACCCTGTATTTGTCAAGCTTCACTTTGTTATGTTTTGAATATAACATTTAAAGTTCAAAAAGATTTTCCAAGCAGTAATGTGGAAAACTATCAGGTGAGTGATCTTTCATTCCAGAAAGAAGGAAAAATTAATTAACAATTTAAGATTTAAAAGTACAAAGAAAGTGGCAAAAAACTAGATAAGAATTAATCCAAGAAAGTTTGAAATGAACTAAGGGACCAAACAAATTGGAAATATTTAATATTTGAAATATTGTGACTTTTGCTATAAGACTTTTGCAATAATTAACACAAAACTAACTTTGTGTGAACAACAATTGTATAGTCTTTCATGAAAGAGATGATAGGCTGGTTTTTTTTTTAAAACCAAGCAAAAAAAATATTTGAGACAGACTACATGATACAGAAATGAGACATTAGTGGGGACTAAAGACCCCAGAAAGGGGAAGAAAAGTCTGTTATTTTTGAATTTGATTATCAGCAATGACATTTACAAAAATAACTCTCATACTACATTGCAGTCACTTCAAAGGATTTGTGAAGAAATGAGAAAGAAGCTCACAGTTACATTGATAGCAACAATATCTGCTTATGCAAACGCATTATTAAAAAAAAAGTTAGAGAAGCATGAAGGAGAATAAGTTGGAAAAATGTATAGGCTGACAGGATGACTGACAAATGCTAACCTATTCAGCAGAAATATCAGAAAATAAAGTAGAAGTTGTAGACTATAAGACAGATATGAAAACTAAACTGGAAATACAAATAATAATCCAAGAGGTAATAGATAATGAGCGATTATTGTATTTGCAAAAGAGGGTTGTTAAAGGCATAAAAAAATTCTGAATTGAGAGAAAGAAAATTTGGGTGGAGGGTAGCATTTTAATGAAATAAAGGTTAAGATTGTTAGAAGCAAAACAAAGGAATGTAGAATTAACCTATTTCATCAGGGTTGAAATAAAAAAATTATAAAGTTTTGAGTACCCTTTATGGATTGTTTGCTGATCCTGAACAAAAATATTTAATGATTTTAGAATTTAGATAAAGGTTAGAATATGGGAAGAAGTGATTTATGTAATATAATATCAAAGGAGGTAAATAAATACTAATTATACTTATGCTTATTGAGAAGAAGCACACATTATGCCTGCTTACCTTTTGTCTTTCAAGTCTCGTAATTTCCCTTAATGATTGCTCTATGCCTGCTTTAAGTGCGCTTTCTTCATCTCGTAAGTCTATAAATAAGCAGAGGAGAAAAAGTTAAATTCATATAAGCTACAGTAACACAGCTTGTTAGAGGGGTTCAGGAAACGACCCACAAGATCAGAAGGAAATTAATTAGGATACCTATAAATTACTTACTAGTGAAAATTATTGGCCAATCTACTAAACTCATGCCCACATCTAACCTAAATATAGAACTTGCTGCAAAATCTCAAATAAATGTAGTAAAAACATGGAAATACAGCCACTTTTTAAAGTAGCTATCTCATTTAGCACTATCACAAATCTCACAAATTCTAAATATGTTATAAATTCTATTAAAAAGGAAGGACGACAGATTTTCATTTGGCACCTAATAAAACTAAACAGACATCAGACACAACCAAAGTCTTCCCACTGGAAACTACCCAACTTGTTTCAGAAAGGGAGCATTCAGAAAATGCATTTTGATGTCCATAATATTTGGGTTCATATTTATTTATTTATTGACTTGAATGTCACCTTCATCACAAAATGTCTCTAAGTAACTTATATAATAGGCTTAAAATCTCAAGTAAAATACCACCAAAATCAAATAGCAATCTTCCATAGAATATATGATGAGCATCAAGGGATAACAACATAGACACATTTTGTACTTGATAGCTATCAGGGAGCAAGCCCTTCCTTGTCTCTCTGGACCTGAAGACAGGTTAGGCTTTACAAGTTCAACAAGGATGGAGCCATATGGATCTCAGGGAAGACAGTTCTATAGGGCAGGCACACAAGACATGCCTCTTAGGTCCTACAAGATAACAGTGGTTTAAAGCTGGGACCTAGACCACAACAATTCTGCCATAACTTATCAGTTAAAAGAAATGAAAGAAAGACAGTCCCATAATGTAATGGGCAGAAACAAGAAATTTGAGGAACAGGAAAAAGAGCTACAACAATACAACAATCAGGTAAAAGAAATCTTGAGACTAGAACAGATATGTAATTAGCAAAAATGTCTGGGACCTGACTCTCCCTAGTTCTCATGAAGAAAAAGGGAGTGTGGAAGTGCATTCAGACTTGCAAGGTCAGCCATCTAAGGTAGACCAAACTTGGTACCAAAGACACACAAGCTAATACTGTTTTTATGATTAGGTCATAGTAGCATAATCTTGCAGAAGTGGCTGACATCCTGGGAAGCCCTGACCAGCTAGGAGTGGCATGGGTCTACAGTATGACTTTTCTCCCTGATATAATCTAAATAAAATACTCAATAAAATCTAATGTGCCATAAAAAAATAAAATTACAACTCTTAAAACAAACTTATCCACTATGCAAAATCTTAGGTTTATCATCGAGAGATGGCAACTCCAACACTCAGGAAAGTAAGATTAACAGTTGGAAGAAAACTACTACTTTAAAGTTGGATTCTTTTCTTTTCTTTGCACTTTTTTGCACTCTGATGAATTACACAGGAAGAGTTCCTACAATCCATGTATATACCATTGTACATTTCCTTTTGTTTTGTATAATTGGTGGTTATTTCTTCTAATTCTTTTTGCAATTCATCAGCGAGGGGAACATTCTGTTGTAGTTTTTCTTCCATTTCTTCCAGACGTTTTGTTTTAGAGTTGTATTCTTCCTTTTAGGAAAGAAAATGTAATGAAGAATGTATACATAAAGTGGTACTGTAATGAGCATCCTAATATTCTAACATGACACTATAACAACTAATTAATGTTTACTCTGTCTGTCTATCATCTGATTGACTGATTTAGAAACCACTCAACAGCAGAATGACTGGGTGGCTTATGCTTGAAGAAGGAATTCAAGCCACTCCAACCCTAACCAATGCAAGCTCTTGTTTCACAAGTGCATTCTCCCACCACTTCCTTTAGCAATCTGATTTTTAAAAAACTATTTCTATTCCATTTTGATTCTAAATGGGCTGGCAACTTATGTATTTATAGTCAAATTTATTTCATAACATAAGACAGCTGCAAAAATGTATTAAAATACAAATCGCTTGCCTCAATTTTTTCAGTTTCTGTTGTTAAGTCAGCATCATGTTTCTTATAATAGGCTTCTTTTTTTTGCAGTTTGGAAGTGAGATGTTTCAGACGCTCAGTATACTTCTTTATGTCTTTATTGAGACGTTCATTCTATTTATAGGAAATATGAGAAAGAAGAAACATAAATCTCTTCCAATAATTTGCAAGTGTATATAAATGTGCAGATGTTGAGATTTCAGTTCAGTTTGGCATTTATGGAAACAATATTTAATAAAAAAAAATCTGCTATGAATTCTGTTCTGTGTTGCAGTTTTCATTTCAATGATCAAATCTTGGGAGAAAATACACTCCTAGTTCTAATGTACCAACTGAAGTATTTTACTAAATACCTATTTGTGCTATCCTGGCATTAAGTTTTTGTTCAGGCATATTCAGAAGCCTGGCAGACAATTTGAAATGAAGACAGACTTCAGAAGGGGAGCAATGCCTACTTCTCATATGGTTATTCCTGAGAAAGCAAGCCTCTTCCTTGATTCAAATGAAAGATAATTTTGTCTCTTCATTCCCTAAACTATTTGCGTTCAACTTAAGGCTCAAGCAAACTTCTCCAACACTGCACACCAAGGAACATATATGTTTGTCATTCAGGGATGGTTTCATAGGTGTTCCATTTATATTTCTGCAAATGTAACATTCTGGCTAGGGGGCACTCAAATAGCAAAACACAGAACAGGAAATTGGATCAACCAATCAGCACACATCTCCGCACTTTGGGATTTGGGAGGTGTGTGCATCAGGCCATCTGCAGCCATCTGCAATCTACACTTACTCATCAACTCCTTCGTAGTGTAGGTGTGAGGCGACGCCTGCATGCAGTTGCAGACAACTCTAAATCAAACTTTAGTTTTGTTAATTTATGTCAGAAACCAAACACCCAAATGCTGCAAACTAGCATTACAGAAAAAGTGCAGAGGGGGATACAGCTATAATCTTATCTACCTCTCTCTTTATTCCAACAATAAATGCTTTTCAAATATCAGGATCTATTTTTCTTTATTCAGTGGCTTACATTAAGCCCTCTCCACTGGATCCAAAATCAATCCCGACCCTTCCCTGAAATCCTTTCTTGTGTGTTACATCTACTAATGTGATTGTAACCTTTCATCCACAGGTTTTTTCCAACCCTCCTTAAGCACAAAGTTCTCTCCACAGATCAAGGGAGGTGGTGGGGATTTCTCAATACCTTTCAGTGAGCAACACTGAGATGAGGGCGGATACAAGACTCCATTTGATGGAATATGTAGCAATATTTGAAGTAATGGCAATGATACTTATCAGATCCATAAATTCATGTGTGTGTATATACAGTATATATAAAATGGCTCCAAAATGCCATATCTGTAGAAAATCGATATTACAGTGTGATTTGGTGTTAGTACCCTAATAGGTATTATACCTCCTTTTTTAACTTATTATAGGATTTTTTCGCAGCTTCAAGCTTTTGCATTGACTCGCTCAGAAATAGTTCATTGGCTTCCAGTGAATTTTGATATACAGTTGTAATTTTGTTAAGTTCGATATGAAACGCGTCTCTAGTAGCAAAGGAGAAAACACATACAATTCACAATCACTGAATAAATGAAAAGAGACAGTGACATCAAGTTAACAATAGGTCAATAGTGGGCATAACTTTTTCATTATTCTTTTTGCAGCTGAACGAAGGAGTATCTTAGAAATGCTATCAGAATGGTACATACACTTCACCTTCCCCTAAGCTCACAGAGCAGAGAGATTCAGATGTTTTATTATGCCATGCCCCCATGTATGGGATTTTATATGATTTTCGCAGTGTATATCTTGCGTAGTACAGGTAGTCCTCGACTTGCAACAGTTTATTTAGTGACTGTTCAAAGTTACAATAGCACTGAAAAAGTGACTTATGATTGTTTTTCACACTTACAACCTTTGAAGCATCGCCATGATCATGTGATCAAAATTCAGATGCTTAGCAACTGACTCATACTTATGACCATTGCTGTGTGCCAAGGTCATCTGATCCCCTTTTGCAACCTTCTGACAAGCAAAATCAATGGGGAAGCCAGATTCACTTAGCAACTGTGTTACTAACTTATCAACTGCAGTGATTCACTTAACAACAGTGGCAAAAAAGGTTGTAAAATGGGGCAAAACTCACTTAAATGTCTCACTTAACAACAGAAGTTTTGGGCTCAGTTGTGGTTGTAAGTCGAGGACTACCTGTATTTTCACTGCACAAACTATGTGGTGTTTAACTATGTAAAAATAATTGTATGTTCATAACTAAATCTACACCTTCACTTCCATTCATCAACTCTATTCTACATGATCAGACCACTTTCACTCGCTTCTCTTAGTTTGACAAACAACTTTATTTGTATTTTATTTCATTCTCTTTACACTATACTTCTCTAACACTCCAAATTTTCATATGTCATGGTTATCAGCAGACAGGCCACGATATTGGGCTCCACCATGTATTATGGCTTTAGTCAATCAAGACTTTCCTTTTGAGTAAGATGAAGAAAGTTATAACCTTTGTCATACATACAGCATTCCCTTATGATGGTGCATACCATCAAAGAACAGTTGCACCCCAAACAGGCTCATGCTGCTGTAGGCAAGCTAGGATCTCCAGTTCAGGGGCTACCTTGCAAACTAATATTATCTTGCCTATATTCTGCCAAACTGGGATGTGTAGTCATTGTGCTGACATGCTCAGGGCACCAGGATTCCCTCCATTTAAATATAGGAGGTCAGTTTGTGATCTTGGTCAATTGGGTCTCTCATGATGAACTCAGCTTTGAAGAAGCTATTTTTGAAAACATGTGCACAATTATAAACAAAACAGGCTCAATTTACTTCATGTTCTACTTGGTAGTTTATTATTAAACAGTAAGGTTGCTTAGTGATCTTTCTGATTGTTAGCTGCCCAGAGCTTTCGGGAAAAAGAAAGCATACAAATAAAGTAAGTAAGTAAGCAAATACATATATGTACATATAAATAGAATTTATTTGGCAATATGTGGGGAATTGGAAATGTATACATTTTCCACCATACTAGCAATTGACCCCAATTTTGCTTGTCACTTCGTAACAATTTTCACAGAATATTGTACCTTTTATCACTTTCCTTTTTCAACGATGCTTCTAAAAGTGCCACTTCTCTTGCATAGTTACTATGTGTAGAGCTGAAACAAGTATATTTTTTTCAGTTTTACTTAACATAGTGTGATCAACAAAACATTGAAAATTAAAGAAACAGATTAAATGAATAAATAAACAGAAATCAAACTAAGCCAAACCAACCCTACTGAATAAATTAGGGACTTTATATATAAATATATACATTTAAGAAGCAATGTGTATCTCTTTTTGGGGTAAGTGATCTTATGCAAAAACTTTAACACAAAAATTTAAACATTCATAATCAATATACAGTACTGCTGTAAAGTCCCTTTCATAGAAATGAGTTAAAATACTTTGTTGGTATAATTAAGTGGAGGTATGAATTTTAAAAAAATCCTTAAAGGATTCCCCAATACTATTTATATAGTAATATTTTGGCCACTCCTATTCTCCACATTTTAAGTTATGATTATCCAAAGAAAGACGTACTTTAATTTACCAGAGGTTTTGTTATAATAAATCTTGCAGCTAACAGAAAAAGATGTATATATATATTTTGTTTTACACCATTTATTCATTTTATTTATATATCAAAATTAGGGACCACCCATCTCACTTAGAAAGTGACTTTTGTTTTATATGTCCTGGGGGGAAATGGCCAATAAGGTTAATTTAATTATTAAAGATAATTGTATAATTTTTATAATTTCTTCAAAAACTTTCAAGTTAAATGAGTGACTGAATGAGTACTACCATCAGAGGTCAAAATACCTACTAATCTATTCAGTATTTAGAATGGTTCTCCTGGCACAGAGAAACAGACATGTATGGGATCCAACTGGAAGGATACGTGACATGAAAAAAATGGGATTTTTTTAAAATATGAAAACGGGATAAAGTTAGGAGAACATGTTTGTGAATATGTGTGCATGTTTGTATGTGTGTATGAAAAAAGACAGACTATGTGATGGCAGATCTACTGTTCATATCAACCTCTCTAAAAGTAACAAAGAAAACGAGTTTCTGACAAAATTTTGTAATGTAGTTCAGGTTTAGGCAAAAAAAAAAGGCCTAAGTTACAAAATCTTAGGAACTGGACATTTAGCCCATCTTTTACCAATGAGCATGTTAAGGAACTCCTCCTTGATCCTGAGAGACTGTGGGAAGGAGGAAGGGAAGGAATTCAGTTTATACAAGAAGAGGTAACCCAACCAGATATGTGGGTTATGAGAAGAATTTGAAAAATATTTGGACTAAACTGACTCACTGTAAGTTTGTCTTGGAAGTTAAAGTTTTTAAAATTCTGTTTTTAATACCTGACTAGTATTGGATGCCTTCCACAATTCTGTATGGTTCTTGCTTCTTTGGTTTGCCAGTTACAGGGTTTAACAGATGCTTTTGATTTTTTTACCTCTTAAATTGTGAAAACAGAAAGTTGGAATTGAGGTACTTTTTTCAAAAACAAAAACATAGAATTAACCCTCACTTCCTGAGGAGGAAGGGACAATGGAATGATATTTAAGTCCTGGGTGTCTCTAAGAAAAGTGCTAAAGAGCCACTGGAGAGACATATGAGCAGTAGTAGCCTACCTCTGATTTAGAATAATGTAACATAACATTTTCATACTGTACATAGGAAGAGCTGTCTGCCTAATTTGTCAGATGTCTGACTAAAATCCTTCATGGTAAATGCAACTCTTCATTAACCAGTAGCAATGAGATATCCAAGGCTGGATCCTTAGATAGATAGATGAAGAGTATAGTATCTTTCTTTTTCAACAAAAATGGTTATCTCATTTTACCCCTTCCTGCAACAATATATAATGATGCAATATGTGTGGTATAATACAGTGTTGTTTTACATTTTTCAAACTTACAACCAATCAGAAATTTAAAAAAATATTTTAAACAATGAAGAATCAAATGTATATTTTCTGATTTCAAATACAACAAGAATGTTTATTTTAATCTGGAACCACTTACACACAATATTGTAAACTGAACATTTATTTCAGTTCCATGATACTAAATTTCACTTTTGCCTTGAGCTTTTATCTAATTTTATAATAACTTGGTTTGCAAAATTTCCCCCTTAATTACAGTATATCAGTTCTTATTACATTTCTGATTCGCAGAAGCTTAACTAGAAATAAAAAAAATCACTTTTCAGCAAGATACTTTGTAGATATGAAATGAAATAACCTACTCATATATATCCTGGATTTCATTCAGCTCATCCTGTGTATTTTTTGTCTCTATTACACGCTTTGCCATATAGTCAAGCCTTTCTGTGAGCCGATTGGATAACTTTTCAAATCTATTTGAAAAAATGACACTTAAATATTTATAACATATTTATAAATAATTCTTTACATGTGTACCATTTTATTAAGCAAATGGCTAGCCAACCATGAAAAATGTACTTTTCTAGGGTAGCTTTCCAATATATACATAAAAACTGAGATTAAGAAAAGAATTATTCCAAGAAAAATCTTTAAAATCTGAGAGAACAGAGACTAATTTGTTGATACAATCAGGAAGCAGTAAAAGGAAGGCTGTTTCAAACTATTAACTAATCACAAAATGACAAGATTACAGGCTACAGAATGTCAAAAACATGATTTCCTATTATATTTAGAATATTATTCAGATAGCCTAGCATAGGCTTCCATGACGGACCCCTTTTCCCAATTCATATAGAACATTATTCCATGGAGGAGGGATTCAGATGAAATCATTTATACAATACTTATACACTACTAGTATAAGTAGTACTACCAGTTCCTACTGTAGACAGTTATTGTTGTTGGGGCACAACAACTCTGCCTTCAGGACATCCTTAACTAACAGTCAGATTAGCAATATTCAACAGTTTGAAAACATTAACTTGGAATTACCAGCAGCTCATTTTGAAAATTTTGCTTATGGAGAAGAACACAGTTTTTTCTGGGAATTTATTTCCATGTTAAAACTATTTAAAAGGTAAAGATTACCCACAATCACATGGGATAATCCATGTATCTTCTAGATTACTATATTCTTAGCTTTTTGGGAGCAGCCAAGTTCAGCAAGGTGCTGTCACTGATTGAATGCTAAGTATACAGTACTTAGCAATAGCAATAGGACATATACTGCTGCATAGTGTTTTACAGCACTTTCTAAGAGTTTACAGAGTCAGTGTACTGCCCCCAAAAATCTAGGTCCTAATTTTCCCGACTTTAAAAGGATGGAAGGCTGACTCAACCTTGAGCCGGTCAGCATTGAACTCCTGGCTGTGGACAGATACTGCATTCTAATTCACTCCACCACCACGGCTCATAGGATTAATTGACTGATATTTCCTATAATACATATTTATATTTCCTATTTTTTAACTGCCTATCTCCCTCAGAGAGGGGCTCTGGGTGATATACAATATAATCAATAAATTTAACATTAAAATCATAATTAATTTAAGATTAAAAAGTTTTAAAATTATAAATATATAAAAATAATAAAATTATAAAAATAACATTATAATTATAGGATATATATTTCCTAACAGAAAGTAGGAGTGTTTGCTTAAATTGAATTACTGACTCACTTAGTATAAGACACAGAATGGTTACCTCTGGATAATTTGAAGTGAAAATTATTTTTTACTTATTTTTTTCCTTAAACAAGATGGATATATGAACTATGGTAAAATAATTATGGTAAAATATTTTTGACAACATCAGACATATAGGTTTTAAATAAAAATATCACTCCTTGTACTGTGGTGAGATCCTATTTAGGTTATCATGCGATTCAGACGTGGGCTGTTTACTCCAAAGCACCTAACAATTGGATTATAATTTTAAGTATTATGTAATTAAAAACAAGTTGAAGGATTAACGTACTCTGCTGCTAGCTTGTCTCTTTCAGAGCGAAAATGATCTTCTTCACTTGTTAACATTTGGTATTGCGTATTAAGAATATCATTTTCCTCTTTGACTTTTTGATAGACTTCCTGAAGTTCTTGTAGTTTCCGGTCAATCTACAAAAAATCCCAGAATGATTTATTTAACAAAAAAGCTTAATGATTCTAAAAACATTATGACATTTCTATGACTTCCAAAGGATTATAAAATATGATTAAAGCAGATCTTACCCATTGAAAAATATCTTACTCAATAAATCATTTAAGGTTTAAATTAATCCACTTCTATATATGAAAAAAATTAAATGTGAATACATTAAATATATTTCTTTACAAAGGTATCTGCATCTGTTATAACATAGATGATTAAAAGGGAATAAAACTCCCCACAACAACAAACCTATGAAGTAAGTTGGACTAGGTAAGAGTTATTTAACAAGCCATTAAGAGAGGACTAGAACTCACAGCCTCCCATTTCTAGTTCAGCAACATCCAGCTTTCTCTATCAATCAATCAATTATTCAATCAATCAATCAATCAAATATATTTGATTGGTCTAAGTAATTTTAACTCAACATGACAGCCATACTTCACAATTTTTTAGAAATGTTTTAATTTAGAAACAGAGATTTAAACTAAGGAATTGTTTAAAAATGTTTTTCATGACTTTCAGTTGAAAGCTTCACATACGTTAGACATAATATTACCTATTTTCCTATTTTTACTGTTTTGGACAATTTTACACTGAAGACATCAGCCAATAAAAAAGCAGTGTTCCAATATTTAAGGGGCTGCCAAACTACCTGAAGGCAGAACAAGAAGCAATGGATAGAAACTAATCAAGGAGAGAACCAACCTAGAACTAAGGAGAACTTTCCTGACAGAATAATTAAACAATGGAACAGCTTGTCTCCAGAAGTTGTGGGTGCTCCAACAATGGAGGTTTTAAGAAGAAATCGGCAACCATTGTCCAAAATGGTATAGGGTCTCCTGCTTGAGTAAGACCTCCAAGTTCCCTTCCAACTCTACTATTCTGTTATACTTATGAATTATAAAGAAAGTTGTATTAATTTTAAAAAGTAAAAACACTATCAACTTTTAGGCTAAGAATATACATTAGGAACCATGATCGATACAGTATAAATAACTGACTAAAATTATAAGCTAAAATAAACCAAATCAATACTGAGAATCTATTCTAATTGGAACATCTCACGAAGTTAAAATATAGAATTACATAGAAAAAAACTCTAATTTTGGATGAGGTACAAATCCATGTATTAAGTATAATACACGATGGTTTCCAGTTAAAATTGAATTCATATCAGTTTTATTTTTAAATTATGAAAGAATTCTAGACATCAAAGAATACTCCCATAATTTGTTTAGCCATCCTTCGAAGGAAGGAATCAAACAGCCTTTCCAGTAAGAAACATATCATACTTGTCACAGTTCACATATATGAAGCTAATTTAGTAGACTTTGAAGGGATATATGGTGTAATAAAATTAAATAAAAATATACTTAGTTGAAATGGGAATTCAACTTTAAAATCTGTTTCTTTATAATATGTTGAATAATTGTGAACATGACATTGTTAGCAAATAATGTCATTGTTACTTTCATCCCTATCATTTTATTTGATAGTTTGACTATCAATGTTTGTAAAGCCACTAACATTATATAGTTGATATAGAAGTGAGAATATCAGTATATATTTTAAATGATTCCATAAGAAAGCTGCCCAGTCTTGATGCTTTACCATTACTCATATCAAAATAACTTTTTTGATCTTATCCATGATTAAAGGAATACTGTTACTGCATTTTTTGTTTCAGTTCTATTTTATACTTTATGTTTTATTAAATAAATAAAACAAACAAAAAATCAAATTATGGTGCAATTCATCTTGCTTGGTTTATTTTAAGTTGGCTGTATTCTGTGAATGAAAATGGAGTAACGGCATTGAAAGAAGCAAGGAAAGTATTTACTTTCGTGGAAGAAAATTAATTTGATTATAGAATTGATTTTCTTGGCTGAAACCAGCCACTTTTTTGCTTTCTTGAAGTGTATGGAGAATCAATCTCACTAAAAGAAGACAAAATAGCAATGTAGCAATGGCAATATAGCAAAGCATCTAATGCAGAAGATTCAACTTTTTTGAGCAAGGGTTAGGGTTAGGGTTTTAAGCATGTTTGAAACTTGACTTCCGGTTTGCCATCACAGCGCCTGCGGATGCATGAACACGAGCTCTTGTGGTAAAGTATGGTATTACAACTTGTTATTGACTAAAAGAGACTTGGCTTGAAGCCCAGAATCTAGAAAAAACTCTCTTGACTTTGACAGATACCACCTGTGAAAAACTCAGCTGTAAAGAAGGAACTGCAGGGCGGCATATCTGGCCTGTTTGAACTATGAAGATAAACCTTTACTGATTTTCAGAGTTATATGTGGGAAATTGTTTTCCTATTTCTTTACATGAAAAGTATCTGTTATTACACGAGATGATGGAATACTTTGGACTATAAATTCTTACTTGGCAAACAATTTCCACTATAAAGACTACCTACAACACGTGAAATAGATGTCCCATACCTAGCTATAAAAAAACAAAAAAACTATTTTTAACATTTGATTTTAAAATCTTCAACTTAATACATTATACATTATCAAGAGAATATGGATAAAGATCAGGAAAAAATCCTTTTTATGTTGAAATCAATACATGAAACCATTCTTTCAGGGTGTAACAAAATAAGAGGCAACATAAAGGAACAAGATGCCAGCTTCGATATACAAACACAGATCTTGACTACAACCAAAGAACAATGCTGAAAGTAACAGGTGAAGTGGAACAACTAAATACTAAGACAGAGGACCCAACTGACCAACAGATCCAGCCAACGGGAAAATTAGAAAAGAGAGTGACAACATTGAAAATGGAAAAGACTTTTTACATAAATCAAAAGAAATTTGAGGAAAAGGAAGAAGAACAGATTGAATGGAAGATAAACTTATCAGGACAATTGTGGGAAATTGGAGTAATAGGGAGGCGATTAAATGGATACAAATGGGCTAGTTCTTCAAAAAAAACTGTAATTAAATGGTCTTTCTTATTTCAAATAATACATATAATAATAGAAGGAGAACTGTTTGAGGATTCAAAAGTACTGACATGGAAGGTTAGTTGGCAAAGGAAAAAAGCCAGAGTAAGGCTGAAAGAAACTAGGGTTTTGATTTATTAGAGGGGATTTTATACTACTGATTAGAGGGTTGAATATGATGGAAAATAGATAATTTTTAGAAAATAAAGTAATATTATAATTGAATAGGTAAGATGTGTAATAAAATTAATAGACTTTTGGTTTAATATGGTGGAAAATAGATAACCTTTAGAAAACAGAATAAGATTATATGCACATAGATAAGATGTGTATTTAGAATATTAGATTTTGTTATAAAAAGGGAAAAATGTAGAAGTTGAGATAAGGGAAACTCTGGTCACCTAAAGCAGGGCTTTTCAATCTTTTCACCCATTGTACCACTTTTAGGATATGGCAACATCCGAGTACCACCAGTCGCCTAGCAAGGTGTCAAAAACTTGATGACCAAAAAAAAAAGGAAAAAAGTGATAAAGTACAGGTAGTCCTCGACTTACAACAGTTCGCTTAGTGACTGTTTGAAGTTACAATGGCACTGAAAAAAGTGCCCCCCAAGCCACAGCTGAGCAAGACACCTGCCTGCCCGCCCGGCGACGCTCTTCCTCCTGTCCGAGGTTTTCATTGTTATGAGCATTTCTGTTGAGCATTGGCAGTGGGGGTGGGGTGGGGTTTGGTTTTTATTCCCCCCGTCTGCTGGGTGGTTGCAGCAGGTTTTGGTCACTTCACATGACCCTGGGACACTGTGACCGTCATAAATATGAATCAGTTGCCAAACATCTGAATGTAAATCACAAGACCCTGGAGATGCTGCAACATTCCAGCTGATCGGCGCTTCTTCTGGGCTCAGCAGAAGCGCCAGGATCAGCACCGAGCTCCAGCTAGAGCCTGGCGCTGATCCTGGTGCTTCCGCTGAGCCCTGACAGCCCTGCAGCTCCAGCCATCCCTTACTCAGGCTTGTGTAGTGCTGCCACCGGTTTACCTCATTCCCCTCCCCCGCTACCACTTTTCTAGGATGGTCGCGTACCACCTGCCAGGTGCCAATGTACCACAGGTGGTACCCGTACCACTGGTTGAAAAGCCCTGGCCTAAAGCTTGGAAATTATAATATACCAAATGTCAAGTTGAATATTGAAGGGAAATTAAAGCCTGGGAAAAAAGCAATAACAGGACATTGATTGTATATAAGGATTGAATGCAAACACAATTAAGATATGTATAAGCTAAAAATTATTGATAAATGTAACAAAGATGGTTTTACTTAGCTGATAACAATAAGAACTATATTAGCCCAATATGAGATAGTAGATATTAAGAGAAAAAGAGAGGAAATATCTGATGTTGTAACTTGAGATTTGTGCTAAAGATTTATGTATGTTATTGAATTATTGATTACCCAGTCACCATGTTGCTTTTTAAATGTTTAATTGTAAAATTAGAAAACTAATAAAATATTTTTTTTTTAAAGCATATTTGAAACTTAAGTTATAGGCACACTTTCAATCACAAAAGAAAATGCAAACTAAGGTGTTCTTTATTACTAATCTTCCATGCTGCTTTCCATTTCTCTGGAAAGGAAAGTAAACTCAGAACAAAGCACTGGGTTGTTGGTTTAATCTTTTTTTATTTTCTAAAAATGCATTGATATATACACAGGTCTAGATTTGGCACTTATCTATTTATTTAGATTAAGTGTAAGAAAATGAAATCAGGCACAAACAAGGGATATATGTCTGCTTAATTTCACCAAACATTATTCTTAAATTAATTTAGTTCTAATAGGTAAATAAAATTAGGGTCAATTCATATGTCAGCAGCAATAGCCTGGATATTATCACCCCATGGATTTTTCTAAACATCTTTAGTTTTTTTTGGTTGCAGAAACTATGACAATGATCCACCTATATCCCTATATTTCAAGAATGAAGTCAGAAGATAATAATAATTATGCATTACTGCATACAATAGTGGGATTGATATTGAAGAAAACGTCAATTAAGCACAATTCCTAGGTTTCTGTCAGTAACCAGAGCTATGTGCACATACATATAAACGAAGTTCCTATAATGCTTACTTCATTGAAAGGATGGAGCAGAACTGCCTGGCCTCTTCCCATTAAATAGTTAATCATACAAAAATAGGATTTTAGAGAATAGGCACTGAGGGCCATGACCGGTATTCCTTATTTCCATTATCTATTATTTCCAAACTCAGTAGCATGAACTGTTCTTTTTACCTCCTTTAGCTGCTGTAGCAAATGTTCTTTTTCTTCATCAAAATCTGCGTCTAATGAAACTAGACTGTCCTTAAGACAAAACCTGAAAAACAGTAATCAAATAAAAGCACCTTGTTCTATACAAAGAAGCCATCAAGCACAGTTTATCTTGCGTCATTTTATATACTTTACACCAGCATTTTTCTTTTATTAAAAATCAAGTTATCACAGTTGTATAAAAATGCCAACAGAGAGATTCTATATGTTTTTTTCACAAGTAATTCCTACAAAGAACCAATGCTTAAAAATACAAGAACTCACTTCATTTACTTTTGATGCTATATATTCCTATACGGAACAACCACAACAATGGGTTTTCTTAATACTATAGATGAGCTACATCTTGTTGCAAGATGTAATTATAGGAATTTAAAAACAAAAAAATTCCATGTGGATAAATCCATCATTATTAGTTACTTATGATGGCAGGATACTATTCAAAAGGCGGCAGCTTCTGAATACCTGCTGCTGGGAAACTCTGGGGAAAATCTATTGCCCCTATATCCTGTTTGTATGCTTCTCACAGAATTACTGTACAAATCCATAAAAATGAAAATCTAAAAACAGGTTGACTGCAAACAAATCCTTTTGCTTCTGGAAAAAACAGGGCCAAAACACAAGATATAAATTAATAAGTCCCCTTACATCTTTTGCAGCCTAAAGTCACAAATGGAAATAGGCAACACCTACAAATTAAATAAATTAATATGGTATTAGGGAAACACTGGACATTACATTCACACTAGATTTGCCGTTAACCAGAAGTACCTTGAAGGCTTTTATAAAAAACATTTAAACCGTTGAGTTCATGCTCAGTGCAGGAATCCAAATTAATTAATTGATTAACCACTCTTCTGTTAAGCAGATAAAAGTATTAGCATGTCTCCCCACCAGTCATCTCTTATCAAATATCCAGCACTTTACATCTTTCTTCATAGGACTCATGTTTCTAATCTGCTAATCATACTCATGATTAATTCTTTAAATATGTTCCAAAATCTCTGAATACTATAAGTGTAGTGCCCAAACTAAATATATAACTTGAATTGGGGCCTGACTAAAGCTGAATGAAAGGGATCAATTACTTCCCATTAGTTGAAAATTATATATGGTGCTGCCTAAAGTTTGCCTTTCTTGTACCCGTATCTCTCGGCTGGTTAATATTCTCTTTGCAATCAACTATTATCCCAAAATCCCAAAATCTTTTCCATAAGTATTAATTTTTTTCCTCTAAGTAAATAACTTTGTACTTGTCAATGGGGAAGCTGGCAGGAGGTAGATGTGTATTAGATAACTTTCCAAAATCAAATCAAAGGTGAAGTGCACTCATGTATCTACATTTACTGTACTCATTTTGATGTTAATCATTATATGTTAATATATTACATGTGAATAGGAAAATCCAACTGTATGGAAGGAGAACTTATGCTGCCATCTCCTGTTTAAAAGGATTAAGTAAGAAAATGATAGAAAGCTTTTTCAACAACATGTTTTGCACATTGTACTAAATCATGATTTGCCTTAAAATCTGGTTTGTTGAACAAGTTATTGCATCCCAGTTCATTTATGATAAGTCATGTTTTATAAAATACAGCTGCTGAGTCAACATTTTTCAAATTAAACTAATAACTTAATTTGAATGTAAATCAAATCCTAATTACTATTTGCTATTGTATTTTATGTCCTTTAGAATGCAGTCAGATTTGCTTTCTGCAAAATATATTTATATATTTATATATATATTAGCAAGAGAGAGAAAAACTCAAGTGCAACAGCAACAGCAAAGTACATCTTGCTTACTTTTTTTTAATAAGCTCCTCTTTCTCAGCCTTTTTCTTCTCAAACTCTTTTATTAGCTCTTTGATGGTTTTTAACATTTCTTCTAATTCCTTTTTCAAATCAGTAACAATCTATAAAAAATACAAATAGAACAATAGTATAAATAACAACTATATAAAAAGCTCATTTTATTCTGATACTGGTTCATATTGCTCCCATTAAAGTATTAAAGCACTGAAATACAGAGAGTCCTTGGTTACAATCGGGAACAGAATCTCCATTGCTAAGCGAAGTAATTATAAAGAATATCTTCATGTGACTGCATCAATTAACAACAGCAATCTTGGCAGTCCCAGTTGCTATCATAATCCCAGGACCGTGCAGGTTAATGGGATTTGGGGGGGGGGCTTTCTGGCAAGCAGCTGACACGTACATGGGTGCCACAGGAAGTTGCCATGGTCAGTTATTATGGAATTTGGGTGGGAGTGCAGGTTCTGTGGGGACACTGCAGAGACATACTACAGAGCACAGGTGGGCACATGGGTGCCGCGGGGGAGTGCCAGAAGCAGGTGAAAAAGTGGTGGGGTTGATTTATGACTTCCTGACAATTTCCCTATTGACTATGCTTGTCAGAAGTTGGCAGGGAATATGGACAATTACAATCACATGAGCAAGGCTCACTGAGGGCCAGACTGGGATAAAATGACTGTAGGGGCACTGCAATGGCCAAAACTTTGAGGACTGGTCTTAAGTACCACTCATTCAGTGCCATCATAACTTTGAACGGTCGCTGAACGAGTGGTCGTAATCTGAAGATTACATATAATTTGATGATAAAGTATCAAGTCATGGTTTAAAAAAGTGATACTGAGTCAATACTCCTCTCTTCACATGCTAGCTTTGGTATGAAAACCCGAGCTTAAACCAATTCAAAGTTTAATATCACATGCAAAATGAGATTAAGTATTATCTCAGCTGTGTATCTCCACCCCAAGCCAGCCAATTGATGCTATGGAGATTCTATCTCAGGGCCTGAAAGCTTTAGGGATTTGGATGGGGATAAACAGATTTCCTAACCCTTGTAAGACTAAGTGGCTTTGGGTGTTAGGGCCTCTTGAATCTGGTAATTTTCCATTCCATTCCAATACCCCAGATTGAACCAGCATAAAATTTCGAGGCCTTGTGAAATCATAGTTCCTCTTCAAAGAGCAGGTGGTAGCTATGGAAAGGGGGCCTTTGCACAGCTCCATGTTGTACACCAATTGCACCCCTTCTTAGATTGGGGTAGTGAGCATAGTCAATCATGCTTTGATCACCCCTGAATGGATTACTGCAATGCACTCTATATGAGACTGCCCTTTAATAATATCCAGAATCTTCATTTGGTCCAGAAGTTATGGATTTATCTCATTATGCCCATGTTACATATTTGTTCTGCAAACTGCACTGGCTCTCAGTTTGCTGTCAGCTGCAATTCAGGTTGCTGGTTATTACTTATAAAGTCCTGCATGGCATTGGGCCAGGATATTTGAAGGACTGTCTTGTTCCCAGCATTTCTACCCTTCCCAGTAGGTTGGGTAGGAGAGGCAGGTTTTGGATCCTATCAATCAGACTCTCATCAAGTAGGGCCCAGGAAGTATGACTTTTCCATATCTGCACCTGCCTTCTGGAACACTATACTGCTTGAGGAATGGATGGGCCTGTCTTTGCTCAACTTCTAGAAACCCTTAAATTCACGCTACTGGTGAATAGTGTTTTCAGACCCCACTTTGTGTTAATGGCCAGAAAATATTTTTTTTTAATCATTGTAAGCTATCCTGAGTCACATTTGGGAAATAAGCATCTATATAAATTGTTACTTACATTATTTTATTTTATTATTTTATTTTGCAAGGTAACAATCTTCTTGGAAGAATCCACAATGATATGAGATACAGATGACCTCAACGCTACCAGCTTTGTGGAAGGCTGCTATTAATTTCTAGAGCTCTGGCATGGATATATAATATGGGAGGGTTTTTTGAGATTTTTAATTGGAGACCTGGTTTAATTGATCTGGTTTTTTGAGAAGTGTTTTATGGCTGTTGTTTCTTACTTTTGATCACTCTCTAGTGTTTCTTTGATAGATGGGTAGCCTTAGAAATTTGATAAATATGTAAATAAAATATTCAATATTTAATCCCCAGTGCACTGAGATGTAGTTTACCTAGGACCATACTTATATGGTCTCAATTCATTTTATAGAGGAAAAAGACAATGGATATGACTTTGAAAAGGCACATTACCAAAGGCGTAATTCAACTTACCCGATTATGATGTGAAACTTTCTTCTGTAAATGACATAGTATTTTAAGCAACCTTTCAAATTCTTTCTTCTTTTCTGCAACCTCCTCTTTTTTCATCTGAAGTTTTTCCCCAAGTTCATCAATCTACAGTGAAAAACAACTTTAATATAGCTAAAATCGTTATTTGTACAATTTTAGCACTTTCTACAGAACCCATATCTCTCCAGCATTGTTGCTGCTTTCATTCAATTGTTGAATGTCTCACTTTGTAAAATGCTATTCTGAACAACTGCCATTAATCGATCATGGGGTCATCAAGCTTTACAACTACTAGGCACCATTTCAAGATCTTGTTTGATGATATATCAAAATAATTAGATAAGTAGGAATGAATCTCATGAAAAACAGCTAACTCACCCCCTTCTCCCCAAATAGTGGCGTAATTTTACAGGCCAATACTGAAAATGTATGTGACTTCACAAAAGAAAACTGAAATCTCACAAGATTTTATGATCCCAGATTCTGTACGTGGGTTCTCTTAATGTCATCTAATGGTTTTATATTACCTGTTCATTTATTTTTAAAAAAATTGCTAGCATATTTTCCAAACCTGAATGGTTTTTAATGTTGTTTGAAGTAGGCTAATGTTACTAGGATTTTATTTTTATTGTCAGATTTTTATCCCACCTATTTTAAAGCAAGCAGTGTAATAACCAACCGCTCCTACCTCCTATTTTGGAAGAAAAGAACTCAGTCTTCTGGCTTCCAGCCCAGCACTTAGCCAAGACACTAAAGTTAATTTGATGCTAACTGATCCATAGATTTCATCCTCTTTTGTTTCAATGACATTCTTTTTTACTTTTGCCATCCTTACTTACATGCCTATAACACAGCCTCTGAAAATAACATGGGTAAACTTTTAGTCTCTGATGATTTTGAATACCGAGTACTAAAAGATAAAAACGCCAACCCTTGTTTTACACAGGGGTCACATTTCTGGACAGTTTTAAGGAAAGGAAGCTTCTTTGAATCTGATTAAAGATACGCGCACCTCAAAAGTCTACAAATCAGTTATGAATAGGGTCGACCTGAACATTTCTTCCTCCTTTCTTCCCCTTCTCACAAACTTGTTTGTTATTTTATTATGAATCTAATCAGAAATCCTAGAGATGACCCAGCCTTGTGCTTCTACAGGATTTTCATTAAAAATAATGATAAATCAGCACTGAGACAAGATGAGAAATAGATGAGTTAATAACTATAGATAATAATAATTTAAAACCCATGGAGGACTTTTCTGGAAACCCATTGGATGGATGGTCCCAAGACTGATGCTTTCATTAATGCAGTGCTAAGGTTCAATTCCTAAAAATGTACCTGTAGCTCTAACAATGCTTCGTTTTCTTTAAACTGAAGAGCTTCTCTAGCCATTAGTTTCTTTAGGTCTTCAATGGCAATCCCTTCCATGACAGTTTCTTCTTCTTCTTTTTTTGTCATATTACGAAGTTCATTTATTTTAATGTTCATAGAATGTCTTGCAGCCATTTGCTGGTTTAGTAATTGGACAACTTCATCATATTTCTCCCATGTTTGATCTTGCTCCTTACTGCCAAAAGAAAATTGTGAAGAAATCTTAAAAATGACGGTAAACAACACAAGCCAACTTATTCATTCATTCATTCAGTCAGTCAGTCAGTCAGTCAGTCAGTCAGTCAGTCAGTCAATTAGTTACTTAGTTACTTAGTATGCCAGCTATTACTAAAGGCTGCTCTGGATAGCTAACAATCAAGATCAAGATTAGCACAAAATAAAAAACTACCCCCTTAAAAATAATAAATAAACCCGCCCATAATATAAACAAAACTGCCACCATCAAAATATAAACCTACTATATAAACAAAATTGGCAACATCAAAATAATGTACAGAAAACATATAAACTTAAGTACCCTTCAGTTTCATCCTTCATTCCCAACATACCCTTCTGGTGTGCTAGATGGAACAACCAAGGCTCAATTACTCTTCTGAACTCAAAAGGGAAGGAGCAGATCAAACAGAATTACAAAATATGGGGGAATAGCAATCCTAGACAGTATTGACTTTATTTGATCTGATTCAATGGGCAAATTTGGAGAAGGCACATCATCGGATAATCTGGTCTAGAACCATGTAAGGCCTTCAAGATGACAACAAGGATGTGAAAGCCAAATCGCAATCAATGCATTCCCAATACAGTAGATTCATCTGATTATACTGAACTGGGATACTCACTGTTGTTCAACTATCACACTTTGTACCAGCTCTACCTTCCAAATGCTTTCTAAGGACAACCCCATGTAGAACACTTTATAATAATACAAGTAAGAGGTGTTTAAGATACGATTGACTACAAGCAGACCACCCTATAATAGTACAAAATCCCCCTGGCCACAAGTACTGTCTGTTGATTGAGAAGGAGCTGTGAATCCAGGATCCCTCAAGTGCAAACCAACTCTGAACATAGGAATACCCAATCCATTCATAGTCAAAGATGTTATTTTTTAGAATCATAAACCCAAAGTCACTTTTCCTGCAGGGATTCATTTTGAGTCTGTTCTTTCTTATCCACACCCTAACAGCCTCAGGATACTGGTTCAGTCTTCTACTGAATCACCTCTTTAGAGCTGATATATATAGCTGGGTTACCATCATCTGATACTCTGATAATACCAGATACTGAAAACCATGCCCTCTGGAAGGAGTAGCACCACTACAAAACAGTGCCCACTACTCCAATCTTGCCAAGGTACTCCAGAAGGATACCATGGTAAATGGTACTAAAAATGATTGAGAAATCAAAGACTTGAAGGTTGCACCCCTCTGATCCTAGTTTCTCTAAAAGTCATCAATAAGTGAGATCAATGTAGTTTCTAAGCTATGTGCTAGCTTGAAACCCATTGCCAAGGATCGATAACATTGTTACATCTCTATAGTATGCTATGCGAATGAAAAACTCCGCAAATGTTAAAAATAGCTTTTCCCAACAGTGGGTTACAGATACTTCCTGATTAAATTTAGCAGAAATAACATACAGCAGGGGTGTCAAACTGCTGGCCCATGGGCCGGTTGCATCATGCCGGAGGCTCCGGCAATGTGAAAAAAGCCGCAATACGTTGCGACACGTCACGTGACATGGAGAGTTTGACACCTGTGACATAGAGCAATAAATTACGTTACTATCTGTCAAAGGCACAGATTTCCTAAACACTGAAACTAATTGTTGAAGCTTTCAGTTAGATGTTCCATGCTATTTTTATTTTGTACCAGTTATTTTAGGTAAGTAAAATAATAGTAGAGAATACATGACCCTTAGGGTAAGGAATTGAATATCACCATTGTAAACAAATAGTGCCTACCACAGTGTTTCGTTTTGTTCTTCAAAGAGCATCTGCTTTGTGTACACCTCTTGTACTGCGGCAATAGTTTCATGCATAGAAGCTTCTACTTCTCTTAACTTGTTAAGATGAAATCGATGGGCAGCAGCCACAAGTTCTAAAATAAAGAATTTTAAAACAGAAAGACAGATATGCTAAAAGAAATAAAATATTAAATCCATTTTCAATGTTTCTATAAATTATCAGATCTCTGTGCTAACTTGAAGTGCCAAATGAATCATCTAGAAATTATAGAGGTGATAGGAAAACAAGGCCCAGGTAAAGCACTGACTCTAAAGGTTAACCGTACTGAAGTGGTACTTGGATTGCGTCTTCATTCTATCTAGATATTTCAGTTATACACATTTCACAGAAACAAGCCCTTGAAAATATTGAAGACTTGAAAGCTGAAATATAAAAACATAATCCTCTTTTATTATTTGCCAGATGATATTGAATGATCTATTAACTCACATATGGAGCTTCAAATATATGCAGTATGGTGAACGTTTCGTATTCCATTAATTTCTTGAGCCTCTTGTAAAGCAAAGTTATTTTTCCATATTCATCTTCACTTATTCTAATACCTCTTCAGCCCAAGATTGAAGCAAACAAGCAAAGGATCCATAGGTATATTCCTATACTTCCAATATTTGAAAAATCTTGATAATATTTAAATGCATTAAGGCCAAACAACATAATTCATTCTTGACTCTCCATCACAAACTTTCTCTGGTCTTCTATAGGACTCATCCTTTCAGATCATTAATAAGAGTTTCAAAGAAGCTGCTGCCTTGAAAGGTTATTAAACATAATCCTTTTTTTCAGATCAGTTTGGAGATATGTTAATGGGGATCTGGGATTAAGCAATATGTAAACTCCAGATATGTATTGGTTTTACATTTTTTTCTAAATCAGGTATAAATAATAAGACTATCCTAAGAGAAATGTATACATTGTTTCTTAGTTTCCTCTTTTTATACTTTTTATACTTACTCAGTTTCTATTATCCAAATCCAAATGTTAATCAAAACAAGTTATGGAAAGCTCTGTCAAATTGCATAGTTCTTAAAATAAATTATCATAATTAGCAAATTAATCATATATTGCATTCTCCCATGCATTTTACTCTAAGATAAAATGGATTCACTTAAAAGTACCTTCAAATTCTTTCATAACAATTGCTGGGAATCTCTTGACTCTGATACGGAGATTACAGTTTTTTATGGTCTCTTCTTCCAACAGTTCAATTGTATCTTTTCTTTCCTTTTCCTAGAAATTGATAGATATATGACAAAGGGAAAAAAAATCTGATGGCCATATTTTTCCTAAATGTAGGAACAGACTTTTGTTCTTAGTGATGAGGTTTGTACAAAAGAATCATTGCTTAGATCTCTAATAAATTTCAGTAAATGGGGTAAGGCAATTTGAAATTACAATGGACTTCTCCAGAACTATTTATGACCCAGTTTTGAAATTCCAATGGCTGCCCCCTTCCAAGGTCACATGATCACATTTTGACCACTTGGCAACTGCCCCACACTTACAACTGTCTATAGTATCCTACAGTCACAGGACCATGATTTTTGGCTCTCCCCCCCCCCCGAAACTGGCATTTATTTCTAGTTTCCATCAAAAAAATGCCCACTTGCTAAAATGCATGCATTTAATGACCATGCTGTTCGCTTAATGACCACGACATTTGCTTAATGACTGCCACATAAAAGGTCATAAAATCAGGTGCGGTCACATGGTGATCTGCTTAGACTACCATGATTTATGACCGTAATTCTGGGGTCAATTATGGTCATAAGTCAAGGACTACCCATATTCTTTCCTTCCCTCCAGACTGTGGGATATAATGGCATGACTAAATATTATCAGCAAGCTTAACAGAATATTAAGATTTTACAGTGTGTGCAAGGTTTTTTTTGAAGCCTACCATTATCCTAGCACAGATCTTCTTTGTACAGCAACACTGAACTCTAATTATAGTACGTCTAGTACACAAATAGTCATCCATAAATTCAACGCAAGACTATTTAGTCTAACCCAAATTTTGTAATCACAACCCATGTATTATTTAAATGTATAAAGGCAGTATTTTTTAGATTTTGGTATTACCAATTTTTTAATGGCTTTAACAGCATCTTCAAGGTGCTGTATAGTTTCTTTCTTGAATAGTAGTCCTTCATTCTGAATCTGTTTTTCTAAACAAAAAAGAAAGACCAAAGAAATCTGACTTCAAAACACTTTTCAGTTTTCAAATCACATTAAGTAAAATAATGCTTTGAAACCTGGTAGTTAACTTCATGGTTATTAGTTTCACATTTTAGTTGCAGAGTAGATTCTGGGAGTTCTCAGCCAAATAATCAGTGATGGGACCTATTGTGTAAGGACAGAAGACACCAAGTCAGCACACTCAAAAGGGGGTTGGGCAAGTAGTTCAGTATGCTGCAATTTCTCCAAGTGGTGCCATATATACAGTATGCTAAATAATATTGTCAAGCTTTATCCAGTCAAACAGGACTAGAAATATTTTGATAAACAAGAAAATCAAGAAATTCTGAATATGTAATACTGAAAAAAAAATAGGAAGCATAACCAGAAGAATTTCAATGATTCAAGAACTAGTCCTGTTTATAGAAATAAATTCCTAATCTTCTTTCTTTCCTAACAATGTAGAAAACTACTACACTACCACCCCCTCTGAATACACTTCTCACTGTTTTTACTGACATTTTGAGACACCATGAGATGCAACTCTCACACATGGGAGAAAGGGCTGAGTCATGCAGCGCCCAACACTGGTATGGCCAAGGACTTAACACACTTCCCCTATAAGTATCCAGTGTACTTCTGATTCAGGTAGTGCTCTTGCAGATCGTTCAGAAGGATGCTTTGGTCAGTTGTATAGGATATTGCTGAGAGAGAACTGAAAGGACCAGGAGACCCACATTCCCTGCAGCTTCAGTTTTGTATCTGGTCCTGAATCCTATCTGCCAGGAATCCATATACTCTATTTCTTCTAGGTTCATCTGCAAGCTAAGTTCAGTCTCTTTTTCCAAAACTGTCACCAAAGAAGAAAGATGGAGAATTGTTCAATTTGTTTATTACTTTTGGATTAAGAGGGGGGAATACCAGTACTATTGTCAAGACAGCAGCCACCACTCCCTCTTTCAAAGAGACATTGTCTTTTGAATCCAGTAGCTCACCCCCACATCTTACTGCTAGAAAAAAATGAGGTAGCCATAGTCATGCAGTCGCTGAACCTGTCTACAATATTAGAAGTCTACAAGCTGAAAAAATCCCAGATCATTGCTCAATTGCCCAAATTATCTCTAGTGGTTCTGCCAAAGAAAAGTCAAGAACTGAACTAATATGACCAATTTGTTTAAGGTAAAGGTAAAGGTTGTGTCCAACTCTAGGGCACAGTGCTCATCTCCATTTCTTGGCTGAGGGAGCCAGCATTGCCACCATGGCTATATGCCAAACACACACAGAATGCTGTTACCTTCCCACCGAAGTGGTACCTATTAATCTACTGCTGATGCTTCATTGCTCTTGTTATCATAGCATGTTTCTAACATATGAAAATCTATGGTTGGTTATGTTCTTATTTTTCTTCACCATTACTCTAGGTATTGCTTCTGCTCCTTCAGCTCCCAGAGCTTCTTTGTAAACCAGTGAGCACCATAGAATCTGAAAACAAAGAGTGGTCATCTAGAACCAATCCTTGTTAGTCTCTGGAATGTTAGAATTCAGAAATTTTCAAATTCTGGTATTCAGCAACATCTGAATTCCCAAAATAAACTTGGGTTCCGGCCAAATTACCTATCACACTGCTAGAAAAATATCTAAAACCTTGCTAGAATGGACTGATATTTGAGATGAATCAACATAATTGTTCCGCCCTCACCCATTGACATCATTTTTGATATTGACGATGTTGACCAGGAAATCATTAGACTATGACAAAAGACTGATTTAATATCTTCCATTTCTCCATGTATACATTTTTATATGCCTTCAATCCCCAGATGGCACATGATGTAATCTCTCTCTTCTCTGAGAGCTTAGGGGAAGGTAGACTGTATAATACTGTTCTGATAGCTTCTATGCATACTTTCTTGCAAACATTGAGTGCTTCTAAATAGTTCCTAAAGCTCATGCACTGTATGTATTCATCCAAGCATCAAGATCTTTGAGTTCAATTCTAAGCAGAAGGTTTGAAGTCCATAGAATAACGGTTGGATGTCCATGTATGATAGTTCTTAATAAGGATGAAAGTATGGTGCCTCCTAATGATCAGTGCAAGAAAAACGGAAAAAGTGAGACTCAAAGCAAAAAGTTTTGTTTTGAAAGGTTTCACCATATGCAGCAATTAAAATAGTATCAGAATAAAGATGATTTTAAAGACAAAATAAAATACAGTTCTCAAACATAAAGTTCTCAGAACAAGAACTAGATGAGAAAATAATACTCAAGTCAAAATGCCAGGAAGCATAATAAGAGTACTAGGCTACAACGGCCATGCTTGTGAAAAGTTATAAAAGTGTGAAATTTAATGCTTAAGTCTCATTGCAAATAATTAACGATAATGCATTTAGTCTGGTCAGATAAAATGTAAACTGGTGAAATACGTATGGGGATATGTGTATGTCAGTAAGCAAGTGAAAAATGTAAAAATAACTGCAAATCTGCATCTTTAATATTTCCTGATGTCTAAACAAATAAGAACAAGCAACATCTGAAGTAAGACTTGATTTATGTCTCTCCATGTGACAATATAATATATTCATCAAGTATACCATATATGGTTGGAGGATCAAGACTTCTTGCTTCAGCAGAGAAAAGCATAGAAAAGAATGAGAAGGGAAGGAATGAGAAAGCTTTCTAATTAGTTCATTGTCAGATTGTTGAAGAAGAGGAGCCTAAAATTATCATGTAAATTATCCGTGTAATTCAAACAGACCCATAAATTGTATTAGCTACACATTTCTGTCACATTGTTCCTAGACAATTCGTTTGCGTTATATCAGGGATGTCAAACTCGCAACGTCACGTGACATGTCGCGACGTATCGTGACTTTTTTTCCATTGCCGGTAATGGGGTGGGCGCGGTTTCGCCATGACGCATCTGGCCCGCGGACCGGCAGTTTGATACCCCTGCGTTATATCTTTGGAATGTTAGAAATATTGCAAAAATATTCTCATTGCAAAAATATTAATATTAATATTAATATTAATAAAGTTGGAAGGGACCTTGGAGGTCATCGAGTCCAACCCCCTGCTCAGGCAGGAAACCCTATACCATTTTGGACAAATGGCTGTCCAGTCTCTTCTTAAAAACTTCCAGTGTTGGAGCATTCACCGCTTCTGGAGGTAGGTTGTTCCACTGGTTAATTGTTCTAACTGTCAGGAAGTTTCTCCTCAGTTCCAGGTTTGCCTTCCTCTCCTTGCTATTTCCATCCATTACTTCTTGCCTGCCCTCAGGCGCCTTGGAGAATAGCTTGACTCCCTCTTCTTTTTGGCACCCCTGAGATATTGAATACTGTCTATCATGTGTCCCCCTCGTCTTCTTTTCATTACTAGACATACCCAATTCAGCAAACGTTCCTGATATGCTTTAGCCTCCAGTCCCCTAATCATCTTTGTTGCTCTTCTCTGTACTCTTTCTAGAGTCTCAACATCTTTTTACATCGTGGTGACCAAAACTGGATGCAGTATTCCAAGTGTGGCCTTACCAAGGCATTGTAAAGTGCTATTAATACTTCACGTGATCTTGATTCTATCCCTCTGTTAATGCAGACTAGCACTGTGTTGGCTTTTTTGGCAGCTGTAGCACACTGCTGGCTGATATTTAAGTGATTGTCCACTAGGACTCCAAGATCCCTCTCACAGTTACTACTATTGAGCAAAGGTACCCCTATACTATACCTGTACATTTGGTTTTCTTGCCTAAATGTAGAACCTTACTTTTTTCACCATTGAATTTCATTTTGTTAGATAGCGCCCAGTGTTCAAGTCTGTCCAGGTCCTCCTGTATCTTAAGCCTGTCTTCTGGAGTGTTGGCTATTCCTGCCAGCTTGGTGTCATCCGCAAATTTGATGAGTTCCCCATCTATCCCCTCGTCCAAATCGTTGATGAAGATGTTGAAGAGCACTGGCCCCAGAACAGAGCCCTGGGGCAACCCACTGCACACTTCCCTCCATGTAGATGCGTTTCCATTGAGGACCACACGCTGAGTACGGCCGGTCAGCCAGCTACGAATCCATCTGGTGGTGATGCTGTCTAACCCACATTTTTCTATCTTATCAAGTAGTAGGTTGTGATCTACTTTATCAAATGCCTTACTGAAGTCCAAGTAAATTATATCCACAGCATTCCTCTGATCCACTAATTTTGTCACTTGGTCAAAGAATGCAATAAGGTTTGTCTGGCATGATCTGTTTTTGACAAACCCATGTTGGCTTTTAGTAGTGATTTGTTTGCCTCTAGGTGTTCGCTGATTCGTTGTTTGATTATCTTTTCCAGAATCTTCCCAGGTATTGAGGTCAGGCTGATAGGTCTGTAATTTCCTGGATCCATTTTTTTTCCTTTTTTTGAAGATGGGAACTACATCAGCTCTTTTCCAGTCCTCTGGTAGTTCCCCAGTGCTCCAGGATCTTTGAAAAATATAGTTCAGTGGTTCTGAGATCACATCTGCCAGTTCCTTGAGAACCTTGGGGTGTAATCCATCTGGTCCTGGTTTTGAACTCGTCTAGGCTGGACAGGTGCTCACTTACCATTTTCTTGCCTATCTTAACTTGTGTTTCTATTCTGTTTTTTATGGCACTATTTTTGATAGGTTGGTCTGTTTTTTCCCTTTGTGTAAAGACAGATGCAAAAAACGAGTTAAATAGTTCTGCTTTCTCACTATTGCTTGTCACCTTCTTGCCACTTTCACCCACTAATGGACCAATCATTTCCTTCACTTTTTCTTATTTTTTACATGTTGAAAGAAGCTTTTTTTGTTATTTTTGACTTTGGTCGCAAGCCTTAGTTCATTATGAGCCTTAGCTTTCCTCACTTCATCTTTGCAGGCTCGGGCTATTTGCTGATATTCTGACTTAGTTATGTGCCCCCTCTTTCCACTTTCTATACTTGTCCTTTTTATCTTTCAATTTATCAGAGAGTTCTTATGCAGCATGCTGTCTCTTTGAGAGCTGTATTTTTCTCTTTGTGGGTATGTGCTAGACTGGCGCTTTTTTATCCGCTCAAAATTTCCAAGCTTCTTGAGTTGTTTTCCCCTTGAGGATTCTCATCCATGGAATCCTTCCCAAGCCCTCTCTAAGTTTATTGAAATTAGCTCTCTTGAAGTCCAAGACTCTAGTTTGACTGTGTTCTATTGCTTGTGCTTCCATAATGTTGAATTCCAATATTACATGATCACTACCTCCCAAGATTCCTGTGGCTTCAACACCTTCTATCATTTTATCTCTGTTAGTGAGAATTAGATCCAGAATGGCTAGTCCCCTGGATCTAATTCTCACTAACAGAGATGAAATGATAGAAGGTGTTGAAGCCACAGGAACCTTGGGAGGTAATGAGATGACTCATAATTTTCAACTTTTGAAATGTGACATGGACACATTGATAGTATTGTCCATTGTTAGTAATCAGAAGTTGTAACTACTAATTGTTATATCCACTGAAATGAAACAATGACAGTTATTTCTTCCTTTAACTGAATTCTACTCCTACCGGTAATTCCACAGATTCTGAATGTGAGACTTATGTTCTCAGAAATGATGCTTTGGTACAGCTGGCTTTCATCTAATTTGTTTTCAAAAATGACAGGCTTTTTTAACATTTGACCAATATGTGACTGCACTTTTTTCAACAATATAATAACTATATTTGTTTCCAATGGTTTATTTTAACATTTTAGATACCTCCTGCAGAATTCATTGTCTGCAGATAGCTTCAACTGCCTTGTAAAAAAATTCCCCCAAACCATAAGTCCACTCTTGCTACTCATAATCCTGGATAACCCTGGGATTACATAAACATTGACCTCTCAGCTTCTCAATTTAAAGTAAAATCTTTACTGTATTGGATGTTGTTTGCTCTCAGGAAGTAAACATTAATCAAACGAAACTGAAACAGTAGGCTTTAATACAGGATTTAATACATGAGGCTATGCTACAAGAATAAGTTAAAATTCCACAATCTCTTTTTGAAAAATAAATCAAATGTCCCATTTGCAGCATTACTTCAGTATATTTTCTCACCCAACACTGAAAAGCCCTGCAATCAAGAATACCTCGTGTTTCCATATAAAATGCCCAGCCTTTGCTCCTCCACAGTATAAAGTTCCCCAAATTCAGGTCCTCCCATGTTGTCAAGCTCACTGGCTCAGGTGATATCAGAGCCCAGCCTCTATTTCCAAAACGATTAAGGCCAGGGGGTGAGGGAAGAAGATGAATTCATGGAAAGATAAATAAATTGTGTGGAGGGTGCCGTCCCCTCACCAAGGCAATAACTGATCTAGGTTTAATGCTTGGGGAGAGAGAGTAGAGAAAGCGTAAGGTGCCTTATTGCTACGCGTTTACATTTCACAAGAAGGCTGAACAGAGAGAGAGAGAAAAGACAATATTATGACATGCTGAAAAGATGGACTGGCGAATCATTCCCATCTCCCAGTCGGGTTCTTTCTCCCCTCCCCGCGGAGTGCCAATCAGCTCTTCTCCCACCAAGCCCAACGTTGGAGTTCCTCTCACTCGCACTTTCAAGATGGCCACGCGCCCGCGCCCGCGCCACCCTCCACGCGCAAGCTTCCAAACACGGGAACCTTAGACCTTTCCCTAAGCAACTGCGGAGGAAGGAAAGCGCCTCACCCACGCCTTGCAGATGCTTCAGCGCTGCCGCCGCAGACTCGGAACAGCGGGACGAGTGAGGAGGCGGCGCCATCACCACCGAGCCAGACCGCGCGGGCGGTTACTATGACAACCGGAGGGCGACTGACCTGCGCGTGCCTCGCGAGACCCGCTGGATGTTGCTGTTCCAAAGCCGCCGAGAAAAATGACGGGCGGATTTAAAAAAATGCTCTTTGTCTTTTTATTTTTCTACTTCTCTCCCTTCATTTGGAACCGAAAAAATGCAATAGGCTTGGGGGGCGGGGGGGTTTGCAACACTGGAGAGGGCCTTTTAATAAATATTATGAAAGAATAGTGGAATTCTTATGATTCAGTAACCTATCAGTTATACGCATGTTTTCTTGCGTTTAAATAATTACTTATATCAGTTTACTTAAATAATAATAATATACAAATAAAGGCATTTTTGTTTCCAGATGGTTGCTGAAATTGCAGTCTTGTTTATGTGATTTCCTATGTCTGTAGTTAATCTAGGAATGAGCTATAAAATGATAACATGGGCATTGCACAGAACTGAATGCATTTTTAGCTGATACTTTTTAGAAATGCAACCAAATCCATTATACTTAGTATAAAATCTTTTTAAAAATGAAAGTTACTTAAGTGGTTCACCTAGGCACCTTAATTTGAGAAATTTATTCAAGAGAGGCTCTTAAGGATAAGTAAATTTAACACGATTAACAGGGTCTTTAGGTGCCTAAAGTCATACATGTATGTGCATACACACACATAAAATATAAATTATTAAAAGACCCAGTAAAATAATAGCTAAAACTTCTTTATGGGCCAAAAGCTTGCTGAAACAACACAGCTTTGGCTAGTTTATGGAATGTCAGGAGGATGTGGCAGGGGTGTCAAACTGCTGGCCCACAGGCCAGATGCTCATGCCGAAACCGCGCCCACCCCATTGCCGACAATGGAAAAAAAGTCGTGATACGTCACGACACGTCACGTGACATTGCTCTAGGGAGAGAAGGAATGGGGCTGGTGCTGAGATGGCCTATTATCCCTGGGGTGGGGATAGCAAAAAGATCAAGAAGCTGTCTGCAGTCATGTGATGGAAGTCCTATTCCTTTGCATGCAACACATATTAAAAGGGGGTGGGCTCCAGTTGTGCAGGCACAGCTGCCATCTTGGCTTTTTCACTTCTCTCTGGATATTCCTGCAGCCCATGTACTTCCAGTGGAGGGAGAACTCACAATAGATTGTTGTATTAGACGCAGACAACATGACATCTTCAGGACTCTTCTGTATCACCTGCTAACTAGAGACTGCTGATGCTTCAAGTAACAACCTGGAGGACATGAACACTTGTTATTACCTTCAGCTGACTTTCATCCTACTGTGGATGTAGCTTGTGCACATGTCTTCCTGTTTTGTTTCTGCAGTGATGCTCCCTCATACTGATTGGTACAAGTTTAGTGCAGTCTGCGGTGAATAGCATGGAGGTAAGTTTGCTAGTGGTGGGTTGTCCTGTTTCTGTTGGCCATCTGAGGACAAGGTAGATACACCCACAGGTCTGGTTCCAGATTGATTTTGGGGAGCTGTTTGCCTATTGGCAGTAGGAGGATCAGGGCTTTCCCCACTGTACCAAATTGTCATCTCTCCCATGTCAACCCATAGAAGAAAAGTTATGGAGAGAAAGAAGAATGGGAAGATATTTTGGGCGCCAGTTCTAGCACCAGGAAAACTCCGTTCCCCCCACCAAAAGGAGAGAACCAAAGGGATAAGAAAGGAAGTTAATAACCAGTAAAGAAATGATCCTTATTCTTATTCTCTGCCCACATTGTTGCCAGGGGGAAGGAGAAACTGGGAGAGAAGTGTCAGAAGCAGCTTTCATGCCAGTTGCTGTCTCCAAACAAACATCCCTGCCACCTCTCTCCTTCTTTCCTCTACTCCATGGTCTGGGTACAAACAGAAATCTGCTTCATTACTGAAGCAGAACAAGGATGGAAGAATCTTATTCAACATTTTTTTGAGAAGACATACTTCTTGGTCAGCTCCTGAACTAGATGACAGCATTTAACTGCTGCTGTGCATAATAGGTACAAGAAACAAACACCGCAATCTATCATCATTTTATTACTGAAACCAACTGCCTGGAAAACTAATAGAAACTATTTTGCAGGACTCATCTTTGATGAAAAATATATTTGTACTGATTGCAATGATAGTATTAGTATATTTTTTCATAAATTTTAACCGTGTTGTCAAAACTCTTGTGTGTTATCTAGAGCAGGGGTCCCCCACCCTGGGCCGTAGACCGGTACTAGTCTATGGTCTGTTAGGTACTGGACCATGCAAGTGGCAGCGAGCGAACGAAGCTTCATCTGTGCATGTGCAGGATCTAGGTTGTGTACAAAACTACCACCACCCCGTCCGTAAAAACATTGTCTTCCGTGAAACTGGTCCCTGGTGCCAGAAAGATTGAGGACCAGTAATCTAGAGCATGGGCTGAAAGTTAAACCATGTAACATTACAAAGTTGAAGAAACTTGGGGAAAATATTTACAGTATTCAATGGATTTATATCCTTTCCTCCAAAACTCCAAGTTAAAGCCTCAGTTTCTTCAGGTAATATGTGGAAAAAGTGAGCCTTAAACCTACTTCTAGTCAGTGTAAACAATTCTGAATTAGACACACCCTGGTTTGTAAGGCAATTTTTCATGTTCCCGTTTTACAACATGGGATCTTTTTCATGATAAACATATGAAATTGTCCAATTTATTAAAAAGACATTCCAAAAATATTTAATACATTCTTGAGACTGCAATTCTATGTTTCTCTCCTAGTACATAACACTGAGTCACAAAACACCAATGTGATAAAAATAGGCGTGTCTATTGTATTGGCTTGTACATCTGTAAATCATATTTGACATAGCCATCTCCAGATCCAATAATGAACTGGCTCCCTTGGCAGTTGGAATCAATAAAACTAGATTTCTGAAATATATTATCTAGTCCCCATGCTGCTCAGAAAATGTTACCTGTTAAAGACAGATTCTTCAGCAGAATCTATTGCTATTGGCAATTTTGTGATAGGCAGAAAGCAGTACAATATATAAATTCATAGTATTTATGTGATAATGACTGTGAGCAAAATGGCAAGAAGACCTTCCTTTTAACATTTAGTAACATTTATTTCTGCATTCAGTATCAAGTACATAAGTGCAAATATTTAAGAATCCATAATTAAATCCTACAGAGAACGTCATACAAATTTGTGATACGTATTACAAGCTGGAAGTCTTAATTTTCCCATACATGTAATCAGACCGGTGATCCTTGAAGAGCAAAAAAAAAAAAAAAAAACCCAAAGAAAGAAAACAAAACAAAAGGTACTGGGTGTGTAGGTTTTATTTTCAATTTCTTAAGAGAGTTATACAAAATGAATTATGCCATTTAAGTACTGATTGCTCCTTGGCTTGTTTTTTAATCAGATGTGCCAAAAGAGAAACAATGACACTTGAAGACTCAGTCTATGATTCTAAATAGTCAAAGATAAAGCCAACCAGCAAACCCAGTGGACATAGAAGCAAAACTGCATCAGTGCACTAAGCAGGAAAGCCCTAGCCACATGTAACATTCAGAGTTATTTAAGCGATGCCGATAGAAGAAATGATAGTAGAAGCACTAGATAATAAAAAATAGGAAGTTCAATAGTAACTTTAGATTCTCACCATCATGCACTTAAGAAGCAACACAAGAACCACACCTAGAACACTTTTCTCTTTACTATACTTTAGTGCTTGACACACATGATTGCAAATAGTCTAAGAGTACAGAAACAGCAGGAGAAGTGTGGGGGAGAGAAGCTGCTTCATTATTTCACATCTCTTGAGATCATGGTGTTCGAAAGAAAGAAGAGTGAAGACAAATATAACACGTTCAGAGCAATGGTGTCATTCCAGCAGCACCCTCACTACATGGTATCCAAACATCCCTTTTTTTTCCCCCCAGGATGGAACTGGAAAAGAAAAAAATAGTTCTGCAAATTTGAAGCAGAAGCCGGCTGTGCACAGTGCTGATTGGCTGCTTTCTCATGATGTCACTCAAATGTTTTCTTCTCAATCCCTAAAATAACTTTACATTTTCAAAGAAGTAGTATGTTGTGTGGATATATAGGTAGATAAGAAGAAATGAATAAAAATTCATGAACATTTATGCAATGCTCTCATTATTTTTTGGATAGCTGGGCAGCCAGCCTCAAGAATAGGGCAAAAGAGACTAAAGGCAGGTGGCTGAGCCCATTTTTGTGGCATTGATGCCTGTCGTTTTGGTTGTGAATTTCAGAGGAAGCCAGGCTCAACCTAGGATTGAGGGGCATGCTGCAACACTGTGAGTTTTTTCCATTTTACATCTGCCTTCACCCAGAGAGAGAGAGAGAGAGCAAGCAAGAAAAAGAGAGATGAATAATAAATTATAAGTAAAAAGAACAGGGCTGTTTTCATCCCAGACTCTCTTATCATTCACTCCTGTAGTTGATAGATTCTTGATAGATACTTTTACTCAGCCTTCCTCTTAGCGCCTGGGATTTTTGCTTGAATTCTGGAGGTTGAAAAATGGGATTAAAAAAAATGAAAATTAGACACTCGGTATAGCTGTTTCACTACATAATTAACTTTCTCTGCTTGAAACTAATCATTAGGTAGAATTCCTTTCACTCAGAAACATTCATTATGAGCTACAGTTGTCACACATGGAAAGAGCTTTTCTATTTAAAACTTGGACAGTTTCACAATCTCTGAGGAACCTTTTCTGAATTATTGCATTGCACACCCCTAAAAGAAAGTACATCAACAGATGAAACTTAGAGGAATAATTCTTTTCCAGGGCAGTAGGAAACATTTTGCTGTAGATGTCTAAGGAATTTTTAAGGAGATGTTATCCCTAATAGTTGCAAGAGGGTGAATCACAAAAGATTTTTTGGGAAATTTGGGGCATTAAAAATAATGGAGTGATCTGGAACAATGCAGGAGGATATGATCATCCATAGAGCTATAGTTATTACTCCTTCAATAGCCAATTTAATGTAATATTGTCATTATATCCTAAACCAGGACAGAATACATTTTAAATCTGAAAAAAGTACTGTACACATTCCTCAAACTGCAAACTGGAGCCAGATGCAAAATTGACTTCAGATTAAAATACAGATAAAATAATACCTAACCTCAGCTGAGCTAAGAAAGAAGTCACTATCCAAAGCTTTCTTTATATTAGGTGTCTACTTCGGGGGGTAACTTTCTTAGTGCTAAGTAGTTGCTGTCCTAAGTAACTGGAGGACACAGATTTATGTGTCCCTAATACTAAGTATATAGAAATCTAGCAAGAGTATTCTATTCATCCTGGTATTAAATAACTTGACTACATTACTCACTTTGCCACAACAGTATTTATGTGGGTCCTCACAAGCCCCAAGTATTGATCAATCTGTGCCTGAAAATGAAAGAAAACAGAAACCAATGGGGAATCAACTACATTGATATATGCATTTTTATATTTTATAGAGGTGATTTTTACTAAGCTCTTGTTGAAAGAAAAATCTTCATCAGGGTCCAGTCCAAGCCGGTAATAAACAACATGGAGACTGCTTTAGAAAGAAGGTTGTAGTTTATTGAAGTGGCGAGCCAGACAGAAAGATGGCTCTGGAAAAACTGACCACATGTAGCAGGGAGTGGTGGGCTTTTATACCTTCTTGAGCTTTTGTTTGGAGTTGTTCCTGTGGCATGAATTTGACTTGAGTCTGAGTGTGCCTTTCTGGTATTCTGATGGTGGTGGGTTAATCCTATTATGTCCCAAAGCTCATATCCTGTTCCCTGGGGCTGTGGCTGATGACTGTTGGATTTTTGGTGCGAGGGATTGTTGATTCTAGGGATCTTTCTTTCGAATCCCAGCTTCCTGGCTCCAATCTTTCTGACAAGATTATCACATCTGCATTTCTGCTGACCTGGTTTCTGTTTGGGGCAGAGAGACTTGGAGGGGGGTTGGTTTCTGCCTCTAAAGTACTTTGGGGAAATATATTCTGCCTTTTTAATATTTCCCAAAATATTTCTTTCTCTGGATTCTTCCCACACTCTATTTGTCTGTCATATTCCCCAACAGTTAAAATTTGCAGCAATCTTTATGAAAATATTGTTGCAATCAATCAAAATAGGAAAAATACACTCACTATCAAGTAGAAATTATTTTCCAACCTTATGGATTATATTATCATTAATTAATTATTAATTATGCAGCAGGGATAAACCCAAACCAGCTAGCAGGTAATAAATGAAAGCAAAAAAACCCAAAAACTGGTATCTGAAGCCACAATCTTGTAATCATTTACTTAAAGAGAAAACAGAATGAATTCAAAATTGACATTTAAAAGGGCAACATACAGAATCTATTGGGAGAAGATTTCAGTCTTCCAAATAGTCTTATTATGGTAGCTATTGTTGAACGAAAGAATTTCAAGGAGACAACCAATTTCAAACTACCGATATATAAATTATCTGGAAGTTCAGTTCTGTCATAGATGAACCAAAATGAACTAGCAGAATTTTATCCCATTACCCATCCACATGCCAGGATGTTTCTGCTATTAATTCATAACTTTGTGAATGGTAGTTGAGATAGTTTTACCTGCATTAAGTGTTAAGATTATCATACTTTGTAGCTTCATATTTAATTTCTCTCTTATTCCAAGAACATAAGATACATACAGACTTTTTTTCCAACAATGAAGTGTGTACATACAAATACAAACCAACAACCTCAGGCATCATTTTGTATATTTTAAGTGAACTTTAGTCCACAAAAGTGGATACAAAACAAAAGAAAAACCTGGAAACATCTGAAATGACACAAAACTTTATTTCTGCTACAGTAGATTAACATGATCTTTCCTGGAATCAGCAGCATTTACCAGGTGTGTATTGGTGGCAAAATAATAATAATAATCCACCCCAAGATGACAATTTTAGCAATGCAATCAAAGCCCCACTACTGGAGTTATGCATGTTGATGTCTAATGCATGTATAAATGACAGGGCTTTTATGGCCCTGCCTCAACTACCATCTTGCATTTGTTGTCATCTTTTACACTTTTCTCCTTGTAATCTCAAACAGATTTTACAACAGTTCAAACCACACAGGAACTTGAATAACCAGTGCATGTACAAAGATATCAGTGGGACAAATATGTGTATTAAAAATTGATGATGATGATGATGATTACTACTAACCTTGCCCCTAGCTCCTTATTCATCCATCTATACAAGTACTACTTATCAAAATGAAATCCATAAATTAAACTTTCTTACATACCTGGTACTTGTCATATACCACAGGTAGAGTAAACATTGAAACCACAGCTAGACAGAGGAGAAAAAAAGTCTTAAGCATATTTGCAAGTATAGTACACATTTGTGCTCACCATTCAAAGGCATAACAAGGTTGAAGAATAATTGCTATTCCATTCTACATCTGAATGATTACATAGAGAGGGAAAGGAAAGACCTGGTATAGTTAGAAACTAATGTTTATCTCTATTAATTAATGAACCATGAATCAATGTATTAATGCCACCAATGCTAATCAATGCATTCACCAGGGCCGATCAGTGTGTAATACTATGATATAATAATGTGAAGCTTGATGCCATGACTGTATGGAAATTCATGACATAAAGCTGAATAATGTAGCATGTGAGACTTAAAGCAAGCCAAAAGGCCAGAAACGTTTGTTTTAGAAGATTTTAGTTTGTGCAACACATGGGAAAAAATGGGACACAAAGCAACAGATGGCCTTCTGTTGGTCTATATGAGGCAATGATATACCGAGAGGTATGAGAAAATTCCCAGGATGGGACCACCCTAGCTTTGATGGATTGGCCAACTTTCATTGGAAGGTATAAAAATGTATGGAAACTGAAGTGGTTTGAAGCCATCACAAACAATGAGCTATTGTGCATAGTAATGGAATACTTCAGTTCTTCTGGGACTGAACTTAGCCTCACTATCTAGCTTTTGAATTGGATAATGTATTCACTTTACTATTGTAATTGTACTATTAAAATTATTTTATTAAGGGAACCTGAGAAGTTGAGAGTAGGGGAACTGGGGGAAAATAAGAGACTGGAAACATAATGTAAGAATAAAATCTAAGTCTCCTGAATTAAAACTTCTATCATAATTATGGGCATATCAGCCATGAAAATAACCAGAAGTGTTAAATAACAAATATGTACTTCCTAAAGAAATTCCTGGAAAAAACAATTGACAAAAAGAGAGGGACATATTTCACTGAAACCGCTCAATCTATTTTAACCACAAAATTATTGTGATACAAATTAAAAGAAATGATTAATTTTACCCATTATCAGGAGAGTTAGGCCATTGAAGAGAGCTCCAACGTAAGTCAACAACCACATTAGTACTGCAAACTGAATTGGAAATAATACAATAATTACATTTCCCACAACCACACCAGACTACCAACATAACAATAATGGATATTGGAAAGCTTAGATGTAATGCTTCAGTTTGCCCATTATTATTTCATTAAATACATTTAATTACATTTCTGAGATGAGCATTCTAGTGTAATCAAAGCTTTGTGGTCAGTAGTTAATAGGGTATAAATCTAAATCTTGTCTTGAATTCCTAGAGGAAAAGAGGAAGGAAGGAAGGAAGGAAGGAAGGAAGGAAGGAAGGAAGGAAGGAAGGAAGGAAGGAAGGAAGGAAGGAAGGAAGGAAGGAAGGAAGGAAGAAGTTTCCTATTTTTCTGAATCCTTAGAGCTGTACCTTTCTCCCGCATTTTTGCAAGTGAAGGAAGAAATAAAAGTATAATGTTATCAAGTAAATTGGCATTTCTGGGTTATTGCAAGGAGATATGTGTGAGGGGCGGGCAGGAGGGAAATACCTTATCTTGAGCATGGTATCTGAAAAATAATATGGCCGCTAATAGGGTTAGGGTTAGGTTGCTTTTAAATGTTAATGTTCATCCAATTTCTAAAAATTGATTATTTTGATACTCTACTACTATGCCCTGAAATTTTAAGTTTCCTCTTAAAAATACCCCAAACTTTATTCCTTTTAATTGAGAACTTGTGTTCTCTGGTGGGTGTGGACTAAGACTGGGGAGAAGTAAATCCACTCTGTCATAGAAAACTGCAAAGTTATCATGGAGATAAAATGGGGGGGAAAGAGTCCCCTAAAAGCTGCCTTGCGCTCCTGTAAAAAAAGTGGAATGCTGCTCATTCGTGTTCATTTTATTCATGCATAAATAAAATGAACATGAATGAAAAATGATATGAACTCTGGGCTCTCAAATGCTACAGTGTGTTGAGCCAGATTTTCAGTGTTCAATAAGAGAGAGTTGGGGCCTTTTTTAACTTCAAACTCAGTAGAAGAAAAATGAGTTGGGCAAAATTAACAAATGTGCTAAGTGACAGAGATTATAGAACTGAGAGGTTTTTTAAAGCACGTTATGGCATATTCTGAGAGCTAACAAGAAACAGTGTAGGATAAAACAGCTTCAATTCAAGCTGATTGCAATAAGAAGAACTTGTTATAATTACAAACTAATCTAATCTTTTTTTAAGCATCAGTCTGATCACCACGATACCTCATGACATTGAATTCTACTTATTAATTATATATTGATTTTCTTAAAAGAAATATTTTATTTACTTCTCCAGCACTAGCCTTAATGTTATCCTTTGAAAACCTTAAACGAATCAATATGGGCACTCGGGGAATGTAACTCTTCCATCATGAATCTGAAGTTCTCCCTTCTCTAAATCCCCATTCTTGTTTTGTGGGTCACCTACCTTTAAGGAATCTACCAGATCCTGGACCAGAAAAAGCCGTCTAAGCTCTTTGACTGTGCTGTTCACATAGGATTGGAGGCAGTCTGTGTATTTCTGAATCTGTTCCTGGGAGAGAGACATTTCCATTTCCAAGTAGTTTCTGTTGGGGAAAAAAAAAAAACTAACTCAGATTGCACTAGCTGAATTCTTCTCTCTTATACAGAATCTTTGGGTTGCAGACTAAAACATGCCAAGTACAGGGAAAGACAGCCTCTTTTATCATATTTCATTTATTTATTTAAATTCATTACTGTCTTACTTTTAGACCATATATACTGTTTAGAGATGATAGCTTTCAACTGGACAAAGAACTAAAGAGAAAAAACTGTTAATTTCAGGGGCAAAAGCAATGGAAATGGACCTAGGAAAGCCTGGGTAAATAGAAATATTACTAGCCCTTCACAGGGTATCTGGTTCCTTATCCATACTGTCAGCAAATATTATATACGTGATTGTTGTCCATATGACGTTGAGAAATGTTTGAAGAAGGAAGGATCTTAAGGTTTCTCATAAATGATACTGCGCAGCTTTTCCTCCTTGTTTGGATGAAAGCAGTCAAATCTAATGTTTAGATTTGGGTTGTCTGTAAAAGTCTATATATGAGGCAGGAGAACCTTACAGTCTGGAGCCTCTTTCCTTTTTTTTCCCCTTTTTTTTTAATAACAAGTTGTATTAGTTTTTTTTTTGGTTTTACATCAAAGTGCTTGAGACTCATCGTGGGGATAGGGTAATCCATAGAAGAAAGTGAGAAACATAATCATACATATATAGTTCAAATTAATTCTTTAAAAGTTCCCTCTCTATTTTGTCAATCAAAGGGGGAAAAAACTATCAATAATATTTCACCTATATCCGATCAAATCCTGTTTTCAAGCTTAACTAACTTACAATTACCATATTCCAATCTAGCCTTAAATAAACACATAGTTTATACTTCGGGTATCCAATTTCCCTTATTTCGTAAATTATAAATTGTTTCTAATATATACATATTATTCCAACCATTCTATTTATACTTCCCAATTAAATTCTATCTCTTATTCTACTCTATTTCAAATATATATTTTATAAATCCATCCATACCTTTAAAACCCCTTTTTAACTCTTTCCTTTTGACTTGACTGATCCTACCCAACCAAGCTCAACAGTTGGCCAGTTAAACCTTAAACATACATATATGGATATTTAGCCCAAAGGTTAATGTGAAATACTAGTGATTGCTAATTGAACTGGCAAACAATTCAGTTGAATTCAGTCAATTCAAGGATGCAACTGGGTAATGATCAAAGTGGGAATTTATTTCTCACTTTATTTCTCTAAAAATACTTTTAACTTTTTACTAATTGTTGCACTTAGAAACAACCAGAGAGCACTCACTTGAATGGGTGTCCTTCATCAGTTTTTTGCACAGCCTGTAGCACTGATTTGTAGATTCTGAAGCTGATGGTGGCTGAGAGAGCTGCTAATGCCAAGTAAGCAATTACACTGACAACACTGAACTGGGTTAGGGAGAACAATAACAGCAGGATGCTTCCAAACATGATCCCAGTCTGCTTGATGTCACGCCAGTATAAGAGATCAATAGCTGGAGGATGAAAAGCAAACAATAAATTCTCCAGAGATTGCCATCACAAATTCATGCATATTGAACATTAGGGCAAGGTTGCAGTCTCATTAAATGATTATAGGAGTATAAAGACTGCCCAGCAGTTCAATCCTATGCAGAGTTAGAGTGCCTATATGTGCTGAAATTAATTTGTATTATTTTATTGGAAAGATAACCAAGATTTTAATACCTTTTTCTGCTTTCTTCTTCTGATATGCTTTAATGCTTAACATTATAAAAAAAGTGTAAATTCTGTTTGCTTAGGGCATGTATCCCCATGCATATTGGCAAACTATTTCTGTGCTTTCAAACAATAATCATTCAGGAACACAAAGACCTCGAGGGATTTAGCTCAAACATGCTATTTACTTGCTTTGTTGCAGAAATTAGCACATTTTTCCAAAAACAAAGAACTATGCTACTAAGTTCAGATTGTTTAATTAAGGTTGAATATATCCAGAAAAAATAATAGGGAAGCAATAAAGAAAGAGAAACAAATTTAACCATTAACTTCAGAACACATTTTCAGGGAAATTTATACAGGAGACTCTTGGCTGCTTATGTATATGAGGAAATCAAATTACCATGAAATTGTCAAACTTGTGGAAGATGGAAAATGAATTGTCTACATGAATAAAGGAGGAGAATCTAGTACACTAACCACAATATATAGAGTAGAAATGTTCTTCAACTTAACTGGACAGAGCACACTGAAAGTGGGACTATTGAATCAAAAAAACAGTCAGAGACTATGTCCCAATACAGTATCTGTAGACATCTGTGTCCATGGATATGTCCTTTAATTCCTGTTCCCGCCTCTCCCAATGATTTTTATTTGTATATTGTGATTAGCTATTTTATTAAGGAGGCACTATGTTCTCAAAAGACCACTAACCAATTAATGAATGCGGATTTCATATTAGATTATGCTATGATTATCAGAACATGGTTTGTGAATTCCTTGGAATCCACATAACTTCATAAAACGTTTACAAATACTACGCATAATTTGCACCAGTATGGTGAGGTGTTAGATTTCTATTGAAATCAGATCCATTATTTCTTGATACACATTTTATGCAAATTATTATCTTGTTTTTGTGATATATATCCTTCTTTAAATAATTCTGTTAACTTAGGAAACCTGATGAACTGTCTACTGTCACAATTCAACTACTGATTACACATGGCAGTGAATTAAGTTTGCAAAAGTGGGTCAGGATGATTTACTGTGGTTAAAAGCTATTTGAATTACAAAAAAATGAACCCAAAAGGAATATATCAATTCTGCTCATCCTGACATTTATCATCCCAGCCATTTCTTGAAACTAAGACTATGGGTGCCTATTTTAATCAGCTGGAGCCATAAATTGGTTATCTGAAATCTAACTATACTTTGAGATGTTCACGAATGATTCAAATATCTTTCTTTCTTTCTCTTCAAAGTACCTCATGACCATAATCAAAAGGAATGACAACAAAACAGAATACAGCAGTTAACAACAGCAGCAAGAATAGATAACCTTCCCATCAAAAGATACATCTAAGTGACCACCGTTCTCCATCTAAGCATGGCCAAACAGGTCCTGTGAACAACTTTTTTCTGTCATGTTGCCTTTCAGTAATGTTGCCTTCACTCTGTCCTAAGCTCATGAGGGGACATCATCAAGCTATCCATAGTTGCTCTGATACATAAGAATTTTCCCCTCTTAATGGGGTAAACCTTTTTACCCATTAATTTGGAGAGAAGTCAGATGACCAGCAATGAGATGAAATAAGCAACAGAGACAGGCTAATGGGCAATGGAGTGTGATAGTTATATAGTTTTCTACCTATTCAAGAATGACAGGTTTTTCAGTTAGTGCCTAAAGGCATTAAAAAAGAAGAAATTAGTGTATCCCTGAGAAGGCCTTGTCCAGTATACTGTGTGATCATGCCAAAAATTACTTCAAGACACAGAGACCTGCAACAAAATACATGGGATTGTGTGCATTTATTTATTTATTATTTATTAAGCTGCCACCCATCTTGCCTAGATCTATTTATTGATGTACTACATTTTTATACTATCCATATAATCAGATTTGAGGTAGTGTGCAAAAACATAAAAATAACTCATAAAATAAAACCAGTCCACATCCAACATAAAATAATCCCTCCAATAATGTAGGAAGATATGAAAGAAGAAAAATTGGTAGCCAATTACCATTCCAGTTCCAAAGCCACCTGAATAAAATTGTTTCTACAGCAGTGTAAAATGTCAGAAATGGGGGCACCAAGAGCAAGGTATTCCAAACGGCTGAAGCAACCACAGAAAAGCATTTCTCTCACCTCCCGAGGTGGTAAGAGCTTGAGTAAGTCCACTCTAGAAGGTCTGACAGTATGAGCAGAATCATTTTGGAGAAATATTCTGATATAAGCAAGGAAATGATCTGGAATATGTAAGAAGCTAAATGAGACATTAGAAATAGCTTGGAAATTATCAGAACTGCAAACAATTCTGAGAAAGCAGGAGACAAGGCATCTGAATGTCCCAAAGATGTTTTTCAAGGGGCAACTGGATTTTTTTTGTTTTTCTTTGAAGATGTTTTGCTTCTCATCCAAAAGGTTTCTTCAGTGAAATGTCTTCAAAGAAAAACAAGAAAGTCCAGATGCCCCTTGGAAAAGCACCTTTGGGACAACCATGACCTGATGACTGAGAATCTCCATAAACAAAACATTTGAATTATTATCTGCTGTCGAGGCCCCTGACCCCTCTTCTATCTGTCTAGATTGAGTAGGGACCAAGAAGATTGCATGGTCTGGCCTGCACACTGGACCGCCTTGCCCGTGCCATTTTTCTGGGTTGGGACAGGTACTTACTACTACAGGTAATCCTCAACTTACAGCAGTTCATTTAGTGACCATTTGAAATTACAACGGCACTGAAAAAAATGACTTATGACCGTTTTTCACACTTACAACCATGGTCATGTGATCACAATACAGATGCTTGGCAACTGACTCATTTTTATGACAGTTCCAGTGTCCCAAGGTTATGTGATCACCTTTTGCGACCTTCTGACAAGCAAAGTCAATGGGGAAGCCTGAACAACTGTGTTCCTAACTTAACAACTGCAGTGATTCACTTAACAATTGTGGCAAGAAAGGTCGTAAAATGGGGCAAAACTCACTTAACAAATGTCTCACTTAACAATAGAAATGTTGGGTTCAAGTGTGGTCATACGTCAAGGACTACCTGTAGTAGGCACTGACTGCTTAGCATGCCTAGAGAGAGTGAGTGAGGCAAGGGAGAGAGGATGTTATTTGAGAGTGTGAACAGGCCTGATATTAGTGATGATCCAGTTGACAACATATATTTGGACTTTGAAAAGGCTTTTGACAAATCCTCCTACTCAAAATTTTGAGTAAGATTAGAAGTTATATTTTAAGAAGATAGGAGTGTGATGGTCTATGGCAGGGGTGTCAAACTGCCGGCCCACGGGCTGGATGCATAATGCAGAAGTTGCGCCCACCCAGTTCCGGTATGGGGGGAAAAGTTGCGATACGCCATGACACATCATATGACACAGTGAGTTTGACACCTCTGCTCTATGGGAATGTCCTCGGGAGACAGGAGGAAGAACTGTAACCTAGACAACCATCATGCAAATGGTATCTCCGTCCTCAGAAGGAAAAGTAGGGTGGGAAGCATCTCAGAAGTGGCCCTTCCTATTTTTTGGGAAAGTAAAAGTAAAGGAGCAGAGAAATGCTTTTAGATTTTTAAGACTTTATTATTGTAAGTTTAGAATAAATGTAGTGTTATTACTCATGCTTTGTGCTTCTTGTCTTGGCTAGTCCAAAGAGCTGACATGGAGACAGATTGCAGTGGGTAAGGACAGAGAATCTGTTACAAATCTGTTACTAAAGCAATGAGAAAAGCAGTTTGAGTCCAGATCAAGCAGAAAGTATGTGTATGTAGTTCAGAGACACCTCCTTAATTCACAAGGGTGTAAAAAGGGGAGGGAACACATCACAATCAGACTTGCAAAATTCTCAATAAAAGTAGTTTTAGCCTTCCTATGGAGCTGATTCTTGGTCTGGTATACTTGGTGGGACTGACATAGATGTTAGGAACCAGGAGTAAACGGACACTAAGATGTTACTTCTGGAAACAGGAGGATTCTCTATAATACATTCTAACTATTTCTAACTAAGTAGTATATTAGAGAACTATAACCTCCATGACATTAACATTTCTGAATTATTTGTCCATATATCTTTTTTCAGATTTTGTCATGTGCTTGTTTATATATTTTTTTCAAAGTGATCAATCAATCAATCAATAAAAAAAACAAAAACAGAACATTCCTTGAGGGGCCCGATAAATATACAATATTTTGATGAATTAGTTTCATTTTTAAATCCTAAGCATATTTCACATTTCAAATCCGAGTGGAAGTTTTCAAGATCTGGACCCTAAAATGTGTCAAGATCTCAAAGGTGGTACATGTATGTTCTATGTTCTCCAAATGATTCAGGGAGTGTGTATGGCATGTTACCATCTAATTCTCCTATGTCCAACCCTTCTCCAATGTCCAACAAGTGGTATTGATTTATTTATTTTGTTTGTAGGCTTTTTTTTTTCCCTTCTGAGAATTCAGGGCAATGTGCATGCAGTATCCTCCTCCTTCTCCTGTAACAATTCTATGACATAAGCTTGGCTGTGCCAGAAGGAAGAATTTCAAATCATCCAGGGAGTTCTGTAGTCAACTGAGGGTTTGAAATCGGTCTTTCCTGATCCAAGTACAATACACAACACTACAGATAATATTTTGAAAACATCACTGCAAATGAGCTTGGCATATGGCTCTCATTAAAAGGAACCACCAGGGTTGTTAATTACCACTTTTGCTTATGTATCTTTACCAGAAATTTGAGACACAGCAAGAAAAGCTTATTCCAGATCTATAGCAGAAGATTAATATTTGTTAACTACTGCATATAGAAGTGTTGCTGGAGCAGAAACGAGGGGCTTGTACAAAACGTTTCAGAGGTCTTTTCCCCTTCTCTCTCACAATAAGCAACATTCAGATGTAACACCACGTCAGAGTTTTGGAGAAAAGGACTGCCAAACCAGCAAGTCTAATTTCTGATATGTGAATTCATGAATCAGAAGAAATGTTCCTGTTCATGAGGCTTCTGTACAACACAGACAAGACTTTCTCTCCCTTATGACCCTGTGTACCATGGAGACAAGGCTGAACGTATGAGGCTGAGTTGATAGGAAACACCAACAAGCAAACTATTCTGAAAATTATCTGATAGAAAGAAAGAAAGAAAGAAAGAAAGAAAGAAAGAAAGAAAGAAAGAAAGAAAGAAAGAAAGAAAGAAAGAAAGAAAGAAAGAAAGAAAGAAAGAAAGAAAGAAAGAAAGAGAGGGAGGGAGGGAGGGAGGGAGGGAGGGAGGGAGGGGCAGGCAAGCAATGGATATTTATTTATACTTAGCACAAACCATAACTATGGCTAAGCTAAAGAGCAGTAATTAATAACTGGTATTATTAATTGGTAATGTTGGCTCATCAGTAAGGTAAAAATAACTATTTCTTATGTGTGATGGAAGATGGGTATCATCAAGTTAAATTTGACTTGTGGTGATTATATGGGCAGTTGCTTGCCATCAGAACCCATAATATTTTATTGTACATCCTGGTAGGCAGGAAAGCTTTCCAGGAAAGCAACATAGTATAACCATGTAAGATTGGAATCCACAAATGGCCAGCAAACAAGCACTGCCTTGCTGAGGAAACCACTGGACAGATATGCATGTTTTCTAAGAAAAGAATGCAAGAACTGAATTAAAATACCCTTTCCTAATCATGCGTCACTGAGCAATGTATTTGCTAACATTTTGAAGGGATGACACATTGATTCTACCTGTGGTCATTTTAAAATCAGTCTAGTAATGATGTCTGAACATCACATGAAGTCATTACTAAGTCTTTGTGCATTAGAAAATCTTAGGTCATCTAGTAAGTGCTGTTTATATATTTGAAGAAGATACTAAAACAATTAGGCAATTACTATTATGCTACCTCTGCATACTGATTTTCCTCCAAGATTTAAATTTTTTTAAAAATAATCTATTGCTACTAAAACCCTATTGTGTCTCTGTTTGTAACCTGAAAACCCTCTCTTCACCTTTCAATTAATTTTAACAGTATTTAATCAGTCTTGCCTCTTTCTATTTTTTTTAACTTTTATATACAGTTTTGATATTTTTATATTTTATTGTACATTACCCAGAGTCCCTTTCTGAGGGAAATGGATGTTCAAATTGTGAAAAATAAACAAATAAATAAACTTTCAGTTAGCCCAAACCATATATTATAATGCAACAGTTTTTAAATCAAAGTACCTCCGATCCGCTATATTAAAGAATGTGTACAAAATCTGGGACCTCTTATTACCACTGAATTGAAATTTCAAGGATCTTCAAACCTGTTGTATTTGCAAAGTTGTTGCTGCTGCAGCATCCACATGGTCAGGCACAATGACATGACTGTAATTTCTAATGCTTCTTGGCACTTCCCATGTGCAAAGTCAATGGGGAAGCCGGCAGGAAATTGGAAGTCACTCCCACTGTTTTGTTGTCCACCTGCGGTCGTTTTATTTATCTCTTTAGGTAAGTAAAGACTGACAAAGAATTACCGAATGGATCATAAGTTCTTTATCTATAGGCTCTAGGCATAATTCTTGATACAATCATCTATATTTGCCATAAAGCCATTGAATTCATGGGTTTTGTTTGATTTACTGTTTATGATATTTTTAGAACTGTCTGGGAAATTGTAGACAACTTCAATTGTCTTCAGATCAATCAGAATTCTATTAACAAAAAAGCAAAAAGGATTTTTTCAGAATTTAAACTGCAGACATTTGTTGTTTCTATTCATTGCTTGTTATTCATCATTAATGTTTAGAATGCTAATGTTTTAATGTAGTATCCTGAATTATTTTATTGTATTATGTGACATTCTGGAAATCCTATATTTGGAAAAGTTTGTGAAATCTTCTATTAACAATGCATGAATAAATTAATTTCTACAGCATTCAGCAAAGATAACCAGAAGCAGGACTGCAATCATGCAAACTTTGGGCAAAATCCTATCTCTTAGCTTCTGATTCCAAGATGTTTAATCAAAACCACTATAAAATCATGATCACAAAGAGACTGGTAATACATTTTTCTAACAAATTTTGTTAAAATTTAGTCAGCAAATATTAATCAGTTAATTAGAAATGTTAATTGGGAAAGGTGCTACCAGAGATCTGATTTTTGGTTTTCAGAGGCTAACAGCTCTCCTCTTATAATGACTGAAAAGTCACATTATATGGAGAATTTGCATAAAATGCTGCTGAAATGGAAACCAATGCTATATGAATGCAAGCCAAATTTCATATAAAAATAAAACACAGAATATACACTGAAAGCTAGACATTTGGAAATATCAATAAATGAGTTTTAATCATTTAAATTTGAATTGATTAGTCAATGGAAGATTAATTGCAGAAAACCAATTTTAATAGCTGTGATTGTAGACTAAGAATTAAGGTTTTTATCTACTGACATTATTTTGGCTCCATTATATTAATGATATCAGACTGAGGGGAAAAACGAAACTTAAAGAGTATTTTTTAAAAAAAAAATATATGATTGTTTTTATTTAATTTTAAATTTCTCATTTCCTTGGAACACTTTGAAATTATTTGGGGAATTACAAATGGAGTTTTTAAATCTGCTAACTACACGATTGGTTGTTTTCAATAACCAATCCATCCATTAACAATTCCTTAATCTAGCCTTGTCAAACATGATACTGTTTGGGTATTTTCTGATTACAATCCTCATTGTCCCAAGCCATTCAATAAAACAAACATAGAAGGAAAAACAGTACAGACATGTGTTATAACATATACTGATACATAAATAGCCTGAAGATACTTAATTTGTGATGTAGCAATATAGTATATCCTTATTGATTGCAGATAAAGATCTCTTCTCCATTTCGTTTCTGTAGATCCTTAAAATTCTAAAACTTGCTTATAGTTTACAACATCTTATAGATCTATATAGACAGATATAGATCTCTGATTTAAAAAAACAGTGTTTGGAAAAATGTTTTCATTCAAATCCAATTCTTGAATAGCCTAAATCAAATCTTTTTGGATGATGCAACACCACATTCAGGTTTTTGAAGGTCTCATGCTGTCCATCAAACTTGAATGTAACCTGAGTTTCAGCCATGATGTTATTGTATTTATTTCAATACTTTCAGTTGTAAGACTGTAGATTCCAAATCTCAACAGCTGAGCAGTTTGGATGAAAACCTATCCTGAAATCTTGGTTTGCTTCATGTGTTTGTCTTTTGTTATATTCTTTGCTCCAGCCATTTGTTCAGTCATCTCTCTAGACACAATTCCAATTTCTCTTAATCCTGTATTTTAATATATTCTTCTACGTGATTTTCCACCAATATTGTATATTTATTTCTGTTGACTTTACCTTCATTATTTATCTAATGAAGACTTTACAGAAAAAATGTCTGTAATGTTTTTATCTAATCTAAGCAAATATAGATTTTCCTTTCACTGTGAGTTTAAAACATTCTGCTTTGTTAAATTTAGTATTTATCACTAGGTATTTTAAGAAATTATAGCTCTATTTGAAAACCCAAACAGCTGTTTTGTTACATTTGTTTGTTCAACAAACTTATTCCAACTTAAATCACTTTTAGTCAGAGTATAGTCTGTAGCAATCCAGTCTATTTTGAGCAGTATTAGCTATTGTAAATAAATAGCATTATATTCACAACAGCAGATTGCCCAAGATTTGATTTAAAAGATCTAACCTTATATAAATTCCTCTAGAAACCCACAGGGGTTACTTCTGAATAGATAAATATAATATTATATAAGTCAATATAAGTCAAGCTTACTGTAATTCAACAGTTTATTTAATAACTATGTATTTCCCTGTGGACAATCTAAGGAAAATGTTAGTGAAGAGTATCTTATATGTAAAGGGAAAATATCAGTATGTAACATCACGTGCATTCATATTTTAAAAAATATACCCCATATTATAAAAACAAATATTATACATTCATTTATAAACAGATTGTATTAATTCATATTCAGTAAAAAAAGCATTTTCTGGAAAAATTCTTTTGTTGACTTGAGACATATTACTTAATAAATGTACTTTTTTAAAAATGCAACATCCTAGACTGAGAATTCTTTATAGAGCTATCCTAAGAACAACCCAAAGTAACCAGATATGCGAAAATAATAGTCTAGTTAATAATGGGATATCTTTCCCCTGCTCTCTCTGTAGTTATGACATTTTAGTCAACACATACACAGAGGCTCTTATTTATCACATGTAACCCAAATATAAATCTTATTTTGGTAATAGGGAGACATTACAAACACTAGCTATTTGAACTGTATAGTTAAATGACAAGAATGGCCTTCCCAAATAATACAACATCATAAAATAAAGTAAGATCTAAAAACATTGGCAGACTGCAAATAAGATTGCTGAGCAGGTCACACAGCATTTTTCTGTTACCAAAACAAAGGGAGGTTATCGGTAGCAATGAAGTCTGCATAAAAATGGCTGAAAAGCTGTATTAGGCAAAGAGAAGGTAGCCAGCCACACCCAATGGGAAGTGTTCAAAATAAATCTTGTATGACAAAAAGGGAGAGGTAGTATTGTTTGCTTCTGGTTTTTCCTCCTGTAAGTGATGAAGATCACAATATATTTTGATATGTTGGTTTTTTCTCACATCTACAATAGCCTAAATGACTGGCAATAATGAAGGCAAAGATACAGAACAAAAAAAGAAGGTAAGACAGCTAGACCTGTGACCTTCCAGCATCAAGTGGAGTTCTCAGACTGTTACAACGGTCTTTGGAGAACGACAAGCAGGGCTTTCAGAATGGGTGTGTCTCACTGTCCCCCAACGCAACACACTGAAGCTCACTCCCAAACTGACAACTACAGTACAGCCGACACCAGAAACAAAACCCCAGCCCCCATGGCTGCCTCCCAGCCACTCAGATGGGTGATCCCCTAAATTGCAGATGGGGGTACTTAGAGATCAGCAATAGGCTGGCTGGCAGAGTAACTGTCACCCAGAGACAGAAGCAATGTAGCATTTGTAAAAAGGACGTATGGGAGAAAGAAAGCAAAAGGGTGCAAACAACATTATTGGGTTGGGTTTTCTCCTGTTTTGCTTTAAATGAAAAAAAAAAACCCAGCCCAAATAAAAATATGCAGAAAAGGAACAGACTCCAGAAATGTTATAAAGATGATGATGATGATGATGATGATGATGATGATACCAAAACTATACAGCCCTTCAGAGGTGTTTCTGCCATCCCCTTTGCAAATATTTCTATGCATGCAGAATTAGAGTAGAAAAAAAACTACCCTGGCCTCTCCAGTTGCTCCAGAGACAGTCCATCTTCGTAGAATCAGCACTGGCTTGCATCTTGCAAGCGGAAAAGAAAGAACGGCTGGGTCTGTAGCTTCTGCCTGGGTACTGTCCTTTTTCCCCACTTCACTCCAGCATTCCAAAACATAGAAAGGGTGACCGGGTCTCTCAAGCTGCTGCTTTTCACCCCCTTATACTGGCTATGGAGAGATGCTGTTAAGCAGAGCAGGCGAGGGTGGGGGAGGGCATATTGTAAGCGCTGCGGTCTCCACTGCAGCAAATCAGCAAAAGGATGCTGCGATTGCTCTGGGGACCCGTCTCTTTTGTCAAAGGGGGGGAAAAGATGCAGCAGCTGCTTTGCAAACCAATAACGACGCCAACAACAATAGTAACAGTGCTGATTGAATGCTGTTGAGCTGTCAAAAGATGAAACTAATGCAGACAGCTAAAGAACAAAAACAAATGGGGTGTGGATGGAAAGGGGGAGGGTAGCAGGGAGAAGTGCAGTGGGGAGATGGGTGTGGCTTCCTCCGTGTTTATTCAACAGGGACTGTTTTTCTCTCAGACATTTCTTGGCAAATTTAGGGAAGTTGCATTAATCAAGGGTTATAATAAAATCAGGGTTTGGGAAGCGCCTTTTCTGACCAACATTTTTATTAAGAGGCATGAAATTATGTTTTTATTAATCTGTTAGTTGGAAAAGATGCTACCAGACTCTTTTTTGGGGGGGGAGGAAGATACATTTTAAAGATGGAGTGTTTCTGCGGTATTTATTTGTCAAAGCTGCCAATTTCAACTGTTGCTCTCCTGCTTATCTGTCTCCAACAATCCTGCTTTTCCTTTCTATCATATTTACAGAACACAAGACTGAATGGCAGGGTAGCAAATACAGGGCAAATTCAACATCAGATCTGGAACCATGCTAATCAATTTGTCCTAAAGTATGACTTTATTTTTATCACTTAAACTATACACCTGTTTACCTTTTCCTTTTCTTTCAGCATAATCCATGAAAATATGTAAAACCAGCAAAACAAAGATATTGACATCATGCAACAGATTTTCATTTTATCGCTTCTAGAGTGAATAAAATAAGAGTGAATCTGGTCTAGATTCTTAAACTACCATCACAGTACATAATATCTAGGATTCACCATCTGGTTTGGAGATAGAATGGTCAATTGTCCATCATTAAAAAGGGACCAAATATGACAACTTTGCCTCTGCTCAGTTATATACCAAAACTTGTAGTCCAACAGAAATTAGTCTGGCTTGCTTAAAATACCGAGAATTATAATAAAAGGTCTATGTATAAATACAAATCTAAACCTCATCATGACAACTTAAATTTAAAACCATAATAACAAAGAGCCTGTACCTGATATTTCTAGCAGGCAACCATACTTTTAGTATTAATTGGCTTGCACTGTAAGTAAGTACAGCTAATGAACCCATTCCTAACTTAATTAGCCAAGCTTAGGTTGACATATGAACATGGGGTTCTGAATTTTACCCTCCCAGAAGTAGTCATTAAAAAGCCAAAAATAAACTATAGTTCTGTTCTCCCATTTCTTCCTAGAAGAAAAAGCCAGGGTCTACAACTGTAATCCAGTAAGCATAGCTGACCAAGCCATGACCAGCTCATTATTTGTACCCACTGTGAGAACATGTAAATACTAAGCTATTTTTTGCTTGATACAATGCGTGACTACAAATAAAGACTATTGAATAAGTGACCTATATACTTTCTCAATGCTTTTCTGCATTGCCACTTTAAGAAACTTGACATTTGTGCTGAAACCATCTGGAAATGAAGTCAGCTTAAGAAATCCCATTTTGGATTTCTGTCTCTTCCTCTGCTTTGGTGATTGTGGTGATTTGATGTTTGTGCAGAACAGGTTTCCCATGGCCCCTGTTGATGGATTTCCCACTTTCTTATCCCTCCCAGTCCAATCAGTCAATCAATCAATCAATCAATCACAGTTTTGTAATTTTTCCAGTCATTTAGGTAAAATCCTTGTCAATTGCACATGGTTTTAAAACAAAAAAGAAATGGCATGGTTTCACTGGGGTCTTATTTTTAAAGTCTAGTTTTTCACCATTCTACTGCTAAACTTGCAAAACAAATGGTCACAGAAGATAGCGACCCAACAATCAGACAGGAGGCTGTGTTTCTGCCACAGTGCAGAGTAGCCAGTTGGAGCACAGGCCTTAGTCCAGGGGTCCCCAACCTTAGCAACTTTAAGACCTGTGGACTTCCATTCCCAGAATTCCCCAGCCAGTATGGCTGGCTGGGGAATTCTGGGAGTTGAAGTCCACAAGTCTTAAAGTTGCCAAGGTTGGGGACCCCTGCCTTAGTCAATAGTGAAATGAACTACAACAAGCATTCTTTGAGTTGGCACAAGTCAGAAAATACTAGTTTGGATGTGTGGCTGAACAAAAATGGGTGTAGGTTGCTTCCTGTTGGGCTGAGGGCAGGAATCTACCTTAATCTTAGATTAATCCCAGCAACAGGTTCATTTCCTGGGTATTGCAGTGAAATGACTTAATATAGTGTTTCTCTACTTCAGCAAGTTTAAGATGTGTGGACTTGAACTCTCAGAATTCCCCAGCCAGCTTTTGTGTCTTACCACAATGCATCTCAAACTTGGTATGGCTGGCTGGGGAATTCTGGGAGTTCAAGTCCACACATCATACAAATTGCTGAGATTAAAAAACACTTATCATTACATAGTCCCAGTGTTTGGAAAAGCTCATGTGAGTTGAGGCATCCTTCAAATAACCAAGTTAGTTATTTCTGTTCTAGACTTCCCTTTTCTTGTAGCAATCTTATTGTCCGCCTACCAGTTTGTAATAATAAAATAATGCGTATTAATTTGACAAAACCTTCCTAGCAGTGCTATCTTATTTCTGGAGTTGCCTTACAACAAAGCCTGTCTGTCCAAACCTTAAAAATATTTCTTTTGCAGAAGCTTTTTGTGTCTCTACCCCAGTGCTTCTCAAACTTGGCATGGCTGGGTAGGGGATTATGGGAGTTGAAGTCGCTACATTTTAAAATTGCCAAGTTTGACAAATGTTGCTCTATCATGGTTGGGTCGCAATTTTTGCTCTGTCTTCATTGTTGTTCTGCTTCTGAATGCTTTCCATTCTTAACATGAAAAAAAAACCCTTAATTTTGCTGCCAAATATGCATTTTCTATTCAGAGCTACTTCTTATTTGTTTTCAGGTACTGTATTGGGAAAGGGGGAAAGGAACTGAGGGGGATCAGGTTTTCAACAGCTTGATTTCTAAAAGCAAGACCAAAACAATAATTCCTCTCAAATCTTTTTTGGCAGATTAAGAAATTTCAAAATTTCATGCTGTTGTTGTGTCCTGTATAGTTTGAATCTATTTCTGGCCTGGCATGTAAAGTAACATGGGGAAAATGCATCTATTCATCATACATGCTGTTTGGTTACTTCAGATACCATATTGACACTAACATATTGAATCTACACTACTTTGTAATGTTCATTGCTGAGGTAGATACCTTAGTATTGTATACAACACATACACCCATATGCATATACAAACATCATAGACTCTCTATGTGAATAAGTCTTAGGCTTACTGACTCAATATCAGAATTTTTTTCAGATAGCCTGAAATTTACCCAACTCAGCTAGAATTAATAAATAAGATACTTCCCACTGTTATTTCATGGTATCTAGCAATATTGTAACCATAGGCAGCTACTTTTAAGGAAATAAGGAAACAAACAAAAAAAATAGGAGTTATTGCCCATACATGCATGAGATCCTAGCCTCACATGGATTTTGTACTTATGGCTTTAATTCAAAAGTTGGGAATCTGTATTGCTGGTGTATCAGTTCTGTAATCCTGCCTTCTAGCCATCCTGACTGAGACTGGCTGAGAAGGAATCCATTGATCTCTGAACACCACATTTTCCTCTTTCGAGCGCATTGAGATACTGACAAACAGTACAGAATATGGCACTCTTGATCTGGGCCTGTTCTCTTCTCTCCTCTCCCTCCTCTCTTTCGTGACTAGCAGGACTGAGCAGGTGGGGAGGAAGGTTAGATGAAGGATTGAAAAAGGAAAGGAAATGGAGACTGTAATGGCCACATTCTTAGATATGGAAATGGAGCATCACTATGCACCTCAGAATTGGCTCATGTTTGTCATGTCCTGGAATGGCCTGGTAACCAATGAAGATTTACATATTTTTTCTATGAAAAGGAATAGTGCAATTTAATAACTCTGTTCTTAAGAGCAGATTGGGATTGATTGCTGAATTCCCAGATTCTTTTGTCCATCATCATCCTCATCATCCTCATTATCGTCATCATCATCACCATCACCATCAACATCCCCTGCCTGTAATAGCTGAAAATGAATTTTGGTACAGTAAGAAGAGAAGAGTGGATAAAGCAACTGGTGGGAGTTAGACAGCTGGCAAAGGGTTTTTTTTTTTATTGTTGCAATTATGCTAGAGATAGCAGTGGAGATTTAAATGGTGTCCTGGGAAACCAGATGGGCTGGATTTGAAAGTTGTTAGTGTGGGATGCAGTGAGATCAGAGAGATTTATATCTTGATATGGCAGGGCTTGCTTATTTGCTTACCTCTGGTTTGCTGAACAGATCTCTCTAGCACAACAGATTTTGGCACACAGTATATGCAATTAGAAATATTATTTTAGCATAACCTGCTAAGAATTGCCACAATGTTGTAAGACAAGAATGCTAAGATTCCTTGTATTTAGTTGATCTGTTTATCTTGTTCTTATTTCTTATTTGGCTATTTTTTGTTGTTTGTTTGTTTGTTTTGAGGTGTCATACATTGTATTGTGAACTACCCAAAATCATTTGGAGCTGAGCAGCATCAAAATCAAATTAATTAAATTTATATTTCTATGGCTGTGTTTATACAATAGGGTCAGTCTAAGGTTGTGGTCTTTACCAAATCATAATGGCTTAATACACGCAATATGCTAAGCCAAAACAAGTCACATTATAGTTTGCAGTGCCTATTTCACACAAACTGCTAAGACATAATTCGGCTGTTTGGTTTGGCTTTAAAATTATCATTTGTTAATGGTGATTTAGCGTATTCTGGGAAGAATTGTGATGATTATGTACCTTGTTATTTAACACCCACATTGAAAAAATGACAATGCAAAAGAGGCACCCTGGCAGTAAGTCCCATTGGCTTTTCATGCATAGTATTCAACTACTCAAGTATATCTGGGGAGCACGTTGTCCCAGCTTTTCTTTGGTTATTTTAGTGGACATTATTTAGCTTGCATCTAATTCCTCAGAAGGAAATGGCTTTGGTGCTGACTAACTGAGAAGTGCTGGACATTCAGATCCATGCTGGGTAAGATAGACAAAGCATCTTTGGACTGGACTGAACACCTGGCCTTCCAATTGCTCTAGCTGAGTTTATACTGGCAAATACATGATACAGGTAACTTTGATCCTGTAATTTCTGAGCAGTAAATCTAAGCCACAATGAATAACTGAAATGAGTGAAGTGCTTTTCAAAACTTCTCCCCCCTGCCCCTCCTCTCCCCCCCCCCCGTTTTTCACATGGAGCCATTTCATTAAGAGAAAACAAAGGTCTGCAATATATCCAGGAAGGCCACATACTAAGTGCAATGGTAAGTAATGACTTGGACGGCCACTGTTAGAGCTGACTCAAATTCCATTTGCTAGTTTATATTGTATTAAGCCAGTAGGGTATGCAGGAATCTCAGCCACTGAATCAGCATCTCAGTACGAGATGGTGACCATGACATTGTTAAAAATCCAGGCTCTGAACGATATATTCAACAATGAACTTATGACAATTTTGCTTACATGAATTTAATGATAAATTATCTAGAAGAGTAAAGCTACTTCAATACATAACATAAATTCTTAATATTTTTATTTTATGCCCTACAATGAGCCATGTCATCAGAAATTTTATATAAACTCATCTGGTTCTGAAAAGTAGGCCTAATGCATAAAAGAAGACAAGCATGACTCATTCAGAGGTATTCAATAATCACATGATTTTTCTCTGATTACTGAAAGACAATAAACAAGTAAGAAAAATGCTCTTGGAATTAGTGTAGTGACATTTTTTATATATAGAACAAATATTTTTAAAAATCGCTTGGGCAGTTGTATAGTTATCCTAATATTCTAGTATTTTTTAAATACAATTTTATAAATTTGATTTTTTTCAAAAAATATAGACTAAAGGAAACAAGGACAAATTGAATTTATGATTATACTCAGAAATGACACAGGCTGGATTAAGGACTAATTTACCTATTCAATCTGTACGGTGCAGAAGTAAAATGCTAGATGGGGAAACACTGAAATGTATATCTTTGCTAGCATAAAACTCATGACTCACATTATTATTTCTCTGCAGTGATACAGCAACAATGTCTACACACTCAATGTGTAGATGAGAATGCTGCTTCCCAAGATCAAAGGAAAAGTGCTAGAATAAGCTGGACGTGTTCAGCAACTTCTGTATCATCATGCAGTAGTCTTGACTATAATTAGATACAGTGATACAGTTATTATTAGCCTACCTTGATTGCAATGGGCCATTTGGAATAAGATTGTTCAAAATGTACCATGATTTGTTCTGTATGATAATGCAATTATTGTAGCCAATGACTCTTATGGATAGCTTGACTTTGCATTATCATGTTTTTATTGCGGAATTCCAAAAAGCTTGTAGCTTAATGGAACACCTTTTTTAAAAAAATGATCACTGAGATATATAGATTGTCTGGGATTTTTGTTTTATGAATATCTCCCCCTTTGTTTTACAAATAGCCTCTTCTTAGAATTTTGACAGGTTATACTGCCGGTAATATAAGAGATGCAGTGACGCAGAAGGCTCTTATAGCATATTCTAAGACCCAGCATGGTTCTTGCTTTGCTAAGGAAATAATTATTCATTATAGTAACATTCCCCAATTAGTGCATCTTCTCAAATTTTAAGGCATTGGTCATGCTCTCTGGGAATTGCAAGGCTGCACTTTAGAAAAGTTTCTGAAAATAATGAACCCATCAATGTAAGTAATAAGAGTTACATCAAAAGCTTTTCATTTTCAAGGTATATGAAAACCAATTCTGAGCTCAGAAGCAGTACACACAAAATCAAGGCAAAAATATAATTTAAAAGTTGTTAGGCCACCCAGAGCTGTTCATTTGCACATTTCAGTTATACAATACTGAACAAGGAGATGAGATTATTGTATTGTAATTTGCCCATACTTCCAAAAGTGATTTTAGAAAAGCTGGATAATTAATAAGGTGACATTCAACTGGTTTCAGTTCAGGCAATCAAAATCTTAGACTACAAGTGGGCTTTTTTTTTTGCAGTTAAGGGAGTTGTTACTTCTCCATACAAATTTTCTTAATAAATAAATAAATAATAAAATAAATAAAGGTTACAAGGCATATTAGAGAAGACCAGGATGGGATTCTTGCCCATTTTTTAAAATTTCTTTTGGGGTTTAGAAAAATGTTTAAAAGTAAAATAGGAGTTTTATTTCTGATTTCTTTTTAAAAATACAGACAATGTACCACTGATTTTTAGCATTTTGCTACTGAATGTTCGCATGATCTCAGACATTTCCAGGAATTGGCAGGCACTGAAAAGTACCATGTGGCTCACAAACTTTCAACTCTGCCCCATAACACATTCACAACTACTCTGCAAGGAAACAGTGCCAATCACTCTCTTTATGAGATCATGGTGTTCTAACAATAGCTGCTAGGAATGTCTTGTAATCATGCATCTAGTCAAAGAGTTTTGTGGACAAAAGGGCACTTTCGTTCATTTGGAGAAGCTGGACATAGAGAGTTCTGCAGGAGCTGAAGACAAAATGACCTTTGCTGATTCTGTCTGCAGCCATACTATTTCTCCCCAGGGAATATCAAGAGAGAAAGAGATTGTGCCAGGAACTGCAGAAGGCGGGAGTAACTCATAAATAAACTCAGATGGATTCAAGGGAATATTTTTGCTGCATCAAAACTTTTCACCAATAGAAGGTAGCTTTACATCTATCTAGATTTTCACTGTTCTGTTTTTGTTTGGATAAGAACTATACCTACAGCAGACTGAGGGAAAGATGATGAATTGCTGGAGCATTACTGAAAGGACCTATCTGCATCATGAAGCACACTTCCATATAGGAGGACACTTCCACAAAACCAACATCCATTTTTCTCTTCTCCATACCCTTGGAAATGCATTCATGCCATTGCATGAGTATCTTCATATTTCAGCTACCAAGGATCCTCTTGAGTTCACCAGTATTTTCTTCTTTCATATAGTTAACCAGTAGCAGAGCATTCCAACCAATGTTCTGGTTCTACTCTGTCTTCCTTATGGGATCTCATATTTGCTGTGCAATGGCGGTGACTGGAAAACAGAAATAGCCATTGGGTGCAGCATTGTCAGCCTTCAGATTGATGAGTCAGGACAGGGGATGGCACTGAGGCACCTTAGTTACTGGAGGGAGAGAATCTCAGGAGCTGGGAGGCAGGACATAGCAGGAATTCTCACCAATGGACAATTCTTCCCCATGCAACTACTGAGAAAATATTTTTCTACTTTTCTTGTGGAGAGTCACCCAGACAGACCAACAATCAGCTCAGATTGCAAATAAACGCCAAACCCTATAAAGGTGCTATGGCATTTTGGAGAAAAGGTGGTATAGGAGATCTATAGAATATGTAAGGGACAGTAGTCTAAATTGAAGAAGTAAGCATAAGATTGGCCCTGTAAAGTTATACAAGACCCCCCCAAATGGAAACACATTTCCATGTGAAAAAATGAAAAATAATGCTTAGATTTTAGATGTTTAGATGTATGATATCAGGAAGTTATATACTGTAGGTTATATAGGGGGTTATGATGCTTAAACTATTTTTTCAGCCTTAAAGAGCCACAGTGGCGATAACAGTGACATTGCCAGAAGACATTGGGTGTGGTGCTATTTTCCCCTTTGTTACTGCATTTCCATGATTTTCTTTGTTAACAAACTAAGTTTTTTTTCAGCTTACCATATTATTCTAATGCTTATTTTTATGTGGTTATTTGCACTGATTATTTGCCGCTCAATTTTACTACTGAGATCATCCAAAAAATATTGGAGTGCTACCTGTGGAGATAATATGGTATGCTGTAATGTTGATGAAAAATATGATGGAATAGTTAGCTATAAATTGAGTATGAGTAAGCAATCTGTGTGTTGCATTCAAAAGGGACAAATGACAGCCATTTATGATGCATTCAGGCTGCCTTGTGGTAATTATATTTTCCAAAGTATGGGAACTAATAATTCTGTACTAGTCAGACGCAACCTTGAGTATAATTTCCAGTTCTAATTACCATATGTTCAGAGAAATTTAAACAGGTTCAATGAAGAACAAAGAAAATTATCAAAGAACTAAAAAGGAAATCAAATAGATTGGGAATATTTAATTTTGAGAAGGAAAGATGGAAATGTTCAACTGGAAGCCAGGCATCCCTTTGTCAGGGATCCATTAATTTGACTTCCTGCTCTGAGGAGGGGTGGTGGTGGAATTGAAGATGGAATCAATGGCTTAAATGCCCGGCCCCAGTAGAAGGATGTTATCTTGTCTACAGATTGCAAGTTACTCACTCTTGCTATATATATTCTCTCTATATATATTCTCTATTCATTTCAGAAGAGAAGAACTGGCTTTGGAGTGTCATTCCACTAATCCACCTGAGCACTGTGAATGTAAGACACTTTGGTTCTCTGAACACTTGTAGGCCAAAAAAAGTGAAAGTTTCTTAAAACAGAAAACCTTCTGAACTCTTGATTAATTCCAAACATGTTTCCACGGAAGCAAAAAAAAATAAAAAATTGACAGCCAGTGACTATGATCTGAACCTGTTTTCTCTGATTCTGTCTTTTGACTATCCCAAAAAAGCTTAATAAATGAAATCCTAAATATTTATGTCACCTTGATTTTTTTGAAGCTCAAGATAGTGATGAAGCACTAGAGGAAATAAAGCAAGTTTTGAAGACAATCTTTAGTGATTGTCTAAGTAAAGGAAAGCACAATCTTAAAGAGGGTCCTCTGTTTACATCCAGCCCGGGACCTTCCAGATCCAGTTACCATTGTTAACGGAGGACTACCTACATTTATTCTGAGGCCAAAATAAAATTCCCATTCACACATTTGCTATTCTATTTATAGCTGCAAAATATGCTAAGAGTAATTTGGGAGTGCTTTTTAAATTTTCTTTTGGCTGTAGCAATTGCTCTCTCTATCTCAGCTTTATAGTTTTGGCCATCAATGACGATCAATTTTTCTCAAGCTCTAATGCCTATAACGTGGCTATATATCATAACATTGTTTCTGGGGATAAAATGGGGGTTTGTTTTCTTGGAATGAGAACAAATTGCCTCCCCCATGACAAATGAGAACACTTGGCAAGACGCTACCCACCGCAATGCAGCAGGGAGACAATAAGTAAAAAGAAAAGTAAAACCAATTCAACAGTACTTGTATTGGCAAGGAAGAAAACTAATGAGAAAAGAAGACTGTTGCTCTAATATCAAGAGACACATCTTTGCCTATTCTGCTGTATGACTTTGGGCCTTTCTCCACAAGTGCTACCGACTATCCTTGAATTGGAGAAAAAATGCTAATAAAAATTTGCTTGTTCCATCTCTCTTTAAAACAGTCATAACGCACAGTATTAATTGACTCCAAAATTTGAATTCTGCTCAACTAATGAGATATGATATCTCTATACAACTATAAGAGACTACTTAGTGTATTTCCCTTTAGAAGGATGGAAATATGTTGAAGGTTCCTATTGTAACAAGAAGAAGTTTAATAAAACTCTGTATTAAGGAATTATCTCAAATGTCTTTAAATATTTCTGAGAACTTGGAGATTGGCTAAAAGGCACAGGTTGTAAAGGGTGAAGCCTCCTAGAATTGCAGTTGATTCCTGCTGCTAACCTGGCACATCCATGTGATATTTTGGACAAGGGTACATGGCTGGTTTGCCTCTCTCATATTCAGGATATGTTCCAATGTTCCAACAGCACTGAAATAGCTAAATTTGCAGCAGTTTGCTTTTTATCTTTTCAGGTAAAAAAAAATATTTTTAGTATTTCAGGTTGGCAGAATTTAAGACAAGGATGGATCACTTTCAACTGTTTCTGAGAATTTGCAGAGTGAAAACAGTAACAGCATGAAAAAATTCCGATATATATTTTCAGCATCAATATCAGAAAAATGATGCATATTTAATGCTGGAAACTAGAATCAACCTGGGATTGCCCAACAGAACTTTGTTCTTGCAATTTCCCTTTTTTCAATTTTTTAAAAGAAATTTGTAATTTTTTTATATATTCAGTAAACACATAGGGTGTTGGAGTTTTGAAGATCTAGCACACTACTTCCATTTCTGATATGTATACTGAAATTGGATCACTCTAAACTATTACGTGGTTTGATTGTGCCTTAATGTGCAACATGAAACCAATCACTATGATTTATCCTACCATTATGATTGTATTAATCAATAATTAAATTATGCAAACATTGGCAATTTGGGCAAATTAAGATTCAACAAAAGATGAGTCTTGGCCCACATAGGAAGATTACACATTCATGGGTCTATAGCAGGGGTCTCCAACCTTCTTGTTTTGCGGCCCGGTGGAAGAGGGAGGGGCAGGCACCTTACACGCGCATGCACAAACATGAATGTGGCCACACACGTGTGCGCACATACAAACAGGCTGCGAGCATGTGCACCACGCAAATGGGGCTACGAGCATGCGCGTGATGCTCTCAGCAATGGCAGCGCCTATGTGAGGCTTGTGGCGCCACCTCCGGGCTCGCGGCGATGCTACCACCAGCATGAGGCTCACGCCACAGCCCGCGGTCCGGAGGCCCGCATAGTGTGCCACGGCCCATAGTTTGGGGACCTCTGGTCTATAGGCATAAATTCTGTCTGAAACAGTTAGACCCCTTCTCTACACATTCAGAAAATGTATAAAAGAGCTTTTTTAAAAAAGACTTGAAATACAAATCATACAATACAAAAGGGTTATAGTATTAAACCTATTCATCCAGACATCCTATTCATTATGAAAGGGGGTGACTGAGTTACTCTCACTTCATCTAAAATTATTGGCTACCAGAATTACTGCATTAGTATTGATTATTTTACAAGCATACTGATGCTGTCTTTATGAATTATTTCTGGTCACTCCTCAAAACAATCCAATTAGAAGCAGGTTTTTGAAAGAATTTGAGAGTGAGGACTACAACGATGCATCTTCAGATTCCTATGTTGCTTTTGGACTGACCTTTCTGCCTTTAGCACCAAAAATGCTGCTTAAAGATAAAAACAATAGAGGCACAGCATCCAAATCACATCCATAACTCTAGATTTTTCATTGGTCAGGCTGCATCTGGAGAATGGCTACAATATTTTAAAGATGTATATTGAAGAGAAAACACAGCTATCTTCAAAATCTGCCACAGAAAAGACTGGGCAGACTACTGCCTGTTGCTCCAAAGACTAGAACAAATATTTGACTATTTGGCTATTGAAATTTACAAACGTTAATTAAGAAATGGAAAGCACTGCCTTTAGATATAGAACACTTAAGAGACAACCAGTCTTTTCATCTGCCAATCCATTCAATCTCATTCTAAATACATCAGAAATAGTTCCAGGCTATTCTGATGATTTTCTGATGTGTTTCTGGTATCATTTGCTGCCTAAATTGCATTTCTATATCTATATTGGAACAGCAAGGCTCTGGTTATGGTATCTTTTGGTCACCAGAAAACTCATCTCACTCCCAATTCAGGGCTAGCTAGGAAATCTTATAGATAGCTATACAAGATATATAAGCAGAGCATGATAGTCTAAGCATTAGCGAAATGAGGGCTCCATTTGTAATGCATTAGGTCTGCCTCATCCATTCAGAAACCTTGTCTAATAATTTGGTATCCAAGTGTTGCTTCTTACATAATAAGCAGATGCATAATTATAAATCTTGCTCTCTAATTCAGACCATCTTGGAACAAAACACCAATTTAATTCCTGCCCAAGAAACTGCAAGAAATAAATTCCTTGTAAATTAATTCAAATAAATTCCTTGTAAATTAATTCACATAAACCATACCCACACAGTTATTATTGTTTTTCACTCCCCAGACCTTCAGATGCATTCTGAAGATGATCCATTAAGAAATTAAGTTATAGAACAGTGATGGCGAACCTTTTAGAGACTGAGTGCCCAAACTGCAACCTAAACCCCACTTATTTATTGCCGGGTGCCAGGTGGGCGTGGCCCACTGGGTGGGCGTGGCTGTGGTGGTCATGGCAGATTGGGTGGATGTGGCCAAGGTGGGCGTGGTCACCTCAATGTTGCTCGTGCGGAGGGATGCCTGTGGGGGGTGGGCAGGGTTGGGGGAGATCCAGGGGGTCTCTGGCAGGTGGGGCGGTAGGCAGGAGGTTCGTCCTGTGGGGTGAGGCGAGGCAGGGCCGGGGTGCCATTGCCATGGGGCAAGGCAAGGGCCGGGGCGGCTGCTGCCTGACACCATCGGCCCCCGCACACAGAGACCAGTGAGCGCATGGGGGCTGACAGTGTCCGTCAGCCGCCACAGCCTGCCGATCCCTCGACCGGTGCACTCTGGGGCTCTGCAGCACGCCACCAGCAGTTCAAAGAAGCCACCTCTGAGCTGGATGGCCGGCCAACAGCTGAGGAGGTGATGCAGTGGGTCGTGCCCGGGAAAAGGAGAGCATGCGAGGCCAGGAGGGATGGGATGGGGGGAGGGAAACCAGCCATGCTGGGATGCATCTGGCCACGTGGGGCCTCGGCGAGTTAGCAGGCAGCTGGTTGAAGAGGGACAGTTGCCATCTCCGGGGCATGGCGTGAGTGCCCACAGAGAGGGCTCTGAGTGCCGCCTCTGGCACCCGTGCCATAGGTTCGCCACCACTGTTATAGAACCTTAAAACAGAACAGAGCAAATAAAACAAATTCCTAATTTTACAGCTGTTTTAATTACACCTCAATTAAATTGGAATCCATCAACTCAATTCTCATCATACTAATATTTCAGGTATACAGAGGTCCAGAGCTGTTGTCACAAAGTTCAAAACTCTCAAGTGGAAGTGCCCCCCTCCATTTGCCATAAAAACAGAACAGTTCTAAAGAAAGCAAAAAACAATATCAGTTTATCTGCATAGCAACAAGATACTTGTGATAACGAGTCAAGTACATACTAAACAATCTGATATACCAAAATTGCAAAGCTAGCAAAGTATATATAAGAATGCTTTTCCATCCTGGCCAATTAAGAAGCTACCTTGTTCTCATGCAATTTTCATATTTTAAATGGGTTTTGGCACATCTGTCCCAGACATAATGTCTATCACTGTAAGCTATTGGGAGAGGAAACTTTTTTTTTTTTTTAAATCATGTAATCCCCTTATTCACAAATTTTACAAAGGATCCTGACACTTGCATTGGTAATCTTACAGAATGAAGTAATCCCTTCCTGCTGTCTGTACTTAATCAGATCTTGGATAGCATTTCTTTCTAATTCTATATGCCATAAAGAATAATACATTAGAACTGTGTATGTATGTATGTTGTATATATCAGTGTTACCTAGTTGGATAATGAAATATCTGTAAGCTAACAACCAAACTCAAAAAGCACCAAAGATCCAATAGTTCAACCTTGAGCTACATACAGTACATACTGTACATACATATACTCCACCATTTGAGTAAACATCTATTTGACATATAGGTGGGGAATCTCAGTATAAATCCTATTACTTGTAAGTAAGTTTTCATTTGAACTATTGCAATTATGTAGTGGCTTCATGGATAGACTGGAATTCAATTAAGGTTGACATCCCATGCAGAAAGAAAAGTTCCTATTATTTTCTTGCATTCTTCCTCTGAAAGAGAATTTATTAGTGATGGAAAGATATGTAATTGGAAACAATAAACTGTCACTACAACAATGAATAAAACTGCAGTGATGTTGAAGTGCACTGTGGAAAATGGAAATGCCATTAGATCCAATCTACTCCTACTATGTGAGTCCATCAGAGTCCTGTATATAGGAACAAAGTCATTAGCAAAAGGAAGGATGATCATCGTTAAATACATCCATGGGGCGACAATAAAACCTGACAGTCTCTCTTACATGTGTGAAACTAATGTGTTTCTCAGATTCTATGTAAGGTGACCATTTACTCATTGTCGTGAAATGCAGTGCAACTAATCCCAGAATAAGAGGTAATGTATAGTATGTACTAATCTATTGTTGTCAGATGCAAAAGACCAGGACATGTGAAGGTTCAATTTAATTGACTTATCACTAAAAACCTGTGCACAGGAATCTTCTCAACCAATGGTCAGCAGCTGGTTACAGTTAGATAAGGGTTAATGGCAATCAAGTGGGGGACTAAATTTGTTAGTGGCAACGTACGGATTCTAGACTAATCTCTCTTTTTACTCTGTCCCGTCTGCCAGTCCTTCTCTTACAATTGTACAAATAAAATGTAAATTTAGAGTTAATTACCATAGGAAACCATCATATCTAACTATGGAGGGAAAGACTGCAATTATAAACCATGAGAGCTAGGGAACTAGGAAACATTTTGTTTTGAGTGCTGACCTACAAAATGTTCTGTTTTGGGTGAAAAATTACCGTCTCAAATACAGAATGGTTATTTTGAGCATCTGGGAATTTTTTAAAATGTGTGGTTTCTCAATTGAGACAGCTGTCTTACCCTAGCAACAGAAAATGTTACAGTTTCACTCTCAAAACAAAATGGTCTGTATACCAATAGCATGTACTGTACCTCTCTGCTCAGTTTGCTGATTTAGAAGATAAATATTCATAGTACATTGATGGGCCTGGTCTACCTACTTTATAAACTGGAATTGGATGGGACAGCTACAAGACTGTCCTGTGATAGATTTCTAAAACTGAGAGCTGATCTCTGTTAAAGCAGGACTTATGGCTACCCTTATATTCTAGTCACAGTTTTGCAACCTTGGCAGTTTGAAAATGAGTGGCCTTCAATTCCCAGAATTCCCCAGCCGGCATGGTCTAATACTGGTCTAGTACTACAATGTAGGAGAAAAGGACTACTTCTGAAGGAAGAGATTCTAAATACCTTTTTTGGGAAACTGGGTGTTCCTCTTTGCTATGATTATTAGGAGTTGATAAAGAAATAAGCCAGATGGAGGTGGTTGGGGCAAAATGTGGGAGCACTCACAGCACATGGCAGTACGAAATTAAACTAAGATCCTGGCTTCAGACTCCATTTGAGTTTTGCTGTCATGCTTAGAAACAAATAGCTGAACAAGTCAGCCTCTGGCACTGATCAAATATTCTAGCAATACGTGCTAACCCATCCACATTTTTTTTTATTTAACAGGAAAGGGGTTCTACATCACTGCAGAAAAGAAAGAAAAAAGCCACTCCAAATAAATTTATCTCTTGGGCAATCTCTGAAATAAAGCTATGATGCTGCAGCATTGTTTCTCCATAGCAACATGACAATCTTCTGGCAGCAAAGGTGTTTCTGTACACATATTCCTAGTATCTTCCTTTTGTAGCAATCTTCTGCTGAGTTTATATGCATAAACATAGGCACGATTTTACAGGAGAAAGGTAAATCTGGGCTTTGCAAGGAGTAAAAAGAATACCCTTCTCCAAGGGATAAGAGACTTTGCTCACTGTATTCCATTATTCAAGCTTATACCAAAATATGTATAGAGAGTGGGATGGCAGATCTAATTTTAATAGTGTAACAATCAAACCACATTCCTCATCCCTCCAAATTCCAGATTATACATTTGGATTTGAGCAACTATTCCGTGTACACTTTTAAACCAGAGGAAAAATTCAAACACTCCGATATTGTTGCTTTTACCAAATTAATTTTCTTTTCCCCCCTCTCCCTGAAAATCTTTAGTGGAAGGTAAAAGAGAACAATATTTTGATGACCCAAACAAACAGTTCAAAAATAGAAACTTTCTCAAAAAACATGGTGAATACAAACCAGTATCTTTTTTGAATTACAGTTTGTTTGTGCTGTGTGGTATGTTGTGGTGTTGTTTGTTTACAAACTGATCAGCAAAATTCAGGTAGACAACAGTTGTTGTTTTTTGCAATCTGAAGGAGAGTGATGCTTTCAACAGTTGCTTGATACAGACGTTTACTTATCGGATGCAGCATTCCTATCTCAATTCTGGGAAAGGATGCATGTATTGAATTTCTGTCTGATGTGTTAAATGTCCAAAGTACTGAGCTCTTCCAGTTGAACAATCTTTCCATTTTCATCTCGTGTTGTGTTTAATGGCAAACCAGGATTTAGCTGTTAGATCTAATTCAGTCCCATGTATGCAGAACTTCAGTACAGGTAGTCCTTGACTTAAGACTACAGTTGGTACCAGAATTTCCATTGCTAAGCAAGGCGGTAGTTAAATGAGCTGTGCCTGATTTTACCACCTTTTTTTGGCCAGGGTTGGTAAGCAAATCATTGCAGTTGTTGTGACTCATACAGTTGTTAAGCAAATTCAGCTTCCTCCCTTGATTTTGCTTGTCTGGCCGAGAAAGTTACAAATGGTGATCACGTGATCTGGGATGCTACAGCTGCCATAAATAGATGCTGGTTGCCAAGTGCCCAAATTTTGTTCATGTGACTGTGGGGATGCTGCAATGGGGTTGTAAGTGGCAGGACCAGTTGTTAGTAACTTTTTGCAGTGCCGTTGTAACTTCAAATGGTTGCTAAACGAGTGGTTGTAAGACAAGGACTACCTGTGTGAGTAAATTAGATATTGGGCCTCCCCAGAATTATCACCAGATATCAAGGTATTTTAAGGTTCTCTTTACTGTGAAGCACGTTCTTTAGACTTCAGTTTATAGTTCATTTGATAGTAAAAGAAATAAATACTTCAAATATTCATTTATTATTAATACTGATAGTCAATCAAATAAAAAGCAAATAATAATTCAGCAATATATTTTTCATAGCTGCCTCTTACATGGCAATGTATCCTAAATAGAGAATCTTGTTGTATAAGAAAAAATGATTCAGATTTTCAAGAAGCAAAATTCATGGAATTCATGAATAATAATAATGATATTATTCATGAATTCCATGAATTTTGCTTCTTGAAGTTAGTTCCTCTATACTACTCATGGGGGGTTATGTCGGGTTTAACGTGTTTAATATGGGTGTAGATTTATATGTATGCTATTGTTATCATTTGTTGTGATTTGTTTGTTGGGAATTCAGAGGAATTAAAAATAAAATCACAATGAAATGTATATGGGCAAGAAAGAAAAATGATAAACTGCAGCAACAGCAGCTCTTTCTGTCAAGCTCACTTCTGAAATGACTATATTAGAGATACTATATTTTGTATCCTGCTTTCAGTTTTATCTGTAATCTGAATTCAATGTGGTTTATTTAAAAGCCAAGAACAGGAGTGCCAATAGGCAGCCCTGTAACTGCCTAATTGGTATCAGGTGTTTGTGTGTGTATGTATTAAACAAGCCAGATTACAAACACTGAATAATAAATATGTGGGAACCATAATTTCAAAGCCTGAGCATAATCTACATTAAGGGTGCTTCTAAAATTATCAGTTAATAGGCACTGTGAATGTATTCATTTTGCATAAAGAAAAAAAAGACAAAAAACAAAGACAAAAAGACAAAGAAAAGACAAGAAATTTCCAAACACCATATTACAATATTTGGTTCTCCTTGTAAAATCCTGGGTTTTGTAATAGGACAATTGTACAACAAAAGCTTCATTTGAGATACAATTATTTGTAAATATTTTCTATTAACCATCAGTTCTAATTCCTTTGACTTTGCCTCTTGCTTAATTCATAATTTCAAAATCCTTAACACCAAGGGAACACCAACCATTTCTTTTAATTAAAAAAAAAAAAAAAAGTCAGCATGATTCTGAAGAAAGCATCAGCCTGAAAAACCATCTTTATTTTCAACAATTGTACTGTGGGCTCCATATGGCATTCTTAGAAAATAAACAAAAATGGCAGATGCCTACTATCAGCCAGCATGGGCAATGGTAAAGATTGCTGGAATTTGTAATTCAACAACTTATGGAGGACCACAGGTTCCCTAGGCTAACTCAACCCAGTATGTCAGAAACTTTCTTTTGCTGCCTCTTTCATTTCAACAGTGCTCCATCCAAGGTGAGATGCACACCAATCATGTTGGCACTCCAGAAAGAAGCCAATTCTTGGCTTTTCTAGAAAGACTTTGGGAATGGTGGCACTTGTTGGTGTTTTCCTTACAGAAAAGGTTAAAAAAAAGTCACAAACACACACCACCGGCAAAATAAAAAAAAAAGGTGATTTTGAACACATGGTTGCAGCTGCCATTTTGACTGATTACTTGAAGTTCTGCCTTTTCCAATGGTTTCTACCTTTCCAATATGATTTGGGATGAGTGGGGATACTCCAGGCCCATTCTATCAAGTAATGTCATCTATTGTTCAGCTCCATGTGCACTGTTTGTCATGCAACTTGTTCTGTTTAGGTTCACTCATTCTTTTCTTGTTCATTCTTTTCCTTCCCTTTAATTATGTAAGTCACCCGAAGTCAATTGGGAGTTGGGTGGCCTTTTAAATCTAAGTAAATCAATATATGACTAGGAAACTGGGTGGTACAGGTTTTTTAAAAAAATATATTCTATTTTAGGCTTGCATTATTTATGGTCAGAGATTTTTTTGGACCAGAGCAGCATAGAAATTGCAGAAATAAATAAATAATAGTCTTGTAATACAGCAAAAATAAATAAATAATACCTGTGATAGTCTATCCTTCTAAAATTAGAAATAGATTTGTTCAAACTGACTCATGAATAAAATTAAATAAAAAAGGCCCAGTGGTCCTCTTTGAGATTATTCTATTCCTGTTGGGGAGGAAGGTAGTGGAAGATCTACTGCCTAATCATGGCTAATCTATTTTTGATACACCTTGGAATACCATCACCTTCAATATCCATTTGGCCCAGTTTCTGATGTCCTTTAGAAGAGCTTTAAAAATCTGGTTTTCAATCTAATCATGGTGGTTTCTGATCCTTCTTGAAGGAATCTAGAATTTTCTTGTGTATATATTTCCTCAATAGATTGCTACTGAGGTTTGATTGCCAGTTCTTATGAATGTCTGATTTGATTCATTACCACATAGACGGATCATCAAATGTTTGGAAACAACTGGTATCAGTAAAAATATTAGAACGTTTGTAGAAAAATAATGAATTAATGGAAGAATTGGTGGAAATGAAAAATATGGGCTTGTCAATATTAGGAAAGGTATCTTCTATGGTGAGTCATTATCACCCTTATTATTTGTCATAACTATGTTCCTACTTTCAGTAATTTTGAAGAAAGCAATTTTGGCAACAAAACGGCAAAAAATGCTAATATGGATGTTCTGAAGCTTTATGGAAAATTGGAAATCAAAATCCAGTCATTAACAAATACCATAAGAATTTTTAGCACCGATGTAGCAATGGAATTTGGCCTAGAGAAGTATGTTACAATAGCAATAAATCAGGGTAAAACCATGAATACTAATGGAATTGAAATGCAGACTGAAGAAGATTGCATAGACTGACTATAAACAGCATGACAAAATAGCAACAATGGTGCATTGGAAGATCTGCAAGAAATACCATTTGCCTGCAAGCAAGAACTGATGGAGTCATAAAATAGACAAGTAATAGAAAAGGAAAAAACTAAAGTGCTCTGGAACTTTAGAATTTAAACAGACATGCACCTGCCACATAACACACCAGACTTAACCATTGTTGCTAAGAAAGACAAAAAAGTCTGGATAGTAAATGTGGCAGTAACTCCAGACAGAAGAGAAGAGGAAGAACTGAAGAAAATCACAAAATACAAAGACTTGCAAATATAAATAAAACACCTATGGCAAAAGAAAGCAAAAATAGTATCACTAGTAATAACGCCTTGGGTGCAATCTCAAAACATATGGAATATCACTTGAATACTATTGACATTGATAAAATCACTATCAGTCAAATGTAAAGGCAACTTTACTTGGAACAGCTTACATTCTTCAACACCATCAAACAACAAAAACTGCCTATCTCAGGTCCATAGGAAGGACTGAATAAATAGACAAAAATGCCAACATCTGACTTACTGTGCAATTAACCATAATATTAATAATAATTTCCCATCACTTGGCTGATAATGTTTTTCATCTTACCAAAATCTTGACTTTCAAAGAACAGGTTTAAAGTGGTGATTGGAACAACATCTAATATTGTTATGTGGGATTTATACATATGAGACTTTACAGATGATAAACCATCATTTTGAACTGTGTAGTGAAGCCAGCAAAGCTCATAGAGGAATGGTGTTATAGGGAATCTATTTTGAAAGGCCCCAAACTGCTATGCTCCTGCATTCTGGTTGCAGTTCCTGAACCCCCTTCAAGCATAGTTCTATGCAATGAGCACTAGAGTAATCTAAATGGGAGGTCACTAAGGCATGAATTATTGTAAGTAGAGCTCCCCCCAATTAAAAAATAAGTATAATTAGCATGCAAGATGCATCTGTCTGAAGGTCTTCCTAGCCGTGGCAGCTACCTGCTTCCTGAGCAAGAGCCATGAGTCTAAGAGTGTCTCTAGTTTGCACTCTAACTTTGCATAGGGGCGGGCAACTCAGTTAAGGATAGAAAGTCTCCCGGTCCAAAAGTTTAAAATCCACAGCCATTTGTCCTTGTCAGGGTTGAGATGGGAAAGAACCTGGGTGGCATCCCTTGGTTAACTCAAGGCAAAGATGTACATTTGGGTATCATCAGAATATTGACTATACCTCATAGTATATCAATGGATAATCTCATCCAGTAGCTTCCTAGAGAGAGTAGAGGATGTGGGGCCTTGGGTTTGATCTCTCCCCTGTTACCAAAGCTCACTGGAACCAGCCATAGAAAAAGTAGGAGAATCAACACAGTACTGTGCCTCTTGCTCTTAATTCCCTGAACCAGACCAGAAGAATGCCACAAGTGATGGTACTGAGAGCTACTGAAAGATCAAGGAGGTCCAAGATGGATGCAGACTGCAGCATAAGTAGTACCATAAGTATTTCATAACCAACCCAGCCAGATTCAATAGAGCAAATAAGGAGGTTACTAGGCAGCAGGGAGGCTGGTTCACTAGAAACAATCTCCTCTAATCCCTGTAGTTCAACTTCACAAACAGGTTTTCATAGCTGGTTATCTGCAGAGCTGCCCCCCAAAAGCCATCAGGTATCTCACTTAATTGCTTTATCAGCAACAGTAGTGAATTTCTGTTTGAAAATCTCTATAATTAACCAGTAATAGGATAACAACCTTTCTGCCTGCCGGTTGTAAAAACACCATAATCTGTCATTTGTATTATCTGTGGAAAATAATTAATTTTGAGTTACAGTAATTGTTTTTCTGTCACTTTGTCATGGCTGACTGCTATCAAAGAATTATAGGCATTATTGCCAAGGTAGTACACAATGACAAACTGGAGAAGAGCCATGATCACGTCACCTAATTCATCAGACAAAATATAGGATTTTTTAAAAGGAAGAAATGATAGCAATTATTATATTCTGACTAATGAACAACATTAAGCAGTAATTATTGGTAAGAGTTTCCAACAGATATTTTTCCTATGGAGACACAGGTTAGATTATATCTTGGCTACATTTCAAAGTAAGCTTACAAAGGAAATCTTTCCAAACATCAGGGAAAGCTCTGGAAAATATGTTAGATTTCCCAAAGGACTTCATTTATTATTTTCTATCACCGATGGCTTGCTTGCTTGTTTGTCCTTGGAACTATCCCCTGAATCATGGTGGCAATTCATTTGATTGATACAGCTAGACAGATCTAGCTCCAAATCCATTTTTATGGGGTACCTCAGGGCTCTATTCTCTCTCCATTCCTATTTAATAACATGAAACTGCTGGGGTGAGGAAACCCCTGGTCAAGTATCATCAATATTGATATTACCCAATTATTCATCCCCATTCTATGCTGATCAAGTGATGCTGTCTTGGTTCTTTCCAATACCTAGAAATTATGAAAGTGCAGACAGGGAAGAACAGGGTTTGGCTGAATCCAAGTAAAACCAAGTGGCTCTAGGCTTATGGTCTCCAGATTTAGGAGCCACTCCATCTTTAGTTCTGGTTGGGGTTGCATTCACTGACAGAACTGGCATACAATTGTGGGTCCTCTTGGCTTCTGCTGGAAAAACAGGTGAGAGTTCTGGCCAGAACGGTCTTATGTACCAATTGTGTCATTTCTTGAATCAGGAGACCTGGTCATGGTCATTCATGTCTTGGTCACACCATACATGGAAACTACTTGGAAGCAGCAATTGATCCAGAATGCTGTGGCACATACTTATTGATGAACATTGTTACAAGTAAGCAAGCTGCACTGGCTTCCTATAAACTTCCAAGTTTAGTTCAAGGTGCTATCATTTATAAACCCCTTCATAGTACAGGACTAATTTATTTGCAGGAATGTTTCCAATAATCTCTATTTGTCCCGTTAGATCTGGCCGAGAGAGCATGCTCTGGGTCCCTTCTATAAAATGTGAACAGGGGTCATCTAGGAGGCACATTTTTTTCTATCATAGCAGCTGCCCTATGCGAATAACATTCCCTCTGATATTCAGATGGTCCTGACCTGAGTGGCCTTCCATTAGAACTTGGGTTCTTCCCTATTGGGCCAGAGGGTGGGATAAGGACATTCAGAAATGAAAGATCTTGAATGGAATATGCAATGGATTACCTGTTAGTCTGTTATGGGAATTTGTTATGCTTTATTTTTTATTGTTCTAATTGTAAACTATCCAGAGTTGCTTTTGTGAGATGGGCAGCCATATATAGTAAATGAAACAAATAAATACATTTATGTTATGGTGTCCTGAGAACTTAGCCTTCCATCTGAATCCTTGTCTTTCCCCACAGTTTCTTCTATCATTTGTTTTCCAGATAAAATTAAGAAGGAAATGACAAAATACGGTGGTTCCACAATATGTCTCTGTTAGTGCCAGTAGAGGCTCCTTTCTGGAAGTGCCTTCCCTCCATTCTAGGATATGTAGCAGCAAAAATAATAACAAACAGGTTATTCAGATAAGTAAAATCACCCTGGAATTAAGTTTGACCCCATATGGAGATTGGAACAACATGGAAATGCTTTCTCGTTGTTTTTGCCAGGCTTTCAATTAACCTACAACTATAGCAAATTCTGCTGGTCTCCCATCAAAGCACTTATCGAGTCTGGCCTGCTTACCTTTTTTTTTTGAGGTGGGGGGGGGAAATGATCCAAGAGGCATTCATATGAAGACAAACAGTTTGGAATAGTGGGTACCTTCAAGTCACCATTAACTTCTGGCAACTACCTAGACAGATTCCTGCAGATTTCCTGATAAAATGTTCAAAACTAGTTTGCCACTGTCTCCTTTTTTCTAGGGCTGAGAGAGTGTATGACTGGTCCAAGGTCACCCAGCTGGCTTCATGACTAAGATAGAACTAGAACCCACAATCTCCTGGTTTGGAGCCTAATGCCTTAACCATTACACCAAACCCGGTCTCATAGCATTTTATGTTGGTCTCTACGGACTTGATCATTTGGGTTCTTTTCAGAAGTCATCTCTGTAATTTTTCATTTACTGTGTACACCTGATTTACAAATAATTTACGCACATATATCATGCTGCCACTTTGGAGCCTGAGAAGTGAAAGTAGGCGCTCATGGATGTAAATTTAACATGATGGATTCTACATCCATTTACAATGCAGCAGATGAAGATGAAGCAATATGGAAATTTAATATAATCACCTGTAGACATTTTTCTCAAATTACCTGCCTCTGATGCTCTTCCTCATTAAAAAAAAAATCTGAAAACTCAGCTGTTCACTGTGGTTGCCATGCATTAACATTCAATCTTCCCTCACATTCCTTTTGTGTGAGTACAGGAACAATTTTTTTTTATAAAGGTAGCCTTATCATGGGTTTATCAAGTAGAGTTCATGGGCACTAGTGGAAAAAAACTTTTTTGCCTTCTTCTCCATTGAGAAAGGTATTAGGATGTACCACAATCTTGTTTTACCCCCATTCTTTGCTGTGTAAATCACTTTGTGCTCTCGCTTCTTTGAAGTCTCCCATAATGCATGAAACTTTTGAATTATGCAGATTGAATGTGTATTTCTCAAGTAAAATCCAGTAATTGATATAAGAGACTACATCAGCAGTCCCCAACCTTTCCGGCTCGGTGGCCTGGCTTGGTGGAGGAGAGGGGATGGTTCTGTGTGAGTGGTAGGTGTGTGCGCGTGAGCATGCACAGCTCCATTTTTGTGAGTGGCAGGGGCATGCACCTGCTGCTCACAAAAAATGGAGGTTCACACACGAGTGCAAGTTGCCCGCCACTCATGGGAGTTAAGCTTTGCATGTGAGCGCCAGTGCCCACTGTTCACGCAAGTTAAGCTTCATGCTCTCGCCCACTGCTTATGTGGCCCGGTTCCAAACTAGCTGCAGCCCGGGGGTTGGGGACCCCTGGTCTACATCATCTATGTGTGTTACCTATATTTCATTGTTATAGTCTTCGATGGGTCTGTTCTATGGTCCAGATCTAAATGAGATATAATTCAATCTACCCCTTTTATACAAAAACTTGAATGTTTAAATGTTTATTTTTACTGGCCCATTAGGAATGCTGATTAGAGATAATCACTCCCTCTCTTTCTCTCTGTAATAAGGTTGTTCATTCTTCTATCCCTTCTCTACATTGTATTTTTTTTATTCTACCCAATATATTTAAATTATTAAACCTCTTCAAATACCTAACTTTTAAACAAACAGTAAATCTCCTTGAACTGAAAGAGGGGCAAAATAAGATGTGAATTGAATTTTTAATTAGTGAAGATAATCATTCTGTTACATATTAGGTTCCCCAATAACATTAATTTTCTGAAAGTGAGCTTCTTGCAAATGTGGTGACTGAAGATATTTTGACTTACATAAAACCAAACTGTTATTGTGATGTTTCATGTTACCAAAGCCACAATAAATTGAACTTGTGCAATAACTGCAACACAAATAGCCATTTTCAATATTCACCCCATGTCTTAATCAACTCTTAACAATATTCCTGCTCCCCCCCCCAATAAATGGTTGACTTTGAAATCCTATCTATGAGGAGGCAGACCCTTGCTGTTCCTGATTCTCCCAGATCAGCAGTGTTTTCATCATTTATTCTCATAGATAACCAAGTGCCCATATTTTTGGCAATAAAATTAGACAGCATTACCTTTTTGCTTATTTAAAAATGGCAGTGGTGGTGAAGGCCAGGGGCTTCTTGTCAATGAATCCTTGGATGGTGATTTGTTTCCAGAAGCAGTCGCTGCCACTTCAACTGATTTTTTCTGAGCTACTTTGTCCTTTATGTCTTCACTATTGATGGTCGATGAAGACATGGTATCAACATGCACTTTAGATGTGGGGAAGGAACACTTCAGGTAGGAGGCTGAATCTGCTAGATTTTCCCTGTTCATTCTGCTTTCCTTGGAGCCACTTAAATTGTAATCCGAAGCCCTGGTGCCTTCATTCCTAGTGTGATTTTCTTCTTGGATAATGTCCATAATAATTGGTTTCATTAAGGGAGAGTCATGCTCCCGCTTAGGGCTCTCCTCAGAGGCTGATGAAGCATCACACGATTCAATTATGAGCTCACTGTCCAGTTCAGCTTCACGTTCTTCCCTCAGGATGCTATACTGTATTGAAGGAGAGGCTGGGGAAGGTGGAGGACCTCCACCATGACTGAAGGTCATGTAGTTGGAATGGAGAACTTCTTCGGCAGCTAGGGGGTCTTCTGACACCAATTCTATTTCAGAATCACCAGATTCAGCACTGCTTGCTTCATTATCCAAGGGAGCACTTCCTACTGGAAATTCTGTCAACTTGTTTTTCTTATCTTGTTTTTCTGGTACAACAGTTTGTGGTCCACGGCCTTCAGGATGCTTAAATGGGAAGCCCTTTGCTTCTTTAATGGCATTAATAAGTTCATCTTCAGAAAGGCTGCCCTTACCTTGAGACTCAGAACCAGATGGTTCTGGAATTTCAAAGAGAATGTTCAAAGTTAGGAAAGAAGAATGAACATAATGAAAGAGAAACAAAAAAATGAGGGAAAGAGAAGGATAAAAATTCTGGTTAGCAAAAATCCATTTTTATCTCTTCAGGAAGCAATCACATAATGTACTTATGCATGTACAGTACCTCCCAACCCTCAAGCTCTAAAGCAAACACAATGGGCTTTCTGTATTATTTCTAGATTTTTCATGTCTGGTGCTGAAGTTTCTCCTCATAAGAAGACATGACTTTAGTGCTAACAATTTGCAAATAATAAGGAAGTTAAAAAAAATACATGGTTCGTACAAAATATAAAAGTACTTATAAAAGCTTTTAAGGTGGGGGGAGCTGGTGTAAAATGGGACTGTGATTTGTGTATGTGATACATAACAAAACATATCTCTCCTTTTCTTAAATATAGGATTTGGTGCTTAGTGTGATATTGCATATAAGTGAATATTTCATATTCCATGAAATAAATGTCAACTTTGTGGGCAGTTGCCAATTACTTCCCCTCTCTTGTTTGCTAAAGCTATATGAGGATGACTAATTTTTGTAGGAAACAATTGTCCATGGACCTAAATGGCCAAAGGGGACAAAACAATTCCACAGCCTATCATTAGATGTGCTTGGAATCTTCCCTTGAGACAGATTTTGGTTTTAATTTTACTTCCCCTTTTAAAGATTTCTGGAGCTGCAGCATCTTTTCAAACCAGTGGAGAAAAAGATCTCCACTGCTGTTTAATAAGCCAGAGTTAAAGCTGGCCAGCTGGGGAATTCTGGGAGTTAAAGTTGCCAAGGTTGAATACCCCTGGCATAGATCTTTTTTAGACAACAATGCCCTTAAAATTCAGAGAAAAAGATTTAGATACTAAAAGCACTGCCAGTACCACCTATCTTTACTGTACCGTGGCAATGTAGCCCTCACAGAATATAACATTGGGTACTTTAATGGAAGGAAGTAGTTGTAGGTTTCCAGCCATCCTTTCCCCTATACTACCCAGGGCATCTGCAGGAGGAACAAAATGATGGGTGTTGCTGTGGATTGAGGTTTCTCTATGTCATAGGGAGCAATGTATAATTTGTGAATTATTTGGGTAACTCCCAGATGTGTGTCTTCAATACCTAGAATTCTCCAACCAGCATGGCCATCACTAAGAATTTAGGAGTTACATTCCATCCACCTGTAAAGTACTCTTATTGGGGAAAGTTTAACTGCAGTTATTAGTGTATGTTATCTGAAGGGCACAAAGAAAAAATACCTGCTGAGAACTTTGTGTGGCATCAGGAAGGGCATCTGGCCAGTAAATGCTCAATTCCATCCAGTCACCCTGACTCTACCCCAAATTAAGGGTTGTAAAAAGGGAGGGTTTTTTAGTGTATATTATCTGCAAATCTTCCTCATCCCCTAAATTATTTTTGATTGTACTTTGCTATGTAATCATTTTTTACCTGTTCCTGAAGAAGGTGGTGTAATTGAGCCTGGGCTGTCATCTTCTGGCTCAGATACTGTCACTGTAGGAACTATTTCATGGCTTGGTTTGAGACCAGCTTCTTGTTTTTCAGGAGTTTTCTCCTTTGATACAGGCACCTCCATAGTTTCTATCTCTGTCAGCGTAATCTTGACTTGTGATGTTTCTGAGGGGCTATACTGGTGGTCTAGTAGAAAAGATGAGCCCTCTTTAGTCTCATGTTTTTCATCAAATGATGTCCCTTTTGCTCCAATCTTGTCCTCCATGCCTTTATTAATCAAGCTGAGAGGACTCATGTCTTCCTTGACTGTGTCACAGCTCTCTTGGTATTTAATCTCTTCTGATCTACTGATGTCCATGTACTTGTAGGATTCCAATTTCATCTGTTCCACTGGATCAGCTAAAATCTTGTTGACATCAGTGGATTCTGCTGGGGTCATCTCTATTCCTGAATCAGAGCTAAACAGCCCACCTTGGGCATGAATTCCCTCAGTGCTCTCTGAAAGGGTAACATGACTGTCCTCCCTGGAAAGATTTCCGGTGAAATAAGAGGAATCTTGAGGTGCTGTATAGAGTTCATCAGAAAACAGAGAGGTGTAGAGGGAGCCATTGTTTCTGTCTGATGTCTTGGAACTACCATAATCATAGAAGTGAGAGGAAGTCAATCCTCCTAAAAAAAGATAAAGAAATAAAATTTAATCCAAAGGAAAATACTATTATATGAAAAAAATCCATATCATCACATGGCGGTAGGTGGCTTTGTCTACAGGCATTTTGTTTGAGAGTTTAGTGTAGTTACAAAGCTATGTTTAAGTATTAGTGAATGAGTGTGAATGAACACACATACAATCATACAAGCAGTTTATCTAAGGCACTTCCAGACAAACAGCTCTTCTGCTTTCCAACATCTCTAATTTTATTTTAAAACACATCTGAAACTGATCCAGGGTATTCTGACTATTTTGATCATCAGGATGCAAGGATCATAGATTCACGGGCATGTTTGCAAATATAAAGCCTGAAAGTAACTATCAACCAATCAGAACTTTGCCTAAGTACCATAGGGGGAAAGAAAAGAAAAGAAAATCAATTTCTAGCATTTATTTTGACTCATTTATTCAAACTTTCAAGCCTACTGCTATAGCAATATTCCAGGGGGGGGAATGTCTCTTTCAGAACAGAAAACCCTTGCCCGGAGAAAAACAAGGTATAAGAATAAATGTAAAATATTTGCAACAGTCATTATATTATTCGATTACTAAGGGGCTCATCTTATTCCAATATCAGGAGAGATCCAATTTTCCTTCAGAGTGGAACTCTTTTTTGAAGAAGGTACTTAACTGGACTTGTTGCACTCTACCATCTAATTCTGTACCCACTTTTGAAACTTCTTTGGAACTGATGGAAACTTCCAGTCCCTAATCAGTATAATCTTTGCTTGCTTGTTTGGGTTTCCTTGCGTGCAAACCGTGGGAGAAAGAGAATAAAAGGGAGCACTAATACTAATCAGCTGCTAATAATTACAATAATCAATCACTAAAACACAACAGATTGAATGCATTATATTGAGAGTAATATTTGCAAGAATTTAACCTAGTAACTCTCATAAAGCTAAAGGTGAAATCTTTATTCATTGTTACATGGTAGTTCATATGAGTTACTCTCTTTCCTCCTATATTCCATAGAATTTTGATTCTTGCAGATAGTGTTTAACAAAATATGGATTCCCTCCTGGATGCAGTATCACTTGCATGAGACAAAGCTTTGCAAAACATTTGGTAACTAGTTCAATACAGTGATGGGGCTACAGAGGTTTCTCGCAGAACTAGGATAGGAACAAAGGCAGCCAATTGTCTTTATGTGCAACCATCATCCAGTAGGCCTACTTTTTTTCAAAGCAATATAATCATATATTTTAACTATTCTCCTATAGGGTACTGCTCTCCCTTCACTTGCCATTCCCTCAGCTGTACCTCAACATTACCTATCCATTTCTAGAAAAGGAATGGCTATTACCCATAAACATTTCCAACTGTTAATAGCTATGCAACAGATATCAGTGACAATGGGAATGGACTGAATGTGCTCCCTCCCAGCTTCATCTCACTCAGCTTGTTCTGAAATAAGAAGCCAATTTAGTATAGCAGCTAATTCGGACCAGGAGGTGGGAGACTGAGGTCCATTATATACCACTAAGCCATGAACCTTACTGGGGGACTTGTGACTGTTGCTGCAAAGAAATCTGGTGAAATTAAAATAGTGCATAATTCAGAGTTGAAGATAACAATATAACAGAAAGAAAGATTACTGTATGCAAAGCATGGCCCACAGTAACAAAGTTCTGATTATTTGAAGCTGGAAACAAACAGCAAGACATAATCTTCCCAAGAGACTTTTGACTATCTGAGAAAAAGAGTGCTGGGTGGGAGAGGGGAACACACTAGCCTATTTCAACAAAAATGCAAATACTTAAAGCTTCTGGGTTGCAAAATGTTCTGCATCCCTTTGGGCAAATAACAGTACAGCAGTTAGATTGGTAGTTTATGCTATCCTGAATCAGCAGGAATCTATAATTCCCTGCAATAAACTTCATACAGATCTGAGAGAAAATTCAAAAGCAGTGCCTTAGCTCTCTGAATGAAATTCATGAGCCTATTCCAAGACAATTAAACAAGAAATGTCACCAATCAGCCTAGAGGATTTTATTCTGTGAAATGGTTCTTTTGAAGAATCATTTGAAGCTGCTCACTGGTGAAAGATGAGGACAATATTACCTGTCAATATTGTCTAACAAAATATGCTTCCATCACTATATCAATTCAAGGAAGCATGTTGCTTCCCTATGACCTCTATCATTTATCTATGTATTAGATTTATATTATTTATAAGAGTAAGCAAATCATTGTACAGTATCCTTAATTTCACATGCTAGCAAAAAGGATCATCCAATGCAGATTAGAGACCTACATAGAAAGGGAGATGCCACATGTTTAAGCTGGCTTTAGAAAAGGTAAAGGAATAAGAGACATTATTGAGATAATTGAGAAAGCCAAAGAATATCAAAAAGAACTCACTATGTGCTTCTCTATTAATAGAAAAGCCTTTGATTGAGTTGATCATATCAAGTTGTGGTATGTGCTTAGAAAAGGGGGAATCCTAATTAGTGCATCTCCTTGTCCTCCTCCAAAGCCTGTACAGTACATAGGTCAGAAAGCCATGGTCTGATGGAACAGGCAAACAGACAGGTTCTAGGTTGGAAAAAGAGTGAAACAAGACTGTAGGCTGTCCCCTTATTTCTTCAAACTTTATGCTGAGTATATATTGAGGGAACTTGGATTGGAAGAAGATGAGCATGGTTTCAAAACTGGAGGAGGAAACATCAACAACTTATGCTAGGCTGATGACACTACAAAAATATCTGAAAATGCAAATGATCTGCAAACTCTAGTAATTATTCTTTTAATTTATTTTAATTTATTTATTTGTATCTTGCCTTTATTATTTTTACAAATAACTCAAGATGGTGAACATACCCAACATACCCTTCCTCCTCCTATTTTCCTCACAACAACCATTGTGTCAACCGTCCCATTGGCATGTACAGCAAAAGAAACTCTTGGGAAATTTTTTATTACCAAGAGTATAACTTTACTGACAGATCCATATAGGCACAGAAGAAGCAAAGCCAGTTCTAAGGTTTTGGCACAAAACACAATATAGTAAAACCCCTTTTTCCTTCCCCAGGATGTCCATTGTCCACTGTCCACCAACCCAGATTAAACATTTTCTTTTGGGAAAACAGTCTGCACCTTTCAAAAGTCCTCAGTGTCTGACCTTGAACTTGCAAGATTTTTCTCAGGCTGCAAAGGGCTCACATACATTCCTTTTCTCCCACCCAGCTCCCCACACATTCCAAGCACACCCATTTCCCCCTCCTTTAGCTTCTTTGTCAAGTTGTGAACAGAAAGAAGTGCCTAGCGAGTTGATCTTGACACATTGTGTGTGAAGTAAATTGGGCTGAGAGAGACTGACTGGACCAAGGTCACCCAGGTGGCTTTGATGATTAAGACAGGACTTAAACTCACAATCTTCCACTTTCCAGCCTGGTGCCTTAACCACTAGACCAAACTGGCATAGTAAAAAAGTGGGACTAAAATTAAAAATAAACATTACTAAAATAATAATCAAAATTAAATTAATTAAAAATTAAAAAAATAAAATTAATTAAAATCTCTAATCAAAGAGAGAAGCAACCTAGAACTAAGGAGAAATTTCCTGACAGTTAGAACAATTAATCAGTGAAACAACATGCCTCCAGAAGTTGTGAATGTTCCAACACTGGAAGTTTTTAAGAAGAGACTGGACAACCATTTGTCTGAAATGGTATAGTGTTTCCTGCCTGAGCAGGGGGTTGGACTAAAAGACCTCAAAGGTCCCTTCTAACTCTATTATTGTTATTGTTAATAACAGGTATAGTAACTAGTTTTAGAACTGACAATTGAAGGTGTTGAAGAAGTGGATAGCTTCCGCCTTTTTTCTGACAACTATCAAATGTACAAAAGAAGCAGGATTCACGAAATATGACAGAGATAAGCACTCAGTAGAAAAGCAATGAAGGTCTTGGAAAATATATTTAGATAGAGAAATGTGCCTATATCTACAAAGATCAGAATTGTGCAGGCAATGTTTTCCTGTGACACAAAAAACTAGAATTTGAGGAAGCAGACTAGAAAGAGTATTGACACTTCTGAATTTTGATGTTGGAGAAGGTTTCTGAGAATACTGTTAGAGAAAGAGATTAAAATATAATTATACTTATAACTGCTGTGAAGAATATTAGAAGCCTCTTTTTTGTATTTTTTTCTTTTCTCTGTTTTCTTAAACATTTTTATTTTCTTCCACTTTTTGTCTTATATTTTTCTTTTTTTCTCCTACTTTATATTAGTTTGGATTAGTTTTTAATCTTTTTTTTAAAGTCTGAATAAAAATCATATTTAAAAAAGAGGGAAATCTTTTGAGAATACAATGAAATGTCAAAACACCCGCAAACAAGTGTATAATCAAACAAATCAACCCAGAGATCTCAGTCAAAGACACAGAGGAACAGGCTCAAATTATTAGACTTTGAATACATTATGCAAAGGCCCAGCTCTCTGGAGATGTCTATATAGTGCTTAGCCCTCTTCCTGTTGGCTCTCTGTCCAGTTGGTCTTCCTTCCCAGCTTCTGCCAGTCTGCCAATCTGTCTTCCACTTTCTCACATCTTTATTCCAACCTCATTTTCCACTAACTTTTTTGGCCAAATGTTTGGCCTGTTGATTGACCTAAATATTATTTATTTCTGCCCTAATTTTTCATTTAGATTTCTTTCTCCTCAACAGCTTAAGACTAAATATCTACAATCCTTCAGTTCCTCTTCCTATTTGTTCTGTTTCACCTATTATTTCTGTCCTGCCTCCCAGATTTTTTTTTTATTTGTTTCTGTGCTTTTCTACAGTAACTACATGCACAAATGTTAGGACAGGAATAAAAGAAAGGAATAGCAGAAAACCACAGCAAAGATTGCACATATGATTTAAGATCATACGGCACTGAACTTCATTTCTTTTTGTCTAGGAAAAGATTATGTCAAAATCTGATAAGCACTCCCTCCTCTTTATCAAAATTATTAATAAAAATATTAAAGAATATAGGATAGGACCAAACTTTGTGGCATCAACCAGATACCTCATTCCAATTTGATGAAAAATTATTGATGAGCTCTCTTTAAATTATATTTACTTATCACATTGCTGCCCATCTCACATAGTGATATAGTCAAATAAGATAGCTATATGTCTACTCTTATTTGTTATTGTTCTTATTGTTGTTATTTTGACTTGGACACCACCCAACTCCAATTGATTTTAAGCAGATCAAGAAATAAAAACAAACAATATACAATTGAAATAAAAACAGTGAACAAGATGGTGAATCCACCCAGAGCAATATACATACATCCTACAAGGGGATTCAATCACTCTATCCTAAAACCTGGAAGAAGAACTAGGTTTTTAAGGCCCTCCAAATCACCATCAGGATGGCAGCCACTTGGATCTCAGGGGGAACCTCATTTCAGAGGCTTCAACAGAGAAGACATGTTTCTGCTAGATCCTGATAGAAGGAGAAAGGCAGTCCCTCAGATAACTGGGCCATATGTCATGTAGAGGTTTATAAGTTACCACTAACACCTTGAATCTCACCCAAAAGCAAACTGGCAACCAGTGTAGCTCCTGAAGCAGGTACTTCATGGGCATACCAAGGCATGCCCTCACTGTCTATGTTGCTGCTTTTGGACCAGTTGAAGTTTTCAAGTGGTCTTCAAGTCCCATATTCATTGCAGTAGTCAAGCCATGAGGCTACTGGGCGTGAATGAGTGTCTGAAAGGTCTGCCAATCTAGAAAAGGGATAAACTTAATCATCATGCTATTGTCCACATTTAATTAGTTTGAAAGGCTGTTATGAAGCATTTTGTGAAATGCTATGTTGAAAGTTAAGTTATTGTAACAAATACGTGGAATATGTACAGCCTTCTCCAGCAATACTGAACCAAAATAGAAGCTGAATAAATTTATCTTTTATTATCTGTTTGTTTTGCTATCTTCACTGAACAGCTGGTATTCTTATTTCTTTTCCCTCATTTTGAAGATACTTAATGAAGTCATTTCTACAGTTTTGAAATTCCTCTGCCAACAACTGCTTATTCTGAACTTTAGCTTTCCTGATACCCCCTCTAGAGTGCTACGCTACCTGTATATATTATATTTTGGGTGATCTAGAAACTGCTGCTGCAGCAGCAACAACCTGGCATCCTGACACAGAAGGAGTGCCTCATCCTGCTATGTCCCTATGCACTGATGATGTTACCTAGTTTGGATAATTAAACATCTACAAGAAAACAACCAAGCTGAGAGAACACCAAAGACTCCTCATTTCAATCCTGAACTACATATATTCTCCTTTCTTAGTGCCTCATCTGTTTTGGGTATGACCTAAAATTAATTCCATCCTCAAGAGTTCACAACCAAAAAGTATTCTTACCCGTTTTACTAGTTACAACTGCTAGTTACAACTGAGATATGAGAGCATATCTCAGAATGCTTGAGCAATTAAAATAACTTCTCTCTACTTATCAAGTTAAAGGAAAAAAAAGTGAAATGATCATTATATTCCAGTAGATGGTGCACTTAGTATTGGTTCTTGGCTTGAAGGAAAAGCAGTAGGATGCATACTTTCTCTGCACCTAACTGAATTCTAAGTGAAATCTTGTACCAATTACAATTCAGGAGCCACAGTGACAATTTAACTATCTAATGAGATATGTAAATAGAATAGGTATCACAGCTGGATCTTGGTCTGAACTGAAGACTTTGAAGAACAGAATGGAGTGCATGCGATATTAATGGGCAAAAATTGCTGCCCTTACTGATCAGTTCCAAAGATTTATTTTTTATTTTATTTTTATTTTGTATTTATTTGTATCCTGCCTTTATTATTTATACAAAATCCCAAGGCAGTGAACATATCCAATACATCTTCCTCTTCTTATTTTCCCTACAACTACATCGGTTGAGCTGAGAGGACATAACAGCCCCGAAGTCACCACGCTGACTTTCATGGCTGAGGCAGGATATGGTGATTTAGGGTGCAATCAGATTTCATATGGGAATTGGTAGATCAAGCATCTGCTGATACTTCATAGAATTCAAATCAGATCGAAATACTACAAGATAATACATAAATCTCCATGAATAAAGCATAAATACAAATAATACCCCAAATTAAAAATCATTATTAAGGCAGTCCTGTCATCATTAGTATCCATACTGTGTGCTGGACAACTTAGGATGATCCTTATCAGAAGAAAAGATATTGCAAAACATAGAAACCGACTCAGGCCCATGTTATCAGTCCCTTGACCTCTTCACTTCATATACTGAGTAGGTGAATACCATCAGCATCCCATCCCTGAAAAGGGGATAATGGGGAAATGGAAAAGTATCACTTTCCTCCACAACTTTTTTTCACAGCTAAAATTGCACAAAGTGACTCTTTGTGCTGCAGGGAGAAAATACATATGAAGCATTCCTCCTGTTTTGAAATCTTACAGGATTAGAACACCCAACTTGGTCTTCAAAATTGCCTTGGGAAGTGATAGTTTCGTTTGTTTTATATTACTTATTCTCTGTTTGTAACAACTTGGTTTTCAATGGAGAAAAATGTCTCAAAACAGCTTATAATAAAACGAAGGCACTATATTCAGAGCTGTAAAACAGTAGAGCCACACAGCGTGAAGTGGCAAAGCAGCAAATGCATCAGCATAAAACAGAATTTTAAAATCTGTAGGTTTTATTTGTCTGTGCACATTTTATCTGCCTGATGCTAAAAATATCATGCTGGGTGCCTTTAACTCCTCTTTCTAGTACTTACCAGCCTTCAGTGCAACTTGAGAGAAGAGACACTAATAATTATAAGACATCTACTTTATTGGTGGGGAATTCCCACATGTCTGCAAAATGCAAACACAAAAAGGAGGCAAAAAATCCAGCCTGCTCTCTGGGCGATGTTAGTGTTTAATTAGCATACTGCCCACATGTTGGAGACTAAGGAAAAAAATAACTAAAAATGCAGCTTCTGGCTGCAAAAACATTGCCCATCCTTGATTTTCCCTTTTCATGTCCTAGAATCCTCATATTTTTCTTTTATGAACCAAGATGCCAAGTAGATTCTAGTCAGCAAATGCCACAGCTGTAATTGAAAGTGAAAGAAGCTTTGACAGCATTCCTCCTTTTATGTTGGGAGCTACCCCCATCCAGCATTAAAATGTACAAAAGATTCTAGATTACTAGGTCATGTATCTGGCTTCCTTCCATTTTTCTGGTCTCCCATCAATTTAAAATACACAACTATTAAAACATTCCCAGTGAACCTTGAAGTGATAATAGTCTTAAAAACATATAAAAGAAGCCACCATCATCAGGTCCCAGATGTCCTTCAGAAAAGTTTCCTTTTCAGCTGTTTCCAGAAGGCACCTGAAGTAGGAGCTAGCCGAGTTTTTAGTCAGAGGCTATTTAAGAAAGCCAATGCTGCCACTCAGAAGCAAAATAATACATTTTAACATGACAGTTCCTTGGCCCTGAGAAGGTAAAAACTAGCTGATAGTCTATATGAAATAATTTTGATTATAGTAGTAAAATCAAATGCAAACCAAAGTTAAAGAAAGAAGCACTCAAGCACTTTTACTCCTGACAAATCAACCCAGACTTGAGGCACAGCTGACCAGGGACAAATTATTTTATTTATCAAATTTATATGGCTTCCCATCTCACAAGAAGTGACTATGGTCAAGGTCAAAACAGTCAAAACAGCAATATAAAAACAATAATTGTAAAAATATAAAGTATCTTTATTGAATGCATTTGGGTCAATATAAAAGGGGGAAACAATGACATTGCCATAGGTGTATACTACAGGCCACCCAACCAAACAGAGGAAATAGATGAACTTTTTGCTAGTCAGCTAACTAAGGAATGTAGGAAGCACATCACAATAGTAATGGGGGACTTTAACTACCCTGACATCAACTGGGAGACAAACTCTGCACCAAGTGGAAGATCAAACAGATTCCTTGCAAACCTAGCAGACAACTTTGTCTCCCAAAAAGTAGAGAAGGGAACTAGGGGATTAGCCATTTTGGATCTAATTCTCACTAACAGAGATGAAATGATAGAAGGTGTTGAAGCCACAGGAACCTTGGGAGGAAGTGATCATGCAATATTGGAATTCAACATTATGGAAGCACAAGCAATAGAACACAGTCAAACTAGAGTCTTGGACTTTAAGACAGCTAATTTCAATAAACTTAGAGAGGGCTTGGGAAGGATTCCGATGAGAATCCTCAAGGGAAAAACAACTCAAGAAGCGTGGGAAATTTTGAAAAGTGAGATAATAAAAGCCCAGTCTAGCACAATACCAACAAAGAGGAAAAATAACAGCTCTCAAAAGAAACCAGCATGGCTGCATAAAGAACTCTCTGATAAATTGAAAGATAAAAAGGACAAGTATAGAAAGTGAAAAGACGGGCACATAACTAAGTCAGAATATCAGCAAATAGCCCGAGCCTGCAAAGATGAAGTGAGGAAAGCTAAGGCTCAAAATGAACTAAGGCTTGCGACCAAAGTCAAAAATAACAAAAAAAGCTTCTTTCAACATGTAAAAAACAAGAAAAAAGTGAAGGAAACGATTGGTCCATTAGTGGGTGAAAGTGGCAAGAAGGTGACAAGCAACAGGGAGAAAGCAGAACTATTTAACTCGTTTTTGCATCTGTCTTTACACAAAGGGAAAAAACAGACCAACCTATCAAAATAGTGCCATAAAAAACAGAATAGAAACACAAGTTAAGATAGGCAAGAAAATGGTAAGTGAGCACTTGTCCAGCCTAGATGAGTTCAAATCACCAGGACCAGATGGATTACACCCAAGGTTCTCAAGGAACTGGCAGATGTGATCTCAGAACCACTGAACTATATTTTTCAAAGATCCTGGAGCACTGGGGAACTACCAGAGGACTGGAAAAGAGCTGATGTAGTTCCCATCTTCAAAAAAGGAAAAAATGGACCAGGAAATTACAGACCTATCAGCCTGACCTCAATACCTGGGAAGATTCTGGAAAAGATAATCAAACAACGAATCAGCGAACACCTAGAGGCAAACAAAGTCATTACTAAAAGCCAACACGGGTTTGTCAAAAACAGATCATGCCAGACAAATCTTATTGCATTCTTTGACCAAGTGACAAAATTAGTGGACCAGAGGAATGCTGTGGATATAATTTACTTGGACTTCAGTAAGGCATTTGACAAAGTAGATCACAACCTACTACTTGATAAGATAGAAAAATGTGGGTTAGACAGCATCACCACCAGATGGATCCGTAGCTGGCTGACCGCCGTACTCAGCGTGTGGTCCTCAATGGAACCGCATCTACATGGAGGGAAGTGTGTAGTGGGGTGCCCCAGGGCTCTGTTCTGGGCTCGCCAACATCTTCATCAACGATTTGGACGAGGGGATAGATGGGGAACTCATCAAATTTGCGATGACACCAAGCTGGCAGGAATAGCCAACACTCCAGAAGACAGGCTTAAGATACAGGAGGATCTGGACAGACTTGAACACTGGGCACTATCTAACAAAATGAAATTCAATGGTGAAAAAAGTAAGGTTCTACATTTAGGCAAGAAAAACCAAATGTACAGGTATAGTATAGGGGGTACCTTGCTCAATAGCAGTAACTGTGAGAGGGACCTCGGAGTCCTAGTGGACAATCACTTAAATATGAGCCAGCAATGTGCTGCAGCTGCCAAAAAGGCCAACACAGTGCTAGGCTGCATTAACAGAGGGATAGAATCAAGATCACGTGAAGTATTAATACCTCTTTACAATGCCTTGGTAAGGCCACACTTGGAATACTGCACCCAGTTTTGGTCACCACGATGTAAAAAAGATGTTGAGACTCTAGAAAGAGTACAGAGAAGAGCAACAAAGATAATTAGGGGACTGGAGGCTAAAGCATATAAGGAACGGCTGCTGGAATTGGGTATGTCTAGTTTAATGAAGAGAAGGACAAGGGGGGACATGATACCAGTGTTCCAATATCTCAGGGGCTGCCACAAAGAAGAGGGAGTCAAGCTATTTTCCAAGGCGCCTGAAGGCAGGACAAGAAGCAACGGATGGAAACTAATCAAGGAGAGAAGAAACCTAGAACTAAGGAGAAACTTTCTGACAGTTAGAACAATTAACCAGTGGAACAACCTGCCTCCAGAAGCGGTGAATGCTCCAACACTGGAAGTTTTTAAGAAGAGACTGGACAGCCATTTGTCTGAAATGGTATAGGATTTCCTGCCTGAGCAGGGGGTTGGACTAGATGACCTCCAAAGTCCCTTCCAACTTTATTATTATTATTATTATTATTATTATTATTATTATTATTATTATTATTATTATTATTATTATTATTATTATTATTATTATTATTATTAATTATTATTATTATTAAAAATGAAAATTATCCTCTTTTGGACACATTATGTGAAGACTTAGCTCTCTGCAGAAACTCTGGTGTTGGGGACGTATATGTATGTCTGTATGAGTGGGTATGCATCAAACAGTCCATATGTGCTGTCATCTCCTTGTGTGCAGTTGTACCATTGTACACCATTATATTATACCATTTGGAATCCATGTTCCAAAAATAAGAAAAGAGTAAGACAAGAAAAAAAGCCAATTAGTAACTATTGTTTAAGTTTCCTATAAAAGGGGCGTTGTCTTACCTGAACGCCTTTTCTCAGCATGATGATGGAGAATCCACGAATGGGTTAGCTCTGTCTTCCTGCCCAATTAGACTGAGTCTGTCAAACTTGCCACGCCTCTCCTGGGCCGGACTCCCCAGTCCTGACGAAGGCGCAGCTATTGACGACAGTTCGACGTGTTGGCTCCCGGACCCCTGACATGGGACCTGACGGACACTGAGGGGCGGGTGTGGATTCTCCATCATCATACTGAGAAAAGGCGTTCAGGTAAGACAACGCCCCTTCTCCAGCATGATAGATGGAGAATCCACGAATGGGACATACCAAAGCCGCTCTTGTCCCTATGGGAGGGAAGCAGTCTGGGCCTGTGTCCCACCTTGTGGCACTACGTGCTGTAGCACTCTCCGGCCAAAGGAGGCGTCTGCGGAGGAAAACCTATCTAACTTGTAATGCCTCACGAACGGGGAAGGCGAAGACCATGTCGCCGCCCTACGGACATCCTCAATGGACGCCTGTGTCGCCCATGCTGCAGAAGTCGCAGCACTGCGAGTGGAATGAGCAGTAACATGACTTGGAACTGACAGGGACTGCGACTGACACGCCCCTGCAATGCAAGCCCTGATCCACCTGCCAATAGTGGAGGCAGAAACCTTTTGCCCCATAGTAGAAGGCTGAAAGGAAACGAAGAGGGCTTCCGACTTGCGAAACGGCGTTGTCCGCTTGATGTAATAGCATAATGCCCTGCGAACGTCCAGGGCGTGCCATTGGCGTTCCAAGTCATGGGACGGATGAGGACAAAAATCTGGCAGTATTACTTCCTGCCGTCTGTGGAATAAGGTATTGACCTTAGGAATAGAGGATGGATCCAATCGAAGGACCACTCTGTCCTCATGAAAGACGCATAAGTCATCTCTGATAGAGAGCTGCCAATGTGGCTAGCCGAAGTGACGGCTATCAGGAAGGCTACTGTAGTTGTCAAGGACTGCAGTGTACAGGTTCTGAAGGGCTCAAATGGTGGTGAGATAAGGGCCTGTAAGACCCGTGGCAGATCCCAAGAGGGATAGCGATGAACCACGGGCGGTTTGGGTGTTGCTTGCTCCCTTGACAAACGAGCGCATCATGGGATGCTGAGCCAATGGCTCCGAATTGCCACATGTGAGCACCATGGATAGAGCCGCCACCTGTCTGCGGATAGTATTGGACGCCAAGCCCTTCCAATATTTTCGAAATGGTAATAGCCGAGAGAGCCAACTGGTTCTTTGCACACCAGTGGCAGAAATTTTTCCATGTGGAGTCATAGATCCGGTTTATCGTAGGCCGTCGGGAGGCCTGAATCATGGAAATCACACCTGAGGAATAGGACTCCTGAGTCAGGAGCCGCCGCTCAAGTGCCTGGCAGTTAACTGGAGCCATTGGGGCTCTGGATGTTGCAGAGCTCCCTGGCTGAGTGCAATGCATGTAGGGACGCGTCCGCCATGTATTCAGATGTGGCCACTAACTTACCCAGGTTCTGGTGAGCACGAACCTGGTCCGGGGGAATCAGGCCTGGAGTTCTCTAAGCCATATGATGGAAGTCCTGGCAAAGAAGGAGGTTGATGTGGATGCCTTCACCGACCATGCCGAGGCTTGGTGAGACCTGCGCAAGGAAAACTCAGATTTTTTGTCCTCTGCTCTTAAGGCCTCAGCCATATCACCTGGCACGGTGGAAGAGGAAAAAATTGGTATTAAGGACTCATCCACTGTCGGAACCTCCAGGAGCTCTGACAAGGCCGGGGCGACATTAAACAATTTTTTATCCATTCCCCCCGGTGTTGGGAGGGTGCCAGGAGTCCCCCATTGCTTTCGGATAGGAAAGCATTGCTTTCGGATAGGAAAAAGGGGGGACAAGGGATACGTCTCTCCGTAATCGTTGATTCGGAGAAGAGCGGTTTTGGATCCTGGCTGATGGTGGGAACCGGTTGTGGTTCCTGCTCGGGGTAAATATTAGCCGAGGTAGTTGCCTTCAGCAGGAGTGACTTGAACAACCCTGGGTCAAACAGACCAATGAAGGGAGAGGGGTCCGGAGCCGACTCCTCATCTTCTGACAATTGGAAACCCGCTGACCCGTACTCCTCGGAACCTGAGTCTCTTGCTTGAGAGGAGTGATCGGGTTAAAGAGCGAGCTCTCTTGAGGAGCGGGAAAAACGTGTGTCCTGCCCCTTGTATTTAGCTGCTGAGCCTTGGAGAACTGCTTTTCTAGAGCTAGGTGTCTCCTGCCGGCTTCTTTCTCAGCAGCCTTAAAGCCTTTTTTGCCAGAGATGGCCTTGGCCTTGGCCTTAAGCTTTCCTGCCGCCTCCAACTTGGGAGTGCCGGGGACACCTTGCGCAGCCTGAGGAGCTGCGTTGTCAGCCATTGCAGAAGGTAGCCTGTGACTTTGGGAGGTGTGTCTCAGGAGCAGGAGCAGAGCACCAGGCCTGATGGTGCGACAAGATGCTGGAAACCAGCGATAGCTCTGGGGCTTGTGACTCACTTAATCGTCCTTACGCCCCTTAAGGCTCCGAGTGGCTGACAATGCCCGCTGATGCACTGTGACGTATTGGCCGGGCGTACGGTGGTGGCAAGACCCAATGGGTGAGCGCCCGCACGGGCTTCTTTTCAGTGGCGGTAAAACCGCAATCGGTAAGTGCCGGCACACACTTTTACCGATCAGTGGCGGCAATCACCTCAGTGATACGTGCCTGCACACAGGGCCTAGGTGGTGGCGGCGGAACCAAAAGGCGTGCCAGCACATAAAAGCGCTATTGCAGAAACTTGCCTCTAGTTTCAGAGTCCTCTGAAGCTACTTTAGTGGAGCAATGGCTGTGCAGGTTTCTGGAGCTGCCAAAATGGTGGCCGGAGGAAGCAACTGCGGCACCTAAAATGGCCGCCGCTTCAATGACAAGCCCCTGAGGGGATTCTTCGTCTCGCTAAAAAGCAGAGAAAACGGAAGAGAAGCGGGGCATGGTGAGTCGCTGGATGCTGTTAGCCAGAGGCTACAAAGAGGGCCGAAAGGGTCAGAAGCGGCCCGGCTAGTCGCGGCGAGGACGCTCGCCACGCGGTGCGCAAAATGGCGCACGCAACGATCGCGACGATCGCAGTGACAAATGGAGGCTATGGCCTCTCTAAGAAACAGTCCTCTGTCTCTGCTTGAAGGCTTCGGCCTATCTCACTGAGAGACGGAGGCTAGGGCCTCCCTGATAGACAATCCTGTCTTTCTGTCCCTAAAGGGGCTTCGCGCGATTGCCCTGGGAGATAGAGGCTAAGGCCTCCCTAAGAAACAGTCCTCTGTCTCTGCTTGAAGGCTTCGGCTTATCTCACTGAGAGACGGAGGCTAGGGCCTCCCTGGAGGCTAAGGCCTCCCTGGAAGGCAATCCTGTCTGTCTCTCCCTAAAGGGATCAGATGCAGCGCTGGTCCCAGCACTGTCTGGAAAATGGAAAAAATCCACGAATGGGTAAGAAAAGGATTAATCCTACCTGCTCTGGTAAAGTTAATTTGCTGGGAGCCAAACTAACATGTCTGTCATGGGCCAGACTGAGTCAGGATTGGGGAGTCCGGCCCAGGAGAGGTGTGGCAAGTTTGACAGACTCAGTCTAATTGGGCAGGAAGACAGAGCTAACCCATTCATGGATTCTCCATCTATCATGCTGGAGAATAAGGCCTATTTACAAAATTTGACTCACATGTAAAAACCATTCTTACCCACAGGAACACCCAAAAGCAGATACTTTTTTCTTCAACCTTCAGCAGCAACAGCAAGGAAGAAGACAGGAGAGCAGGAGAGAATTATCCACGAGAAGGGAAAGAACAAGAAATGGAGAAACAAAACCAGACAGAAAGGTAAATCAAGAGTCAAGGGAGTTTCTCGGTTAATTTTCAGACATTCTGCCTACCCGTTTCTGTCCTGTCAACAACAGTTGAACAAAGTCTCATATTCTTCTTTTTCCTCTTTTTCCTTTTTTTCCAATTAAGAGGCGAATATACATTTGGCTGTATCAAGTTTCAAACTTTTATTGAGAAACAACTATTATCAACTGTTCCCTAATCTGCTGGTCTTACAAAACCTCCAAATGTTTTGCTTTTCATATAACTGTAAAAAAAATGCTACATAATTTGGCAAAGTTTAAAATAAACATCACTACATTCAGTGAGCTTTGATATCCATTTTGACCCCTAATTCTCTGCTCTACTTACAATAGTGCCCTACCGTCCCAGGAAGCTCTTCTGTATATCTGCTTGGCTGTCCAAAACTGCAGTTACAAATTCTCCAGCAGCTAAAATGATTCATCCAAATTTCTCAAGTAAACTTTTCAGATGACCCATTTAAACATGACATCCCAGGTACAACTGAAGATGGATTTCCCATGTTCAGTGAAGAGGTCAAAATGGCATGGGCTAAAAACCTTAAAAGCTTGGGGGGGGGAACTTGACCACATCAAAAGAACAATGTTGTTTAGAAAAGAATAACTGCAGGAGATAGAACAGCACCAATATGCTTCCCAAATCGTAGCAAATCTTAATGCATGTATGTCTTCTTTAGCAAATGCTACTCTCAGCTCTTTAATTGTTACTTACAATCCTAAGAGCTGGAAATATAAACTACAAACTAGCACAGCATTTGAATGGTTTTGCAAATAAAGCTCTTTCCGCAGCTAACAAAAAGGAAGTCACAGCTGTTGCATAATACAACCACTGAAAGGCATTATGGCTTGTTGCTGTTTTTAAATTACAGTCACATTTCCCATAAGCTTTATGCAGACTTAGAAAAAAAATATTATCACAATGATAATGAAGCAGGATTCCCAAATAAATATGACCTAAAATATCTGTCAGAGAGACATAGGGAGAAGCTCAAGAAGTGGGAGTGACTTAGCAATTCTGAAAAATAGAATAATAAATATGACCTAAAATATCTGTCAAAAGACATAGGGAGAAGCTCAAGAAATGGGAGTGACTTAGCAATTCTGGAAAATAGAATAATGTAAGATATTTGTCATCTCAGCAGCAGGAGCACTGCATGTCCCAAGGACATTCTATCTCACTAGACGTTCTTTTCCAGAAAACAGTGAAAAAAATGTTCACTATTTCTCTTTTATTTGCAAGCAATGATGAAAATAATTTTTTTGCCACTATTGGCAGAAAAATCCATCAAATCTAGTAGCTTGGTTAGAGTTTGTTAACCTCTGGCGATCTGCCTTCATAAGAAAATAGTTTACAGCTTTGCTCTTGATGAACATAAATAAAAGATGAACTATGAAATATAAAACAATCTACCCTTCTAGGTCATCCTGGATATTATAGTTTTTTAGGACTAGAAAATTCTAAGGGAAACATTCAGTGTCTTCAAGTATAATTGCTTTGGTTCAAGTATAATTGCTTTGGGAAAGCTATGCTAGGTAAACTAGAATAAAGCTAATTGAAGTATGAGGTGCAGACAAAATCAGTTTCCATGGTTTTCTAAATAAAAAAAATCTTACCAATTTGTTTGTTTACAGCTCTTCCCTGAAAGCTAGAATCAACATTCAGGATTGTCACACCAATTAGCTGGGATCAGAAATATTACTATCAGAAGCACTGAGCAAGGGCTAAATCTAACTCTGATGAGGATGAAATAAATGGTTACCAAGCTGGAGAGAAGGCTAGTATAAACATAATTCATTTGGCCCACAAGGCCACCAGGATAATGGGCATTTGCTTGCAATAGTGCCCTTGTAAGAGAGAAGAATCAGTCAGGTATCTATGGCCCAGTAAACTAAATTTTTTTATGTTCACTGGCCATATCTCAGAGGTAGTATAGCTGACATGCCAACTCAGTAGAAGGAGAGAAATAATAAGGTCACCCAGCAGAGAAAAGGGTAAACAATATGGATGTCAAGTGAGGGAAGCAAACATTTTCCAGGAAATCTAAATGCGTCTATGTCTCATTGATTTCAATGTGGTCTAATCCCTTGAGGATCAGCAGTTGGCAGTATTGCTATGATCTTTAGTTACTAATCAGAGGCAAAAGAGTTAGATGGAGCTATAGCTTTGAAGTTAACAAGAGAATCTGGCCCATTCCCCTTGCCTACAAAAATGGTTCTTGGAAAGTGGAAAGTCAACACGCAACAATATAAACCAGTGTTTCTCAACCTCAGCAACTTTAAGATGCGTGGACTGGTCCAGTCAAGCGTGCTGGCTGAGGAATCCTCGGAGTTGAAGTCCACGCAATTTAAAGCTGCTGAGACTGAGAAACACTGCTACAAATCAAAACCAAGTGCTGCTTAATGCCTGCTTGTCGGTAGCTTTCTACACACTGGCTAGGTCATTATTTCATAGAATGTTTATTTAAACTTCTACATTTCCCAGGGATAAAAATGCCCTTTAAATGTTCTTCAGAGAACTCTGCATAGAATATGTATTCATGAGTGGCTTCTGCTTGACTGGACCAGCATTTAAATTAAGGGTAAGTGAGCAGGAACTTGAAACTCCACTGGAAGAAGATGCCTGAATTCTGGCAACACTCCAACATCCTACATTTTTTCAGGAGTAGGGGATAGGTTTAATGGCTAAGGATAAGGGGAACTGTGGCCAGACAACATCTGGAAAGTCACAATTTTTTAAAAAATAAAATTTATATTGCCGCCTACTCACTCACGGCAACGCAAGGCGTCTTAAAGGAAATAAAACACAATATAAAAGAAATAAAAATAATAAAAAATAAAAATAATAAAATAACTTGGTGCTATGTTAGCCAGGGAATTGTGGAGTTAGTTAAATACAACTAAGGGCATCAGACTATAAGAAGCTGTTCTGAACCTTGTGAGGGAATTGATAAGACTTTTAGAAAGGAAGAGAGCATTTACATGCAGCCGGAGAACACGGGGAATTACTATTCTACTGGTGCTGGCGAAGAATAGGAAGATGTCATCTTTCTCTGTACTAATAAAGGAGGAATAGAGAAGACTGACAGGCAGAATTCCATGCAGCACATTACTAACGACTTCACTATCTATAAGAGATGATAGCCTCATGGATGATATACCATCTGTCAGTCTTTTCTGGCACTGAATGAATAGTGTGAATACCTGAGAGTGGCTATAGCTGCTGCCATTCTTTCACCTATGTCCTCAATCGTTCCCACATGAAAGGATGGGTCAACACCAGATTCAAAAAGAGATAATTAGAAGGCTGAGGATCTAAAAGCATATATCCCAAGGGTTCATGTAAGCAGGACAAAACAGACAATCAGCTAGAAATCTCTAATTTTAGGAAGGCAGAGAAATGAAAAATGAAACCATTAAGAAAGAAGTAGAGTAGGAAAGCAATTTGGAAGTCTATGTAGAAAGACAGCAGATGGGCAAGAGACAACGTGTCTGAAGGAGCCTCAAGGGGAAAGAACTGTATAAATAAAGGAGGTGCTGAGTATCCTACATTAATTTAAATATTAGACAGTTAAATTGCTGCAGAATTACATTTTTGAGAACTTTGGTTCCTATAGTTCAATATTTCTATACATTGAGTATAAGAGAATGAAATGGCAGAATACACTGTGCCATTGCAAATAAGAGTACTCTTCTTATTTTGCTACTTTATCAACCAATCTATAAATGCATTCAAGAAATCATAAAGTAGTTTGCATTGGGTATGCCATTGGCCTCTTTAAGACATTTTGACAAGACACCATTGAGAATGGTCTTTACCTACCCTATGTGTTGGTGCCAACTCTACCCTTGGGGTGCATGAGATTCTATTCTACCTGATGTTTTAAATTATTATTTTACTAAATATTAATAATGATGAAGCTAGCAAAATGGAAACGTACCCCTGTCTCTAGCACTGGATTTACAACACTATCTGTTAACCCCACAAAAGTTGCCACAGAGCATCCTAAGTGTTAATTAGTCTACAGTAAATGGGTATTTTATAACAGTTAATGGCAGTCTCACTAGGAATAGGAAAATCTCCCATATCAGGTATTTGATTAGTGCTCCCAATAAACTATCTCTCAAAATGTGCCCCTGCTCAAAATTCTAATCTGTTTTAGCACTTTTCTCTTACTTAAAGGGGAAAAAATATATGAGCAATAAGCATAAGAGGAGGAATAGGGTTAGCATATCTGGGCTGCCTGAAGTTGAATGATTACAGGTTAAGTAGTAAAGAGAATGACTAAAATTTGCATTAGAAAAAGAAGGAATAATTTTCCTGAGTGCAAAACAAACTCTGTGGAAGAGCGTCAGGCACAAAACTGATTGCAACACAGCACCAAGTGGCCCACAACAAGATATGAGAAGACAATTAAAACCTGAACCAGTTGGCAACCGTTTCTGGCCTAAGTACTAGATTCACCATGGCCTCTTGGGATTCCTGTTTTCATACTGCTCAGCACTACACTGCATCAGAGTTATCTAATCCACTGTTTAGTTAAAATATAGGCCGGCAGAGAAATTCTCTTGCATTTTTTATCCCATCAGGACTCCTCATTCATTTTGATGAATGATAATTTACTTTAGAAAAATATTCAGAGAAGAAGGTTTCAGTGAATGTCTCATGGATGGTGTGTTTTTGTGCTTGCTTATAAAATGGCCAAAATAGGTATATAAATGTCCTGGTTTTTATTCCTAGAAAATTCGATTTCTTCAGTTGTTTATAGCTTTCAAGCTTTAATTAAATACAAGGAAGGAGGCAACATGGAAAACCTCCATTTATTGGGCTTTTTCAATAGTGAAGCTGCTCTCACCTCTAAGACAGCCTATCCTTCAGAAAATACTGTTTCCTCTTGCCTTGGAAATGTTCACAAAACAAAATGTTCACCCACTCAAGTTTGGTTGGAGAATTTTGAAAAATCATTTGTGCCCAACCCCACTTAAATGCAACCCACCCCCTGGCTACTAATATCATTCCAGAAGAAGCTCGCAATACACAACCGTTTTAAAAAAATGAACTGGGTACAGCAGTAGTACTATCAGGCCACATATCACCCCTGTCGGGAACATTAGCGTATTGGTGTTAACTGCACTTTTTCATTTTCTTTTTAAGGAAAAAAAAAACACAGTAGGATTTCTTTTAGTTGAGAAATATGTAAGTTTAATGGGTGCCTAATTGTTTATAGTTCTACAAACTGCTAATCGTCCACTTACAATCATTCAGTTACCGTTCAAAGTTACAATGGCACCCAAATTATTATTATTATTATTATTAAGATATTGTACAATTTTTTTCTTGGTTGGAGTTCATTCTCCTTCCTCATAACTAACATAAACAGGATAATTAATGTAAAATTATCAGATGCAAGTGGAACCTCTAATGATATGCTGCTTGTCAGAATGAAAGTTAATGCTTGTCCAGGATCCCTCACGCGCACACACCTCCATCTGTGTGAGCGATGGGCATGTGCGCATCACGCTTACTGCTGCTTGCGCAAGTGGGGATGCTCGCACATGCAAGCTTGCTCAAGGCCTGGTAGTGGCTGGGGCCCGGGGGTTGGGGACCCCTGCTGTATGTAAAAAAAAAAAGCAAGAGAATAGAAAATGAATATAAAGAAAGAGGATGTGGCAATGGCTTGGAACAAATGGGAAAGAATTATTACAATGTACAGTATGTAGAGTTGTAGTTGTAAAGTTGTAAAGAAATAATCAGTAACTGTGAGGAATGATTAAGATTAAATAAAAGTAAAGCAACTTTAAAGGAAGCAGAAATACTATAACATTTTGGATATGAAGAGAGAAAACAAGGAACCACCAAAGGTATTAATGGATTAAAATAATAATGAAAGGATTTAAAGTGAAACAGAAGTGAGAGGATGCTTGAATGAGTATTTTAGAGAGGACACAGGAATGACAGTGATGTGTTGAAGGGTGCTATAAATGTCAATCTCCAAAAAAATGATGAAAAGGAAATCATAACAAGAATATTAAAATGCAACATCTGCAGATTTAGATGGCGTAATAGTTAAAATATGGATATAATCTGCTTATGGAGCAGCTGTGCAATTTGTTTAATGTATGTGACGTTTGCAACAATGATTTGCAAGGATAGGAAGATATGCAAGCAACACAGTGAACTGAGTTAGTTTAAATTAGATTTTGTTAGATATCCTTTCCTTTTGTTCTGTTGTTACAAAAAGATTCTTTTTCATGAGGAATCTCTTGCCTCTGCCAGGCTAGAAGGCCAGGAATCTCATATAATAGATCAGTGTTTTTCAACATTGGCAACTTTACCATGTGTGGACTTCAATTCCCTCAATTCCCAAGCCCTCATGGTGGCTGAAGAATTCTGGACTTTGAAATCCACACATCTTAAAGTTGCCATGGTTGAAAACCACTGCAATGGATTATCTTTTCCTGTTCTCTCACCAGATGGCAAGGAAATGATGATATACACTGAAGACATGCCAGGAGCTGCCTCATCTACTCTACAACCTCCAAGGGAAGGAGAAATCTGTCTTGTTCAAAACCATTATCAGTGACCTAGAAAACAAAATCCAGATCTCTGTGGGAAGAAAAATATAATTTCCTGCCTCTCTAACATGAATTTAGATTCTCTGCATGTGCCTCCTACTCCCCCCCCAAAAAAAAACCCCAGAGAGAGGGGAGAAGAGTCCCATAATGAAATATGAAATGGTGCTTCTCAGTATTAAATAATAATGTAGAAGATGCTGCATTAGATGATTTTCACCTATAGATCTGTTTCAATGGCTTTGAGCTAATGTAATTTAGTATTATTATTTGCTTCGTTGTCCCTGACACCCCCCCCCCAAAATAACCTCCTCCCCACAGCTTTTCTTTCTTGGTACAAAATTATTTCTAGAGAGAAACAGAATCCTGACCCATAATTTAAAGATTGCTGTATTAAAACATTATAATTCTAATAGTACTAGGATTAAAAATATATAGAAATAGAATTCATGGCGTATATGTATGTGGGCTTTTAAATAACACTTTATTACTGCAGATTGAGAATTCTATTTCTTTTATAGTATCAGCATTCTGCTATGGGGTTACCCATGTTCATATACAGATGGAGGACAGCTTGAGTAGAATTCAGAGAACATGCATAAGGCATGTCCTCATATCCCCTTAATATTTGGAGAACAAATATTCCCCAAGAATTTTTTTCTCTGCCACGTCTTCATGATACTGTCTGCATCATACATAACTGAAATTGCATATAGGGAAGGTTGGTGGTTACAGTATTGAAGAAACTTTTTCTCTCTTTATCCAACATTCTTTTTGCTGTGGACACAATCTAGTACTCTTAATTATGGATCTGGTTAATGATACAGTCAGGGATTGGGGTCTGATCAGTCCCTGTTGGCTTCTTTAGATTGATAGGGCATGTCCTGTCCCCTTGCTGGGAACCACCTTCCATGACCATTTTGGTGTGGGCCACAGGGACACCAGAAACTTGGGTTTTACAGAGATATCAGCACATGTACACCCAACCTGGAACTTTCTGAAGCACGTGTCATGTCCTGGAAAGCTTCCTTATAACCATACTGTAGTTTAACATTTTTTTGAAATGGATCTATAGTTAAAACACATTTAATCACTTTCTTGAGAGTGTGCAGAGGTCAATGTAAACTGGGGAAAAGAGCCAGATTATTCCACCTATGTGTTGCTGATTCAACTACTATTGAGTACATTACAGGTTTTCTGCTGTTTCTGTAAACAGAGTGTGAGGTCTGGATGTGGGGATAGCTGGCCAATATTTCTTATAGTATTACTTTTGGAAGGTAGAATGCCATTTTGCCTGCTCTATTTTAGCTTCATGGCCATTAGGGCTGCTTCTTGGTGCTGTTGGCCATAAGGCAGCAGATTTGCTGCAGGGTCATTTTCTTACGATATCAGTAGAAGACACAGCTTGTTCATTATTGATTGCTTTCTCCTGCTTCACCATGCAACTGTTGGGGAATTGCCAGCTAGGCTAGAGGGAGGGGGCTAGCTTGGAGTCATTGCATAGCTGCAAATGGCATGAGCATGATTTCCTCCAAAATCTATGAGGCCTTATCTGGTCATTCCCAGGGGAAGGCAAGCAATCTGATGAGATTCTTGTAACATAGGTTATAAACAATAAAGTTATAGCCTGAGGTTATTCATGCATGGTTCTGGTTGCAATCCTCCACCATACATGTGGACTTGTTAGCCGCGCTAATTTTGATCATGGCTTTAGTTAGTAGTGTGCTAGAGACAGCTCACACCAGCCTGCAACAAAATTCAGTAGAATTTTGCAAGCTGTTTGAGAGCAGAACTGAGTCATTATACTTAGTATGCTAATCTGTCCTTTCTTGGTGAGCAGCACAGCATGGTGGTAGCAATGGAGCCAGCAGAGCCTGTTCTTTAACATTTATCAGCACATCACTGAGTTTAGTGCCTTCAGAAGATACTATAGTCATGTTCACACACTGAACATGATATGTTCAGTTATTGTTACTATTATTCAATCAGTATGTGCTACCTATTATAACATATGCTGGTGAAACATGAACATTAACCTCACAATCGATACAAAAGCTACGAGTGGTGCAAAGAGCCATGGAAAGATACATGCTGGCATCACAAGATAGAAAGACCTGCACATGGATTAGAGAACAAATGAAAGTATACAATATCATCAAGAGAGTAAAAGAATTTTTTTTGTAGCATTTTCAGTCTAATTTTGGCTTTTTTTCCTTTGCCAGATAAACTTCAAAATCGATGCATTTAACTCATCAAAAAAAAAATGCTACAAGAAGCGAAAGAAAATGGAGGATTTGGGTTGCCAGACTGGGTTCTATATTATCAAGCAGTTGCTTTAACATGGCTAAAAGAATGGATCTTAGACACAAAAGATTACTATACTTAGAAGGACATGACTTACAACTCGGATGGCACGCCTTTTTATGGTATGGAAAGAACAAAATTCATAAATACTTTCAAAATCACTATGTAAAAAATGCACTGCTTCTAGTATGGGAAAAGATAAAAGCAAAAATTTATATGAAAATACCAGGATGGATCTCGACAATGGAAGCATTTGTTCACCCAAATCTAATTAATTATGAGAAACTGGTGACTTACAGAGACATTTTGAATACTGAAGGGAAATTACAAACTAAACAAGAGCTGGAAGAACAGGGTATTGAGCTATCATGGTGGCTGCACCTGCAAATGCAAATGAGATATGAGAAAGATGCTAAAACAGATGGTTTTTATAAAGACCAGACAGTGTTTGACCAGATACTGTTGTCTTCAGATGAAAAATTGATTAAGAAACTGTACAGCTTTTTGTTAAATTTAAAGATGGAAGATGAACAAGTTAAAGAAACAATGATAATATGGGCAAAAAACTTTGGGCACAACATAGAGTTAGAAAAATGGCAACATTTATGGGAAAGAAACTATAAAATAACAAGGGCAGCTACTTATAAAGAAAATCTATATAAAATGTTTTATACATGACACTTACCACCTGTGAGGTTAGCAAAAATGTTTAAAAACATGTCTAGCAATTGTTGGAAATGTAGCCAAAAGCCAGGCATGTACTACCACCTTTGGTGGACATGCCCCAAAGCAAAAAAAATTTGGTCGAAAATACATATGTGGTTAGAAAAAATGTTAAGAAAACATGTAGATTTTAAACCGGAACTATTTCTTTTAGGTATAACCTCAGAGAATTATGATAAAGAATGTGTATATTTAATATTACATGTACTAACAGCAGCAAGAATTACATTTGCACAGCATTGGAAAAATGAAAAAATGCCAGCTGAAGAAGAGATAATTAAGAAAATTGTGGACTGTGTGGAAATGGACAGGCTTACATTGAAAATGAAAGGGAAAGAAGATACAGAATACTTTCAAACATGGGATACATTTTACCAATGGCTAGAAAAACGAAGTAGAGAGTATTATTAAGTTAAAAATGTGGACCCAGACAACACATTGTTTACCAAGCACTAAAGATTTCTAATTATAAAAAATTAATAAAATATTTTTTTTAAAAGAGAGTAAAACAATTGAAATGGAAATGGGCTGGTCACATAGCAAGAATAACTGATGTCAGATGGACTAAGGCAGATATAGAATGGATTCTGCTTAATGAAAAACATCCATAAAAGAGACTTAAAACAAGATAGATTGACAACATCAACAAATATTGCAGGCCTAATTGGCAAAGGAAAGCTCAAGACGGTATTGATTGGAAACATGCATAAGAGGCCTTCATCCTGCAGTGGATAGACAATGGCTAGAATGATGATGATACTCATGTTCAAAACCAGCTGAATTGATAGTCACAGGTGTGACACACCTCTATGTCTGTGACCTGTTAATCAGGTAGTAGGAGGTTAAATACATTCCTCCAAGCAGCAGCTATACTTGCCCAAGATTGTTTCATCCACACTCAGGGTGGTAATAGGTAATGGGTAGTTGTTTTTCCAGCATCAGGTGACACTGGGTGGAAGAGAAATGAACCCAGGAGAATGCACCACTTTCCTTAACTTGTTCCACATTAAAATAGTAAAGCAGCACCAGTTACCAGCTTTGTTACTGTTATAATAATCACTCAATGATCAGGACAGCAAACAACAATATACAGAAGAGGCTTCCATATTTTTTAGCTTAAATCTTCAGGTGTTTGCACTGTCCAGTTCTTGTTCACAAATACACAGAGAACAGCTAGATCTCCTTGTTCCCTTTCTCTCAAAATGATCTGGTGCAGCTCTTTAAGGAACCAGAACTGGCACTCACAAAATCAGAAGTAATCCTATGAATCATAATGAATGGGTCTATAATAAGATCTCTAAGGACAGAAGTAGGATCTGGAAGGGAATTGGAAATTATCACCAAATTAAGAAGGATAGAGTAGCCCCTTCCTAAAAATATATCAAAGAACTCATTGAGCACATACTTCCTTTTATAATGGAAGAGTCAAAAAAACATTGGCTTGGGATGAAAAATATCCAACTTTTGAGATAAGAATCTAAATTTATCTTTTTTCTTCCCAACAGATCCTCATAAAATAAAGACATTGAGTAATTACTTGAAACAAGAAATGTTCCAAATATGGAAGATGGTCTTTCAGAATTCATTTCAGACATTTCACCTCTAACTCCATAGGTAGCCTATCCAAACTTTAAGAAAGTTAAAGCCAAGATCTTTATGGAATAAAAGAATAAAAGCTCAGTACCTTATGATTTAGACCTTTTTTTAAGGACTGAAATGATGTCTCTTGTGTCAGATTAAGTCAATATCCTAAAGCACAAAATTGATGGAAGTTTCAAGATCTTTTTCTGTTTCTAAAATATTAATGTTATTTTTTTCACAGAACTTAAGAACATAATTTTTAAAATATATTGGATGTAATTCGAAACAGGTGATCTACTGCATCTACCACAAGGCTAAATGAAGCCTGACTTAGACTTAACGAAACAATTAGATAGTGGCCTGTAACCGATAAGACTTTAATCACTTTCACACTGTCAGCTTTCAGTTGCCTCCTCAGCGGCTTGAGGCTTGTAAACATGAGTATGCTAAGCAAACAACTGAAATTAGCACATCCTCTCAATATATATTCCCCATTATGTGCCTGCTTACTCTCTTGTAATCTCTTCCTCTCTAATAAATGTAAATACTTTCTCTTCTTGCTAATTATCCCAGCATCAGGGAAAGCATTCCAAAGGGTGGGGGATTGGGAAAAAGGAGAGCTGAAGTAAAAATTTAAGTAATGTCATGGTCATGTGATTCTCTATTTAGACATCATATTGCTTAGCTGCCAAGTTGCCAGTCCTAATTGTGATTATTAAACAAGGACTACCTATACTTTAAAATAAGAATAAAGTGTAATTATCAAGAGTACATGGACTAAAACTCCTAGGGTACTAGATCTTCCAAATAAGAACAGAGCGGCTGGAAACAAGAACTTGCATTTTGAATAGATGGTTCCATCATGCCTGATGAATAAAAAAGCAGGAAAGAAAAACTTTGTTTTATTTTTCTAAGAAACTGGATACAGAGATTTGTATTACCCTAAAGCTCAGATCACCCCTCCATTGTATTTCCTGCAGACAGTATTGGACCCTATTTTTCAATAAAGCACAGTGAGATTCTGTACAGCTCTAAATTCTTTACAAGAATTATTTTTTCCAGAAAAGAATTGGATTGCTCTGTCACCCAGTTAAGAACAAACAAACACATGTATTTTTGAAGTGCTTGCAGGTTTATTGATTACAGGTATAATTATTTGTGGAGTATTGGATTTCCAGCTGTAAGAATATCTGCTCCAAGACCGTGAGCTACCTCAGTCAAATTATAGTACAGCCAGCAGAAGCACACCTTCCTGTTGCTGTCTAAAATTGCAAAATGGGAGAATAGTCTGGTGAACAGAACTGCAGCACCCAATCTTCAGGGCATTTTCCTCCTACCTTCCAGCCAGCTGTGCACAATTGGAATTGGGTATGTCTAGTTTAATGAAAAGAAGGACTAGGGGGTGACATGATAGCAGCATTCCAATATCTCAGGGGTTGCCACAAAGAAGAGGGAGTCAAGCTATTCTCCAAAGCACCGGAAGGTAGGACAAGAAGCAACAGATGGAAACTAATCAAGGAGAGAAGCAACCTAGAACTAAGGAGAAACTTCCTGACAGTTAGAACAATTAACCAGTGGAACAACCTGCCTCCAGAAGCAGTGAATGCTCCAACACTGGAAGTTTTTAAGAAGAGACTGGACAGCCATTTGTCCGAAATGGTATAGGGTTTCCTGCCTGAGCAGGGGTTGGACTAGATGACCTCCAAGGTCCCTTCCAACTTTTATTATTATTATTATTATTATTATTATTATTATTATTATTATTATTATTATTATTATTATTATTATTATTATTATTATTATTATTATTATTATTATTATTATTATCCCTCCTTTAAAAGAAAAATCTATCACCCTTCTACACAACTATTTTGTGCTGTTTTTGAACTGGCTGTGGATCTGATGATCTCACAGAATCCTGTTTTGAACTGATTTACTTCTGACTCTGCTTCCGGTTTATTTGAAACAGCAACAAATCTAGAGTTTCTCTTTGGGTTTTAATTTCCTTTTGGGTTTCCATTCATTCTGACTTCCATTTCACAACTCAAAGAGTTTTTAAACAGGTAGCTTTTGGGAAGATTTTGTGATTTTGTTAACATAGATCATCATGGAGAAAATCTATGTGGTTCTTAAAAATTGACACCAACCTGACTGCACACAGGATCAATTTGTAAGCAGACGAACAGAAGAAGCTCTTGTTGCATGGTGACAATGTCACTCTACCAAAAATCTCTTCATTCAGGTGTGGTATGGCAGCCTTCCCAAACTTGATGCCCTCAAAGATGGAACATCCTCTACACTTTTGCCCCTCCCAATACTACAGAGTAACTCTCAATATGTACATGCATGGTGAGATTTCAGGTCCAATACATTAAGAAGACAAGGGAAACTGCATACTTTCATCCACTGTCTACACACCCATTAATACACACGATCTGCGTGGGAATAACCCTTCAGTCACCCATTTCAATCTCTGATGTATTTATAGACACTTCCTCATGGCCAAATTGCCACTTTAGAAATCTTTCCATTGGATCCATAATTTTTAAAACTAGCCACTACCAAGAAGAAGATGGGAAGAGATTTACAATGCCTCTGGAGAGGCAAATTAACCCTTCCCTTCCCTTTAGTAAAATAGAAGGAAATCAGAGTGTTTAGGTTTCCAGCAAGCCAATTTCCCCTTTTGGGGAGATATATTATTCCCTTGATTTCTTGGTTTTCAAGTTTTCTTCTCAAATACTTGGTCAGCATTTTGTGCTCACTGAACACTGTATTCTTTGTTTGTTTTCCTTCCTTCAATTATTATCCCCCCCCTAAAGTTTAACTTAGTTCTCCAAGTAAGCTGACACTTTCCCCTTAGAAGTGTCAATTGGGAGGTGCTATTTAGCCTATATAAGCAAAGACCCTCAAAATATGGATACTGGAAATGGAGAGTAATCAGATTTATCATACTAAAAACCATTCCACCATGTTTGTCAAAATCTTCTCCGTAAAAGGTAGCTTTTGGCTTCAGATTTCCTACTTTCCCTCCATTCAATTCTACTTTAGCAATTCATACAAAATTGTCCTTAATTGCAAATGGGCATGAGATCAAAATTAATATTCCATTTCAAAATAACTTTTGATCTCTCACTTTTTTTCATTTTCTCATTTATCAATTAAACAATATGTTCTTTGACTTTCAAAGCACAGAGAAGTAAACATGGCCACAAATCAAGTGCTTTTACAAGCTTGTTGCCAAGGATAAATCAACAATTGAGCACTCAAAACAGGAAAAATTATATGCCCACCATTTACAGAAAGGCTTCAAATCCATTTTCTTATTAATAAAACAAGAAGTTAAGGAAGGTTCCTTTTAAAACCACCAGATCTATCTTCATTACTGTAGAAAGAATACTAACAATATTACTGAGGTTTATGCATATTGTTAAACTGAACTCTCATATAACAAATGAAATACATTTTCTAAAAACATGGTTGTATTAATAAATTCTCTAATTAGTAAACAATCTGTTTGGAGCAGGTGTTGGGATAACAGCAGAGCTGAGATCATTATCCATCATGCACAGATAAATGCTGAGACTGTAAATTGCTAAGGCCTGCCTTAGATCCTCCTTAAATTTAGCTTTTCTTTAAATTTCCCACAGCGTTCTCTGGTACTCACATTCTTATAGTAACCTTTCAAAATGATGAAGAAGACAACTTGAAGTGACCCCAGATGGTATAAGTCAACCCTACCACTTTATTTAAAATATTTTAAAATGTTTAGAAACAAACATTTAAGAAATGCTGTTCTAATTTTTCTATTTCCTGGGGACCTGATTTTGCCCCCTCCACCAGCATTTATAAAATCTGTAATGACATTTCTCTTTTACTGGGCTTTTAACTATTAGATTTTAAGTGATTCCTTCCCATAACAGTTAAATCAGAACAGCGTTTCTTAAACTTCTGTTTCATTTTGTGTTAGTCAACTTGAGGGTTTCATCTGTTGTTAGCCAACTTCATCAAGTTACCCAACTTGATATTCAACTGCACAGGAAATGCACAGAGAATAAAATCAATAAAATCATTAATACAGGGCAGATGGCACAGCACAGCCAGATCTACCTCCACTGACATCTCATTACCCGCCTCAGTATCATTTTGCTTCATAATGCCAGCCTGCATTCCTTCCTCTTAAAGTGTGTTCTGCGAGCCCCTGAGGATCCCATAAAACCCTCCCTGCGGTCTGCTAAATCAAAAGTATTTGCCAAGTACTGATTATTATTATTTTTATCGTTGGGTTTTTTTCATGAAAAACTATTTTGTTTACAGTATGTTAATCCCTTACTCTTGGCTTTCAACTTTTTTTATTTAATTATTGTTAATTTCAATGCTTTTAATGCTTTTATCTTTATGCTTTTATGCCACTGTAAGCTGCCCAATGTGTCTCTGGAGAGTGAGACGGGCAGCATATAAATTTTATAAAGAAATATCTAAGGGGTTTAATATTGTTATTTTTACACGATTCAATAAATATTCTAGAAATGTGTCGGTTTTAAATTTAATATGGTAAGAAACTCCAGGGAAACCAAGGAAAACGTCTTGCTGTTTTAAAGAACATTTTTTTGTAATATATTGTATGCTAATCTGCAGAAGGAATGTACCAGGAAAGCTTCCCTGCCAAATTAGCATATTCTTACAATACAAAGGTACACCCCACCCAGAAGCATTCCAGTTCTGGCCTTGGATGATATCTCTGTATGTTCTTCAGACCTCCCAGTATAATGACAGTGACAGCATCCCACACAGATGCCTCCAAATAGCATCCACAGTCTGGTCGCTCCGGAGGAGAAAGCTGCATAGTGAATATCGACTCAGCAATTTCCTGCACTGCAGCATGCCAGCCTCCTCATTAAAACAAGCTTGTTGCGGCTTGTGAACTGCAATTCATCTTTGCACAATGGATCCTGGGGTTCTGAAGAAAGCTTCCCCTTGTGTCAACTGGCTGCTCAAAGCGGGCAGCGGATTTCCAAACACAGGGCCCTTTCTTACAAGCAGCACAAAAAAAGCAAATGACTGCTTAGATTTCTTCTATGATGGTTGTCATAGTTCTAGTTAATGTTTGTTATTATTGGTTGACTGCGAAAGGGGAGTGAGGGAGTAACAGACCAGAGCCTCCCACACGTAACGCCATCTGCTCTTAAGTACTTATTTCCATGGATGTTACTCACTCATTTCCATCTTTTGCCTCTCGAGTGATAACTACATTAGCAAAAATGAAGTTGAAACATACCTTATTGTTCTGAAATTGGCCCGGGGGCTATTACTTTCTTACCTTACCTTAACATCTTACCTTAATATTTTATGTTCCTCCTAGAGCCCAAGAGGATGAAGCAGATCCTGAAACTTAAGTAGAAACAAGTTTCTGCTCCAAATGTCTTTCCCATAAAGTAATAGTTGCAATTAAACCAGGAACGAAGTCAAAGCAATGGTCTCCACCGTTTAATTTTTTTTCCCATTTATGTCTTAGCTATTTTCTATGTAATTAAATGCCATTTGTTTGGTCTTGGCTTCCTGTACATTATGGACCCATTGCAAGCTAGGGATTTAATTGCTAAGAGTTAGGAGCATACAAATTTAATAATATTTTATTTTATTTTAAAGCTTGACTACCAAGTAGAGATGTCATTTTTAACTCAGTTCCCTGAATGAGGATTGGAATATCTTTCAAGTTTGAGAGTGCTGAAAAGAAGGCCTAATTCTTTAGCAACCATAGGCATATCTCTCCAGGTGGTCTCATAGAACAGGTTGGGTGCAACACTATATAAAAGAAGGAGGTCAATACTTTTCATTAAGAAATATGATATACTACAGTATGTTTGAATTCTTCCAAAATCCAACCTGGCTGCTTAGCCCTCTACTAACTGAAATTTCCGAACCAGGCACAAAGGCAGCCCCACTTATAGCATGCAACAGTAGTCAAGCATGGAAGTTACTATGAATGCAGTTTGAAGATGTCCAGCAAAAATTTTAATCAGAAGTACAGATTAATTAACTATCATTAATTAATTAACTAGCACTAATTAACTAATATTCATCAGAAACACTCACATTCAGTTGGGTTTTTGTACCAATTAAAGCAGTTAACCATTGAATGTTTCATCATACTTTACCCATTCTAGTATCTTCCAAAAGTGTTGGATCAGCCCCATAATCCCCAGCTTTTGGTCAGTGTACAATAGATCTGGTAGAAATCGGTATCCAATGGATCTGGTAGTCATAAGGTCAGATAAGGCTAGTCTATCTTACAATAGTCTACCCCCTGTTGGAAATACTAGAGTCTGAAGATGGATTTCTTACTTTCAGAAATATTGAGGGGACCCAAGATTTCTTGTTCAGATAATTATTTCATAATCTCAAAATCTGAAGGGAAACTTTTTGGGTACAATTTAACTAACATCACTTCTGCAACAGATTGGACCCAATTTCCATATCTGCAATTTAGTCTCCATAAAGGATTCTGTGCGCACTCATGACTTTGAACACCAATCTCATTTATTTATTTATGAAGAATTATGAAATTTGGAGGCTTGCATATTATTTTGTAACCTAAGGTTTACTTAACAAATCAATTGACCCAGATTAACATTTTTTGCTCATGGTCAGCATAGTTGTTCTTGCTTATTTGGTTACTAAAGATGTTTCTTTCTGTCTACAAAATGCATATTCCCCAAATGAAATCAGCCTGGATATTTAATTAAAAGAAAAGGCAATTCCTTCAAAACTGGACATGTTCACAAATATTATTTCAAAATATTGAATTGAAATATTTAAGTAAATGCATTGGATCATATTTATCCCAGACTATGTGACCATATGATCTGATATATAGTTTCACTGATGAAACTATTAATTTAATGAAAAAGTGAAAGACAATAAAGAATACTGGAAGTTTCACTAATAAACTGGAGTATGTTAACTCTGCAAGACCATAAGAAAACATATCCAAGAAGAAACACATCAGTTTAATGTGAAGCTTGTGAAAAAGGCAACTGAATAGCACTAAGGGATTAACAGAGCAAAATGCAAATTTATAAATACAAGAAAGAAGGTTTTGCATTAACACATGAAGATGACTCTGTGTGTAGAACAAGACAGGAAATGTTAAAAAATAATTGGAAAATTCTATTCAGAGCTATATAAAGATCAGGATTACTCAAATGTAACACCATGAAAAAGGAAATGCCAGATATCCTAGTGGAGAGAGTATCAAGTGCCATAAAATCAATGAAAAATGGCAAAGCTTCAGGAAATGACTGTGTTACGGTTGAAATACTGAAAGCTGGCAGTCACAGTTTACACAAGATACTAGCAAAACTATATTTGAGAATCCTCAGAGAAGAAAAAATACCCAATGCTTGGAAAAATGCTGATTCTTACATACAAGAAAGGAGCCCAAGATGATTTAAAGAACTATCACCCAATAAGCCTTCTTTCAATCATCTACAAGGTAATAGCAAAAAGATAATAGCAAAAACAATATTGAGAACATTAAATGATGTACAGCCAAAGGAGCAGGCAGGGTTCAGAAGTGGCTACAGTACAATGGATCACATCCATGTTCAGCAAGTCATTGAAAGGCACAATGAGTACACCATGCCTCTGTGCATGGTTTTCGTTGACTGCGAAAAGGCATTTGACTCAGTATTCCAGCAAGCAATAATTAAGGCATTGCTCAACCAAGGCATAGGCACTGCTTACATAAACTTACTACAATCAATATATGAAAAAACAAGGGCGACAATTTGTCTTAAAGTGGAAATCAACATAGAACAAGGTGTACAACAAGGTGATACAATATCACCTATCCTTTTCTCAGATTGCCTTGAAGAAGTATTTCGCAAACTAGACTGGGCAAAAGATGGGATAAAAATCAATGGTGCCTATTTAAATCAATTAAGATTTGCAGATGATGTTGTTCTCTTCTCCCAAAACTCAGAAGAGCTACAGTACAAAGACACATACAAGAGCTGCACAAAGCAAGAGAACCATTTGGCTTAAGGATAAACCTGAAAAAGAGCCAGGTTATGTTTAGTAAATTCACCAAAAAAAGAGAATTTTTTATATCTGCAGAAGAACTAGACATAGTAGACCACTACATATACTTTGGCCAACAAATTTCAATGGAAAGTGATACAATAAAGGAAATTGAACAGCGTGTTAAATGTGCTTGGCAGGCATTCGGCAAGCTAAGCATAATTTTCAAGAACAACCTCCCCCTATGGCTGAAGAGAAAAGTTTTCGATCAGTGTGTGCTACCTGTTCTAACATATGCTAGTGAAACATGGACATTAACCTCACAATCAATACAAAAGCTACGAGTGGTGCAAAGAGCCATGGAAAGATACATGCTTGGAATTAGAAGGCAAGATAGAAAGACCTGCACATGAATTAGAGAACAAATGAAAGTATACAATATCATCAAGAGAGTAAAAGAATGAAAATGGAAATGGGCAGCGGGACCAAGGCAGTCATAGAATGGATCCCACTTGATAAAAAGCATCCACGAAAGAGACCCAAAACAAGATGGATTGATGACATCAGCAAGTAATTCGGGCCTAATTGGCAAAAGAAAGCTCAGGACCATATTGGTTGGAAACGTGTGGAAGAGGCCTTCATCCTGCAGTAGCTAAGATGATGATGATGATATACCATATTATGAAACTATTCTATACTGGACTTAATCCTTACTAACAGAGAAGTGATAGAGGGAATTGAAATTGCCGGAACCTTGGGTGAAAGTGACCATGTCATACTGGAATTTAATATAATGCAAACACTAGCAATAGAAAACAATCCAACCAGTGTCTTAAACTTCAAAAGAGCTGACTTTAACAAATTCAGAGAAAACCTAGGAAAGATCCTATGGATGAAAATTCTAAAGGGGAAAACAACCCAAGAAGCATGAAAAACCCTGAAAAATGCGATCGTAAAAGCTCAGACCAGCACAATACAATTGAAAAAGAAAAACAAGAAATTCAAGAAGAAACCAGCATGGCTGCACAAAGATCTCTTTGACAAACTGAAAAACAAAAAGGACAAATATAAAAAAATGGAAAGAAGGGCACATAACTAAGGGCGATTATCAGCAGATAGCCAGAACATGCAAAGATGAAGTCAGGAAAGCAAAGGCTCAGAACGAACAAAGACTTGCAACAGAAATAAAGGATAATAAAAAAAGTTTCTTCCAACATATTAACAAGAAAAAAGTAAAGGAAACTGTCGGCCCACCAAAGAGAGAAGATGGCAAGGAAATAACAGGCAACAGGAAGAAAGCAGAGCTGCTTAACTCATACTTTGCATCAGTCTTCACTCAAAAAGAAACTATAGCTCAGTGGTGGGATTCAAATACCTTAACATCCGGTTCTCTGCGTGGATGCAAGCCTGTGCCTCCGAGGCCTAGAATAGACTTCCGGAAGTGATATCAACGCACTTCCTGTGGGCTGTTCTAGGCCTGCGAGGCTCCTCCAGGCCTCTGAGGCCTAGAACAGACTTCCGGAAGTGACATCAACACACTTCCGGCAGGCCGTTCTAGGCCTGGGAGGCCTCCCCCAGGCCTAGAACGGACTTCCAGAAGTGACATCAACACACTTCCAGCAGGCCATTCTAGGCCTCAGAGGCCTGGAGGAGCCTTGCAGGCCTAGAAAGGACTTCCAGAAGCAGCATGGGTTCAGCCGGTTCTCCGAACTCAACAAAATTTAGCTACTGGTTCTACCAAACCGGTGCGAACCGGCTGAATCCCACCACTGCTATACCCAACATACCAAAAAAATCACTGCAAAAGACAAACTAGAAACAAAAATTAAAATAAGCAAGAAAATGGTAAGAGAACACCTATCCGACCTTGACGAGTATAAATCACCGGGACCCGACAGATTACATCCCAGAGTTCTGAAGATATTATCTCAGAACCATTGCACCACATCTTTCATAAGTCCTGGAGCACCGGGGAAGTACCTGAGGATTGGAAAAGGGCTGATGTGGTTCCCATCTTCAAGAAAAGGAAAAAACAGACCCAGGAAACTACAGACCAATCAGTTTAACATCAATACCTGGGAAGATCCTAGAAAATATAATCAAAAAACAGATCTGCAAACAACTAGAAGCAAACGAAGTTATAACTAATAGCCAGCACGGGTTTGTTAAAAACTGATCATGCCAAATCAATTTTATTTCATTCTTCAATAAAGTGACCAAACTAGTAGACCAGCGAAATGCTGTGGATGTAGTATACTTAGATTTCAGTAAGGCATTTGACAAAGAAGACCACAACCTACTCCTTGGTAAGCTAGAAAAAGGTGGAATAGACAACATCACCACCAGATGGATCTGTAGCTGCTGACAAACCGTACTCAACGAGTAGTCCTCAATGGCACCACATCCACATGGAGAGAAGAAAGCAGTGGGGTAGCACAAGGCTCCATCTTAGGCCCAGTATTCTTCAATATCTTCATAAATGACTTAGATGAGGAAATTGAAGGGGAACTCATCAAATTTGCAGATGACACCAAACAGACAGGAGTAGCCAACAACCCAGAAGACAAACTCAGGATTCAAAAAGATCTTGACAGACTCGAACAATGGGCCCTATCCAATAAAATGAGTTTCAACATGGAAAAAAGCAAAGTCTTACACTTAGGCAGGAAAAACCAAAGGCACGAATACAGATGGGGCGAGACCTGGCTTAAAAACAGTAACTGTGAGAGAGACCTTGGAGTCCTAGTGGACGATCACTTGACTATGAGCCAGCAGTGTGCAGCAGCAACCAAAAAAGCTAATACAATCCTGGGTCATATAAACAGAGGCATAGAATCAAGATCACGCGAAGTACTAGTACCGCTTTACAAAGCCCTAGTAAGACCACACTGGAATACTGCAGCCAGTTTTGGTCACCATATCACAAAAAAGATGTTGAGAGAGTTTGGAAAAAATTCAGAGAACAGCAACTAAGATGATCAAAGGCCTGGAGGCTGAAACATACGAAGAACAGCTGCGGGACTTGGGTTTGGCTAGTCTAAAGAAAAGAAGAAATAGGGGAGACATGATAGCAGTGTTTCAGTATCTGAGGGGCTGCCATAAGGCAGAAGGGGTCAGGTTGTTCACCAGAGCACCAGAGGGAAGGACGAGAAACAATGGTTGGAAACTGATCAAGGAGAGAAGCAACCTGGAATTAAGGAGAAACTTCCTGACAATGAAGACAATCAACCAGTGGAACAGCTTACCCCCAGAAATTGTGGGTGCTCCATCACTGGAGATTTTTAAGAAGAGACTAGACAATCACCTGTCTGAGATGGTGTAGGTTCTCCTGCTTAAGCGGGGGGCTGGACTAGAAGACCTCCAAGGTCCCAGCTCTATTCTATTCGTCTTATAAATCCTTACATTAGGACTATGTCCAATATTTCAATGACCTTTCTATTTTATATAATTCTAGCAACAAATGTTGACAGATAAATATAGAAATAATCCCAACGTCTACCTTTTGCAACAGCACAGAGGTTTGTGGAAATTGTCTAGCTAATAGATACCCTGCTGGATGTTTAACAAACTTCACCATACCTAAGTATTAGATCTGATTTCAAAGCTTAGTACTCAGTGTTTATTTTCCAAACCTACATTGTTAACAGTCAGCTAGTAATGCTTGCTGACTCAACTTCATGCTGTTTTAATGAGCTCCTTTGCAAGCACTGGGGGCTATTGCTGTGCTATCAAAAATGTGCTTGCTGTAATGAGCACCTGCTGCTCACTTAGCACTTGCAAGGCTAACTCGAAAGAGGAAAAAGAGGGCAGAAACCCCTCAAGCTTTCAGCTGCTTCCCTTCCTGAAATTCTTGACAAGTGGTAGGTACCCTTACAAACAAAATTTCACAGTGCAACTCTTCAGACACAACTCAGAGGTGTAGGGATGGCTGTGGAAATCAAAGAATATTGGGGATGACAGTTTCACAAAACCTGCCCTCTCCTAACATACATTAAATCAATGTATGCTCCCAGGTAAGTCTGTATAGGAGTTGTGAACACGAGCATGTGATTTTCTTGGCAGCAAGATAGAAAAGGTTTGCCAATGCTTTTATCAACTTCTCAGTCCAGCCTACAATAGATTCTCCCTTCCAAATAATAATTAGGTCTTTATCTGCTTAATTTCTATGCCTAGTTAAGGTTAGTTATCTCCTGTTACAGCACTTGCTTTTTTTCATCTGAGCCTGTTATGTTCCCAGTTGCTAGAAAAAGCCAGTTGAGTAAGGATGTACGCGTAGCAGTTTCCTCCCTTTCACCAGATTGTGCCACCCCCCATAAGTCCTCCATGTAGCTTTGAATGCATTAATGAGAAAACTGAGCATGCAACACGTCCCAAAGGTGCTTTTTCCAAAAGGCAACTGGATGTTTTGGGGTTTTTTTTCTTTGAAAACATTTTGCTTCTCATCCAAGAAGCTTTTTCAGTTCTTCAGCTTCTTGGATGAGAAGCGAAACATTTTTCAAAGAAAAAAACAAGAAAGTCCAGTTTCCTTTTGGAAAAAGCATCTTGGGGACAGCCCTGACTTGGATGATTGAAAATCTCCATAGACACTGAGCGTATAACAGTTAATGTAGCTGTCTAGTTGGTTTATTGTATTCTTTTGTGATGGCTAAACACCTGCAGATGCTGACGTAGATTCTCTAGTTTCTATCTCAATTTCCGACTCCACATGTGTGATAAAATTGAGCTCAACCAGATACAGAGAGATCAGCTGGGTCAGATTTTGATAGACTGTATTTGTCTTCTCCCTGTGTGCCCTCCAAATCTGTTGGATGTATGGTTTTTGCTGGAGAGGACCCGGACATTTAGGTTTTTGTGGCTCTGTTCTTTGATAATTCACCAATGGTTTTCAAATCCCTGAGCTAAAATTTCAGCATTTATTTTCATTGATTTACACAATGCAACCTTTTTGGACTCAGGTTTCCAAGTGGAAATGATGCGTATCAAAATACCAAGTCAGCAATAATGGAGACAAATAGGTTTGAGGGAAGATAGACTTTGTGTTCAGTGGGTCCATGCTGATCATGTCCAAGTTTCTGTTTATGCATTTCTGTGTGTGAGAATGCATGAGCATGCCTGTGGCAGTCTTCCTACCTAATTCTGTCCTTTTCTTAGAATCCTGAGGATCTGAATCTTCGTTTAAAAAACAAAACAATTCAACTTCTCGTTAATGTAACTTTAATGTTCCATTATGAAGATAAGATTCCCTCTATTATCTGATGAATGCAATAACTTCATAAACAACTGCAATTTATTTCAGGTTTACAATTTTTCAACATTCTCACATCATTTATTTATTTATTTGTTTGTTTGTTTGTTTCATTTTTAAATATACACACAGGTGTTAATAAAACTGAAAATTAACTGTTTTGAGTAAAGAAAAGAATATAAGTACTTTTGTTTCTACATGGACACCGCTTCTGGATTTTGTGCTTGAGGTGGAAAAAAAATGAAATTTTGATTTTGGGTTTTACTGATTAGATTGATTGGCTAGTTTATATTACTATGGAAAAGTAAAAAGTGGAGGTTCAATGTCAATGCTTCATTCTACCGCAACAGAGGAAGTTGGAAGTCAATGGCTTTTCTTTTTCCCTTCTCCTCCTCGCTTTTCTTTCCCTTTCCCCTCCCCATTGTGTCCTACTATTTGCTTTTGTATTTTTGTATTTTATTCTATAATCTAATAAAATGTTACAAATTCAAAAATAAATAAATAAATAAAACTGAAAATTACTTTACCATGAAAGCTAAAAGTATAGGTGGTCCCCTAGTCAAAATATTCTATTAACAGAAGCCCACTATTTGGATTCCTGCTAAGCCATAATACAATTTATAGCTTGAAATGTATCCAGTCATTTTACTTAATAAACTATGGATAAATAAATCATGGCTTAGTACTGGCTGCAAACTAGGGCACTGGCTGGCATTCAGCACATCACCCATTTCTCAAGTTCATTTTTCCCTATCATCCAGATGGTATATAACAGTGATGGCGAACCTTTTAGAGACCGAGTGCCCAAAAACCGCCCCCGCCTCCCCGCCCACCCCCGCTCTGCACCTCGCCCACCCGCATGGCCACCCACTGCCTCCACGGCCCACCGCAGCAGATCGCCCAGGTAGCCCAGTAGCGCCATGGCAGCCACGCCCTCCGCCCATGCCCCGCAGCATCATCTGCGTGTGACAGGGTGCGAGGGCAGAGTCTTGTGCCCGCTGCCTGGCTGCCATACCCTTGGCTCTGCTGCTCTGCGTGGACTGCGCTCGGGGGCAACTCTCCTCTGGGGGGGCTGCTGGTGAGGAGGGGGCTGTGGGGGGAGGCAGGGCTGGGGCGATGGTGCACGTGCCCACAGAGAGAGCTCTGAGTGCCACCTCTGGCACGCGTGCCATAGGTTCGCCACCACTGGTATATAAGGTCTCCTATCTTGAGCAGGGGGTTGCGAGAGAAAACCTCTGTGGTCCCTTCCAGCCTTTGATTCTATAATGTTTTTATTGAGAACTTTGTAATGATGACTGAAACATTTTAGAAATATACTCTGAAAATTTGCACAGAAAACTAATGATTATTTTAAGCTATTTATTCATTGGACTAAGTCAAGGGTTAATGCACATTAATTGTGGTGCCTTTTCCTCATTTGGCTCCCTGCCATGTTTGAGAAAAATATTTTTACAGACTGCCTATTTTCTATTCAGAAGTTCAATGCCACAAACTCCTACCTTTTCTTTCCCGATGGTCTTAGACTTGCAGCAATTACAGGAATATTTTAAACATCCTACAGTAGGTGGCTTTCAAATGACTCAGTTTTATGTTCTGAAAAGAATACATGAATTTCCAAACCCTGGGAACTATTTATAGAACACCTGCCATGAAATTCAACAGAGGTACCATCTATTGAAAAGCTCATTCCTGTCCTGCAGAGCTGGAATTATGGAGAATGCAATGTTCTCTGACCTAGAAACCCCTTTTCCCAATTGCCTGCTTCTTTTTCCCACAGATGCTCATCACCAGCTGTATGGATAGCTGCTGCAGTACAGTAGGAGAAAAGACCCATCAATTATTAGAAGTCTCTTCCTTTGCTTAGAATGGCTCTCCCCATTAAAAAGGGGAGGAGACAAGGAGACGAGAGCCAAATCTCTAGGGAAGAGAAAATGCTACAAATGCTCATTAGGTGGGGGAAACTGCAGGCAGAGTACTAAACAGCACTGCTTTCTGGCTCCAAAGCTATCTTCCTGTTACACAAGGGTGAGAAACAGGTCACGCATACAGCTGGCTTCTCTGTGTCTGTATATAGGAATGAATTGATGATAAAAAACGTGGTATGAAAAATGACTTTCCTTGAAGTCATCCCAGTGTTTCAGAAATTGCATGGTGCTATTTGTTGGCAAGGCTTCCTTCCCCTCTTGATCCCCTTCAAGTTAGGGGAGGAGCTGGAAATGACAATAGGACCTTTAAATTTTAAAAAAGGGATCACAATTCTTACAGTTTGAAAAGCACCAGATTAAGAAAAGAATGGGTTTTAGGCCATTGTTCATTGGAACAATTTTGTGGAATCATGGCTCCAATATCTTTAATAGTACCCACAAAACTCCAAAAGCAAATTAAAAGTTGCTTGCATTTTTTTTTTTTAAAAAAAGGCTGAAACCTTGGTAGACACCAAATCCAATTATAGGTAGTCCTTGATTTATGACCACAATTGAGCCCAAAATTTCTGTCACTAAGTGAGACATTTGCGACATTTGTGAGTTTTGCCCCATTTTGCGACCTTTTTTGCCACAGTTGTTAAGTGAATCATTGCAGCTGTTCAATTAGTAACATGGTTGTTAAGTGAATCTGGCTTCCCCATTGACAAAAGGTGATCACATGACTCCGGGACACTATAACTGACGTAAATACAAGTCAGTTTCCAAGCATCTGAATTTTGATAATGTGGCAATGGATATGCCACAATGGTCGTAAGTGTGGAAAACGGTCATAAGTCACTTTTTTCAGTGCCACTGTAATTTCGAATGGTCAGTAAATGAACTGTTGTAAGTTGAGAACTACCTATATTATGATTGGCATTAGATCTTGTAAAATCACATGGACACCATGATCTTGTGAGATTTGGGGATTATTTTTAAATGTTCTTAAGGGTGTTTTTTTTTTGGCTCTTATGTCATGTGAGATCATGCAGTTGCATCCATCACTCCAAAAGTTACTTTGTTCTGTCAAATTAAAAGAACCCATTTTCTGATTTGGATTAGGAATAATCTATCTAGGAAAGCCAGTATCAGTTGCTTTGATCTGGACACTACACTTAATGGGCACTTTGCGTCTGACCTTCACCCTGCTTGTGATTTCCATAAAGGTAATAAGCAAAGCTAGAAATAGATCCATCTAACGCTTTTAAAAATGTTGGGGGAGGGTATTTATTTATTCATTTGATTTCTATAACTGCCCATCTAATTTTATGTGACTCTAGGCAGCTTACAATAAAGCTGATTAGGATTGCTAGATAGTAGTCCTAACCCATATCCTGGAATGTGGAGATAACTTAGGACATCAATACAATCATTCCATGACTACTTAAATTAATCATTTTTTAAAAAAATGACTTCACAACTTAAATATCTTACCCATATTTCACTATTTTCCCTCTGCTCCTTTCTACTATTGGACATACATGCATCTAGTCAGCTGTTTTTCAGATCTCTTTTGTTCTCTTACAAGTCCCCAAGCAATTAAACTCCTTTAAAAGTAAAAGCTGAGATTATTCTATGAAGTCACTCAGTTTGAGGGCACAGACTGCAATTACGGCTGTGCAGATATATTTTTTTTATCCCTTCCCCAGCAATTTTTCCTAATTCTACCATATTAAAAATTAATATAATCTTCAATTATGCAGCGGCTGTTTTTATTTAGGAAATAATATAAAAACATATAAAAGAATAGACTGGGAGCATCTGAGAGTGGAATGTATTTATTCTCTTCGGCAAAAGAAAAGTAATAATACTAAGCTCCAACATTTACAGGAAAAGGAGCATAAATATTACATGCATTCTAAAGATAACTGGTTGGCAAGATGCTGTTCCTCCAATTATTCTTGAGTCGATTGTTCTGCCAACATGATCCTCTTTGACAGGTAAATGGATCGCTTCACTGCACCTCCACCTACGGAAAAATGTTATCTTGGAAACTTTTTTGGGGGGGGGGGCAACAAGACTAATGCATTTGATTTTCTCTCTTGCTACTGAAACTCATTCAAAATCTATGGCTTTTTCTCCTGCTCTAGTATTCCTGATTTCTCTAGTATTCTAGTATTTTGCATTTCTTCAATGTTCCAAAGAAACAGCATGTTTTCTTCTGAAACTGACAGAGAAGTTGATATTTTTAACCAATTCATTCTGCCTTCATGGAATAATGAAGTGGTTTTTAGACGTGATAGAACTAAGTACCGATAATCCTCAACTTACAGCAGTTCATTTAGTGACTGTTCAAAGTTACAATGACACTGAAAAAAGGGACTTATGACCATTTTTCACACTTACGACCGTTGCAGCATCCTCATGGGCACATGATCAAAATTTAGATTCTTGGCAACTGGCTCATATTTATGACAATTGCAGTGTCCCGGGGTCAGGTGATCACCTTTTGTGACCTTCTGACAAGCAAAGCCAATGGGGAAGCCAGATTCACTTAACAACTTAACAACTGCAGTGATTCGCTTAACAACTGTGACAAGAAAGGTCATAAAATGGGGCAAAAACTCATTTAACAAATGTTTCATTCAACAGAAATTTTGGCTTCTGTTGTGATCATAAGTCAAGGACTACCTGTACCATTTAGAGCACAGGAACCACTGAATGCCCTCTCTGTTTCCATGCTTCCTTCTCTTGTCATAAATTTCATAATTAAAACATGCAACAGGAATTCATTCTTTAACCATAGTCATAACAAAGTTGAGAAACACAATTATGACATTAATGGTTAAATGTAAAAACTCTTAAGCCAACCTCAATTCTAATGACCAAATACTCATATCTTTTTAGTTTTCTTTGCAATGATATTGAAATAATTTGTCACTGCCATCCTCAGTCTAGGATGCTGTTTGCTTTCTAGCACACCTAAGATCTCCCAGTGATCGCTCATCCAAGTCCTGATCAGGTCAGACCCTTGCTTAACTTTTCTCAAATCAGGCAGGGTCAGCTGGGGACAGCTACCTGCCGCAACATGAGGAAGACAAGAGTATATTTGCAACTCTCATTTTTCTAATCACAGGACTATATTTTGGCTAAATATGGATGAAGATTTGAAATCTGCCAAACTCACTCACCACCTTTTAACCCCGATTTGTTATCATTTAAAAACCTCATACCACACACTTGTGATAGATTTGCACCTGGAGAAGGAAGGTGATCTCTGCAAGAGCATCACAGTTCCCCAGAGAGGACGCAGCACATTCCAGAGAAAAGCCCAAAGGAAGAGATAGCACAGTCCTGAACTGGATGGGGAAGGGAGGAAGAGGTTCAGGGTAGCCACAGGACATATCTAGAAGCTTAGGAGGTTATAGCTTTAGTCTAGAAAGATAAGGTGTAAGCAAATAAAGAATTGGACTCGATTGGATTTTACCATGTCGTCTTTGGGCTTGGTCCTGACAGCATTCTTTTGTAGCGAAGAATCACTCTTGTGATGTATCTTTAGTAGAAACAGGATATTGGAAGCTATTTCCTCTGTATGTAGGGGACTGACTTCTACAATTACCTGAAAAAACTTGCTTTTATTTGCAGTTGACTTTCCGGGTTTACTAAGGGGCGAAGATGGAAATCTTCCTTAATCCTTCCTTAGGAGGTGATGCTGTATTTAAATCAATACTCTCATGGTTGCCAGAAGAAGACTATTTCAAAAAAAAAAATTGCTTGACTTTTTTATTTATTTATAACTAACAGAATCTTCTCTGTCCCCTATTCTGATAGATATAATAAGAACAAGATTTACCTTTTGTTAAATTATAGCCAAAGAAAGCCACATGGAAGCATAGTTTATTTTATTATAATCCAAGCAGTAGAATATCCCAATAAAACTATTAGAATATTTCAATATATTAGAATCCAACTATGGTATCTGAATTGGCTCTGGATGTTGGAAGTTGGTAGCACTATGATTAGCTGGTTTTTTTTCCCTTTTCCTTCCTCCAGGACCAGTTCCAGTCAGTATGGATCAAAGGGCTCTGCCTTCAGTTCGGTGAGGTCCAGCAAGGTTTGGTACTTTATCTGCTCCTTAACATCTACATGAAGCCACTGGGAGACAAAATTTGGCAGCAAAGGGTGAGATGCCATAGGCATGCTTATGGTGCATAGCTTTACATCTTCACCCTGGCCAACTACGTGATGTTGGAAGCCCTGTTTTGGTGTTTGGAGGTTATGGAGGTTTGGATGGAAAACAATAGGGTACAGCTCAACATTACAAAAGTGAGTGGCCTTAGTTTTACCCCACCCCCCACCCCCGGTTCTGGGGACTTTCCACCTCTTGCTCTAGATGGGGCTGCACCAGGCCATACAAAATCGGTGGCAATTTGGGGGTCTTCCTGGACTCACATTTTCTGCTTGAGGAACAGATGGAAGCTGTGGCTAGGTGGGCTTTTGCAAAACTCTGTGTTGTGAAACAGTTACACCAATTCCTGGACCAGGAAACCCTGCTTATAGTCATTTTAGTTATAGAGAGCTTCGTTGACTGGAGCTATATACTTTAGGATCACTAAAAACAATGCATCCACAAAATGAGTCAGATCTCTGTAAGTGCCATTATTTATTACATCAGTTTAAATACAACACTGGCAGAATATTTTAAAACTTGATGCTACTTGTATATTTGTCTTAGAGAATACCTCCTCTTTTAAGTTATGTAACTTTGCCACAATAACATCTGAGGGAAAAGAGATAATTATATGGGCTGTACTATAATTATAGAAAACACGTTCTACTTTAAGAAATTCTTCTGGCATAATCACTAGAGAAATCCAGAGTTTTATAAGGCTTAAAAATATAATTTGACTTTGGATACCTTTAGAGGACAAATTCTGATATACTGTAATAACTGTAGATACCAAGCTGTGTTTTACAAACATCTTCATCAATGATTTGGATGAGACGATAGATGGAGAACTCATCAAATTTGCAGACAATACCAAGCTGGCATGAATAGCTAACACTCCAGAAGATAGGCTTAAGATACAGAAGGATCTTGACAGACTTGAACATTGGGCATTATCTAATAAAATGAAATTCAATGGTGAAAAAAGTAAGGTTCTACATTTAGGCAAGAAAAATCAAATGCAAAGGTACAGTATAGATGGTACCTTGCTCAATAGTAGTAACTGTGAGAGGGACCTTGGAGTCCTAGTGGACAATCACTTAACTATGAGCCAGCAGTGTGCTGCAGCTGCCAAAAAAGCCAACACAGTGCTAGGCTGCATTAACAGAGAGATAGAATCAAGATCACGTGAAGTATTAATACCACTTTACAATGCCTTGGTAAGGCCACACTTGGAATACTGCATCCAGTTTTGGTCACCACGATGTAAAAAAGATGTTGAGACTCTAGAAAGAGTACAGAAAAGAGCAACAAAGATGATCAGAGGAATGGAGACTAAAACATATAAAGAACGGTTGCTGGAATTGGGTATGTCTAGTTTAATGAAGAGAAGGGATGACATGTTAGCAGTGTTCCAATATCTCAGGGGTTGCCACAAAGAAGAAGGAGTCAAGCTATTCTCCAAAGCACCTGAAGGCAGGACAAGAAGCAATGGATGAAAACTAATCAAGGAGAGAAGCAGCCTAGAACTAAGGAGAAATTTCCTGACAGTTAGAACAATTAATCAGTGGAACAACCTGCCTCCAGAAGTTGTGAATGCTCCAACACTGGAAGTTTTTTAAAAAGAGACTTGAAAACCATTTGTCTGAAATAGTATAGGGTTTCCTGCCTGTGCAGGGGTTTGGACTAGAAGACCTCCAAGGTCCCTTCCAAATCTATTGTTGTTGTTGTTGTTGTTATTTGCGGAAGAGTGGAAACCTAGACACTAACATATGGAGCCTTCTTAATTCAGAAATAGGATTTTGATTAATCATTCATTGTAAACTCTTCTTGGCTAGATCAAAGGGAAATCATAACTTCTGGAGTGTGGGATTAGTCTCTTTGTTTCTAATTTTTCCATTGTCTGGAAATATTATTGGGGTTTTCAATTTTAAGGGTTCTGAATAAATTAACCGTGGTTGAGAAAAAAATTCAACAGGGTTATTATCACTGCTATGGTCAGTTGGTTTTCAATTTCAATAGATTTTATATTGCAGCTGATCCTTGTTAGCAAATATTGGAAATCAAGAACTTGGTTAATAATAAAATTGCTGACATTGCTCTCCTGGAAAGGCATGAAGGAGCAATACTCTTTCTGGAAAAACAAGTATCTGGGAAGTGTGATAGTATGTTTCTCAATAGCAGGCTCTAAATGTCTTGCATTTAAGATCTTAATTTAAGATCTTAGGTATATTCCTCTACAGAAAAAAAAAGAATACAGTGAAAAGAACATTTTTTTCTCTAGATCAATTCACATGTGCATGTTCATCTCTTAGTGAAATTAGGATTGCATTAAATTTGTGAATGGTCATCAGATAAAAAAATCACATCACTTTGGAAACAATCATTTTAATGTTTGATCATGTGGAAAGTTTTATATCAAAATATACTTTATTCCTTATACTGTATCCATCTTCCTTTAAGTGTTAACAAAATCCACAATAGACTGAGAATCAGCGTCTCCACTAGATAATTGACAGTCAAGCTGAAACTAAGTTAGTTAAGTAAAAATAGCAAACGGGGGAAATCTTTTTCTCAAACTTCCTTAAACATCCAAATAAGTTAGCCAGACTTAATCCACACAGCAAAGAAGAAGGTTTGTAAACACAATAGAGTTAATTAAAACTGTCTTCCAGCAGAACTGCATGTTCACCAGAATAAACATCATAGATAATATGTACCTGCACACACCCACACCCTTCAAGTGTCGCCCTAAAATCAGCACATACACACCCCTCAAGGCCTACACCACGGGTCGGCAACCCGCGGCTCCGGAGCCGCATGCGGCTCTTTGAGGCATCACCTGCGGCTCCGGAGCCTCCGCCGCCATTTTAGGGAGCGCATGCGCATGTGCGGGGCGGGTGCGCATGTGCGTGCGGGTGCGCGTGCGCACGTGCGGGGCGGGTGTGCATGTGCGTGCGGGTGCGCGGGCGGGTGCGCGGGCGGGCGCGCGTGCGTGAGCGGGTGCGCGTGCACGAACGGGCATGCGCGGGTGTGCGCGCGTGCGCGGGCGGGCGCGCGGGCGGGTGCGGCTCCCAGGGGTTTTTTTTTTTAGGGAAACGGGTCCGTGCGGCTCGTTGGATGTTTCGGCTGGCCGACCCATGGCCTACACCAAGGACAAGCTCCCATATAAAACAGCCCTTTTGTACCTCATTTTCTCTGTAGCAACCCCCATAGGTAAACCTCTTCACTTTGGGGAACAAATAAATCTCCTTTCCTCACAGCTGTCTGGATTTCATTGTGATTTGTTCTTGTGCAACCCCAGCTCATGTTGGAACCCCAAATTATTCGTCTGACAGTCAGTAAGATTTTGAATTGTAACATAAAGGAAAACAGTGATAGATACAGATTGAGCAATAGCCCAAACATACAGAGACTTCATGTTACACTTGAGCTGAGCATTCAGGTGCCCCCAGTTCACAGAATCTTTTCTTAAGTGAAACCAAGAATTAGGTATTCTTACAATAACCCTAATTTTCATTATGTTTTGTTCTTCTATATTTAATCTACAGGAAGCATTTTAAGAAAATTTAATGGGCTGCTCTCTGTAACAGAAAGTTCTATCCAACTAATAGAATTACATTTCAATTTCAAGATCACCATATGTTGACAACATCCTTGCTGTCGTCTTATTGTGGCTATCATGTACAAGTGTCTGCCTACTGTCCAAGTGTAAATATTTACTGGTCATTTCACTGCTAGTCCTTCTTCTAATAATTGTTTAATTTTAACTTGGATTGAACTGTGGATTGCATTCTGTAAAGCAGCAGGACACATATCAATCATAACTGTAGATAGAGACCTTCTATGGCAGGTCAGGCACCAAAGTATGTGTCAAGTGCCAGAGAAATCAGGAGATCCAGGCAGTTCAAATGGGTATAAAGATTTATTGCAAGCTTCAGCTTTCTACAAGAATCTGAACCACTAATGGGGAAAGCAATTTAGTGGTAGATAAGGAATTTAAGGTGGGCTGCACTTAGTATTTTGTGGGCATGAAGAGACTCATGACTGATGATGCGTTTAACCCCTCCCTCAGGCTCAGCCTAGTCATCTCCTACGTATGTTTGTAATGGTAGTTGGAGTGTGAGAGGACAGCACCCCTCACAGAGTACTGTGGGAACCAGGGAACACACCACCTGACACTTTGCAGACCAAAAAGGGATTCTGGAGGACCTACCACCCCCAACACAGCAGATTCGGGCACCTCCTTCAACTGCCTGTCAATTTTCAGACTCAGGAGAGTCTGGGAAGACCTGCTGCTTCTTCCAAGCAGTGAGTACAGGCCCCTCCTACAACTGGGCTTTGCTTACAGGGCCTTACCAGCTGATTGCCCAAATCCAATCCTCTCACTCACTTTTCCATTCCATTCTCACACAACCCCTCCCTTTTCCTTAATAAAAGGTCCTTTTCACCAACTTCCTACCTCGCTCTCCCTCCTTTTGGTTTGTCTCTTCGGAAAAGAGAAAATAAAATCTTCTTCCCCCAATCAATCTCCTCTTCCCCTTTAAAAATCCCTCCCCAAGAGCCCCTCCCCGCCGCCAGCCAGCACGGAGGCTGCCGAAGCTCCCGACCTCTCTGCCAAATCCGCAGAGCTCTGGCAAAGCCTCCCAGCCAGGGCCGATCCCTCCCCAACTCCCCTCTCTGCTACACTTTCTTCCTTCTCTTCTTCTCATCTCTTTCCTTCTTCCACGCTCAGGAAGGGGTGATGGGAGGGGGAGAGATTGCCAGCACTAATATGCTGCTGCCGGTCTTGCTATCCCGCGTGGGGGGGTGTATCTGTGCCGGTGAAAGGGATGCCTCGTGGCTGCGAGGCTGGAGGTGTTGGTGGGGGGGGGGGGGTTGGTGCTGATCTACAACCTGGTTGCATCCATCAAAGCCAGAACGCGCTCAGCTTAAGATCCACTGGAACCAGCAAGGAGCTGCCTCGCCACCTCTGCCCCGCCCCCCCAGGTGTGCGCACAGGAGACGGCCAGCACCGGCATCCTGGGTGAAGTCAGCCTGCGGGACAAGACAGCCAGCAGGGATGCCTGACTCCGCTTGCGCACGCACCCAGGGGGCAGGGCGGGGCTGCCTCGTGGATTTAACGCTGAGCGCATTCTGGCTTTGATGGACGCAACCAGGTTGTAGATCAGCGCCCGGTCGGCCTGGGCTGGGCCGAGGGGCGGCGGGCCGGTCCTTCATTCTTTCCAGAGCAGGTCCCCGGGCCAGACGGAACCACATATCGGTCCGCATCCGGCCCACGGGCCTTGTGTTTGACATTTCTGTGTTAGAGTTAAAATTTTGAGTTAAAAATTTTAAAATATATAATTTTTTAAGGAGGCAAGAATAATTAACCCTGTTAAAATTGGCTGACAAAAGACAAAGGGAGGGCTCGCATGGTACTAACCAATCCCATGATTGTGTGTTCCTTTGAGCTTGAGATACTCTTGATGACTGATACCTGCCTGGACTTGTGAAACCTGACCCACCTGCCTCCTCTCTCCACTGTAGCACAAATATGCCCAGTAACTTTTTTTATATGCTATACTCTCATAACATTGCTTTTATCTCATCTCCACTAGTTTAAAGATAACTTCATAAGTTTCCATCATAAGGAAGCTGTTTCCCTCTTCTCCCATCACAACTTTTGCTGTGAAATTATCAAGTACACTGCTGTGGTTGATGAAGCAATGAGGGTTTGAGATCTGCCCAGCTCTTGTTGGCCACTGTAGGCTGTTACGGAAACATGAAGTTGTAGGGAGGTTAATAATAATAATAGTAATAAAGTTGGAAGGGACCTTGGAGGTCATCGAGTACAACCCCCTGCTCAGGCAGGAAACCCTACACATTTCGGACAAATGGCTGTCCAGTCTCTTCTTAAAAACGTCCAGTGTTGGAGCATTCACCGCTTCTGGAGGCAGGTTGTTCCATTGGTTAATTGTTCTAACTGTCAGGAAGTTTCTCGTTAGTTCTAGGTTGCTTCTCTCCTTGATTAGTTTCCATCCGTTGCTTCTTGTCCTGCCTTCAGGCACTTTGGAGAATAGCTTGACTCCCTCTTCTTTGTGGCAGCCCCTGAGATATTGGAACACTGCTATCATGTCCCCCCTCGTCCTTCTCTTCGTTAAACTAGACATACCCAATTCCAGCAACCGTTCCTTATATGTTTTAGTCTCCAGTCCCCTAATCATCTTTGTTGCTCTTCTCTGTACTCTTTCTAGAGTCTCAGCATCTTTTTTACATCGTGGTGACCAAAACTGGATGCAGTATTCCAAGTGTGGCCTTACCAAGGCATTGTAAAGTGGTATTAATACTTCACGTGATCTTGATTCTATCCCTCTGTTAATGCAGCCCAGCACTGTGTTGGTTTTTTTGGCAGCTGCAGCACACTGCTGGCTCATATTTAAGTGATTGTCCACTAGGACTCCGAGAGCCCTCTCACAGTTACTACTATTGAGCAAGGTACCCCCTATACTATACCTGTACATTTGGTTTTTCTTGCCTAAATGTAGAACCTTACTTTTTTCACCATTGAATTTCATTTTGTTATATAGCGCCCAGTGTTCAAGTCTGTCCAAGTCCTCCTGTATCTTAAGCCTGTCTTCTGGAGTGTTGGCTATTCCTGCCAGCTTGGTGTCATCCGCAAATTTGATGATTTCCCCATCTATCCCCTCGTCCAAATCGTTGATGAAGATGTTGAAGAGCACTGGGTCTAGAACAGAGCCCTGGGGCACCCCACTACACACTTCCCTCCATGTAGATGCCGTTCCATTGAGGACCACACGCTGAGTACGGCCGGTCAGCCAGCTACGAATCCATCTGGTGGTGATGCTGTCTAACCCACATTTTTCTATCTTATCGAGTAGTAGGTTGTGATCTACTTTATCAAATGCCTTACTGAAGTCCAAGTAAATATCCACAGCATTCCTCTGATCCACTAATTTTGTCACTTGGTCAAAGAATGCAATAAGGTTTGTCTGCCGTGATCTGGACCCATGTTGGCTTTTAGTAGTGATTTTGTTTGCCTCTAGGTGTTCGCTGATTCGTTGTTTGATTATCTTTTCCAGAATCTTCCCAGGTATTGAGGTCAGGCTGATAGGTCTGTAATTTCCTGGATCCATTTTTTTCCCTTTTTTGAAGAAGAAATGTTGGACATAAACAAACATGAGATAATAAGGAAGAAGATCACTAGAAAACAGCGGCTCAGTTAAGGCTGAGAAAAATCCAGCAAGAAGACATTCAGATCATTCAAAGAAAATCTAAATTGATGAACTCTCCAAGTAATAAAATTCTAGTGCAGTTCCCAAAATTTTGTACTTCACCCCTAATCCTGATCTTAAAAAGCACTGAACAAGAAGACTATGTAATCCTTGCTTTCCTGTTATGTGTGCCTCGTGAGGTGCTTGTCACTCCCCTTTCTGATTACTGGTCACTACTTTTTTGTGGCCACTCTGCATTGGGCTAGAGGAGAGACACCTGGCTTCTGCAGAAGGACCTCCCTGACCAGCATCTTCTGAAGCAATCAGCATTTTTATATACACTGGTTTAATGCTCCTGTGGAAGAATATTAAACCTATCCTTTGCAATACAAGGCTAGCACTTTTTTGAGAAAAATATCATGTACCACACAGTTTAAATTGGAACAAGACCCAGATTCTGCCAGTTGCTGATACTATCACCAACAATTGTATTAGAGGCATTCTGCTGCTTTTGCTATCAAGGGATTCGTACAGTTGTAGTTTTACTGGTTTTATTATTTTTACTTCTCTTCCAGCACTAGTTCATGGCAGAGCTTGCTCATTCACTGTTATCCCCTTCTGTTTCATCTCAGACTTGTCCTGTAATCTGAAAACCTGTCTATTTGGGGACACACATGGTACATCCATGTTCCAAAATAGCAATTTGATAGGCAGCAAAACCAGCCATTCTAAACCCTTCGAGATTTTTGCCCCTCCACCCATTAACAAATGATTAGTGGTTGTTTTTCTCCTGCCAGGTATCAATTGTTGGGAGCAAAACTGAGGGGAATCCAATAATGTCCGATACTAAAGCAGCAAGATCAGTACCAGTCACTGGGCTGATTAATGATGCTGAATAAAATGCTGCCATGAAGCACAATTTATGCCAGTTTATCCTTCTGGATTGAAGGAAAGCACTTTAATTTATCCTTTGGGCTATGCCCTGAGTATTATTACACCTAGGTATATTCATCTATCTGTTTAATATAAATATATACTTCAACATATTTATATTAAACAGTAAAAATCGAGGTACTTACTGCCAATGAAGAAAATATGCCTTAAATATCCTCCTTTAAATCTGATAGATTATGTAATCTTTATCTTTACAATCCTCAGCATTATGTTTGTTTTATTTATGATTAAAATGGACTTTATCCTCTCTCATGTTTTCTCAAGGGAAAATGTTGCTCAGAACAATTCTATTTTGAGCAAATAAGCAAGGCAAGAGATTATATTTAGTAAAGAGTAAATCAATAATGTTACAAGGTGGAAGTGGTTTAAAAGATCTACTCAGCTTCTGCAGTACTCCTGGATTAAAGATTTTTAACAGACAAATTCTTGATAAATATATCTTGTCACTGTATACTGAAGCATAATTTTATTAACACTGTGAATCTACAGAAGGTGTCTTTCTCCAAAACTTTTCCTACTATTCTAAAACAAATATTTGCCACTGAAAAGCTGATTAGCATTAAGCAACTGCTTACATATGCCAGGGATTTTTTTTAACCAAGGTCTTAAAATCTTGATGAACAGATTGTTTATCCCACCTTACCATACAATTTATGCATATTTTGTCTTTTTTGTACTTGATTTGTAATTACCCATTTATGACTGCAACCTGCAGAAAGAACAAATACATTAACTGATTGCATGTTTTAAATATTGGTATGTTGAGTACATTCTGTGACCCTATCCATTGTAGTTTGCAAATCATTGTTTATGGCTTAGTGCAGATGTTTTCAAATTCCCAGGTTTCCACCAGAACTTGACAGGATTCTGTAAGAAATCCAGGGTAAAAAAAAATACTTGAACCTAGCCAATTTTCTCTCACTAGACTAGAGCAATGTTTCTCAACCTTGGCAACTTTAAGATGTGTAGACTTCACCTCTAAGAATTCCCCAGCCAGCGATGGGATTCACCTTCACTGGGAGTTGAAGTCCACACACAGCTTAAAGTTGCCAAGGTTAAAAAATGCTGGCCTAGCGCAGAAGCTCACACAATGTAAATATTACAATAGAACCTCCCAATCTATTGCTTTCCATTCTTAAAATTCCCAACTAGCTTAGACACAGTTCTGCATGATCAGTATCAGGGAATTCTAGAAGTTGGAATTCAAAGATATATGGTTCTACAGTTCTACAGAGGAATTACTGAGTCTGTAATTTGTACTTCTATAACTGTCCAGTTTGGCACAGCAACCAAACAGGACAGGTACAGACTTCAACGGACTGCAAAAAACAACAACAACCAGCTTGCCTTCCATTGAGGACCTGTATACTGCACAAACCAGAAAGAGGACTGAGAAAATATCTACAGATCCCTGACATCCTGAACATAAACTGTTTCAACTCCTCCCCTCAGGACACCGCTATAAGGCATTGCATGCTAAAACAACTAGACACAGAGAGTTTTTTCCCTCATGTCTTCACTTTGATAAACACCTAACTCCCACAGCACTGTCTTATGCCTAAAAACATTTATCCATGTAGTAGGGCTGTATTGCTGTTATCCTTCTCATCTTTTCTACTACCTTCTCCTATTGGTATCTTATGCTTATACTATCTTGCTGTTTCTATGTACACTGAGAGCTTGTGCATTGGAAGCAAATCCCTTGTGTTATCCAATCACACTTGGCCAATAAAGAATTCTATTCTGTTCCGTTCCGTTCCATTCCATTCCATTCCAGTCAAATAGGGAAAAGCCTCAGAAGAAACGTTATTCTTCAGAAATATCACCCTTTGCATCTGGTTGCTTTAGGTCATGGATGTCAAACTTGCCATGTCATGTGACGTGTCGCGACATATCGCGACTCTTTTTACATTGCCGGCAATGGGGTGGGTGTGGCTTCGGTATGATGAAACCGGCCCGCGGGCCAACAGTTTGACATCCCTGCTTTAGGTCCTTCAGAGAAAGGGCCTTTGATTGATATAATTTAAAAAAAAACCTGCCCCTGTCTTCCTTAAAAGCTACTTATGTCTATTTAGGTTTTTTTCAGATATCTGGAACTATGTAAGATCTTAGTTAATCTTGTTTGCTTTTTTAGAGTAAAATTTACAGGAAGTCCTTGACTTATGACTGCAGTTGGGACCAGAATTTCCGTTGCTAAGCAAGGTGTTTATTAAGTGAGTCATGTCCAGTTTTACAAACTTTTTTGCCATGGTTTTAACAATTATTGCAATTTTAAGTGAATCACATGGTCGCTAAGCGAATCCATTGACTTTGCTTGTCAGAAGCTAGCTGGGAAGGTCACAAATGGTGATCATGTGATCCCGGGACACTGCAGCTATTGTAAGTACATGCCAGTTGCCAAGTACCTAAATTGTGATCATGTGTCCATGGGGATGCTGCAAATTCCAGGTCCAATCATAAGTCACTTTTTTCAGTGCTATTATAATTTTGAATGGACACTAAAAATGGTTTTGAGGACTTGCCTATATTGTTTCATAAAATACAAATGTCTAGAATTAAAGCAGCATCTAATGACAGCATCCTGGCAGCATTGTGGATAAGCAAGAGAGCTGCTATTGTAATCAAATATGCAAGAATAGGTGACCCCAAAGTTTGTCATTTTGACTATATTCACATTTTATTTTTTAGAACAGGTTGCAGGTCCTCTGGCAATAATATATCTGCCATAACACACTAAGAACAACATGCCAATTTTCCAGAACACTTCCAATGAATCTCCTTAGCATTCTCTCCTGTAGGGTTTTTGCCACCATACCTTTTTCTAGGCAGGTGGACAGACTTCTAAAGTATATTACCAGCTGAACTTTTCTAAAAATGCTTCTGGAGCCATTTGTGGCTGATAGCCATTCTTTGGTGATACAAAATAGGCCTTTGCTTTGTAGCATGTCAGCTTCCTTCTTATTTTGTTTAACATCTTTTGGGATAGCAAGGAAAGCATCATTCAGGGAAACCCATCTCTATGTAGAGAGAGATGGGGATGGGGAAATTCATTTCAAGGCAGACAAATCTGATTTTGAAAACAATATATTAATGCTTTCTGCTTCAAGGGAACTCAGTGTCCTTACTGGTGGGGATTGCTGAATGGCCCTGCTCCTCAACTTTTAAGATTCTGTTGTAGTGCTCAGCTGTCAAAATAAAGGAGCATAAATCCCAAATTGATAGTAAGCCACTGTTAGGAGTTTGGGAGGCAACAGAACCTGGCTATCATAGTGAGCACAGAAACAAAGAGAAATAGTTTTTTTTTATTTTAGTTTTATGCTGGAGGGAAAGAGTTGTATATTTATGTATAGCCCTGAGTGAATGATATATTGCACTCAGTTACTGATCAGCAAGCCGACACTGATTGGCTGACAGTTCTCTGTGCTCAGCTTGGCCAGAAAAACAGATAGTTGTGAGTTCTAGCTTTACAAATATTTATTATTTGATACACAGAGCTGCCCTTGGAGACTACTTGGAAGTTTCAAAAACAGATAGTTGTGAGTTCTAGCTTTACAAATATGTATGCATGTATGCATCTATGTATTTATTTATTTAATACACGGAGCAGTCCTTGGAGACTACTTGGAAGTTTCAACTGGTCCAGAATCCAGTGGCGTAGGCAGTAATAGACATGCCCATGCGACACCTCTGCTTTTTTTAAAATTCCAAATAGACTTGATCTAAGTGCATTATATACTGGATTCACCATCATTGGAAAATGCAAGTTCAGTTATGTGGAAGAACCCTGAGAATTCCATGGGGAGTAGTAGTTTCTCTTCCATGCCCTTTTAATACCAAGGCTAAAGAAAATAATTTGAAAAACAAATCTTCAGTCCTAGCGTCTTAGAGGTGGCATGAAAAGAAGGTAATTCCCAAATTCCTGGGAATTCAAAGACCAAATCTAGCCCTAGTCTGCTGCTGTTAGTAAAGCCAAGGACAGTAAACAATGTCATTGGTGAAAGAATAGATGAGCTGTTAAAGGAGAAGAAATGGCAACCTAGTTCTGGAACAGCGGAAAATGTGAGAAAGAAAATCAAAATAACCCCACCTTGATTCTTTTTGGTATAAGTCGGGATGGAGGAAACTCCAATAGGCTTTCAGGATTCTCTTATTATACTCATACAATAATGAAGTAGCATTTCTAGAAACCTTGTAGTATTTATTTCCTGACCTGACTTATGTTGAAAAGTTGACAGGGACTGAGAGTGGGTCAACTTACATGGAGTCAGGAACTGGGGATGAGAGGTTGAGTTTGTGTGCTTGACTCACGAGACCAGGATCAGGGTCTGAGCAGATCAGCTAGCATGCATGACCCTCTACCTCTTAACATGGCTTAAAATTTCTTGTTTAGACATAACACCACTGCAGTCTTATGAACATAGGGACCCTATTTCTCAGTAAACATGCATGGGGATGCCATATGGCTTTATCAGATGTTAAAATTAAGGACTAAATCAGGGATTTCAACTGCAGGTAGCCCCCCCCCCCCCAAAGCTACCAAAGCTTAGAAATCCCCCATAAACCTCCATAAATTGTGACTCAGTCTGAAGAAGATCACATACTTCTCTGGACTCTTTGTTTTTGTTCGCTTGTCTTACAAATAACCCACTATGTTAATTATTAACACACTATGATGATAATTATAGATGAAAAATAAATTGAAATTTATAATTCCAAATCATTAATGTATTTTGTGGGTTAATGACCCTCATTCTCCTTTGATACTCTGTTTAGCTACTTCACCTTTTTCATATCAATTGAACATCCAGCAGGCTATCTGAATCACGAAGTAACAACATCCATAAATTCCAAAGTAACACTAAAAAAAAGTATGGGAGGAGACAAGGAAGAAAAGAAGATGTGACCCATATCACTTCATACAGAGTAACAACAGCATTGTTATTTTCATTTTGTTACCATGGTCAGGATGATCTACTGGATTTAGAATAGCACAACTATTTTTACACAAGAATGAATTCTGCATTTATCCATAACATGTTTCCACTGAGGATTGACAACGCTATCCAAAATAATCAAAAGTCTGTTTGCGTACATTTCTGTAACCATGTTCTATCATATGTTTACTATCATAATGATACTTTGTTTCCCTTCAGTTTCTGTTTTCCTATATAAATGTTAAACATTCAAGAGACACAACTTCCCTTAATCCTGGTTGCCATTCTGGGAAGCTCCAGCTCATAATTTTGATAATCACTGCCAGAGTGTAATTCTGACTAAGAGCACAATTATTTCTCTAGGCATTTTGGCCCCATTGAGTGCCTACTTGTGCACAGATTATCCAGGTAGATAATCTTGGTTGATAGTAGGAATTTCATTGCTGATCTGGCTAATGTTAAATGATTAATTCTGCTTCTTTAAGGCATCTAATTTACAGTGCCCAAGGCGATGCATTGCTATATAATCAAATGCTAGAAATTATTCTTTACTGATCTGAGTAAGCTAATGACTGTTAAATTATATGAAAGCAGTATAAAATACCATCTTTGGATCATTTAGTCATGGTGTTTTTCATAAGCAGAACAAAAAAGTGATGAGTAGGCTTTTGGCTGCCAGCCTTGAGAATCAACTACTGATCAGCCAATATTAAAATTGTAGAAACTCTAGTGCCTTATACTCTAGCATATACATGAGTTAAATGGGGAGCCCAGCAGTTAATGTCAAATCTATGTCTTCAAGCCAACAACCTGCTACTCTTCAGTTGTTTTGGACTTCGACATCCTTCAGCCTTGCCAACATTGCCAATGGCAAAGGCAGTAATGTCTGTAAGGAATATGTAAAAAAATTCAAGATGGCAGCTACAGCAGTTTTGCCCATTCACACATAAAATTGAATGGAACTTCAATCATGCCAACATCTTGAGTTTTTTTTTACTATACTTGTGGACACCCTGAAAAAGGTTGGACTACAATTTTAGAAATTGTAGTCCAGATCAAGCAGATCTTGCTTCTCATTCTTTGTTTAATTCTTATATCATAATGTGTACAAAGTAAGGAACTTGACAGAGGTGAAATATGCAAATTGCCATAGCAAGATTTTGTTATAATCAATTTCAATCAAAGTAGCTTTAGCCTTCCTGTGGAGTTGATTTCTTGTTCTGGTCTACTTAGTAGAGCAGATATCAGTCTCATAAGTTTCATTATGTTGTGCTTCTTCCTCCTCATAATTCAGCAAATTAGAAAATTATTTGTCTGAGCCACCTCCAAACATCATCTGCAGATTCTGGACTTTAAAAATATGTTAAAGAAGCTTGCATAACTCTATCAAATTCACCTTCCTTACTCTCCTACAGTATGGGATATACTTTGATTGGCAGTTGTTCAAACTAAACATTATTTATGAGTAGTAGCATCATCTAAACTTTATATTTTGACCAAGTAAGTCATCTGGCTAACTGTCCACCTCCACCAGGCTCAGAAAAGATTGGTTGTAATCTTACAGACTTTTGCTTGAGTAACATTTCTTGTTGGGAGATAGAATTGTGAGGCCAAATGACTGTTCTTTTACAAATTTCACTTCCTTTTTACATGAAGTTATGTTACTGGATTCTGTTTTGTCTTACTTTTTGTTTCTTTCCCTTTAAAAAAACAACAACATATATTTACTAGAAAAATGCAAATGTTGCCAGTCCCCCCCCCCCCGGCAATCTTTAGGTATTTCTCAATAAGAAACAAAGGAACTAAAATATTTTGTATTAAGCACAGGCTTACTGAATTATAGAAAATAATTTCTTGACATTAAAAAATTGCAAGCACCATGTGTAACAAGTATAATATGGTTGATCAACTGTACTCTGACTCTAAAGTATTTTTTAAAAACAAGAGGAAAGGATCGTGCAACATCATGATGGATCCTGCAATTTTTATGCTGGCTCAAATCTGTCCTATTTCTTGCTGTCCCATAGCCTCTGCTCTCAAGATAGCATTTGAGGCATACAAGACATAATTTTTTAACCTAAAACCAGGTTTACACTATTGCATTGTGGATACTTTTTGCTGGTAAAAATAAACTGAAAATTGGAAAGGATTACTGTACACGGTTTGATAATAAGATGTGTAAAAAACCCTTAAAAACTTTGGGTATTATAGCTTTCTCTCTCTCTCTCTCCCTCTCTCTGTGTATGTATGTTTGTGTGCGCGCACATGCATATACAAACACATATGCAACCTATTGCTTCTTCATCTGGACATGGACCTTTGTCTACTTGAAGTCTCTCCCTGTCCCCATGATAAATTTATTGCACTTAATCCCTATAAAAAAGAAAAAGGTGACTCCTAGGATTCCAATTTCTCTCCCATTTTTTTTACAATGAAACCCCTTTCTTTCTTTTTTAACCTCTCTGCCAAATCTAAATGAGGATAATAAAACATGTTGAAGCAATAAGTATAATGGGGAACAACTAAAGATTCTAGTAGTGGGCCTTATTTAGGATGACAAGGTGGAAGCTTACCGCAAGGAGGTTGAGGGGTTGGTGAACTGGTGTAAGGAAAACAGCCTAGTTTTAAATACCGGAAAAACCAAAGAGATCATTGTCGATTTCAGAAAAGGCAGGCACAGCCACATTTCTCTGTGCATTAATGATTCACCTGTGGAGATGGTTACTAGCATCAAATTCCTGGGTGTGCAGCTAACGAGTAGGCTGGCTTGGTTGCTCAACAGTGAGAAACTGGTGAAGCAGGCACAGCAGCGCCTGCATTTTCTGCGTCGCAGGAGAAAAGCACATCTTCCTTCCCCTGTCCTGACCACTTTCTACAGGGGGACGATCGAGAGCATCCTGTCATACAGCATCACAGTCTGGTTTGGAAGCATCACTGCTTCAGACAGGAAGGCGGTGCAGAGAGTGGTGAGAATGACCGAAAAGATCATTGGCAGTTCCCTCCCTCCCATCCAGGACATAGCACACAGCAGGGTCCATAAGATTATCTGGGACACTACACATCCTCTTCACAATCTGTTTTCCTTGTTACCTTCTGGGAGGAAGCTTCGTGGTATCCTTAGCAGAACATCCAGATTCAGCCATAGTTTCATTCCATACAGCATTAACCTTGTGAACATTCAAGCTTCCTCCTTCCGTTATATATTCAAGAGGGACAGTATTTAATATTTATTTGCTATGTATATGTAGGGGTGTGGGTCTATACATATGTTGTACATAGTATGTTTAGGTGTGTGTCATGTATGTGTTTCACTTTGAGAGCGGGCAACTAAATTTCATTTTTGATGTATGCCGTTGTGCCCACAGTAAAAAAAAAATGACAATAAAGGTTATCTTATCTTATCTCTTATCTATGTTTAATATTGTAAGGAATGACAGGATAGGTTTTGTTTCCAGACATTTAAAAGATGAGACAGTTACTTCTGTAAATGCATCATGTCTTCCTTGGTAAATACAATCCCACGTGTATCTCAAACTGCTCCCCCTCAAAAAAAAAAACCTCAAATCACCTTTGCATTTGTCAGTAATTTTTTTTCTCCTAGTTGCTATCAATTCATTTTTCTTCTTTTTAAACATAGTTGGAAGAATCCTTCTAGGAGTATCTATAATCATTTTCTCCATAAGCCACATAGCTCTTATTTGTTACAATTAAATTCAATTACTACAAAGAACACACATTAGTACATGGCAACTACCGAGCAAAAATAATACACTGTCTCTTAGCCTAATAGTATTGAATTGCAGCTAGAGATAGCCATCCTTGTTAATATTGCAGTTTGCTATTGAATCTGAATTAAAGGATCCTTTGGAGTTTCAGTGAACAATAATGGTTTTGTTGTTACTGGTAAATGAAAGTCTCTTCAACAGGAGGATTGGCAAATAGCAACAGACTGTTTGATTTAAGCCCTGCACCAGCATTTTTACTTCAACAACTCAGTGCTGTAGTAATTACATGATAGATAAGGATGCATAAAAGATGAAAAAAACATTTAAAATTATACTTTGGTACCCAGTATTAATCAGGCAAGAATTATTTCTTAACAGACCTGGCTATTCCATTGAGAAGAATGAAGAGAGCAGTTGTTTGGCTCCCCCCCCCCTCACTATTTAGGAATCATAAAGCAAAACCAAGGATCAGTTGTTTAACTCATTAGGAGTGATATTTTTTTTATTGCCAAAATGTAATTTGAAGCACTTTGCTACTTGGCATCTCTGCCAGATAGAAGACAGGAAAGGTATTTGCTGTTCTCACTCAGACAGCAAAATATTTTGTGCCAGGCCTTGCTTGTGCCTGAATCTGAGAAGATACTGTTTCTATTCTCATTTCTGAAGAGAATTTGGAAATGCCTTTAGGACAGAAAGTCGATGCTAATGAATATCACATACATAGATTGAAGGTCAGTAATGATCTCAGGTGATGGGTGCCATTTTATGGCCATTGGGAATGGCACAGACACAAAACACTATACTGTCTAGATGAAGGTGAGATCTATGTGGCCACTATAGAAATAACTCTAATTATTTAGAGTCTTTGGGGGAAGTTACTCTACTGAACCTGTTTTAAAGCAATTTAAATGTATATATTTAAAATTGATGAGCCTTTGCACTCAAGAGAATTCTAATGTAGTGTAGTGTAGTCTTGACTGTTCCACTTCTTCACCAAAGCTTTTGAATCTCCCACTCCAGGGAAATAAGACTGGCCTCTTTATTACTGGTTTCAAGAGAAGACATGTTGATTCTAGACTGCTCAGGGGATTATCCTGAGCTCTAAAATACTTTACTGCTTGCTGTTCATTAAGTTTGTAACTTTTATTTCACACTTTTGAGCTTATTGGGTGTTTATTAGAGCTACCAGATCACAAAGCAAAAATTAAGACCACTAAAGAACCAGAGAACTAAAGTTTTCTTTATATCTTTGCTGCCATCTAGGGCAGGGGTCCCCAACCTGTGGGCTGTGGCTTGCTGGCCAGCGGGCCACGAAACAGGCTGGCCATGGCACGCATATGTGTGGCCACACTCACCCCCACTCGAGCTAGCACCGCTGCCGTGGTGAAAACAGGGCGGTACTAGCAAGTGTCACATGGGCACTAGCATCGCCCTGTTCGCATTGCACATGCTCACAGCCCCGTTTGCATGTGCACACGCGTGCATGCGTAAAATGCTTCCCCCTCCCTTTCCCTCCGGTCCGCCAACCGAGAAAGGTTGGAGACCTCTGATTTAGGGGTCATCTGGACTTCTGTTGGCTCATATGTGTTTGTGTACAAACATCTGGTTCCTTCTCTGTAAACTGATCTTTAGAGGGTGCAGATCATGAAAGATGGACTACAATATATATTACTGTAAAAACTTAGTAACTGTAGGAGCAAAAATAGAATCCTAAATTCATAGCACTGGAAAGTATTTTAGACGTCATCTAGTGTAATCTCCTAATTGTGTGCAGGATCACTACACTGTCTTGAACAGATGATCATCCCACCTCTGTCTGAAGACCTTCAGTAGAAGAAAACATATTCTACTTTGTGTAGTACCTTATTCCATTTCCTGACAATATGTGCAGTGACTTCCTCCTTTGGAGAAATAGTGCTATATGAAAACCTTTCAGATATTTGAAGGCTGCGATGATGATGATGATGATGATGATGATGATGATGATATCCATTCTGTCATGTCTGACACTCGGCAACTGGGCCTCAGTTACAACTGTTCTTCATTAGATTTGCTTGTACCATCTTGACAGACCTCCTCTAAACTCATTCAGATTCGTCACTGCCTTTTTTTTCTTACTTTGGTACCCAGAACTGGACACAGTGCTCAGACATGGCCTAATAAGATGACCTCCAAGGTCCCTTCCAACTTTATTATTATTATTATTATTATTATTATTATTATTATTATTATTATTATTATTATTATTATTATTATTATTATTATTATTATTATTATTATTATTATTATTATTATTATTATCCTATAAATGTGCTTTAAATTTCCCTACCCTAATGAAGAACTTTATATTTTTTTCTATTCCTTTCAGTCACTGCTGACTTGTCTAAATCTTTTCAGATCTTTTTTTTATCTACAATATTAGTCATGCCTCCTAGCTTAGTATCATTTGCAAACTTTGCAAATGTCTCTTCATCTCCCTCATTCAAGTATCTGACAAAAATGTTGAGCCACACAGGGCATATGACAGAGTCCTGTGGCATTCCAATCGATACTTCTGTCCAGGTTGAAGTGGAGCCATTGAGGAACCATCTGTGGGTGGGATCCTTTAGCTAACTGTGAGGCCATTTAAAATGACTTCATCCAACATATATTTAATCATTTTAGGAATATCATGAAATTCTCTATTGAAGGCTTTTCTGAGATCCAGGTACACTATGTTTATGGCATTCCCTGATCTACTAAGCTAATAATATAGTGAAAGAGGGAGAGTTAGGCTGCTATATTTTGTCTGCAACAAACTCATGCTGGTTCCTGCTAATTGCAGAATGCCTTTCCAAGTCCCCACAAACATGTTGTTTAGACATTAGGCTGACAAATAAATGCCTATGGCTTAATTGGTGCTACAGTATACACCCAATCCCTTGGTCAAAAGGAATGATATTTACATTTTCAAAGCACAATGGCTGAGTTCATAGAATAAATTAAGCCACCCAAAAGCAAAGCATATTTTGATTCAGTATAGTGTAATAATTCACTAGTAGAATTTATACGAGCTAGCAGCTCGTATAAATGTACTTTAAAAAATCAGTTTCCAAAGAATGAAGCACATGTTTAGAAGTATTGTGTTTCTTTAAAAATTATAATCCCTGAATAAAATAAGTAAATAAGAATGTTCAGATGCAGACGGTATAATGGGTAGCATGACACAGAGAAAATTATCTAGCATCTCTGTGTTGCTGGCAGAGAATCTCTGGAAATTGCATGACTAGTCTGACACTGCTTTTTATTATTTTTGTCTCTCATTTCAAATAAACAAATGCTCACTGTGGTGGGAGGAGGGAGGAAGGGGAGAGAAGATAAATCTATGTTTGAAATTGCCATTTTCTAAAAAAAGGATCAGATTTCTTTTAGGAGCAGGGATGTGCCATTGTCTGCTTAAATTTTGTATTTTATTAGGCAAATGCATTCTTTATTAATTCTCTTAACAGCTACAGTATATGGAAGGAATAGATGTCAATTCCTCAACGTTTCACAGAATTTTGATTAAAATTTAAGAACAGTGCACAATCCCATAAATCAAGTCACATGTTAATTACATTTGTGTGGCAATGCCTGCTCTATAAGAGCTCCTGATAGGGGTTTATATTAAGGGCTACATTAATACACATAGCACGGGGATATACTCCCATACACATAGAATGGGACATACAAGCAAAAAGGCTGTCACTAACTTTCAATTATTTTACTATTAATGATGGAGATCTACAGAGGGCTTCTCCAAGGGAAAGATCAGAAAATTATTTATTTCATTTAAAAGATCTGTATGGCTGCCCATTTTAGAAAACAACACACCCAGATGTTGTCAACAACATCAAACTACTATATTACATATACCTGCACAAAAAGTGGTTGAAATCCACAAACATCCCAACAGCTTCAACGAAAAGAAGAAAGTATAAAGGTTAACAAAGCCTGATTACCTGTCCTGCACCACACCAAGATCCTGCCCCAAACAGAAGCAACAGGAATCAGCTCCCCAAAATGGGCAAATCAGAAACATGCCTAGACAAGAACACAATCAGGACTCATCTGTTCAGACTAATCAACCAGAACCCCACACAACAAGCTAATCAGGAATCAGCACTCCAAGAATGACCAATCAAAAGCTGGCATGGACCAATCAGGAACCAACACCACCCAGAACAACTTTTTAGGATTGGGCACAAACAAAGAACCAATCAATTACCAACCTACACCAATTGGAAACCATCTCAGCTAATGACCAATCAGAAATCAGGACACCAGGTTACAAAGGCAGGAGCCCAATCAGTTCTGCTCAGTTGCCAGTGGTCTATATAACAGACCACCTTGCCTCTGAAAATGCTAGGCACAGGTGTTGCAGAAATGTTGGGAAATCTGTTCTCTAGACCCTAGGTTCTTGGGAAGAAGTCAATGTATATGAAGGCCATTAGCTATTTGAACTAATGCAATCAAGGCCCAACACCAGCTAAAGAACTGGCAGCTGTGATGCCACATTGTTGTGTGCCTAACAACAATAAGAAGACCAGTCTCACTGTGGCTGACTGTCTAACCCTTGGTAATACTGTCTTACCATTAGTCACTCATCTTCAGGAGTAGGGATTGAAATGGAGCTCTACAGAGACCTCCAAAGTTTAACTGATCCCAATCAATCTTCTATCAACTATTAAACATCTATTGACGTGCAGCCACTTACTGACCTCGTTTTGACACCCAGGGATTTATCGCCCTCTTGGATAACTCCATCAACACTTGAGGGATTGATACTGACCACTATGGGGAAAACAGTTTAACCAGGGCCTTTAAACTAGAAATGCCTGCATGCAATCTAGGTGCTGTGCTTGGGATACAGCTCTGCATGGAATATTTATAAAAAAGGATACGTCTTCCATAAGCACAATAGATGTAATTACTTTTAATCACTATTAAATTTATTGAAGCATAATTCTAAACTATTATGCTCAGAGCAACATCTGTTATTTTAAAAAAAATGGTTTAATATTTGGAATACCACCACCATTCCTTGCATATGTTATCATGTGTATATGCAAGTATGTACATGATTTTCTAAAATGGTAGAAACTGCCTTTCTATCATTTTATAATACCAAACATCAGTAAATGGTTCGTATCATGAGATAGCTTGCATATGAAATACTTTCAAAAAGCAATTTTTAAAAAGGTTTGTTTACAAAGATGAACATTTCTCCAGAGACAAAATGTATTTATTTAAATTTGTTGTCTGTGCAACTCCAATGGATTTTGGACTAGTAATAGGAATTATAGTTTTATTACAATGAATTATTACATTTGGATATGGAACAAATTGGTTTATTCTATTCTTCCAAATGCAAGCAAGTATTGATATATTCTAATGGTACTTAGAGATATTGGAATGCATGTTTTAAATGCTATAGGACTAGAAATCGCAGCAATAAAACAACATCCCAACCTTCTGATCCTGTAAACATATAACCATGCTGCTAAGTAAGAAAGAAATGCAACCAACAAACTATGAGGGTTTTTAAAAAGACACTGATTTAAACAGAAGTAATGAAATGGTTACTCCTGTATCTCCAGTTTTCAGATTTAGTTCATATATAATAAAGAATTTTCTAAACAAATTGCTTTGAAGAAGCAATGCCCAAAGATAAGTCTCTTTTAAATGTTTTCCTTAGAATCCATTTAGAAAGTTTTAATCAGAGGGATGAAAGCAATCCTTTTGGGATGAAAGGTAGTTGTGTTAATCTGTTGCAGCACAAATAGCAAAGAGCCTTGTGCCAAAAACACATTTATTAGTCTTTAAGTACTGCAAAACCTTGTAACATTTTAATGCATTAACAAAATTTTAAAAAAAAGATTGTAGAGATTGAGGCTGAGATTACAAAACCACCTCCCCTGGTTTCTTGTAGGCTTTGATAGTGTCGGGTTTTCTGATGCAAGGGAATATTCATTAGATATTTGGAGCTTTTTTCTCTGACCTTTCCATCCCCATCCCTCCAGCAATTACCCTTCCATGAAATCCATCTAAAGATCTCTTTTTTCTTTAATATACTTGCCACCTCCCCTTCCTCTTCATTGTGGAATCTCATTTCTAATTAGAGGCTACCAAACAACTTTTTTAAAAAAAGAAAAAGAAATCTATACTCAAAGCAAATGAATTTGGCATCTTACATGGCCATTCATCTCATCCAACAGTTGAACATCTCTCCACATCAGTGCATAGGTTTTACTTCACTGTTATATTCAGAATAAGCACAAAGAATGGATGAAAAGAGGAAATCATTTTTTATAAAATCATGTTGTGGGCTTTTCCCCCAGTGTGTAGATGGTCAGCACAGCACATAGCTAATTGCGTATTTCCTTCACGGTTAAGCATCCTTAGTAGAATGAGGTCAGGAAGAGGAAAACTCAGCCCATCAATATAGTTCCTAAGGTAGTGAATGGATATTGCCTGACTGGATGCCATCATTTCTCCCAGCCACTCCCACTCCTCAACTTGCTTTATACAAGTTCAGTACTGCAAGGTTGCATAAGGGGCATAAATCCGTTTCTTGGCAGGTGGAAATTAAAAACAGAATAAGCATTTAAGGCTTGGCACAGAAAAATCATTTGTTAAAGACAACTTTGTTACTATGAAAAATGTACAGCAAATCTTTAAATTTTAAATTTCAGACTTGGAGGAGGGCCATCTGCAAGATCCAGAATAAAAGTACAGACCAACAGTCTATTTGCAATCTATAGAAATCTAGCACACACAGTCAACAATGTCAAAGAGAAAATAAATACACATAAAAATCATTTGAGCAAAGGGAAAGTAGCCATATCTCTGGGGAACAAAAAGTACCCAATCTCAGTAGAAGCCAGTTCACGCAAATAAACTAGATTTAAATAAAACGTAAGTACACAATGATGTCTCAGAAATGACTTCTATCCATTCACAGAACACACAACAATGGACAACTGAGAGAATGTGAATGTTTCCAGCTAAAACATTACACCTGATAATGCACTGAAAATCCGTATTAAAGGCTAAAATGCATGATTATGAATCAGAAGGAGCGCTAGGAGCCAAACGAGAACTTTGGAAGGAAACCAAATTTCGTCTCCATCTCTTGCCGAGGCTCCTATTCTGTACCGCCCTTAGCGTTGGAATGGGCGCAAGAAACGTGCAGCCCTTTGTTTAGCATCTTTCGGTACCTCGCCTTTTACCTGTAGATGCAGTTGCCATGGCAACGGGCGGCGGTTGCTCGGCGGGGCTGAATGCCGCTGCCGGTGCCTGCGCGCCTTCGCCTTCCCAGCGCCTTGGAGACGCTCCGGCTGTACTGTCATCTTCCGCGCCGTCCCCAGCCCGATGCTCCTCGGAGCTCTGGAGATCCGGCGGTGGCGACGACATTCTAGATAGGTCGCAGGGCGGATTAGCTCAGCAGTCAAAACCGGAGGATGCGGTATGGGGAGGGGTGGGGGGAAAGAAGAGAGGAAAGAAGGCGGCGGCAACGGCGGCCGCTGGGGCGTGCGTTCGTGTGACTGCTGGCAGCTACCGCAGGAGCCGCTCTGGGAAGATTGGGCGGCTGCCTCGAGAAGAGACGGCTGCTCGGGTAGTACTCTTACGGCTGTGCCTCCGCTGCTAGCGCCTTTTACGCAGGTGCACCTTGGGCGTTGAGTTGGAGTCTCCAGCCCTTGCGTCACCCGCTGGCTGGCATATCACAGAGCAGGGAAAGAGCTGCTTGCCCCTTTAAACTCTGCCCCGTTTAACTGCTTCGTCTCAATGGCAGGAGGCCTAGACGGGTTCCTTTTGGAGCGTTGAAACAAAAACAAACCCTGGATGGAGAATCTGGTTTTGTGAAAGGTTCCCTCATGCATTGACACAAGTCTCAATGCACTATGCTGACAGAGATAATTCAAGCTTGTTTGTTTGATACTAGTTCACGTGTGTATATTTATCCACCCATACAGCTAAACTCCTGATTATTGGATATTTAAAACCAGTTTTTTAAAACAGGCTTTAACATATTCTGTTGTACTGGGACTGAATTTTAAGACAGAAAGTTGGAAAGGGGAATAGAAAAGGTAATGATCAACCTACTAATTACATTTTAGAATCTACCTAGTGTAGTGTACACTAGACAAATAAGAAAAAAAATTATGGCTGCCAAGCCCTACAGCCCCCCCCCCCCTTCACGTTTAACTGAGCCCTTGAGCTCAACACCGAGCCACTCCCAATTCTCAGTCAGGTTTCCTTTAAAAAGTCCTCAGTTTAATTAAAATACAATGTGCAGGGTTAAACATGTTTATTTACAAGTAAGTTGCCAGCTGACTGAACTGGCTCTCAAAGAAATTTGCATAAACTTATAACTAATTTTTATAATAATTCCAAACCAGATAGAAAATAATGCATTTTTTTTTAAAAGAAAACTTACGGATTTGCAAACCATTCCTCAGAGGATACAGAATGGTGCCTTGGAGATCTATCTAGCCAAAGAGAATCTGTTCTAGCTAACAGCAGCTCCACAAGGTTTCAGACAGTCCCTTCCAGGTCTCCCTGGAAGATGCTAGAGAACAAAGGAGTGTTTGGCCATGATATCATTCCCCTGCTAGAATTCTGTTAGGTCATTCTGACTACTGTTTTTTTTTTTGTACTACATACTGTAGGATCATTAAAAGATGACAAATGTATGCACGTTGTTTCATGACAAGGCCCACGGAATTGTTTCAAACCAAAATTTATCTTCATCCTTGGAGATAATTGTATTCTTTGCCCCAGGGTTCCATCAACACCAAAATAAAGTGAGCTCAGAAACAAGCACGTGTGTATACATAAAAAAAAATAAAGAGGCATTGAATTCTTTCTGTAGAATTGGGGGGAAATGGGAAACGTGACGTTTTCTTTGCTCTTCGAGCTTGCTTGCTTGCTTGCAGATGTTTCATTACCTGACTAAATAATATTACCTAATCGGGTAATGAAATGTCTGCAAGTAAACAACCAAACCAAGGACTCCACACTTCAAAGATGCATATATTCTCTTCTAAAATGGAAAATGCTTGGAATTCAGGGGCTTGGATAACAGGTGTTGCTGCTCTACTGAACCCAACTAAAGCAGAAAGACCAAGCTGCTGGTATTTTTAGCAGGCCTGGCCACCACAGTGGCTTTATGCTCCCTGCTAAACAGCAATTACTGTTACAAAGCATTGTTCCATTCCATGCAGGATGAGTTGTCTCAAAAAGGACAGCCCCCTCCCTGTTGGAAACCAACTTGTAGATGCTGATGCTGCTTTGTTCGTTTATTGTTTGTTTAGCCTTTTTGTATTGTTGCTGTTTTGCTGGTTTTAACCTAGTAATTACCTCTTATTAATAATTCAGATTGGAGTGTTCCTTTTTGAATAGGAAATGAAAAATTAGTTGGGTTTTAGGACTTCTCTCAGAAAAACAGGACCAGAGGTACTCTAGGCTTCACCATTCTGAGAAATCTTGCACAAAGCTTGGAATAAAGACAAACTAAATTAAATAGCAATGAATGATGGAAAAAAATTATTAAATTACTTCTGCTTATGTTTTTTTATCAGCTACAACAGAAATGGGCCACCTGCGGCTTCAGGCTATCTATGGACCCTAAGGGCTCTCCGCAACTACCAGAGTTGCCTCAAGCCATTATCTCTGAGAATTTGTGGCATAATCTGTCATCATTTCAAGACAGAAAGTGTAGTGCAAGTCCTACAATAGACTTGATGGCACATAATCATCACTCACCCTGTTTGTATAATTGTATCAACTGTGGCTTTCCGGCTAAAACAAAATGTTAAAAGCAACGTCTGGCCATCAAAGATTTCTACCTCTGCCCTGGCTCAACTCTCTCTAAATACTACCTGCCATTTTTGTTTTTTACGGTGTCATTTTCTAACACAATATCCAAAAACAATCACGTTTGACTTGTTAGAATGGAGAGAATGTTGAAAATGTGGTTAGAAAATCATAATTTTATCTGTGGGTGTGCAGAACGTAGATAATCTGCTTGAAGGAGAATCTTTGCTTATAATAATGTATAATGTTGCCCCAGTGTGGGAAAGGACCTTACAAAAGCATGTCACTTTGCTTCAGTTTGGTTGATCCACTTTGAATACCAACACCAACATATAAGCTGTATATGTGCAAAAGTTACTTTGCTGAGTGAAGTAATGCAATTTCTCTGCTCTCCTGAACTGATGTGGGGTGCTTTTTACTTTGTAGAGCTATACAAAGTACAGTTTGCACAGATATCCCTTTAAAAATCTGCAAGGCCCTATTTAAATTATATTCATGTAAAATAAATACATTTACATTCTACCTGAAACATAATGCAATGTCATTTAATGTAATTTTTCCAACATGGTCACATCCACCATTTATTGCAGTGCTTTCCCAAGGCTAGCACCCGAAAGCCAAGTGTGGCCCTTCTTCAAAAAAATTCTGCAGCTCCTCTCTAAAATGGCTCTCAGCTAGTGATGCTAGACCTATGACAGTGTGACAAAGGCAACACACCACATTTTGGGTGACACACAGGATTCACTATCACCTGACAACAATTCTTGAAAGCATGCCCCATTCTTGTGCAAATTTCAGAGGGTCAGAGGCCTGCTCTCATGCAGCCTCTGCAAGTCACATGAGAAAGGTGTGTTCTCATGCAACCTCTGCGTAATGACATGGTGTGCTTTCGGGGATTTTTCAGAACCTGTGGAGACCGTGGAAGAGTATTCTCTGAAGCTGCTTCAAGAACAAACGGTTCATGCCACTTACAGCAGACATGGGTAGGCTGCAGGGACCTGTCAAAAGAAAGAGAACACCACCTTGTTAGCCTTAAACATTGGCACCATGTCCTTATAGCCTAGTGTACCATGCCCAAACAGACTCCAAGCTGGAAAGAGATAAGATAAGATAAGATAACCTTTATTGTCATTTTTATACTGTGGGCACAATGGCACACATCAAAAATGAAATTTAGTTGCCCGCTCTCAAAGTGAAACGCATATATGACACACACCTAAACATACTATGAACAACATATGTATAGACCCACATCCCTACATATACGTAGCAAATAAATATTAAATACTGTCCACCTTGAATATATAACGGAAGGAGGAAGCTTGAGAATTCGCAAGGTTAATGCTGTATGGAATGAAACTATGGCTGAATCTGGATGTTCTGCTACGGATACCACGAAGCCTCCTCCCAGAAGGTAACAAGGAAAACAGGTCGTGAAGAGGATGTGTAGTGTCCCAGAAAATCTTACGGACCCTGCTCAAGCAACGCTTCTGTGCTATGTCCTGGATGGGAGAGAGAGAACTGCCAATGATCTTTTCGGCCATTCTCACCACTCTCTGCACCGTCTTCCTGTCTGAAGCAGTGATGCCTCCAAACCAGACTGGCGCCTCTTTAGCCATTCAGCCAAAAGAATTCCTCTATATACAGTTCAAATATACTCGGTTTGGAATGAGTTCTTTTATTGGTTAAAATCATTTGACACATCTCTGATATAGTGTATACACGTAGTACCTCTAGCATGTAACATGTAACATTGTTTCTTAGTATGATCTTCTTAATGATCATTTAAATATTCTGGAGGTGTGATTTCCCCCCCCCCCATTGTAATAGGTTTGCAAATCACTAAAGTTCAATCAATGTCTTGGCATCTTTGAACCAGTTCTTATTGGTCTATTCATACCTCATTCATAGCTTGCTTTGTTACTTCAAGAAATAGAAACATTCATCAAAGAAACTTCTAGTTACTGAAAACATTAATGAAAGCCCCCCTCCCAACTGCTGTCATCAGCCTTAAGATAAATGGCACATGGCAGATCTTGGGGATCACACGATTGGACTAATTTTTTTAAAAAATAAATATGTAAAAAAATGTTTCTCTTTTGTTCAGAGCATGTGACACACGAGCAGAGTCAAGTTAGGCATTTTCTGAATTTTTGTCACACTAAGCCAAAAAGGTTCATATTATTATTCTAGGACTTGAAGAGGATGCCTATTTGTGGTGGATCTGCCAAACCACAGTTGGAACTTCTTCCACTTAAAACAGTAGCAAAAGTTCTAAAATAGAATCATAGGAGTGGAAAGGACCTTGAAGGTCTTCTAATCCATCCCCTGCCCATGGCAGGAGACCTTAAGTCATCCTGGACAAATGGTTGTCCAATCCTTTCTTGAAAACCTCTAGCAATGGTGCACCCATAACTCTGGATGGCAAGCTGTTCCATTGATTAATTGTTCTCACTGTCAAGAAAGTAATACCATTGCAACAGCTATTAGTGAGAGCCAACTACAACGATTTGTTGAAACTGTTTGGTGCAACAGTCCCCTTTTTCTGAAATTGGTACCAAATCTCAAAGAAGTGTTTATACATAGTTCTAGTTAATATTGCCTTAAGATGAATTCTAGTGGCAAATTAAATTATGGGATCTTCCAGAGCCAATTTCTACCAATTTAGTTGTTTCAGCTTTCACTTTGATTCAATTTAATGAGCAACTATAACTTCCTGCACCTTCCATTTCCCCCACCCACCCAATTTAGAATTTGTAGCTCAGTCAAATAAAATCAATTGTTAAGAGTGCTTTGCAACAAACTTGTAGAAACTTTTTACAGTAAATGGTGTTCCCAGATCTCTTGTTTGCAGGAAGTCAGTCCCCAGATGAGTCTGCTTATGGCTGAAATGTCTTCTCTGTGCAGACAGCTCAATTAAGATGTTTGATCTAGAAAAGCTGACTGCCATACTTTGATCCAACCACAGTGAAAGTAGCTATCTCTACCCCCTCAAAACAAATCAGACCTGCCAATAAAGTAAAATCTGAAGTGACAGAAAAGGGGAGAAAGATCCTTTGAAAATCCACATACTCTAAAGATTAAGCAGTATCCTTGATCCTGACTTCTTTCCTCTGAACAAGAATATTGAAGGATAGGAATTTTGGATGTAATAAACTAAACTGTATTGTAATTTATCTTTTAGAACTATTGTTAACAAGAATATTTGGAGTACGTCACATTCATTTTTTTGTTGGGCAAATAGGGGGAAACTGGATATGTACAAAACTACAAAATAGTGTGTAGAATTGTTTTTCTCCTTTGGCTTCCTTTCTTTCCTCCCAAGTTCTTATCAATGAGGTTCAGTGTTGTTGAATCTTTTTTACAAAAGCAGCTGGCACTTCATTCTTTGTAATGCACCATCTATAAACATACACATGGAAGTAACTGGCCCTGTGATCTAAATGCTGCATCTAAGAGCCCATAGAATATTTTAGTTGCTGTTAAGAGTATCTTTAATTCAGATTTTATTCATTTACAGAGATAGTCATTTTTTCAAGCTTTAGCAGAACAATCAAGGACTTTAATTTTCCTGGCTTCCCTAATGGTTTTGCATTCTTCCCTTCTTTCATTGTCCCTGCTTTAGGAATATTTCAGCTTCTTTCTCTTTCAGCTCAAAACCACTTACAATATCTCTTAGCAAGCCATGACAATATATGTATATGCCTAGCGTGTTTGTACGTTTCCATATTGTTCAATATTAAAACTATTGAACTCAAGAGTTAAGAAAGGGCTTAAGGTTACACTGGTCACCATCCCTTCATCAATCATACTGATAGCTCAATATTTGCTGGCTTTTTTCTTTGGCAGGCCTACCTTTTATCTTCTTCTCTTCTATAGTCTTCAGCTCCACCAAGAGATTTCTGCCATATGAGGGTCCTGTGATGCCTCTTCCTCTTCAGCAGACTTTTTAGGGTAGTGCCCAAACAATTATTTTTGATGGTCTTCCATCTGCTTCCATGCTAATGCAACCCAGGTTTACCAGCCCATTACTGGGTTTTACTAAAACAAATCCAACTTCAATAATCAATTAGCGTCTGTTCATTTCAGCCATTTTAGCTGCAAACCATCAGCTCCATTTCTAATCCTCTCATTTTTTTCAATCTTTCTCTTCCCAGACACCTCTCTGACAGTGTTTAAAACTCTACTTCCAATGTCAAAATAGCATTTGATATGACACAGCCCTTGTATAGTCCATTAGCCTCCTCTGATAAGACTGGTTTGAGTGTGTGCCTGCATGGTTACATAAAGAGCCAGCAAAAAGCTATGGCAGAGACTGGACTTATCCTAATGTCTACTACATGGGGCTGAAAATCATGCATATGTCTACAAATTCACACTGTAGAACAATAGTGTATCCATTGTGGATAGCCTTTGATTGGCATCCTTTACCTCCAGTCTGATGCTCTCCTATAGAAAAGATGTTTTCCTGAAGTAAATGAAAAGGGAAGAATATATTGGAGGCATCTATTTTAGACTTTTTCCAGAAAAAACAAGCAAGCAAGAGAGGACCTGATATAGGTTATATTGCATGAGACTTTTCCAGACTCAAAAAAGAATCAGTCACATACAGATTTCTAGGATCAGTGCTGAGAGGAGGCAAACTGACTCAGAATACCAATCCTGCAAGAGAATAAGAAAACCTAAATGTAAACTTCAAAGAACAATCAACCATGTCAACCAGCATAGAGGGCAGCTCATCAGGATACAGAACATATTAAACTTCAACCTTAATTATCAAAGCTGTATTGGACAAGGAGGGGCTCCAGGTGAAATCAAGGGCTCTCTTTAGAACAAGTAAGGCTACAGTTAAGTAAGAAATCCAATTTCAACTTGTGCATGAAGCTGAGATGCCCAAAATCCAGGCATAAAATTCTAGTGCACTGTTTAGAGCAGGAGTCTTCAAACTTGGCCCTGGCTGAGGAATTCTGGGAGTTGAAGTCCACAAGTCATAAAAGGGCCAAGTTTGAAGACCCCTGGTTTAGAGTACCTCAACACTTGCTCTCACAGAAAGTCACAAGTTATTTCTGAGTTCATTAGGCTAAGAGTTCTTGATCTTCTTGCTAACCAAGTACTAATTCACTGGGAAGGTAGCCACTTGTTTTCTTGACAAAGAGAATGTGCAATTGTTTTGTACGTATAACCTTTTATGAATTTCCATCCAGTTTCCTTGGCTCTGAGAAATCCATTATATCATCCCTGTTGATCTTGAAAAGTTAAGTTCACAGCCAATCACTTGTTCATTTCAGTAATCCAATAGAAGAATGGCATTCAGAGTGCCTCCCTGTTCATTCATTCATTCATTCATTCATTCATTCATGTTGCATGTGTTTTGCCTGCTAATTCCCCCTTTCCAACATGCGTGTTTGCTTCTAATGATGAGTAATTATAAAGCAGCTGAACCTATACAAAGAATAGGAAAAATTGATTCGAGACAAGGAATCAAAAGGCAGCTTGGGACATATTCTCATGTTTTGCAGAGCTTCAGCACTGTAAATAGTAAAATTACTTTCATTCAAAACCAGCTCAGCCATTAAACAGGAGACAGTGTGATATCACAAAGAGAAATTCCTAGAGCAGCAGAGAAATCTAATGTCTAGTGTCTCTGATTCATAGCTATTAGAGAGCATCCATGAAATATCTCCCTAAATGGCTAGATGATGCATATTAAATCCAGAATATAAATGTGAATAACCTATAGAAGCATTATAAACTAAGGCTTTATTGATAAGAAACCACAAGAATTTGCTAGAAAATTCTTCAGTGCATACAGTATATGGATGAAGACACATGTGAAAAAGTGACATCTGGTGGCATAAAAGTGGCACTTCACATACCTCAAAGAGTTTTTGTAGCTTTGATGAGCAAATAATTTTGTTCAGGCAGAATTGTACAAATGGAATTGGTAGTTGGTTTTTCTGAAATCTCAAAACCTGTCCCTCTGGACCACTCTGCTTTCTTTTACTTCCCATTTTTAGTGCACTTACAACTTGTCTTAAAAGAACTCGGGGTGGTATATGTTTCTCTTTTAGCATCATTTAACAAATTCTTCATTATCCTCACAATTCTCAGAATATGTTATATGAAACAGTGATTGCTTCAAAATCTCTCAGTGAGCTTCATGGCTAAGTGAGGAACTGAGCCTGGATTTTCCCAGTCGTAATTGGGCTAGGTTCACAACCTGGTTGTCAATCATAGTTTATGGCTTAGCATGAATAGTGATCGTACCTTCAACAAACAATAATTAAATCTTGCTTTAATGTATGTGAATCCAGTCAGTGTCTTTTCAATAATATCTTTTACAGGTTTGAACGTTCAACGTAATGTAGTACAGCATATGCAACAAACAACTGTTAAATACTTTCTCTTAAATGTCTTCTAAAAGACAACTATATTTGTAATCTTGCTAAAATACAAAGAGTTAATCCCTTCAAAAAGTCCTGTAAATCAGTTTAAGCACTGAGTTTACAGTTACTAAGTATGACTCCCAATGACAAATTTTATTTTACTTTATCTTGAATATGTGGTTGCTAAGAGTCTAAAACGATGGCATCACCTCGAATTACGTATCATCTGGTACACCAAGAGACAAAAGACAAATTAATCTTCCAAATATTGGAAGCTGAGACAAAATCTCAATAATTGAGATTGTAGTTTTTACAGCTGTAGTCAAATTTTTATTCATTTTAAGCATGAAACTGTAAGCAAATTAGAGAATGTTATTAACTTCTAGAATGTTAATTACTCATCCTTGTTCCTAGTACTATACATTTAATGTGCTACCCCCACTTTGTAAATGTTTAGTTGCTTTCCTACTCATGTCCTACATCATAATTACACATTCATTATTTTTATACATATTACTAAATAAGCATATTTAAAGGTAAGTTTTACTACAGTTACAATAGCAGATTTGTAAAATTTGACTCTTATTAACCATTATGGATAGCATTTATTTATCAGAAAAGATTACATTTATTTAACTTTATCAGAAAAGATTACACCCTTCAAGGGTGGCTTATCTGCCTTTTGTACTAGAATTAAATACAGTACAATCAACACAAAATGATGTCAGCTGCAATTAAAACTATGCTTATTCCAAAGTAAATCTGACTGAGGTAAGTAAAATTCGAAGAATGTGTGCATTAAAAGAGAGAGGATGCAGACATTTGCATTTAATTAATTACAGCCTCTCTGAAGCCAGCTGAGATTTTTCTTCCCTAAAGACAAAGTGCAAACTCCAGCCATGTAAACCTTTGCCTGAAGCGCAGCCGTACTGTATTCCATGAAGCCGCAGTGCTTGGCATTAATCGCAACGCGCGCCGAACGAAGACATCCTAACGGGACCTGTTCGCAACTCTATGAAAACTCCGCTGGGCGGAGGAACAATCATCTCTCCTCACAGTGGAGCCAGGTCACGTGTTATCACGCTGTCGCTTGGTCTCCGCTGGTTGGCTGGAGCTTGGCAATGAGCGAGAAAATGTGGTTGCCTAGTGACAAGGAAGGCCTCTGTTGTACACAGCCTGGAGTTATTTGGGCAGCAACTTAGGCTCCAGGCAGGTGAGTGATGGCCGCTGGGAAGGACGATTAGGGGCACTTGCCGACCAATGGAATCGTCCCTGCTCCATCGCCTTTCCCAAACAGGTGCACTTCGAATGGGTTGGATTAGGATTCCGATCATCTCAGGCTATGGAGTTATTCTGTAATCATTTGAGGGCTGGGAAGGTGCCTTCTTTTGCGTCCCCCCTCCCAAAGAGAAGCACCTTCTGTTCTCCATAAGTTATTCTGGAATTCCTCGTCAACCTTTACTGGAATCGCGTTCTCCTTTGAGGGCTTAATTAAAATGACTTGAGGCGTGTTATTAAACTTGCTTTAGGTGCTCTTTTATATTTGAACCCCATATTGTTAGCATGCGATAGAAGAAAGAGAAATACCTTGTATTTCCCGCAACCTTTCATGAAACCACGTTCATATTTGTGTTTTACACACACACACACAGAGAGAGAGAGAGAGAGACCCTATCCTTTTGTCCTCATAAGCTGAGTAATAATAGCTCAAAATCAACAAGGGTCTAGATTTGCAGAAAATGGATGTGGGTAGTTTGTAGTTTAAGGGGCAAGTAGTGGTTTAAACACAGCCTTGCAGCATATTATGTTACATGAACCATACTATCACATTGAACTAATATGTATTTGTGCTTAATATGCTATTTGTGTTTTGTTAAAATAGGTTTTGGATTTATTGTGTTGCATTAATCCATGAAACTAGAACACTTTCATTGTTATGTATCCCTGTTTTGTGGGCAATGTATCTGGAATTATGTTCTCTCTCTATAGAATGCTGTTCTGATTAAGGGTCTTTTGGAAAATTATAATTTTAACATGTTCTCTTAACCTACAAATATTGTTGCTAGTCACAATAACACTAAGCATTTTTATGGGTGCAACTCCTTTCACCCCAATTAACTAAGTTTTACAACAGCAAACAATGGAGGCTGTTGTCTATTTTATAGAAGATAACTGAATCATGCATCTAAAATCAGCGTTTGGTTTTGTTTTGCAAATGCATGATAATAAGGAATTTCATTTCATAACCAGTGTAGTGTAGATGTGTTCTGTAAATTTCTTCCAAGCTATTAACAGCATTGACACTATCCAGTTTTGAGCAACCCATCCTGCCAGAGATCATCCATGAGTGTGACCAATGTAGTTTCAGTCTCATATCTGGGTCTGAAAGTTGTCTGAGAAGGTCCGTATAATATGTTTCCTCCAGGGTTCTCTGGAATTGCAATGCCACCACTTTTTCAGCCATCTTTCCCAGAAAGGAAAAGTGGGAGAGTGAAGAAAAATTGTCCAGCACAATAGGGTCCAGCAATGACTTCTTAAGTAGGGGACAAACCAGTGCCTCTTTTGAGGGAGCCAGAAACACCTCCTCTGACAAGGATGAATTAATGATTGCTTGGAACCACCCACATGCCACCTCCCATGAGGCTTGACCAGCCAGGAAGGGCATGGATCTAATATATAGGTGGGGGTGTTTTTGCTCCACAGGACCCTGTTGACCTCCTCAGGCCCAACAAAATCAATTTTTTCCCCAGATAATTGGGTAAGTCCGTTCCCTGGGCATCTCCATAGGATGCTTGGAATCCAACTGTTAACTAATCTTTTGTGAATAGGTATACTTACTATGGTAACCACTTGCTGAGAGCACTGTGACATTATCTTAAGATTCTGAAGTGCCTGCTCATCCAAAAGGTTTGCAAATCCTTAGAGTAGACTATGTATTTCAGAAATTCCATATAAGGAAACTTAAGAAAATAACTTAGTGGGAGTTGGCTGATCAGAGCATATTACTCTTGTTTGTTCTAGCTTGCTAAACATTTCTTGCTGATTTAAAATTGGCTCTAGAGCAGTATTTTCCAACCTTACCAACTTCCTGGCCTTCAATACGTGGAATTCTTCAACAACTATGGCAGCTGCTGAAAATTCTGGGAGTTAAAGTATATCTGAAAGTTTCCAAGATTGGGAAACAGTGCTCTAGATTTCTGATGCTTTGGAGCTTGGGATCTAGATATCTTAAAGTGTATATTTTATCATATGGCCTCTCTTATCCTCCATTGATAGCTGAGTCTTGGCTTCATAACTAATTTCTTAGAAAGATATTACATTTTTATTCTTTAGGTATGAACTATGTCTTTTAAGCTGAAATGCTCAGAAAATGATACAGAGTGATTCTCAAAACCAGATTGCTTCTGATGAAATAATTAAAGAGTTGGTAAGTTTTGGTGTGTTTTTAAAAACCTCTTTGATTGTCTAAATATTTGGTAATTCTATAAGAGCAATCAAATAGAATGATAAACAATAACTACCCCTCTGATCTTACAGCTGGGCCTATAAAAATATTACCATATTTGTCGCCCCCTTATATCTCCTCAATTCACTGTTTAGAATTTGTGTAAGGTTATTAAATATTTATTTCTCAGTGTTGTGCATGAAGCAAACTTTTAAGTACATATCACATATAGGCCTTACTGGCAGTACAGAGGAAGCAAGTTGACTCTTGTCATTATTGCTATATACACTGCTCTATCTGTTACTGTTATTTATTAATAGGATAATTTGGCACCTTATTTATTTAATAGGTTGTCTGGTATCTTTTACAATATTAAACTGATTCTGTCAATCATTCATATGTTTTGATTATCAGTGTTGTAGTTTGCAACCATGCATGTTCAAGGAATGTTCCTTGTTACTGCATAATCTGTAAAGGAGAGTCTTTAAGAAGATAGAATCAAGAAATCTTAATACTTTTCAGGGTTATATGAAAATATGATAGATTTATCAGTTGATATTTTATAAGAACTATATAAATGCTACAAGGTCCCCAGTTGAAGTCTTTTAGAAGTTACTGGGAGACTGTTGCAGTCTGTGTATTTTTATTCTTCCTTGTAAGGATCCCCATAGCATCTGTTTGTCATTGTGAGGAGCAGGGTATACAACTGAGTACTCCACTGATCTTGAGCAGCCATAATCGTCGTATTCATTTCACTGATGGCATTACGCTATTTCTGATGAACAAGTATTCTCTAACTGTGTTTGCATGACATGCTAAATATGGTTAATTCTATCAACTGTTAAAATAATGACTGATCAGCATGTGATGTGAAAATTGTGATTATTTCTTACTAACAATCGGGTTATCATTAATAAGGCAATTTTCCAGATTTTCTTCTTAAAATGTCAGTGGGATGGCATGGTGTTTTCACAATATTTTCTTTTTGCTTTAATTATTTTTGATAATTCTATAATATTGTTAGTCTTGTTTATCACTCAGAGTAGATGGCAAAGCCTTGTATGTTGTAAATGAAATTTTCTCAGCTAAGGTGAAAATCATTGAGATGTATGTGGTCCTTGCAGTCTTGGCAGCCAAAAAGAATGTAGACCAAATGGTGAATTGCAGTGTAAAATTCAATTTTTTTAAAAAAAAATAGGCAGTGAAATAGGCAACATAAGGCTGAGGGTGAAAGTTCATTCTCCGAGCTTGTGGGTTGGTTTCCGAACCTTTCGTTACCAGGCTAGGTAACATCTTCAGCGGAGTTTTACCTAGCTAGATGTTACCTAGCCTGGTAACGAAACATTTGGAAACCAACCCACAAGCTCGGAGAATGAACCTTCATCCTCATCCTACATCTGAGCTAGATATTCGCCACTATTTCAAACATAATGGCTCCCTAGAATTAGTATTAGACCAAAATAAATAAATATGGAGTTCTTCTGGATACTTACTTGTCAAAATACAAAGCTATTTGGAGTTTTCTTATAGTTTTATCTTTCAATCATAACAAACACATACTAATAATTTTATCTGTTTCTTTCAGTGTACAAGTAATGGATTGGCTTATGAAAGACTTGAGCAAGAAGGACCTTCAACACAAAGCTTGGAAATGTTTTTCTCAGGCTACCCCAGAATCGTAGGCCTGTCTCATTTCCCTAGTTTAACAAAACTAACTCTGGTTAGGCAGCACATCCAGTGGATTTCTGATTTAGAGAACTGTCCGTTTCTTAAAGAATTATGGATAGCTGAATGCTGTTTGACAGTAAGTATGAACTAAAGTCCAGCATTTTAATTTCCAGTGCATGAGGAAATCTTCATTTAACTTGTACTCTTTTGCAACTTTTTCTAGTTTAAAGAATCTGACTTTTTGAGTGGTACGCCCGGACTGTACTAGAAAAAATTGCGGTTTTTCCGCGTCCAGAGGGCCTCTCATGAAATTTAGCCTAAACAGTGAAGAAATAACACCACGCAGAGTTTTTCCTCGGGATGAGAGACCCAGAACAAAAGTCAGGGAATCTCTTTTATTAGCTCAGCAAAATGTGGGTGTGTACAGGAAGCAAATAGGAGGGATTGCCTATTTACATATGAGTACGTGATATAGAGCACAAGTTCCAAACCGTTTGTGACTGGGAGGAGTTTTCAATGGGATTATTGCTCAAAGTTCTCCTTTGTCCTTTTTCCGTCCATGTGGTTCAGCTGCATGGCAGCCTACACATGGGCTACAGGGACATTACTCCCACATCTCCTCTGTTTTTGTTTTTTCAATACGTAGGCCTTCAAGGCTTAAAAGTGATTGTCTTTCGGCTATAAACATATCTTTTCTTTGGGAAGGTAAAAGACCTTTACATGTCTGCAGTAGGGAAGGAAGACATTGAATGCAACAACACAACATAACCAGAAGAATGATTATGGTTATTATTGTAGGAATCAGAGAGCGCAGCCAAGAGCCGTCCGGTAACCAGGACCACAATGCCCCCCATATGTCCAGGGCATCTGGGCCGTTGGTCTAAAGGGGGTTGTTGTTGATCATGTCTTCCATGTGTAGTATCGTGTGGGTGATATTCATTTTATAGTCATGGATGTATACACAACAATGGGAGTGGATCAGTGCACAGACGCCACCTTTAGAAGCTAACATAAAATCCAAGGCATACCTATTTTGCAATACTACTTCTCTAACCTCAGTCAATTCCTTAGTTACTAATTTGAGTGCATTAATGGTATCATTAAACATTACAACAGTCCAATTATTTAAAGCATGCAGATCCCTATAGTTCATAGCGATCCCTAGTGGTGGTATCATCCCACGAGCAATAGCAACGCCCCAGTTTAAATTAATGGAGACTTAATATCCTCCCTCCTATTGCGAAGACGTCCAACAGGCAGGGTGTCAGAGACCAGCAGAGATGGTAATACATATCCCAAGGTACAACAGCGAGACCACCTTGGTGGGACATGTGAATATGCTCGTCGGCCACACAAAAACCATAGTCCATGATCAATTATAGGAAATGTGGAGTTATCTGATGACTCAATCAACTTGACTATAGAGGAAATCCATCGACATGTCATGACCTTGCTGTTGGAAACATTATATTGTCCGCATTGCTTATGAAACATGTTATTGGCTGAGGTGTTAACAGGGCATGGTGGAGAGCAACTTCCTTCAGATTGGACTCCAGTATTACAAGTATACATCTGATATATACATTGATACTGTGTGTAGTTGTGGATCTGTTCCTTTAATATTTTTACTGTTCCATTGAGGTTAGTCCCGTTACGAGTCATTTGGGAAGTAATCTGTATGACTTTATTACAAAAAGGATAAACCCCTAATTTGATGCTGTTTTTACTATCACCAGGTTTGTATTCAAAACAAATCTCTGCCTTTTCCTGCAACCTATGACCAATCGCTAGAACCATCCCTTTCTTGTTTGATAATCGTTTAATGGGCTGTGTGGAGTTGTCATAGGTTAGCCAGCTGGTGTTATTCAAAGGGACTGCTTGCACCATCAAACCTTGTGTTCCTTGTGGTGGGATGTGCATACACATCCAGCAATTTGTCTTGTTCATTGCCACAGCCAGTTGACCAATGTCTTTTATGTAGGTGTTATCTTGCCATGCTCCCTGCTCAGGAATTCCTTGATTCAAATCCATCTTATACATCAGGGCTTTCATTATCAGTGTCAGTCCTAGACCCAGGCACATCACTCGTTTTGCCATGGTATGGTTTCACCAGTTAACCCAAGTTGTTAACGTCAGATGGGGAAAGGTCCTCTGTTTTTGTTTTGGAATGATAGGGACGGATGTGTCGACCAGGGACCCACAAAGTCTCACCGTTGGTTTGGATGGCGGCGTAACCTCGTCCCCAGGTGATGAGTTCAGCAGGGCCTTTCCAGGTGGGGTCAGGAAGTCGTTTGAAGTACACCAGTGGTTTGGATGTTGCTGCAGCAGGAGAAGCAGAGAAGTGACGAGTTGCTGCGGATGATGTAGGAGTGCCCGTCAGGTTCAGGAAGTTAATGGTGTATAAACACAGGTTAAGCCTGTTTTGCAAAGCTGGGAGGCTAGGGGGAGTTTTCCCCTGTGTCTGATTATATTTTTCCAGCGCATGTTTTAACGTCTGGTTGGCACGTTCAACCAGAGCTTGGCCCTGGGAATTGTAAGGTATTCCAAATTTGTGAACAATTGACCACTGATTACAAAAGGCAGCAAAAACTGCTCCTGTGTAAGCAGGACCATTGTCTGTTTTAAGTTCTTTTGGGCATCCCAACGTTGCAAATGAACGAATACAATGATTAATGACATGCTTAGTGGCTTCACCCCGTTGAGGGGTTGCAATGATGAAGCCAGAGAAGGTGTCTATGGAAACATGAAGATATTTCCATGGGGCAAATGGGGCATATTGTGTAACATCCATTTGCCAGATTTGGCAGCACTCGGTTCCTCTGGGGTTAACCCCCATTGGGAGCGAGTGAGCCTGCTTGCTGCAAGTGGCACACTGCTGGAGAATAGCAGTTGCTTCTGCAGTGGTTACTCCAAATTGTTTCACAAGTGCTTTTTTATTTTGATGGAAATAAGCATGACTGTCCCAAGGGGAGACAGGAGAAAGAGACATGAGGCAGGTAGCAGAGGCTGCAGCGTCTGCAATATCATTTCCTTTTTGCAAGAAGCCAGGAAAAGGCTGGTGGCTTCTTATGTGTGTTACAAAGTAAGGATGTTGCCAGTTGGATATTACAGTTTGTAGGGTGGAAAATAAAGAAGTTAAATCAGGGTCCAGGGATGGAGAGAGGTATGATTGAAAAATAGTGGTGACAATTTGAGTGACATAGAGACTGTCAAGAATGAGATTTATAGGTTGAGTGGAAAATGTTTGAAAAGCTAGAATGGCAGCGGCTAGTTCCGCACGCTGAGCAGACCGTTGGGGTGGCGTTATTTTTGTGTGCCATTGGTCATGAATATACCAGGCACAAGCACCAAATTGTTTACTGCCATCTGCAAAGAGTGTGACAGCATGTGGGATTGGAAAGCGTTGTAATTGGGTATCCCATGAAACAGGGATATTTTGTAGGAGCTGAATGCGAGGATCAGCAGGAGGGTGGCAGGATATCGTTCCAGGCCACTCAGTGAGAGCAAGCTGCAAGGCTTCAGAGTTAGAATAGATGGTTTCCCATGTAGTGAGAGAACATGGTACATATAGGACAGAAGGTTCTATTCCTGCAAGGGCTTTTGCTCGAAGGCGAGCCTTAGAGATGAGAGAGGCAAATTGAAAAGGTTTTTGACTAATTGTGTTTCTAGGAGTGTGAGGGAGGTGAAGCCATTCTAGAATCAGCAAGGAGGGAATAGTTTGGACAATAGCACATGAAGGTAAAGAAATAGTATTACACAATAAAAGAGAAAAGGGAATGTTTGGGGTCATTCAGTCAACCCACTGAATTTGTAGGGCTTGGTTGACCAATTGAATCACTTTTAAATGACTGTCCTGCAGTGGAATAACATCTGCAGGATGTTTGCCTTTGGTTAAGGCTGAAAAAAGAGGTGATAACTGAAAAGTGGTGAGACCTAGATAAGGTCGAATCCAATTAATAGCACCTAAATATTGCTATAATTGAAGTAAAGTTGGTTGGTGTGGTAATTTTAATAAGGGAAAAAGTGGTGCAGCATGGGAGGCCAATAATTTATGGCCCAAATATTGAAAAGGAAGGGAGGTTTGGACCTTGTCAGGAGCAATGTGCAAACCTCCTTTTTGCAAAATTGTTGTGAGGGTTGGCAAAGTTGCAAAAACAGTACCCTTTGGACCTGGTGCTGCGACCAAAATATCATCCATGTAATGGTAAACCAAAAAGGAGGGATGAAGGTCCCGATATGGTTGCAAAACATGGAAAACAAAAAACTGACACATTGTAGGGTTATTTAGCATGTCCTGTGATAAAACCTTCCATTGGTAGCGCTGAGTTGGTTGAGAATTATTCAACTCAGGCACTGTAAAAGCAAATAAATGTTTATCCTGTTGATGCAAAAGAATGAAAAAAAAACAACAATCCTTTAAGTCAATTATCATTAAGTCAAAATCTTTTGGAATTAAATTTGGGTTTGGGAGGCCGTATTACAGTGCTCCCATAGGTTGTAAAACAGTATTCACTGTACATAAATCATGGAGGAAACGCTATTTGCCTGATTTCTTGTTTATAACAAAAACTGGAACAGAATAAAATTGCAACATTTTATGCCCTAAATAAAGATAAAGTGTAACTGTATCTTTTCCAAGGCAACTTGCAATCCATAGATACTTGAATCATTTTGTATTTCAAAAAGCCAATTAAATTGTATTTTTGGGGTTCCAATTTAATCAAATTCCATTCAGATGAAACAAATTTTCAGGAAATAGGAAAAACATTTACAAATCTAAGCAAAACAATTCAATCATTTCTTTTGGTTGATGGATGTATATGTCTAACTAAACAATTTAAAACTCAAAAATTTGCAAAAGAATTGCCCAACAATTACTGCCTCCTCTTTTGAGTAAAAAAATAGCAAGCTGAAACTGCAAGAGTGGGCATCAAATTGCACATCCACCCCCCTTCCTCAACCCAGACTTCTAGGCAGAGGAAGGAAAAAAAAATAGTTAAAACGAACAGCTGCCCCCCCTCCTCTGTCTGCCCTTCCTTTGCTCTTAAAACAATACAGCCAGCGAAAAACGAAAGAGGCAGGAGGGGGGGGGGAAAGAAAAAGAAACTTTACAAAAATCTCACCACCAAAAAAATTCACATGCATTTTTTATAAATTCTTTTATACCTCTTCCATAAAACTTTACACATGCAAACTCATGCCATTGCGTTCCCATGTTACAACAATAAAAACTACAGTTTTACTGTTCCTTTCACAGCGTGGGATGGGTGGAGGGGTGAGGGCTAACACACACACATTTACACCAGCAAATTAACTCATTCACTTCCATTCTGTTTGCTTACACCATTTCACATACAAATATTTCATTTCATACGTTTTTCAAGCAAAACTTTTTATTTTTAATTAAGGCCTTTTTGTTTGTTGTTATCAAAGAGGGTTTTGACCCTTTTCCAAGTCTTGGAAATAACACAAAACAACACAGACAGACATATATACACAAATACCATTAAAACAACATTTATTTAGACATATGGCTTGTCCTGCAAGAAGCGAGAAAATCATGAGATGATTCCAACCAAACATGTGGTTTTTATAGGGCCCTTTAACCATCTCCTATTTTTCTCACCATTCCAAGTCCAAGCTTAACATTCTAGGAGTTAAACATATATAAAACAAAACACACATCAACACAAAGCACCACCAGACATTGTCTGACAGGGTTAAACTTAACAGCCACTTGAAGTTTCAAAGCATCCCAATTGTTCCTCTAAAATTTGCCTTATGGGGGTGTACAATGGCTGTGGAGAAGCAAAAGAATTAGCCTCTCCAGGAAGAGCAGAAGGTCCCTAGGGCACCAAAAAGACCTTTATAGCGCCCACAGCATTGTGAACAAAAGAGACAGGAAATGCAGAACACTCAGACAATTCATCAATATCAAGCAAACCCTGACTTCGAACTTCAGCCATGGTAGTAGCAACAGCACTCATGGGAGGAGCTGCAGGAGGAACAATAGAAAGATCAGCAGAAAGAGGAACTGAGAGGGGGGGGATGGAGGAGATGGTGAGGAGGGGGAGGTAAGAGGAAATGCCTCATTGCCTTGTGAAATTTGTCTCTTGTAAGGCGGTGGGGGGGTCACAGAGCCCAATGTCTCCGTGAGCCCTTGTTCATGGACTTTGAGGCATTCCAGAACAATTCGCCATGATGATAGCATTTTTGCAGGAACTCTGGGGTGCTCATGGAAAGAGATACCTAATTTACTCCATGTAGTCACTTTAAGTGAGCCCTTTTCCGGATATGCCGGATATTTTTCCCAAATATAACATAATAAATTAACCAAATCAGCTTTACTCAAAACAGGCAATAATTTACCGCTGTTTTTGAGAATAAAATTTGTAGACTTCGTTAATTCTCTAAGTTCTTGCAGATGCACGGCCTGCGTCTTAGAAAATTTTCCCCCCATTACTCACGAAAAGATAGCCGTCTTTACCAACGATATCTGAAGTGCACTAAGCCTCGTCCGGGCGATGAGTAGTAGGAGGTCGAAGGAACGTATCACTTTATTAGTGATCACGTCGGGGTCACCAGTTGCGGTTTTTCCGCGTCCAGAGGGCCTCTCATGAAATTTAGCCTAAACAGTGAAGAAATAACACCACGCAGAGTTTTTCCTCGGGATGAGAGACCCAGAACAAAAGTCAGGGAATCTCTTTTATTAGCTCAGCAAAATGTGGGTGTGTACAGGAAGCAAGTAGGAGGGATTGCCTATTTACATATGAGTACGTGATATAGAGCACAAGTTCCAAACCGTTTGTGACTGGGAGGAGTTTTCAATGGGATTATTGCTCAAAGTTCTCCTTTGTCCTTTTTCCGTCCATGTGGTTCAGCTGCATGGCAGCCTACACATGGGCTACAGGGACATTACTCCCACAAAAAATAGTACTGTATATAAACAAAAAAGATTTAATTTCTTTTTCATTTATTTTTATTCATTATTTTCTTTCATCATGAGAATAAACACTTTGTTGAATAACTAAAATGTTTTTGATTAAGCACAAAAATATTGAGCAAGGCTGGCTTTGGAAGAATACAATCGCCTAAGAGGCTGTATTCCCTGAACCAAAATTCCCCTTCTGCTTTGGGATCCTGCCAGTTTGTACAACATTTTTCATGTTTTCTTAGATTCTAGTGGAGATAATGTTGTTCATAGCACAATGCGTAACCATTTTTCTACCCACTTTGTATTGTCCTTTTGTCATCTCAATGCTGCATCTGATTGAACAATCTACTGTTATGATACTCTTTATTATTCACTCATCCACTGTGCTCCCATCCATTTTTTTGTCCCAGTTTGGGGAAAAAAGCCTCTTCAAACTGCTCTCTGTTTTGGTGATTATAACACCTCCACGGCAGATGATAATAACACTGGGCTTGGCAACACCAGTATTTTCTTAGTGGCAAAGCCTATACCTAATTCTTTCAGGAAATCATGCTTGAATTAAGTTTCCAAGTTCCCCCAAGTAAGTCACACATTGTGAAAGATGTTTCCTAAGTCACCCCAAACACTTCCAAAATAGATTCAGTGAAAACACCAACTCTCTTAATCTTACATAACACAAAATATAGTCAAAAACATTACTTTATAGATGTGTATTTAATAATTTCTCCCTTCTGTTACTTAACAAGATTTGGTTGCAATATAGAGTGAGCAAAATATTTTGTCACAGAATGTTCTGATTCAAAAGTAGGCCATTCTAACCTTAGCATGGGCCTTTCCAAGCGCAGAATGTTCTAAGATGTAATATTTTGCACAACTTTTTAATGAATGCATAGGCCTCACCTATTTTTGAAGAGAATATAGCTCTGAAGCTTCAGCTTGTATACTTAGATTTTAAGTCTGATTGCAATCTTAGCAAAGATAGAGAAGTCTTGCCCAAGTAAAAAGTCTCAATCTATTTCGCATTTAACTCATACCTCACCTTAAATGTATTATTTGATATTAACATCTGCTTAAATCTTGAAAAGCAGAGCCATATCTGATTAGAACGTGGACAGAAAACCACTAATATATCTTAGTTGCTTGAAAAATGTAGCATTGAACTATTAGTGTATTGTTGTCCTGAAAATTACATCCTCCTGTTTGTGAAATTTCCAGTAATCAGAGTTGCTTCAAGAAAGACTAACTTCTCCTTTGTTCCCAAATTTATATTTGTGCATTAGAAGAAAAGTTGGTAATCATGAATTGTGGATCTACTGCAACATTTAAGACATGTTAAAAACAGTAATAGTTCATTTTAAGTAGTTAAAGGTTATTACTTATCCCAGAAGTATTTGGAGGAGCCCAGGTCTATGTATAGAAAGGGAACTCTGAAAATATAGTGGTTTATGTCTATCTAATGAGATGGGTGACAATGAAATTAAAGCTTCATGTACTAGGTTTAGATGACAGTTTGGCAGTGTGGTTAAGGCATTTCCCCTAAACTCTTGTTCTACTTTCTGGAAATTCTGCATTTTCCTCATTGGTGACTTTAATTTCTTTGCAGAAAATTGCTGGTTTGGAAAAATGTGTTATTTTGCAAAAACTTTACCTGTATTGCAATATGATTTCGATTATTGAAAATCTGGAAATGCTACAAAGGCTGGAGATACTTTGGCTCAATGGGAACCAGATTAAAGAAATACAGGTAAGATTGGGTTTTGAAGAGCTATTGATTCTCAATTATCTCTTCTTTGTAAGGGTAAGCAAGTGAGAGAGAAGAACATAACATTTAAATAGTTAAAAATTGTGTAGGAAACTGTAGAACAGCTAGAACAGCTGATCTATTTTATTCCAAAAGCACTTTTATCACCAAAAGCACTTTCTGATCAATATATTTGGCAACAATACAAATACGATTTCAGCAATACTAATCTCTTAGGTATCCCAGTTGTACAGGTGATTAATTATATTTCCCAATCCACCAATAATTATAAAGAATTATTCTTTCTTCCCTTTCCTTTTTCTTCTTCTTTGTTTCTCGCCCCCCTCTTTCTGAAGGTAGAATCAAGATACAGTTAAAATTTAAACAATCAAGATTAAAATTATCTGTTCTAAAGCAAGTAAATAAATAATCACCCAATCAGAAATGAAATAATATTCACTTGAAAATAATACTCTTAAGAGGATCTTGTTTTATAATAACTCTGCAAGTGTCTAGATGAACAAAGGATGTTCTCCACTGTAATTTAAAACAAAATAGCATAAGAGCTATTTGAACTTAATCTTCTGATAGAGTTCCACAATTGCAAAGCTATTAGCCGTATTAAAGGAATAAAATTATTAGGAATTTGCTAAATAAAATAGTTGTAGAAAGCCTACTCTTATTGGTTGTACTCAGGAAACATGCAGAAAATTAGACAAAATACAGCTTGGTTTAAAATTGTTTTCCAAAAGCATTTGCTTTATGCAACATAGTCTAATGTATGTCTGGTTTAAAGAATAGCTACATTTGTTAAGAATTTGCAACATATGATTCTAAATACAATAATCTGTATTTTTTACAGGGGCTGACTTCATTGCAGAGACTGAAAGAACTCAATCTTGCAGATAACAATATTAGTAAAATTGGTACAAGATGCATTGTATTTTGCATATCTGTTATTTTGCATATTACTAATGGCGCAAACAACAGCGAATAGAACCCTTCTCTTGCTCAGTAGCTTGTCATTTACAATAGTATGAAACTTGCTCAGTAGCTTGTCATTTACAGTAGTATGAAACTTTTATATTCCGTGCTATGCAATACAGTAGTATAGCTAAGATTTTAGATGCTAAGCTTAACGGTTTTATCTAGGGGGAATTTTAGTGACAATTAGACAATCTTCAAGTGATTGTCCTATTACCAGAGTATAAGTTTCATTTTGTTACCCATTTTTTTCAATATGTACAAATAATAACACAGGCATTTGTAATCACATCATGTTTTGACACTAATAATAAGGGGGGGAAAGTATTGTGAGAAACAACATCAATCCCACTTCAGCCTATTTCGTGCTATTTCAGCCCAGGAGTTGATACTGGGTTTGAGGCATCAGTCAACTGTTTTGGCTGAGTCATGAACTTTGGCTCTGATGTTGCTGTATCACTGATATCAATTGTGTAAAAGAGGAACTGTAACCATTCTGGATCAGAGGTGCGTATTTCTGAATATTATTAGCACAGGAACATTAATGGGTGTAGAGTGTAAGGAAGATGATGCAACAAATCTTGTATGTCTCTTATCAAGGTCATCTTCCTTAGTCTACATTGGGAGAGGGATACTGTGTCCAGGTCTTCCCATGAACTTCCAGAGGCAGTTGTTGATTATTGTGGAAAATAGAATGCTAGATTGTCAAGTGGATCCAATATATTTTTAAAAGATTTGCCTATGTATAAAGAAATTTATTTTTCTGCAGAAATTGTTCTATTGTATTTACTTGTATACTATTACAATTTACAAAGAAAGGAAGAAAAAAGACACTTGAATCAGATTTTTTCCCTCTTTCTTCCATGGGCACACCCATGCAGTTTTCTTGGCAACAATATAGAAGTTATATGAGACTACTTTCTTCTTTTTTCAATCTTTCCTACAGCCTTGCATTTCCAGGTGACCATCTGTCTAACCACTGACCAGACCTGACCTTGCTTAGTTTTTTGAATAGCAATCAAAACCAGAAAAAAAGGGGAAAGTTCAAAAATAATTTCCCTCCTTTTCTCTTTTAGGAAACCGGTTGGATCCAAGTGAAAGTATTGAAAAATTAAATTTGTCTGGTAACAGAATATGCTCATTTAAAGTAAGTGTTGTCTTCTCATTGGCTTGATTGATGTTACTGGTTTGTTAATTTATTTTATTATTCAGATTTATAAAGCTGCCTATCTCAATGTATCTCTGGGCAACTCATAGGAAAAACGGTATAGAGACCCAAATACAAATACGATACAAATAGAATGATTAAAAAGAAAAACAATATAAAAACCATTTAACCCTACAAAAAATTCATACTGATGGATAGACAATATCCATCAGTAACAATCAATACATCCAATGCACAGCTCTGCCACGCCCTTGGTTCCCCATGCCTGTTGGCAAAACCATGTTTTTAGAGCCTTGCAACAAACATGGAAAGTTGGGCCAATCTGAGTTCTGGGGGATAATGTTCCAAAGAAAGGGAAGCACAGCAGAAAAAGCTGCCTTCCTGGGCCCTCCAGATGACAATCCCTGGCTGATGGGACATAGAGTATACCCTTCATGTTGGACCTGATGGAACATGTAGATATGATTGGGGAAAGGTGGTCCCTCAAGTAACACAGTCCTATGCAATGCAGGGTGTTATAAGTCATCACCAGCTCCTTGACTTGGACCTGGAAGCAAAACTGGCAAACAATGCAATTCACGGAGGAGCAGGGTAATATGGAGCAAGGTTATTTGTTGTTAAGAAAATGTAACATTGAAATATTTCAGTTTATTTTATTCCTAAGTTTCTGCAGGTTTTCTCTGAATGGTGAAGCCTAGAATAGTTCTTGACATTAGATATATTTGAAAGTGGTGCTTTTTCATTTTTTTTTCTTTTGCAAAGGAAATTACCAATTTGGCAAGATTACCTTGTTTAACAGACCTGTGTTTGAATGACCCCCAGTATGAAGCCAATCCTGTTTGTCATCTTTGCAATTATGCAACACATGTGCTATATCACATTCCTTTGCTTCAAAGGCTTGACACTTACGATGTATCTTCTAAACAAATCAAAGAGCTGGCAGAGGTGAGTACGAATTTTAAGAATCAGAACAGAAAAAGGTTACTATTAGCTAATTATATGAGTATTCCATATATATAATCTAATACAATACAATACAATAATAATTGTAGAGATTAATGCTTAAGTTATTTTTTAAATTAATTTAAACATTTCTTCAGTTAATTTACTTGATTATCCAACTTGTAGTTTAATCCTAACTTTGGCAGTAGTTTGAATAGGACAGAAGAATCCTTTTCCAGGGGAGAAGAGCTATGCTAATGGGGCTATCCCTATTGCTAAATATAGAAAGCCTACAGGAATAATTACCTCCTAGGCTGTATTTTGAATGTTGCCCAGATTCAGTCATGTGTGGCAGGAAAGTGACTCTCGCCTGAAATTATTTAAGACTAAATGTTAGTTCTTTGGTTTGGAGCTTGATATTAAACCTGTTCTTGAAGACCTGTGCTAATCCTGAAAAGCCAGGTTCAGCTTTTCCCGTACTGTATGCTACCAGATATTGTTGATGGAAAGGAGTGCATTGCACAAGGAGTTTTACTATGCTAATTGAATGTTCTAGTATCAATCTGATCCCACAGGAATTATCCATCCAATTGTTGGTTTCATCACTTCAAATCATTGCTGAATGCTTTATATAAGCTATTCTTGAAGAGTGCCTAGCAATCTTTAATTGCCCAAATTGCACCACCCCAATATTTAAAAATCTGCACTGCATGCAAGTGGTTTTCCAGATTCAGTTTAAGAAATTACATCTGACTTTTAAAGCTGCAAACAGCCCATTTGAAGGATTGCCTGTACCTGTAATATTCCAAGGAAATGAACTGTCCTGATATTAAGTAAGATCTGCAAGAGAAGTCTTTTTGAATCACTGTCATTTATCAGTGTGATAAAATTAGTTTATCCGGTCTATGTGTGAAAAATCAATCTCCTTCATCATTCCCAATTTGCAAAATGTTGTTTTTCCCAAAAAGCTGAGAATAGAGACTAATCTTATCTCTGATTGGTCTCCTTTCTCTGTTTTGAGAAATGTATATTGCTTTAAATTTCCTGTTTTAAAAAAAAAAAAACCATAGAGAGAAACTGGGGAAAAAACTGAAAACACATTTTGGAAATTATTGTTTTAGCAACTTTCTGGATATGTGTCATAGCAAATAACCTTACTGCATTTACTTGTTTCTTTTTCTTTAAATGAACCTACTGCACATCTTGCTGAAATACATGGGTTTTTTTTAAATTGGATCAGAAAGAAATTAGCCTCTGTACCATTGAAACACAGATGGCTCATACTGCCTTTCAAAAGGACTGTTTCTCTCAGCACTGTCCATCCTTTACCTTAGAATATCCACGATTCTGTCCCTCTTCCATAGATATATTTATGTTAGCTGCTCAGAGTTACCGCTCAGAGTCACCTGAACCACAAGATGGGCAGCAAATAAATTGGATAAATAAATAAATTAGTGTTAGTCCACTATTCATTAACTGTTATTGATGTCATCATTGTATGGAGCTGCTTGCTGTAGAACAGGGGTGTCAAACTTCCAGCCCGCGGGCTGGACACATCATCCGGAAGCCACGCCCACCCCATTGCCGGCAATGGCAAAACTGTCCCAATACGTTGCGCGACGTCACGTGACGTCGCGAGTTTGACATGTCTGCTGTAGAAGCATTGGAGCTTTACCCAGAGAAGAGCAGATTATTTACACTAAGGAATGGTGTAAAAGCACTACTATTGTGTGGGAATGGGCCTGATGAAGATAGAGAAAATATAGAAGGAACATGGAAATGCTTTCCTATGCGAGACTGTTCCATATCATGTCCAACTTGTTCGAACTTGGGGACTACAATCCAACAATGGCATGATGATATTTTAGAATTTTTAATTTATTATTGTATCCTTAAATGCTAACATTCAGCTCCTTTCTGAGTTTCCCTTTTATCTTTTGAAGACAATTGTGATGAAAAAAGTGATGTACTACAATATGCGAATCAAAAGTGTTCACAGACAACTGAATGAGGAGCTTGAAAAGCTAAAAGAAAGAAAGAACAAACTACAGAAATTGCCAGAAGATCGTCTTAAACATTTCAGCTGCTATGTGAAACATGTAAGAAAGGCAAACCCCGCCACCACCAAAGTAAATTCTGGCTGAATTCTATTGTTTGAATCCTTCCATTGAAGTTTCACATGCCTGCCCACAATCTATTGTTATGCTTTCAGTAATTCCAAGTAGGAGAGTGTTTCCCTCAGAAGTAATGGCAGCAATTCAGTAGTGAGCCTTTCTTCATTAAAATGCTTTGCAGTCCAGAACGTTCCAGGTTCAATCTCAGTCTGAAAATTTCAGAGCTTAGGATGAGATTAGGATCATGCTGGCCCATCTGGCCTTTTGTATGGCTGTGAAGTCCTTGTTATGTGATAGGTCTGGTGCTCCGAGTGTATTAAGGGCCCCATTTCTTGGCTATATTAATATCTTTGGCAATAGTTTTACTTGGCAACCATATATATTTATTTTATTTTATTTTTTATTATGTTTTTATGATGTAGCCTACCCAAAGTCACAAGATGGGCACCTGTAGAAATCAAATAAATAAATACAAAAGAAATTATTTTATAGACCAATCCAGTCTCATGACTTGAGGAATTTAATCAAAACAATACTAGTAATAATCACAGGCACTTGGGAAGGACTCGACAAGTGACAAAAATGCCAAGTCCAGTCCAAACATCTGGCTGACTGAGTGACAAACAATACTAATAATACTTAATCATAAATGCTGCCCAGAGTCACCTCATAAGGGAGATAGGCAGTATAAAAAAATTAATAAATAATAAAAGCATACATAATATGTGAGCAAATTACTAAGTCTTCCTGATTTAATATTGAACTCCAAATAAAACCCATCAGAATAGAATTTGGGGTGTTTCTGAAACATATTTGGGTTTGCAATTGTTCAGTAAATCAGTACATCTTAATATTGCTTTACCATGTCTTTAAAACAAAATTCAAATTTGTCTTGGCAAATTATTTTTTCCCAGAAAAAGTATCCATATGGAGCCCCAACACAGAGCAATACCACAGTATAAAAGGGAAAGGGACATTAACTCTTTCCTTCCCATGCTTGCTATTTGCTGATTGGCCTCACTACTCTCATTGCCTATTGCTCTTAAAAGTCCAATTTGTTTTTGGGAAAGCAAATACTTGGGAATAGGCATTTTTGCATGGAAAGTGTATCTGAAGGAAAAGATTCTCTCTGTGTCATTCTCTCCCTCCCTCCCTCCCTCCCTCCTCTGCATCACAATCTACATGACCTTACATGACTATTTTTTTGGAAAAAATAAGTGATGGATATTAGGTATAGTTTCTAGAATGTGTGCCTATTGGATAGTTTTACTCTAAATAGTATTTTTCTTCTTCATTGTGGAATAACATCATTATTTGTATTTTCTTATTTATGCAGTGATGTGCAGCAAAACACATGTACTGGTTCTTGTCCTATTTTTGCACATTATTTAATTTATATAATTTTGGGCTTTATCTTTTCATTCAGTGTTCACAACCTTCATAAATTTCAGTCAAAATAATGCATTTGTTTTGCTTTCTGTCTTGAAACAGCTAGAACATGAATTAATGGAACTTCAAGCAAGTGGTAGAATACAAGCTAGTAAAGTTTCTTCAAGCTGGAACTTTGAATATGAAAAATCAGATGGGGATGTTGAGAGTCCAGATGAGACCTCAGAGGAATCCAGTCTGGAGCAACTATTTCTACTTAAATTAGATGCTCTCAAAAGAAGAATAAATTTCTGGAACAAGAAACTGCAGGAGTATGTACATCTTGTGAAAGGTGCAAGGGCTGCTGTTTGAACAGGTTTGGGACTTGAAGACACTGAATTCATTGCTTGAGATAAGATCCACTTTGGGCTTGTGGGTTGCATGCTGGTCCTCAAGTTCCTTCAAACTTGCATGTCCTCTGAAAGAGGCAAGTAAGATGCTCTGCTGCATTTATGTCATTAGGAAATACTATTTTATTGTGAAAGAATTTGCAGCAAGGAGAGAAGTTTTCAGGAAATCCATAAAGTAGGACTTGAAAGGCTATCTCTGTGTAAATAAAGCATAAAGCAGAACTTTAGGACTTGAAAGGTTATGTCTGTATAAATTCAGTACTGAATATACAGAACATAAATGAGAAAGTTTAATTGTTTAATTGCAGTACTTTTTAAAACAATACTCAATATTTAGATTTAATTAAACAAAATTCTTTCATCAGTTTAAAAAGTCCTAATTGGAAGGATAGTAGGGATTTTTTTTTTAGATTAATGATTTTCATGTTGATATTTTTACATTCATAGATGTCAGGGGCCCTCTTAAGAAAAAAATATTGCTTCTTTTGCCTTTTCTGAAATAGTTTCCATTGGGAGATTAATGTGCATGATGAAAGCAAAAATACTGTATTTATCTGAAAGGAAAGTGGGTATTTCCCCAAATAATTCTCCTTTATAATGGGAGGACTATTTTCCATTAGCTGAAAAATGGAATGTGATGAGTAAGGTTGGATAATTTCAGGGATGCATGAATAGCCTAAAATTCAGGATCACATTTCTTTGAGGTACAAGGATACATTAATTCTAGCTGGGAGTAACGTTGAACTTTGACAAATCCTGGATTTCTTTAACTAACACCATCCTTAACCTAACATTAAAAAAGAGACCTTGTGCTTATTTTTTTATGTTAATAGTGGTAAATATTATTCTTTTATTATAACAACTTTATACATGCAATGGAGTGCATTGGTTCTTATAGAATTTGAATACTGGTTGCGTTTCCATTGTATCTGTTTAAGTTAAATAAGACAGATAACGTATGTTTTAGTAGGGGAAAGTTGGAAAATCAGGGGGAAAAAACTTCATTAGGACCATCTTTGGCTCTGAGGTCCTGCATATTCATAAAGCTTGCTAAGCAGTTCTTTAGATCATTGCCCTTTTCTGTACTTTGCCATTCACTGTGAATCTTCAGCTATGGTGTGTCCTGTGTTTTATATTGCAGAATTGAAACTATTTATCAAGTGGAAGTCAAGAAGAAGAAGAAAACCAGCAATTTGGCAGTACAGTTTTTGCTTACTGAACTGGAATCTGTGGGAAACACACGATTTGAAGAGGGTTCACCAAATGATGATGTTTGGTACAGTTGTTTTGCAGTGTTCTAAAATTTTAATCTTCAATCTTGCAGTGTTCTAATGGCTCCAAGTAAGCACCAGGAGTAGAAGGGGTTGAGGCCACTGGTTGCGGAGCATATCTGCATGCATTCATGATATACCTAGATGCTATTGCCTGTCTAAAAACAGGGAAACTGACAGCAAGTCAATCTCGGCAATAAGATGTAATAGCCCAGTGGCTTGTAAAATACAACTTCCTATGTTCCATATTACAGTCTTGGCAGTTGGAACATCATAACAACCTATAATTTAAGGAAACTGAATATTTTGTATAGAAAACAGAAGGGAAGAAAGTTACACAAGATTAAGGAAAACAAACATGGTTAATGCAGATTTAGCCATTCTGCAAACTATCACCTTTACAGCCATTCATCCACTGTGGGAATCAAAGTGTCCTTCCATTTTTACATTTGTGAGCTTTTGAGTCAGATGAATAACAGAATAACAGAGTTGGAAGGGACCTTGGAGGTCTTCTAGTCCAACCCCCTGCTCAGGCAGGAAGTTCTATACATTTCAGACAAATGTTTGTCCAGTCTTGTCTTAAAAACTTCCAGTGTTGGAGCATTCACAACTTCTGGAGGCAAGTTGTTCCACTGATCACACGAAGTATTATTACCGCTTTATAAAACCCTAGTAAGACCACACCTAGAATACTGCAGCCAATTTTGGTCACCATATCACAAAAAAGATGTTGAGAGTTTGGGAAAAATTCAGAGAAGAGCAACTAAGATGATCAAAGGCCTGGAGACTAAAACATACGAAGAACGGCTGCAGGACTTGGGAGAGGTTTTTTTAATTTTGTCTAATGTATTTGGGCAGGGTATCTTTCTATTGACTAATTATAGTGATTCATGTCCTCTCTTAACCACAGGTTTAATTCATGCTATGAATTGATTTTATCCCGATTTTGTGCCTGGGACTTCAAAGCATATGGCATCACTGCATTGAAAGTAAATCGTGTCATTAGGGTGCACAATCGGATTTTGAGGCTGAATTTTGAAGAGAAATTCCAAAACTTTTTGGATAAAGAAGAGTTAAATGAGTCCATGTGAGTTGATTTTTTAAAAAAATTAATCAAAAAAAGATAATTAATTGACTTTGGTTCTTTGTGCTTTTATTGAGTGTGTTCTTTGCGTAATAAACCTATCTATCTGAAAAATGAATTTAGATTGCAGTGGACCTACTGTAAGGATGCATTCAACCCAATCAATATTATTATATGTGAGAGTAGGAATATATTGTGATTTTATGAATTATGTGGTTATTTTAGGAGTCTTATATGTGGCTTGAAATTTAGATGGTTTTTATTTATCTGGTCACCCAGTAATCTGCTTCATATTGATATTTATGCACATTATGAACTGGAATAGGAATTTGTGTAAGAAAAGGGGTGCAAATTGTACAGGTTGGAGGCTAAAACATATGAAGAACGATTGCAGGAATTGGGTATATCTAGTCTAGGGAAAAGAAGAACTAGGGGTGACATGATAGCAGTGTTCCAATATTTGAGGGGCTGCCTAAAAGAAGAGGGGTTCAACCTGTTTTCCAAAACACCAGAAGGTAAGACAAGAAACAATGGATGGAAACTTAATCAAAGAGAGAAGTAACCTACAACTAAGGAGAAATTTACTAACAGTGAGAACAATTAACCAGTGGAACGGCTTGCCTTCAGAAATTGTGGGTGACTAGACAGCCAGTCTCGAATGGTTTAGGATGTCCTGCTTGAGCAAGGGGTTGGACTAGAAGACCTCCAAGGTCCCTTCCAAGTCTGTTATTCTGTTATCCTGCAATCTCGATTATTTTACCACAGGGAATAAAAAAGGAAGAGTTCCTATTATCTCATCAGAAATGATGCTGCTGTCAGAAACACTGCTGTAACGTTGTTCCCCATTGGCATATTGCTGCTCATCAGCCCAGTCCAATATATCTGATGAATCTGCTAAGTAAAATAATGAAAATGAGCAGTAGAGGTAAAGAATACCCAATACATGGCAAATCAGTATATTTATAAAGCTTGAGGCACTTGATAGAACTAACAATTTATTATTTCATTAACTAGCATGGACCACAATCTAGCTGCTGCTTCAACATGTGCAGGGGCTATGATTCATAAAAATATTATGTGATAAGTTAGTTATTTCTATTTGTAAGGCAGTATTAAAAGGTTTGTTAAGTAAGAGGAGATTTTTAATGTTAGGTGAATTAAAGGATTTCTACATTAACATTTTATACATTTTATAAAAATAAATAAAAAGAAGCAATTTGTAAAAGAAATATTAAAATATACCCAGTAGGACAAAACTAAAAAAAAAGTTTAATTAAAAAGAAATACTCAACAGACATCCAAATATTGCCAGATGATTTTCTCAAGGGGAGCATTTAAACCTGAAATGCCACATTAAAAAGCTCCTTTGCCTTCGAGCCTCTTGTCATATCATAAGTGATGGAAAAAGCTGGAGATCTGCTGAAAATGTTTCTTAAGAAAAAAAAGATTAAGTTCTTATTATGTATTATGTGCATCTTTATATGAAGGTGCTAATGTGTGATTGTAAAAATGAAATATGAATCTTTGGATGGGAATAATTCTGAACAGAGAAATGAGAGGGAATGAATGTTTCAACTTTTCTCTAAATAGTGTTTCCTGGCTAAACATCCTTCAGGTTACTTCTCATTCAAAAGGAAGGTTAATTATATGTTTGTTTCATTTTAGGAATGACAGTGATATTTATTACTGCACAAGCTTAATGCAAAGTATATTTACAATAATTCTAGTGACCAGTAGTTGTGTACCTAGCAATTAGGCATCTCTATAAGTATATACACTAACAAAATTCTCCTAAAAGTATATCCCAAAGATGCTTTTTCACAAGGCAACTGGACTTTCTTGTTTTTGTTTGAAGATGTTTCGCTTCTCATCCAAGAAGCTTCTTCAGCTCTGACTGGATGGTGGGGAATGGAAGGACTTATACTCCTTGCAGAACCCTACACGACCTAGCTGAAGGCCTGCCTACCAGCAAAGATGGGAAAGAAAAAGAACTAAAACACATCAAGGAACCCCTCAGAACTTGTTGCTATCCCAAGTGGTCCTTCATCAAATCCCAAAAAAGACCCAGCGGGAGCTTCTCCATAACAGACAAAGAAGAAAACAATAAACGAAACCTAATTGTCATTCCATACATTGCAGGAATATCAGAAAAGCTCAGGAGGATCTTCAGCCAACACAACATACATGCACACTTCAAACCCAAGATACACTAAGGAAGAAGCTTGTCCACCCCAAGGATAAAACACCCAGACACAAACTGAGCAACGTGGTATATGCAGTACAATGCAGTGAGCTATGTGCATATCTGTAAGCAACCATTTCATAAACGCATGGCACAACATAGGAAAATAAACCCATCAGGACAAGATTCAGCAGTCCATCTGCATTTAAAAGATAAAGGCCACTCTTTTGAAGACAGCAAAGTCCACATTTTGGACAGAGAGGACTGTTGGTTTGAAAGAGGGGTCAAAGAGGCTATCTATGTCAAAACTGAACAGCCTTCTCTCAACAGAGGGGGAGGGACACGACATCTATCTTCAGTCTACGACATAGTCCTTTCAAAGTTCCAAGAAGGCTCCACACACATTTGCACTACTCAGGTGACTCTGATACCACAGATAAGCCTCCAGGTGGCATCATTGACTCTCTAAAAGAATGCAAATGACCAGCTGTCTGCAAGGAGTATAAATCCTTCCATTCCCCACCATTCAGTCAGAGCTGAAGATGCTTCTTGGATGAAAAGTGAAATATCTTCAAAGAAAAACAAAAGTCCAGTTGCCTCATGAAAAAGCATCTTTGGGATAACTATGACCTGGATGACTGAGAATCTCCATAAATGTCCTAAAAGTATACTAACACAATTAAACATTTCAAACTTCTGCTCTTAATTTTCCTTTATGATTCAAAAAGCTAGCTGCTCCTTTCTCCCTCCTCCAACCTTTAATTACAGCACAGCTTAGGAATGTTGATACCTTTTCTTGCCTTGCCAAATTTATTATTGTCAATCCTTCTTAATCCATTATTTTCCAGTTTTCTAACATTAAAACCTGTTTTTTGTTCTGCCACCATTTTACCAATCCTGTACTCTCATTTCTGCCCCTTTGCAAATTTCTTCTTGGTCTTCAGCTGCCTTAGGTTTCTTCCCAGTTTTTTCTTCTCCCTGCCTGTGGATCATCTACTTTCTTACTCTTCCAATCACTGGTTCCTCTGGCCCATTCCCATTTCCCTGAACAGGTGGTTTAGGTGTTGGGAGAGACTGTGTGGGATAGCAAAGTGGAATTTCCCAGTACCTTTTTGTTGAGCCCAAGACAAATATTGGCTCCACCTAGGAGAGATGTGATGATGATGGCTTTATCAATACTTATTAGCTATGGTAATACCATCATGCCTTTTTTGTGGTTCAGTAACTTGGAGCAAACAAGTTGACTGGATAATAAATTAGGTGAACCTTGATCTTTTCTAGCAGAATAACTGTGAGTCAAGGATTCGATTATTATGTCCCTTACTGTTCAAAAATTTGTTTTTAAAATGTTTTTTTTTGTTTCTGTTCCTGTCTCCCCTTTTCCCTTCAGAAACTTCAAGAAGATATTGGAGTACCTCTTCTATGTATCTCCCCCTGAAATACCCTTGAAAAAAAAGCATTTAATCCAAATTATGGAAGAAGGTTTTCAGGAAGCAAAAACAGTAAGTAGAAGTTCCAAAACATAACTCTCTTTTTTTCCTGTTTATGTCTTCCTATTAGGGAGCATTTTATACAAAAATTATCTCAATAATCAAATGCATCATGTAACAGTGCAGATAAGAGACTGATTAAGGATGAATTGGTACTTCCTTTATTAAACAGAAACAAAATACCTTCCTATAGGGAAAGAATAGGAACATTATTGAATAATAACATTGTTCCAACATGCTTCATAACTTGCTTTGCCACCTCTAGTCAAATTGTTGTTTTATATTGGGTAACATTCACATTATTTATGAAATGATACAGTAAGGAGGTTTGTGCCATACCACACATTCTTGAAGATTTTTATATTATTTATATTTAAAACAATTATGCCTCTAGGAAATCCCAGTTGTGTGCATTAAAAAAGCAGATTTTTGTAGTCTGAATAAATTATGCAAATTCCTATTTTTACATATTTCTTTTATGATAATTAAAGAAATACATAAAACTAATCATGCAACCAAACTATTCTATTTTCCTCCATATGCAACTACAGATACTCCTTGACTTACAACAGTTAATAACCATTCAACGTTTTGATGCCCCCCCAAAGCTACTTATGACCTAATTCTGGAATTGTTGTAGCTATACGTGCACGCGCGCACACACACATACATAGCACAATCACATGACCACATTTTGGATTGCTTGACAACTAGTTCACCTTTATAGCCTGTTGTAGTATTTAGAAGGTTTTTGGCTGATTTCCTATCTTTTCAGCCAGTTTTCAGCAAAAAAACACCCAGAGGAGTGCATTGATTTGTTTAACAGTTGCTGGGGTCACTTAACACTTAACCAAGATCCCTTCCAACTCTTATTGTTCTGCATCTCAGCGCCATAATAGCTAGAAATCTGTTCCTTAAAGAGAGAAAAATAAAGGAAGTGAATTGTTAATAATAAATCTTTTTCAGTTTTAATGTAGAAGTGTTATAGAATCTAGCATTTGTCAGTTTTCTCATCTGTCCTTCTGGTGTGCTTGCTTATCTGTTCCACATGCTCACAATGCTTGTTAATTTTAAAACTATTAATTAAATATTTGGAAAGCTCTGTGTAAGGCGGTGACACTCAAATTGGTTGGTTATTGTTTTTTTTATTTTTTTTTTATTTTGTTATTTTAGGAAAATGGAGTCCTTTTACTCTCAAACAGTCTAAGTATCTGTGAACATCCAAGAATTGAAAATCTACAAAAACAATCCCAAAGTAAAGGAGATTTTGAGGAGTCAATCAGATATGGTAATCTCTAAGATATTGCTGTATGGATTTAAACATAGTTTTAACAATGATTTATTTAAATTAAATAAATAAAAGCATCCAAAACTCAGTAGAGATTCAATTAATTAGTACAAGTGGTGTGCAGATTTTGATACTGATGGAGTGCCCAGTGGTGCATTATTTACATTGCCTGGAGTTGTACAAAATAAAGATGGGGTATGAATCTAGTAATAAATGAATCGTATAGGAAAAGTCCTATTGATCGTGTCATAGATGTCTATATCGCACAGTGGCAATCTAGATGCATTTTAGAAGTTACAGAATTGACTTTTTCCAGTGTGGTTTCTCAATAATGAGTATTGAAAGCACCTTGTGCTTCAGGAAATAGTAAACCACCATCAGTACCGCTAGTCTTAGCTTAAATATGCCAATTAGAACCAAAATGTCTGTTGCTAAGCAATGTGTCACACTTAGTGACAGCAGTTCAGGCATTCCCAATTCTTGTTATTAAGCTAATGACCAGGATCATTAAGTGAGAACCACACATGATCACAGCTTCCAATTTACTGCTGGCTTCCCCATTGACTTTGTTTATGGGACGCTGGGAGGGAAAGTCGCACGTTTATGTGATCACAGGATGCAGTGATGATCAGAAAACTGGACCAGTTATTGAGCATCTGGATCACATGACTGCAGGGGCACTGCAATGGCTGGAACTTGGAGGATTAGTCATGAGTACCACTAGTTCAGTGCCATTACTAGTTCAAATATTTGCTGAATGAGTAGTTGTTCCGGAGGATTTCTGTATAGTAGCCATTGGTCCTCCCTGAACTGTTCAGTCAGCTTTTAGCACCATCCAAATTGGCTGCCATTAATATGACTGCTGGAGAGAAACCCACAGTTTAACTATGTAAAACTAGTATTTCTCTGTGAATCCTAAATCTCCCTGCATTTAGTTTCAGTGAATGACCTCAAATTATCATAGTGAAAGAGGATTTAGCAAGGTGAGTACACATTTATGGCCTCATGTTTTCCAACTGACTCTGTTCTTTTGAAATATTGATTTGTATCCAAGTTAGAAATGTAAGTTGTGGTGGTTGTTCTGGAAACACTGGATACTGTGTTGAATAGCTTACCATTTCACATATTAATAATGCTAAAATATATGTCAACGTTTTGCCTTAAGTAGGAAGCAGGAAACTTTTTAAACACTTTTAAGTTTTTTGATGTGTTCCATTTCACTTGTTTGGAATGTTCCAATAGATCGAGTTTATAAATAAGATCTTTTATTCATTTCTCAGGGAAACTTATAATTGCCAAAGTCTTTCTTGGGCATAGTGCTGGAGCCCTTGATACAGATCCAGTCACCCCAGCCAGCTATCCTGGGATCGATAGTGTATACAAGCCTCGCAGATCATCTCAAAACAGCCCTCATACATCCACCAACAGGACTGTGGAACCAGACAAAGCCAAATGTGAGTTAGTGGCTGCAGCTGAAGTTCCATCTCTACAGCTTCTTCAAGATGTTTTGGTATTGAAAATTAATAATAAGCATGATTGATTTATATGTGCAGGTATATAAAGACTTAGAAATTGTTCTTATTTCTAAGTTGGAGAACTTGGCAGTGGAATCAACATTGTACAACAATTTCTAGGACATTTCTGTTCTTTTCAAAGTAGATAAGTGTCCCTCACTTTACCCATTTCTACACCTTGTGATTAAAGATTAATTTTTAAAAGAATATGAAGACAACACTGCATATTTCCCAAAAGATTTGAAAAGATCTCTTCCTCCTTAAGAAGAAAGTATAGCATGAATAACCACCAGGTGGCAATCTAATCACACATATGCATACTAAGTTCAAACGAAGACCCCAAAAAGGCATTTAAAATATATTTTCAGCCCAGTCTTCATTGTCCTGCAATTTGGTCACAGTTACATAGTCAGGATAAACAGTCCTAAGAGTGGCTTACTGTTGGCTGCATTTAAGAAAACAGGCTATAATATGGAAATAGTTCACCAAGATTTTTTTCACATATTGATTCTGTCATGGCAGAGCAATTTCATGTTTTATTCTGGCAGTAAATCTCAAGAACCAAGCACCAAGAATCCTAGATACTGAAACTTTAGAAACATTTTTGTATGGTGAGCTTCAAAATTTTGAAACAACTTCTGTAGCTTGGCATGCATCTCAATGTACTCTGTTTCTTAATTTTACCTGTATGTTATTAATTACTATGTATTTTATAATTTTATAAAAAGTATATATTATATATTACATATTATAATTATATATATTATATATTATAATATATATATAGGTCTTTGGTAATTCGGGTTTTCTCCCGTGTAAAATTGAAAGTGTCTTGGCAACGTTTCGACGAAGTCCCATTCGTCATCTTCAGGCTGGTGTCTTCAGCTTCGTGCTTCTAGGAGCAAACTATGTTAAAAGGAAGAAACAGCTGCGATCACACATTGCTCCTAGAAGCACGAGGCCAAAGAGACACCAGCCTGAAGATGATGAATGAGACTTCGTCGAAACGTCGCCAAGACACTTCCAATTTTACGCGGGAGAAAACCCGAATTACCAAAGACCTACATACAAATACCCGTGAAAACCTCAGAAAACATATATATATATATATAGTCCTTTATAACACTAAAAATGCGAATCCTGGGAATACACGTGTTGATAAAATTCTTACAAGAAAAAAGCGAACACCAGGATAAAAATAAACAAGGCTGTTTAATATAAACAGGCCTGTGGATAAAAGAGCACTTAGCTTTCATCGGCCAAACTGCAGACGTCCTCAGAGTTGGAGTGGGAGGCATTCTGGGAGCTGGCCTATATAGCCTCCTGCCTCTGCGCCCGGCTTCTCGAGCGCGTCATTGGCCCATTGGTTGTAATAGTCCACAATGTGCTGAGTTGGTCTACACCTGGCAATCTGTCAGTGGCCTTGCTGGTTGCCTTCAGATCCTCCTTCGCTTTCCTTGAGCGCGTACATGCACTCGGGGGGTGGCTGTCCAGCTGCCTTTGCTCCTTATCTCCTTCCCCTCCCGTTTTGGAGTGATCTCTCAACCTACAATTAAGACACCCTGTGAGGGTGTCACCCTCCCCCAAGGCCGCTGTTGTCTCACCCGTAGCTCCCTCGCCCCAACCTTGCGAAGGATGGCCATTCGGGCATTCCTGCCCTCTGTTTCCCCCCCCCCTTGTTTATTTTTATCCTGGTGTTCGCTTTTTTCTTATAAGAATTTTATCAATATATATATACAGTGGGGCAAAAAAGTATTTAGTCAGCCACCAATTGTGCAAGTTCTCCCACTTAAAAAGATGAGAGAGGCCTGTAATTGTCATCATAGGTAGACCTCAACTATGAGAGACAAAATGAGAAAACAAATCCAGATAATCACATTGTCTGATTTGGAAAGCAGTTATTTGCAAATTATGGTGGAAAATAAGTATTTGGTCACCTACAAACAAGCAAGATTTCTGGCTCTCACAGACCTGTAACTTCTTCTTTAAGAGGCTCCTCTGTCCTCCACTCATTACCTGTATTAATGGCACCTGTTTGAACTTGTTATCAGTATAAAAGACACCTGTCCACAACCTCAAACAGTCACACTCCAAACTCCACTATGGTGAAGACCAAAGAGCTGTTGAAGGACACCAGAAACAAAATTGTAGACCTGCACCAGGCTGGGAAGACTGAATCTGCAATAGGCAAGCAGCTTGGTGTGAAGAAATCAACTGTGGGAGCAATAATTAGAAAATGGAAGACATACAAGACTACTGATAATCTCCCTCGATCTGGGGCTCCACGCAAGATCTCACCCCGTGGGGTCAAAATGATCACAAGAACGGTGAGCAAAAATCCCAGAACCACACGGGGGGACCTAGTGAATGACCTGCAGAGAGCTGGGACCAACGTAACAAAGGCTACCATCAGTAACACACTACGCCACCAGGGACTCGGATCCTGCAGTGCCAGACGTGTCCCCCTGCTTAAGCCAGTACATGTCCGGGCCCGTCTGAAGTTTGCTAGAGAGCATTTGGATGATCCAGAAGAGGATTGGGAGAATGTCATATGGTCAGATGAAACCAAAGTAGAACTGTTTGGTAGAAACACAACTCGTCGTGTTTGGAGGCGAGAGGATGCTGAGTTGCATCCAAAGAACACCATACCTACTGTGAAGCATGGGGGTGGCAACATCATGCTTTGGGGCTGTTTCTCTGCAAAGGGACCAGGACGACTGATCCGTGTACAGGAAAGAATGAATGGGGCCATGTATCGTGAGATTTTGAGTGCAAACCTCCTTCTATCAGCAAGGGCATTGAAGATGAAACGTGGCTGGGTCTTTCAGCATGACAATGATCCCAAACACACTGCCCGGGCAACGAAGGAGTGGCTTCGTAAGAAGCATTTCAAGGTCCTGGAGTGGCCTAGCCAGGCTCCAGATCTCAACCCCATAGAAAACCTTTGGAGGGAGTTGAAAGTCCGTGTTGCCCAGTGACAGCCCCAAAACATCACTGCTCTAGAGGAGATGTGCATGGAGGAATGGGCCAACATACCAGCAACAGTGTGTGCCAACCTTGTGAAGACTTACAGAAAACATTTGACCTCTGTCATTGCCAACAAAGGATATATAACAAAGTATTGAGATGAATGTTTGATATTGACCAAATACTTATTTTCCACCATAATTTGCAAATAACTTCTTTCCAAATCAGACAATGTGATTGTGTGGATTTGTTTTCTCATTTTGTCTCTCATAGTTGAGGTCTACCTATGATGACAATTACAGGCCTCTCTCATCTTTTTAAGTGGGAGAACTTGCACAATTGGTGGCTGACTAAATACTTTTTTGCCCCACTGTGTGTATGTATATATATATATATATTATATATTTTACCTACATGTCGTTGATTTTTAGAGCCAATTTGGTCTAGTGGTTAAGACCCCAGGCAACAAACCAGGAGGCTGTGAGTTCAAGTCCAGCCTTAGCCATGAAAGCTAGCTGGGTGACCTTGAGCCAGTCGTTCTCTCAGCCCAACTCACCTCACAGGCTTGTTGTTGTGGAGAAAATAGGAAGAAGAAGGAGCATTACAGATGTTCTCTGCCTTGAGTTGTGTATAAAAGTAATAAAGGCGGGATATAAAAATAAAATAAAATAAATAAATTACACCTCCCAGCCAGAAGTTTTCATCTAGGGATTCTTTGAATTCTAATAAAAATATCCCCGTTAACCTCTTCTAAGTTACATTGTCTGTATAAAAGTAAAAACAAACGAGAACCATATTGTGTCCTTTTTCTTAGCTTCTGAAACATGTTCTTCTGTGGAATACAAAAATTGTGACTGTAGCCTCCGACAGTGTGAATGGTTTGTGTTTGATCATGAGCTTGTTTTGCCAGAGTACGTCATTGAATTTGAGTACATCACACAGGTATGATGGAATGTCCATTAGCTATCAGTTCACTAATTATTTCATTTGTAGAATTAATTAGATTAAGTTGTCATATACTGTACAAAGTTCCATTTTTTCCAACTGTTTATCCATCAGTCTTCCCCCAAATAAATCTGGTTTCAATTGCAAAGTAATCTTTAAAATCTGTATTATTATATATAATGGTGTACAAAATTTTCACATCAACCAAGCAAATAAAAAACATTTTCTGTTTTTTTGTGCAGATCAAAGTAGAGGCTTTGTTCTCCTCACCCAGCAATGTGATTGGGGAGGATGGAAGGCGAAATTCAGCAGGCTTTGTGTTTTCTCGGGACCTCCAACATGATGATGAAGTGTTAAGCATAGAGCCAATAATTAAGCCCAAGCCCAAAATTATTTGCTTGGATGAAAAAACTGTGATGGCAATCTCAAAGGCCAACATTTATAGTCAGATTGTTGTGAGTAGCTTTTTTCATCTGCCTTGTTACAAAGTGAAAATTAGATTCTGCCTTTCCCCACCACTGAGTCAAAGTTTTTCCAGTGCCCTGAATTGAAAGAAAAGCGTATAGTATTGACATTAAATTTACTGCCCCTGTTGCTACTGGTTATCTTGACTATATTGCTTCTGTTTCCAGTCACTGCCAATCACCTTATTTCCTTCCAAGGTAGTAGATGGGAAAGGCTAATGCTTTTGCATTTTGAGATGTCTTTGAAAGGAATATGGAGAAAATACTACTATAACAATGGTACAACAAAGGAACTTAAGTCTGTCTCATTGATGGACTGGGGATAAAATATAGGAAATATGGAGATTTCACAAAATAAATATGTTCAGATCATGTTTAGATGAAAGGGGGGAAAGGTCTCACAAGAAAACAATCTAATAGATTAATCTAATTTCTTGCAATACCTCTGCTGAGCCCATAAGATCTGGCACAATAGGTATGTTTGGGTGCCTTCCAAGAAACAATGTTCCTAATGGCATCCAAAGAGTACAATTTCTCTGTTGCAGTATGTCCTCCTTACAGAACATCATTCTCCCTGAGGTCTGGATAAACCTGACTTCTGTCTTCCACAAGGCCCTAAAGACCTGGCCCTTTCCCTAAGCATTGAACTGGATAATGGAATGAACTCATGTAGAGTGCAAAACCCCTGTTCAGCATATGCGTCGGTTGATTTGTTGTCATCTATTATTTTTACTTCATTATTTTGTTTTTATGCTCTTGATAGTATACCAGATAGCATTGTATTTTTAATTCCTGGTTTTATTGTTTCTTCAAATTGTAAATTGCCCAGAGTCATTCTTACAAATTGGACAGCCCTGTCAATCCACCAAACATTACAGTAACAGCAGTGGAGATATTTTTCAACAGCATAATATGAGTTGTGTAGTTCTGGTTGTTTTCAAACAAGATGGCTCTGAAAGCTTTGCACAACACTCAACCATCATCCCTTAAATACTAAAAGATCAATAAACAATTCCTGTTTTCCTGCTAACATAGGTTCTGAATCTACATGGAAACCGGCTTACCAAACTCCGAGATATCTCCAGACTCACTGGACTCCGCAAGCTTATTATTAGTTTTAATGAATTTACTTGTTTAGATGATGTTTACCACTTGGTAAGAAAAATACTTTTTTTCATAAAAAATTTTAAGGCTTGAAAAAATATCCCTCTATTCTGGAGGACAAAATTATGGGGTGGGAGGGTGGGGGAGTTCAGTATTTCGGGGGAGGTGAAATGGGGATGAAAAGATAGTAGCAGCACCAAGGAATGTTTTTTTCCTTATCTTTCCCCAAAATTCTTCTATAGATAAAACAGCAACATGATTCCATGTATTTGCAAGTGACTTTTGGTGAAGGGAAATTGCTTTTGCTGAGTATGAGTCTGGAATATGCACCCAAACTGGAAAATGGCTATTGTGTTTGATTCAAGTATATTACTTGAACCAAACACCATACCCTTGTCCTAATTATCTACAATATAACATCAAACCTGTTATTCCAAATCCCTCTGACTCCTTAATCCATTATTTCCAAAATCCATTCTTTTGCTGCATAATCACCCCAAAATTATATATTTTAAAAATGTTGTTCAGGAGAGATTATGTCGGCTCGGATCCAGCATCCAGCAGCAATTCCCCTCAAAAAATCTGTCTTCCTTGCCAGCAAAAGTCAACAAGTTGTCAGCTTACCATGGTGCTTACGGGAAGTATCAAGAATCCAGTAATTCCTGAAAGCAAGAGCCAGTTTGGTGTAGTGATTAAAGCATCAGGCTAGAAACTGGGAGATTGTGAGTTCTAGTCCTGCAGGAGGCATGAAGCCAGGTGAATGACCTTGGGCCAGTCATTCTCTGCCCTATGAGGGAGTCAATGGCAAATCACTTCTAAAAAACCTTGCAAAAATCTACAGGAATTAGTCCAGGCATTTACTAGCAATAAAAAGAAAAACTGACTTGAAGGCACCCCCACCCTGCCAACCTTCCTGAATGCAGTGTGTTCCATTTGTTCCAATGTCCACTTTAAATATATTTTCTTCTAATTTATACCCATTGTTTCCAGAATAACTTGCCTTATATTTTATGACCATCCTTCACATACTTAAAGATAGCTCTTGGGTCTCCTGGCAGTCTTCTCTTCTTAAGACTAAATATGCTTCATTCCACATTTTCCTCCAGTCTCTTAATTAAATAAATAACTAGATATGAATTGCTGGTAAAGTAAGATAGCTAATTTAAAAAATTAATTGCTATCCATCTGCATATGCCAACCATTTTATCATACACGGAAATACATTATATGCAAACAAAATTCCTCTTTTATTCCTATAGCAGAAATAGCAGGAAAAGTGGATAAAAATCTTAATAGAGATGGGTTAAAAGAAACATTGGGAAGGAAAGAAAAGTGAAGTATGGCTGAGAGAAGAGGTAACAGGAAGAAAGGGAAATAAAAGATATGAAAGCTATGTTTGTTCATGACAAAAAAAAAATGAATTTACCATCGCCTTTGAATACTGCTTTATAGCCCAACCTGGAATATTTTGATGCCAGTCATAACCATGTCATAACTCTTGAAGGCATTAGAGGATTAAACAAACTGAAGTATTTGGACTTGAGCTGGAATCAGCTGAAAAAGCCAGCAGAAGAAATTGGCGTCTTACGTAAACATACATCAATGTTGCTCAGTTTGGATATCAGGCATAATCCATGGCATAAGGTACATTTCAGTCAGCTTGCAGTTGTTACTGCATTACATGTAAGTCTGCTTTAATCAGAGTTTGTTTATTGGATTTCATGGCCACTCAATTCCCAAAAGACCGAGTTGCTTACAATATTTAAAAAAATAATAATTTGAAGAAAAGTGATCATATAGACAAGGCACATAACACTCCCCCCCCCCCAAAAAAAAAATAATGACCAAGGCTTCACAAACCCTAACTTCAAGTCTGGGAAAAGAGCCAGGTCTTAAGAAACTTCAGGAAAAATTGAAGGATTAGAGCAGAGGTCTTCAAACGTGGCCCTTTTATGACTTGTGGACTTCAACTCCCAGAATTCCTCCGCCAGGCATGCTGGCTGAGGAATTCTGGGAGCTGAAGTCTACAAGTCATAAAAGGGCCAAGCTTGAAGACCCCTGGATTAGAGCCACATATATCTCTGGGTGGGAGGTATGTGCTATTCCAAAGGATAGGGGCTGTGGCTGCAAACAGAAAGTTGCTTCCTTCGTGTATGACAAGGTAACATCTTCACATTGTCATGAATGCAATCATTTCTTGGACTACTGCCTATTACTCTTTCTAGAACAGGGATGTCAAACTGCCGGCCCGTGGGCCGGACGCGTCATAAGGAAACTGCGCCCACCCCATTGCCGGCAATGGGGAAAAAGTTCGGATACATTGCGCGACGTCACGTGACGTCACGAGTTTGACATGTCTGTTCTAGAAGAACAGTTGTCTTAAAAAGTCTTCTACAATTGGAAACATTCAATGCATGACCACAAAGTAGAGGATTTGCACTTCAGCAATCAAGGCAATCAATAGCTCTTTAAAAGAAGTTTATGTTGGTCCAACTTCTCATGTTCTCAGTTTCCATCATAAAATGCAGCTTTGAGCAGATTACAGGACCCATGCAGCACTTTGTCCCTTGGCTGGTAATTTTAAGTGGCAGAATTTTTGTCCTATTTAAAATAATGTAAGACTAAAATAGATGTATCAAGCCTGTACCAATGAATGTTTCAGCTCCATCCATTTCTGAAGACCGAAGAATTTTAAATGTGTGGTTCCAGAAGTGATATTTCTAGTAAAAATGCCAAAGAGGCATTCAAAGTAATGTGACATAGAATTAAGTTAGAACTGGGATCTGAAATCAAAATAATATTGTTTTGAAACAATGACGTTAATAGGGGAAGGCTGTTTGAAAAATTGTGGTGTAAGCAGGCCAGAGAGCAGTAGGGAGACAGAAGGGAAAAGAAGCAAGCTGTGGAAGTAGCCTGAAACTGATTACTCCAGGCAGAGGTGGTCATTGAATAGTTTGAAATTAGAACAGCAGCATCCCATTCCCTGTTTTTCTTCTCCCAAAGCCAGCCTCTATGCGCCTGAGTGTGATTGGTCAGTTGAGAGCTCTGAGGCACCTTGATGGAATTTTGATTACTGGGGAAGAGGCAGCAGCTGCTATTCAATATATAGCAGACTCCAAAATCACTGAGGTTTGATGGTTCTTTGTCTCTTAAAATGATAATTGTACATTGATTGCAACATTATAGGCAAATTGAAATGTAGTTTTAAGTATTTTCGTTGTTGCTGCTATTTTTTTAAAATGCAAGATTTTTTTATGACATCTTGGAAAACCTAATATAATATGCCTTGAGCTTTATTAACTGGAGTAGCACTTAACTGACATATTTTTCTCAGTATTATTGGAAAGAATATGTTGGAATCGCTCATGCTATAATTCTCTTGCTGACTCAGAGTTACTTTACACTTCAACATTGTGTAATCGGGTTTTTTTAGGAATATTATACTTTATGGGCATTTAAGATATTTTTGGAGTCAGATATTCACAAAATAACAAACCATTTCAGAAAATTGTTCCCTTTTAGTGTCTGTACATAGGACCACCATTTGTAATCTCAAAACTGAGATACGTAACTAGAAAGCAGCAAAAACCCTTTGAGATAAAGGGGGAAGAGATTGGTTGGTGGAGAATTTTATTATACTTCACAGACAGAACTAAAGGCAAAGTTAACAGTATATGTAATAACTGTACTTTAATGCAAAAAATGCCACTGGAAGTTACTAAATTGTGTAGTAATTGAAATGTGCAACATATGCTTTTATTTTAATGTACCATTTAATCTGATTGTCTTTATTCTCCAGATGTCTCTGATAGAGTATTCTCGGATAGATCAAGAGAAGCTGCATGTCCTTAGTGTCTTGCCGTATGCCAAAATCTTGAGTCAGATAAGCAATAACAAAGTGGATATATTTCAGAACAACTGGCATTCTAGTGTAAGGGGTGTGGAGGGAAAGTGGGAACTCCACTACACAATACTTCCTTTTGTTAATATTCCATACCCTCCTACTTCTTTCTCCCAATTTCTATTAGGTGGAATAATTTTACATTCACACTATTATCTTTTGGCTGGATGCCACGTTTTGCTCTTGTGTTCACTTACTACATTTGCTTTTTTACTTGTAATTTTACTTCTTTGTGTAATACACCTATGTCCCACACTTCTTCCCTCCCAAAAACTCTAGCAAAATGCACACGTGTTATCCATTTTTGCTCTCATAAAAGCCTTCTGAGGTAAATTAGGCTTTAAAAAATGGACTAATCCAGGGTCTTCCTCAGCCAATGTCCAATAGCTCAATGATTATATTACATTGGCTGATTCTTGCTCTGCTATCCTCTAACTTCTTGGAAAACCAGGGAAACGTTGGTGCCAAAAATAGGATGTGTGGGAGATGAAAGGAACTAATGAAGAAGGCAGAATAGTTGCAGTGGAGGCTAGCTAGTTAATGATTAGAGAGAAGGGGATATGCCATATCATCCAACATTCCCAAAGCACTCCCCACCCCAGTTCCCCTTATATTATAGTTGCTGTTATAGTTGTTTAATGTTTGTTACAGAGAGAGTTGTGTGTGGCTCTTTTCCCCCAGATTACTGTGTTAGATCTGGATAGCCAGCATCTCTGCAAAATCAGTGGGTTAGAACAATTAAAGAATTTGCGATGGGCATCATTCAGCAACAATAATCTCACTAAAATAGAAGGTTTAGATCATTGCCTGAATCTGGAGGAACTCACATTAGATGGAAACTGCATTGTAAACCTTGAAGGTAATATATTTCTGTTTTTAATTCTGTACAGCTCTACTTTGGGGATAAACATAAACTAGACTTTGCTTCTAGAAGGCTTTTACCTGAAAACTTACACAGCTGTCATTTATGTCAATGTTTCCATTTCTCCAAAAGACAGCTCTAGTCCTGGTCTGTGCATTTTTTGTTTGTACTATATGTTATCTTTTTTTGACGGCTGGGGATGGAGGTGGGGATGGCATCTTATGCAATCTATAATCGGTGTCATTTTGAAAAGTGGTATCCAACTACTTAAACTAGTGTTAAATGTAGCAATCTACTAGACAGTTTATTTTATGCATTTTCCTTCACATGAAACTTGAGTAGTCTCCTACTCTTCTTATTTGGAGCTTGCCAGTGCGATAAATTTTATTAACCTGGAGCAAGGAACAAATACATCACAGGTTTTATATGCAGGACACAGAATCTTTTCAGTGGCTGCACAAAGATTATGAATTTTCTTCCCACTACAGCATTCAACATCATTTAAACATTCATTCAACATCATTTAAAGTTCTTGAGTGGAATACAGAGATTATCTGCAAAAGGGAGTATAAGGAGCATGAAATGGTGTTTAAAAGTATAGCAGATTAAAATTAAACTGCTAAATTGTAAGGCATATATTCTTACAATGATTACCATCCTGTCACACCTTTCTTGATTTGCATACTCTAACTAAGGAACATTTGAGAAAAAAAAGGATCTCGTCTCTCATACACCTGATTTCCCATGAATATGTATTCATCTCCCATATAGAGAAGGAGGAAAAGGTGGAGGGATCTGTTAGTAATGGGCAAATGTAGCTGAGATAATGGAGTTAATTAGAAGGTGGTTTGCTTATAGTTCATAAATCACAGATTAGGCTTGCAATTTTTGTGGTTCACATATTACAGAATTTCCACTGCGTTGCAATATTTTTGCCTTATTTTGTCTGGCATTTTGGCATCAGGAAGTTTCATTGGCTGATTCTTTTTTATTGGCTTCATTATTGCATTTTATTTTGTGCCTTGTTTTAATCTGTATGTATGTGTATGAGAGAGAGAACATTTTATATTTTTAAATACATAGGCAACTTAGACGCAAATATATCCTTGTAAATAAAAGTAGATTATAAGCATTCGTTTGGGGTATTAGTTAGAGAAGATGAGCTGAAGCTGTAAACCAACATGATTCCTTGTCTATCTGTTCCCTGCCTGCTGTGATGCTGTTCTCTTGCTGTTTCCTATCTGTTCAGAGAAGGTCTGTTCTTTTCCAGGTATTTCAAAACTCTCCAAACTCATGCGACTGAGTGCCAACAATAATCATCTCACCAGCCTGGAGAGAAATGTCTTCGATAATCTGTCGCACCTCCATTACCTCTCTCTTGAAAACAACCGTATCACATCATTAGGAGGTTTACAAAAGGCCTATGCACTCATTGAACTCTACATAAGCAATAACTACGTGTCTTCAAACCAAGAAATATATCAATTAAAGGTAACATTTGTCTGTTAAAGTGAAGATGTTGAACTTTTACCTGTGAACAAAAATCTTACTAAGATAAGCTTATTCTTATCTGGCATCCCACAAATGCAGTAAAATGCAAAATTAGGAATGAAGAATTAGGAAAATATAGCCTCAGTTCATCTAAGAGTGCATTAGAGTACGGAAGGCTGATACTGCCTAAAACTGGAGCTGTGAACTAAGGAAAATAAAGTCTTGTGAGTTGAGCAGTTATTTAACAAATAACAGTTCATTAGATATGACATTAATATAGCATATTTGCTTCAAAGTCCAAAGCCACTCTAACCTAATACTTATTGAGATACAAGGAGGCTTTTTTTTTCTTTTTCATCCACTTTTTCCCTTAATATCTTTCCTTTTGCATTTTTTACCTATTAACCAAGAAGAAGAAAAATAGAAGACATCAATTCCAGTTCTTTATAGAGGTGTGTTGGCAAAATATTTGGATACAACAGTTCCAAAATTTTTCCCAATATACTTCAGTAGTCATTTCTTAATCTTTTTTAATTATTATCGAAGCACTAATAGTGGATGGCTGCAATGATTTCCATTGTAATAAAAATATGGTAATAAACCAGATCTGTAGAGAAAGTATTCTCATCAGAATTCAATGTTTTTGCTAGCAATGGAGATTGTTCCCTAAGTAAACAGCTTTGCTCTGTGTAGATGCCAAGGAAATATTAACCATTTCTACTAAAAACAAAATTTCCTTAAAACATTTTGAGGCATAACATGTATAAGAATTCCAAATAAACTCTTCCATATAAATTCTTTTACCAGAAACAGTAATCCTTATTACATTTTATGTTTTATAATCCACCTCAAAACCATTATCGTAGGATTCTCCCTTTTCTTTAATTGCACATTTAATTTTGAGTTAATTTATTTGCTTCCTAGGGGCTAAATAGTCTGGCTATACTGGACTTTTATGGAAATCTGATTGTTTGGAAGCAAGAAAATTACCGCCTTTTTGTCATTTTTCATATTCCTTCTCTGAAAGCCTTGGATGGTGTTGCTGTGGTAAGTTTCAAATGCCTAGTTTGTAAGGGAAAGACAAAGAGGAGAATGAGAAGAGAGAGAGAGAGTCGGACAGACATGAATGAGTGTGTGTGTGTGTGTGTGTGTGTGGCTGGAGCACCCGGTCTACCAAGTATAGGATAAATCAGTCTGTTCTGCATTTCGCTCCAATCTAGGAGCATGTTTTGCAGGCAGACGTCACATACTGTGAACACTGTATACACACACACACACACACATATACACACACACACACATATACACACACACGCCTACAATAACAACTGTAACAACTTACAACCAATTTTCTGGTCCCAATTGTTGTAAATTGATTACTGATTGTACATAAATTTGTATACCTTGGTAGACTGTTTAGTAAAAATGGGAAAACAGAGCAGTTAAGATATGCAAACACTGGCAGAAAGGTTGAGTGAGTAATATGTTAAAAATAATGAATATTTGTTGAAATAAACAAAATCATTATTTCTACCCAGGTTGTTTCATGGAAATGAGACTAGGGATCTCTGGAGAAACAGTATAGAATAGTAAATTGAACGGAATGGGAATGGGGTGCTTAAGAAGTGCTCATGGTAAAATAAGATGAGATAGAGTCATGAGTGAATAAATGCTGAATAAAGCTGGTTTCAATACAAAAATGAATGACCAGAATGAAGAAGGTACAGTATGTTGAGGTGGTACAATCAAATAAAATGAGCATGGTTGAATTGCATAATGAACAAATGAAGGAATACTGAATAGGTCCACAGGAGGAGGAAGACCAAGAAACAAATGGTTGAATGGAGTTGTTGAGATTCTGAAAAAAAGACAGGGCAGAAGTTTATAGAAGAGAAATCAGCATATGACTGATTATATGAATGTAATGGAAGTCAGAACAGACAAAAACCATGGAGAATTATGTGAGTCATGTTCATCTCAAGTTTTGAAGAACATCTCCTTAACTCCATTATTCAAATCATTAATAAAAACCTTGAACAGCACAAAGCCCAAGACAAAGAGCCTAGTGGCATGGTATTCCAATAAATATTTCCCTCCACCTAAAGGGAAGCCATTAATCATCATTCCTCGCAGTAGTCATTCAGCCATATATAATACTACATATATTTTCAGCTTACATTTTAAAATGCCGTTAATATAGGAAGCAACTGAAGTAGAAAATGCGAAAGATCAGTTTGGTGGCAAACTTAATGCTGATATGGTGGCAGAAAGACTGGGCCATTCAAACTTCAGCAAAATGCAAGAATTAAACTGGACAGCCTCTATGATCAGGTGAATTGCTTTCAGATATTAAAGTGGAAATAGCTGTATGGTGATTCATCTTTCTGTACCATCAGTTCCTATTTTATATTAATCTGATGTTTAATTATTGCATTTGTAACCTGCTATCCTATAGGAAACTAAGGAAGCATAGGTGGTTCTCTTTTCTTCCTAACACCTTTTTAACCTGTGAGGTAGATTAGACTGAGAAATAGGGGCGTGTCTCAGTCATATATTAAGATGGGGCTGAGATGTGAACTGAGTTTAAAAAGCACCTTACTGCTAATACTTATTAAAAATTATTTGTGCAACAGTTTCTGAAAGTTCCCAGGAAAACATTTCCATTAATCAGTTGCTCTAGTCTAGGTTGTGTTTTATTTTTTGGAAGAAAAATGGACAAACAAGAGCTGAATCCTTCCTCTTCCTCTTTTCTTGATCCCTTGATACTGCTGCCTAAATTCATATCTGCACAAAGCAGCAGAATCATTATAAATAAATACCCAGGGTGCTGTGAAATGTAGCAGGGCTTGGAGTATTTTTTATGAGCTGTAGTTTCCTTGAAGCCAGGTCTGCTCTACATTCTCTGGAGGAGTTTGAAAGTTAGAAAGCATTCTATTTGCACCATCGAAGATTACTAGCAAGGCATGAATGGGGAATTAGCTCCCTCTGCTGTGCTAATATTTGATGCAACCAATATTTGATACAGGGGTCTTCAAACCTGGCCCTTTTATGACTTGTGGACTTCAACTCCCAGAATTCTTCAGCCAGGCACGCTGGCTGAGGAATTCTGGGAGTTGAACTCCACAAGTCATAAAAGGGCCAAGTTTGAAGACCCCTGATTTAATAGATGTATGGACATAGAAAGCTGCTCTGTGACATACAGCATCAGTTCATTGGTCCATCTAACTTAGCGTTCTTGCCATCAAAGGTTGGGAACCTATGGAAAACCTTTTTCCATTCATGTAGTTGTGCAGATGTGGAATTGGGTAATCAAAACTATAGGGATCTTTAGGAAATACTGGACTTCAAAGCAAAATTAATCATTTTCTTGCTATGCATTGAAAACCTATTTCCTGATAGTTAGAATAATTAATCAGTTGAATGTCTTGTCTTCAGAAGTTGTGGGTGGTTCAACACTGGAGGTTTTTAAGAAGAGATTGGGCAACCGTTAGCCTGAAATGGTATAGGATTTCCTGCTTGAGCAGGAGGTTGGACTAGAAGACCTCCAAGGTCCCTTCCAACTCTGTTATTCTGTTTCCTATTTAAAAATTGCCACCCACATCCTACTTCAGAAGGAGAAAAAATTATCATAGATGCTAAGAATACAGGCTTTGCATGAAGGAGATTCTAAAATCTCCAGATGTGCAACAGTACTAATGTGATCTGCTTGGGACCTTCAGCATTCCTATCAATCAAGTTAGACAATTCTAGATTGGATAAGCAAATAACTGCAATGGCAGAAGGTGTTTCCTATAATCCTAGTGCATTAGATCTACAAAGAAGGAAATAAAAAGTTTATACATGTGTTTCTCTAAAGTCTGCCTCAGAAAAAGCATCATGTTTAATTTACCACCTCTTTCCCCTAAATGCCCTTTTTGTTTGACTCAGAATGGTGGATCTTGTGCCAGCAGAGCAGTTTAAAAACATCACTAGTGTGAATTTACAGAACAATAATCTTACCTCTTTCAGTGGTTTGATCTTCCTACCCAATGTTAAGGTGAGTTTCCTATCATGTGTAATAGATATTCTTACAGTACTGGTCCCGAGATATGTTAGGGCTACTTCATACTACTGTCACAATGATTATTTCTTCATATAGGTTATTTATTACCTCATTTATTGATTTTCAGCAATATTGCCTATCAAAAATATTTACAATTAAATAATACAAAAATACTGGGAATACATGGAAATATTCACAGTATTTGTTTCAGGTTTCCTCTAGAGAGAAGGGAAAGGACACTGCAGATAGACTCAGGAAAAAGCCTTGTCTGAATTGTCAGTATGCCTGCACCATCCATTCAATTATATGTACAGTTTTTTGATCCTAGCTATGAGAGACATCCTCTAGATGTGCATGAACTTAATATCGCTAAACTGTGTCAGAGCATGCACAGTCTTATTGCACTAGATAACCCAGGAATAAACACAATAAACAGTGGTCTATATTAAATTGTGGTTTATCTTACACTGTCTACAATACCATACACCAGGAACAATATACATATATATGTTAATACAGCAGTCTCCAACACACAGCAGTTACAGCAGGAAACAGAAGAGAGAGCATACATCTGTGGAGCCTTCCCTTTTATACAAAGCTCTTAGAGATACAGACCCAGCTGGCTCTTAAAGGGACATAGACCCTGCTGAGTCATTCCCATCATTACATCAGCTAGTGAGCTTCTAAATCATTACCTTGACACTCCTCCCATTTAAAGCTAAACAGCTGTTAACTCAAATGCTTGGGTGGTTCTTTCACTACTGGCAATGATAAACAGCAGGCCATTTTTAATCCAAATATGCCTTCGTGAGAGTCTCTCTACATCTTTGGAAGGCTTTTACTTGAGCAGATTGTTTATAATCATAGAATTGAGAATTGTCATCAGTTTCTTTCTCTGCATCTCTAGACAGACAGACAAACAGACAGACAGATAACATCACTAGACAAATAATGACCCCTTTGGGTCATTATTTCAGGGATATTTCCTTACCAGATTTCTTAATGCCTTCAACAATGGCAGAGTTTCTAATGTACTTTAAAAGTTCTTAAAAATTCAGAGAGATATTCAGAAATGTTTCTGTCTTGAAACTAACCCTGGTTGAACTGTATAGCACAGTCAAACATCAGAAGCTGATCACAGGAAATGTTTTGTGACATTTTATATTAAGTCATAAAATGCTTTTTTTTCTCTAACATCTAAACCAGACTGAGAAATTTCAAACTGAACTCTAAACATCACAGTGATTGCCTTCAGAAGTTGTGGGTGCTCCATCACCGGAGGCTTTTAAGAAGAGACTGGACAGCCAGTCTGGAATGGTCTAGGGTCTCCTGCTTGTGGAGGGGGTTGGACTAGAAGACCTCCAAGGTCCCTTCCAACTCTGTTATTCTGTTATCAAGTGACTTCTAATTCCTAAAAATCTGCATCTGTTAAATTTTAACATCCTCATTCCTCTCAGAGCCACTATTGGTATATTCATTATTAGCATTTTAAAGATTTTGACCAAGTTATATATATGAAAATGTCATATTTTGGGCATTCTTTTTTTTTTCAAAGTTCAACTCGCTGAAATTCCAACATTAAAGAGGAAATGCAAAATATTCTGATAATATAGGTAAAATAGTCTTTCTAAAATTATAAATGTCAGAAAAATGGATTGTTGGTAGGATACTGTAGAAAAGACATTTACAGTGGGATGTGTTTATGCAAAAACTACAAAGTGATAGTTCGATAAAACTTTTATTGAGATCAACCAAAATGGTACAAAAGAAGATATAATCTTCTCATGTTCTCCATAACTATCTCACTCATTATTTTACTAAAGATATTAAAAAAATAAATGAAGATTATCTCTGAAAGTTGGGTCAGTTCAAGCTGTTCCTTCTAGAAAGTGTAGTGTGTGAGTTATTTTGCCTAAAACACCAGAATGCCCAAGTAAGTGGGAAAAATTTTCTAGGTAGCAAGAATATTAAACTTCTACTGCTGTGTGATATCATATACATTGGAAAAAGAAATTGAAAAATACAATACAATATAGTCTTATTATTGTTTCCCTGAACTACAAATAGGCCATAGATATGCACAATTAATTTTATTGATTTTCTGTCCTTCTATAGTGAAAATAGAGTGCTTTAATTTTGAGTTCTCAAGTGAACTCCCCTACCAGCAGCATTCACAGGACCATCCCTTATTCTCTTCAGCAATAAAACTCTCCAATCACTTAACTAGTCCTTGAGGCTTTGTAGAAAAGGAGATGTGATAGTCCAAACTCTGTATGATGGAGATACATTACTACAACCTGATTTTATCTGTTACACAGACACTCTGGTAGGAGTGTGTTTGTGTCATTTCAGTCATTTTAAAACATAATACTGATCTTCCTGAGGTGGATTCTAAAACTAAATTCTATAAAGATTGTAAAGGGTTTTGTTATCTGAACATTAAAACTATCAGGTTTCCCAAGGCAGTAATAAACTAGGCTAAAACTCCCAAGGAAATGCAAGACACAATGGCTAAGAACTACATCTTTATTCTAATTTTAGAACAATAGACATTATAAATAATTAGCAGTCACTAAATGAGCTCAAGGCTGGTAGAGAATTCATATACCCACCTATATCAACTGAGAGTTCTCTTTTCCCATATCTTCCCTTGTGTAATGAAATTGTTGCATTTTCTCACACGTGCTAGTTAGCTACTTTTGCATGTTTATATTTGTGCTAGGAGGATCCTTTGCCTTCTCTCCCTGGCATGCTTTAGATGAGGTAGAATCAACTGCTCTTCCCAGCTAGCATGTTACCGGTAATTGGGGAAGGGTGTTTTTAAAGCAACCACTGCATGTTTAATCGGGGCAGAAATATAAGTCATCATTATTATCTTTTGTACTCTCCACATACAGTACTTAATTGTTAGCCCTACTGCTTATTATCTAAACTGAGTAGAATTAATTCCATTTTTCATGCAGGTTCTCTGCCTCAATTATAATCACATTGAGTCCATTCTCCCAAGACAAAAGCCTTCCAATCACTTAACAAACAGACAGTTGCTACATCAGAAAGTGATGTCCAGTGGATATGGACAGCAAGGGGCTTCAAAAAGCAGCAGGTACACAGTTGTAATATCAGTAACAAAAAGAAGAGGCAGTTACTTGGAGAGAAGTGAACTCTAACTGGAACTAGTCTCCAAGTAAAGCATTTTCCCTCTAGGGTCAACTCTGGGAGAAAAACCATGTTGTGAGTTTGTAACAGGAAATTGCTGAGCATAGAATTGATTAACTGGTCACCCATGAACACTTCTTCAATCTCATCTACATCTTGAGTAATATTTTGCAGTTTATCTTATATATTTCCTCAAATGAGGTCTACTCTAGGTAATGCATAAGCCAAATAGTTTTGAGCTCAAAAAACCTCCCATTAATTGAAGCAGTCTGTTTTGAATAAGAAATGGCTTTTCAAACTCAGAATGGGGTGTTTCAAATTCAAGCCACTGAAGTAAAGTTTGAAAATTGCTAATTGACTTAAAATTTTCATGGTTGGCAAGATGCCACAACTGTTGGCTCTATTACTGGCTTGACAGTCCACTAGTACGTCTCATTGATTTCTTTCTGAATTAATTGATAAATCATACTGAACAATGTTTAATGTATTCCTTAATGTTTAAACAAAGCATTAAGTAGATTCTTACTTGAGAGAAGTAAATGTAATATCCCAAGCCAGTATTTAGTTCATTGCTATGTGGATCACATCTACAACAAAGAAGCATTTGCTGTGATTTCTGATTTATTTATATTTACCTGCAATTCATTTGCCTCAAAAAAAAAGCCTGGAAAATTGTTGCTATCTGTAGATATTTGAATATGTTTTCTGGTCAATGATCTGTTGATGAAATGGGAAGAAGTATTTGTAGTAGTAGTAGTAGTGATTTTATTTGTTATTTAGCATGTGATTATAATTACAGTAGGTGCAATACAAATATAAGATCATACAATATTATATAACCTGTTGCAGGACATTACACTATCACTGTAAAAAATGAAACTAAAATACCCATCACATATAATAACTTAAGCATCTGCACATTCAATTAATTAAAAAAAACAAAACAATTTAATCAGGGTCCTAAGGAAAACAGTTTTACTCCTATTTTATGTTCATGGCCAAGCATAATTGGAGAGGGTAGAAGGAATGGCCTTGAGGGCAGGAGGAAGAGCTGCTATCAAGACAACCATCAGATAAAAAAGAACTGGATGCAGGGCAGGAATGTAACCTGATTAAATTTCTCAGACAAGACTTTCCCCGCTTCTCATGAAGATAAACGGGTGTGTATGCATTCAAACTTGCAAAGTTCTGTTACTATAACTTTATAGAAAAAGTAGTACTGACATACATGACATTGGATTCCTAATTTGATCTACCTTGAAGGCTGACATAATTCAGTGGTCATTGATTCCAAAGAGCCAAGCTAGGTAAGAAAAGACTCTTAATTGTGATATGGCTATTCTAGTTAACTAGGAAAACCAACTGACCCTGGGCCAGTACTCAAATCAGTCATGGTAGCTTATTGCAGGACTCATTGCTGGTCTTTCCATTTATTGCATGTGCTAATATCCAGGACATCATAAGTCAACTACAGCTTTTATACCGGCATCTTTCAGAAATATTCAGCCAATGTGAGACTGAAAAAAGGCTGGAGTGAAATGGAGAAATTCCAGAACATATGGCTGGAGATATTGCCAACATATTGCTAAGAGATCATTATCATAAACCTTTTACAAAACTTAAAAAGTAATTTATAGCTATTCCCATTTTCTTTTCCATTTCCTTATGGAAAAAATGGATTTCCATGTCATTGCTTAAAGTTCATGTTTAGATTGCTGCCTGGTTTCCAACTATATAACTGGATGTACTTTCCCATATAACATTTCAAAAGCCTAGCATAGGTCCTGAAAACGTTTACAGAATTTTATTTCCACATTCAGTTTTTACTAAGCTATTCTTTCTGACTCAAACCCTGTTTTTATTTTAGGGATGCAGGAGTCAGTGAAAGCTTGCCTCCAATAATGGAGCGTTTAGAAGTTCTCCATTTGGGCTATAATGGAATTACAAATTTGGTCTTGTTACAGATTAGTAGGCTAAAGAATCTGAAGTTTTTGTTTTTACAGGGTAAGTAACCATAGCAGTTAGTTCAATATCATTATCATGTATCTGTAGTTTCCTTTTGCAGCAAAGTAAAATAATTATAGGGTGGTGCATTGAGTAGAATATCCTGAAAAAGACAATGGCTGCCTGGTACTTTAAAGAAGAACATTATGCACTGCAACAGTATATTTCAAATACCAAAAGAAAATGTGATCCCCAACAGTAATCCCTAAGGAGGATCACCATTAGATCAAATAATAACATGCTTTATAGACACCATATCGTAAAGCCTGCATCACTAATCCAGATAATGTGTTTCATCAGGTACGTTCCTTTATGATACTATTATGCATAATATCATAAACAGGTTGGATAGGAAAAAAGCCTCTATCGCCCCCCCCCCTTTCTCTTTTTGAGAAATTAGAAATATCCTCTCAGAGAAACAATATTGAAAATGGGTGGTTTTAATACTAAATTCAGAAAATACTTCTCCCCCAATGCCTTAGTTTTATTTTATGCCACGCTATCTCTGATAAAAAATAGGTTTGCAGACTTATTAACGTAAGTAAAATCTGTGAATGGAGGTAAGATCCAACTGAATGTAATACAGAGTTTTTATGATTGGATCTCCTGTATTCTTTCCTTTGTCCACAGAGGTTCTGAAGAGCGTTAGTGTATGTGTAGATTTTCTATTAGGATTGAGTTATGAATGGAGGAACAATTCTTATACTTTGTGCTGATTCCACAGTATGAATCTCTTAAAAGCTATTCTCTGTGAGGTAAAGCATATTTTCTTCCCCTCAGAGCTAATAGCTGATTTGAAGAAATTTAAACAGAGACATGGATGTGAAATGTGCATTACTGCCTTGATCCTCCTGCGCCCTTAAAAGGATGTTGCAGTCATGAAATTCCTACTTCACGTGTAACTGGTTCTATTCAGTAGTGTGAAAAAATATATTATCTGTTTGGTAGCCTTTGCCTTAGGAAAACTTTTCAGTTCTTCCTGCAAATATGCATTCGGTATGCTTCCACATGCAAAGGAGATATCACTTTCTTTGCTGGTTAATCATTTATGAAATTTGTGTGGCCTCCCACTTTGTAATATAGAGTCTGGGCAGTTAACATGACATAGGAAAAACACAAACTACAAAATAAAAAAATATATTAAATTTAGTAATTAATATTAAGTATTAAAGAGAAAACAAATTTGGTGTAGGGTTAAGGCACCAGCTAGAAACTGGGAAACCATGAATTCTAGTGCAGCCTAGGCACAAAGCCAGATGGATGACCTTGGGCCAATCACTCTTTCAGCCCTAGGAAGCAGGCAATGGTAACCACTTAGAAAATCTTACCAAAATCTGCAAGGACTTGTCCAGGCAGTTGCTGACTTGAAGAAAAAGGGAAGGGAAGGATATTGTATACATGGGTTTAAAATCATACCCTATGTTGTCTGTTCTCATGACATCATGGACTTTCCATAATGGAAAGGCAACTTGATTAGCTTGGGATGTTCACACATTTAACTAAGTCAGTATTGTAACTATAGTTTGTTGCTTAAATCATAGTTGTTACAATAACCTGGATTCAGCATAATAATAAACCATCAGCTGCTGAGTTCATATGACACACTAACTCTGAAATAAGCGAATAATGTAGCCCAATATATTTCACAAAAATATAAACATGACTCAATTGCAGATCAAATAAATCCTGCATTTATTCAGAGGTACTTCATAAATAGAATGCAGAGGTACTTCATAAATAGGAACATTAAGTACCATGATCAATGGAGGTTGCAAGAATCCATTATCAAGACCTGATATTCAGTGGTATGTTTTTGGCTGGGTGAAGAGGATATAACTATTCTGAAATGTTTGTCCTTTTAATTATTTCCACTTGTCCATTGCATCTTTTTCCTATCCACTTTTGATTTTGATATAACAGGAAATGAAATCAGCCACATTGAAGGGCTCGAAGGCCTGCAGATTTTGCAGGAATTGGTGCTGGATCATAACAAAATTAAAATTATCGGTGAGAATTGTTTTGCCAAACAGAGCTCCTTGCTGGCTCTCCACTTGGAGGAAAATCGTCTGCGTGAACTCAACAATTTGCTTCCCTTGGGAAAACTACAGAAGCTTTTCCTCGGTCTCAACAGAATTCAGGTACAGGAGGCCTCATACCTCAAGCCTTTCCACCCCGAAGTCTTCCAAATAGGTTTAATCTGTAGTTCCTTGAATTTTTGGCCAGCATATCAGCTGAGTGGAAATTTCGGAAGCTATACTCCCAACACATCTGGAGAGCATTAGGGTGGAGAAAGTTGATATAGAAAGTGATGTTTTCTTCATTCCTTTATTGCAAAGGAGAGTGAGTCAGCTGGAAAACATAAGACAGAAAGGACTATAGCAGAAATTTGAATTTGAGGCCTAAAAAGAAAAAAGAAAAAAACAGTGCACTCTGGATAAAAGATGATACATGGATGCCCCACAAATTGCATCTGGCCCCTGTCTATATCCTCTTTTGATCCTAATACTGTTTGGAAATAGCACACAAATCTTTGGCACTTCTGGAGTTTCTTTGTTATTTTGGTTGAGTTGTCGTATCTTATCAGTACATTGCTTCTCTAGTATGCATATACCCATATCCTATGTTGTGTGACTTTATGGATATATTTTTACAGAAAATCTATACAGTACTTGGTTAACAAGGGTAATTAGAACCAGAAATCCCGTTGCTAAGTGATGCATTATTAAAACACCATATCATGTAACGCATCAGTTAGTGATGGCAATTCTGGCAATCCCCATTGTTGTCATTAAGTGAGGAATGCAGGTTGTTAAGCGGGTCTCAAATAGCTTGCAAGCAGGCCATCAGGCAGGTAAGACAGGGCTGGCAATAGTTGCTAGCAGGCAGAGGAGAATGTGTAAGTGGCACACAAGGTGTGGTATAAACGTGGCTCTGCTGGGGGAGGCTGCACAGGTGGTCCACCATGATCACTAAATGGTCATTAAATCAGGATTACTGTAAAAACTACTTGAACAAAATTATTTTTTTCATTTTGGGGCAGGATTTGGTGGAACTTGAAAAACTTGAATATCTTCCTTGTATTAAAGAACTTTCAATATACGGAAATCCAGTGAGTATACTATTTTGCACAGTTATATCACTTAAGTTTATAGTTCCCTTTGTTTCATTCCTCTAAGTATTCCTAATCTATTTAGAAAATGCTGTATTGCCTGCTGCATTACGAATAAAGCAGCTTTCAGTGTCTACTCACTTGCCATAAACTGTTACAAATTTACTCAAAGTATTAAACGCAATATCTGAATGTGTTTATAGGTTTCGTAAATAGAGAGTCAATACGTTCTTGGGAAACCATGTAAATGAGTGGAATGCAAGAAGGCAAAACTGTACAGGGAGTCCTCGACTTACAACAGTTCATTTAGGAACTGTTCTAAGTTACAACAGTACTGAAAAAAGTCACTTATGACCATTTTTCACACTTAACGATCGTTGCAGCATCCCCAGGATCAGTGTCCAGATCATGTGATGATCTCCTTTTGCGACCTTCTGACATGCCACGTCAATGGGGAAGCCAGATTCATTTAATAACCGTGTTACTAACACCTGCAGCGATTCACTTAACAACTGTGGCAAGAAAAGTCGTAAAATGGAGCAAAACTCTCTTTAACATCTGTCTTACTTACCAACAGAAATTTTGGGACCAATTGTGGTTGTAAGTCAAGGACTACCTATAATAATCTCCAAATGTCAGAACTGAAGAGAAAGATGCTTCACTGCCCAGGAACATTAATATGTTTATGTCCAGCAGATTTCTGGTTATTGCTTTATTTTTTTACTTAATGTTGTTTTATATTCTGTGATTCTGAAATTCTTTTTCATTATTTTCTCTGTTTTAATGTTCTACTTTGAAATGTGATTATTTCGGTATCTTTTAAAATTGTTTTAAACTTCTTCTTGTTAAACTTTTTGTATAGGTTTTAGGTTAGCCACTTTATAGATTTCATTCAGACTGAGTTACTCTCAAAGTTGAATTACTCTCAAAGAGTATACAGTATATGTTAAATGAGAAATTGCAGAACTTGAAGTCAGATTTCAGAAAGAATGAGAACTACAATTTATTTATTCTTTGTTTGATCCCAGGAGAAGCTGCTACTTTAAGAAATTGCAAAGAAATCCTGCATTCATGCACTCCATGCTTCAAAGCATGTTTGTGGAATTGAATCTGAATCATTCACAGCCCCAATAATTCCTATTACTGCTTGATTACTCTATTCAGCTGTACATTTACACTGATTTCAGTAGGTTGAGTCTGAGGCAAAAATAAGCTCTGAAAGTTGTCTAATTTTATTTTTAAATTTTTGAGGAATACATTTGTTGCAGAATAAAAGTGGCCGTTTTAAGTCTTGTCATATTCTGTCTCTTTTCTAATTGCCTTCCTGCTGAACATAACATTGAATTGTATATGCTTCCCTACTTATTAAGGGGATTTAGTGCTCATCATTACTCTCTTTACCAATATAGCTTCTCTTTCAGAATAAGAACTGCTGTATAACACATTTAAAATGTGATTTTTGTTGTTGTCCTTATAAGGACTGCATGCTTGTCTTTTAAAGTTCTAAAAATACATTCCCTTTTCAAGTATGTTACATCTGACTACCCTGTGCTAATGTTAGAAGTGTTAATTTTGTTGTATCTGTCTTCACTTTCAATTAAGTCAAGGAATTGACTTAAAACTTTTGGAAAGGATGTGGATATGGAGAACCTGATGCTTTAACCTTTTGCATCTCTCTTCCTTTCTTAGGTATCACGTAAGATTTCTCATCGCCCCCTCCTTATATTTCGCTTACCTAACCTTCAGGTTTTGGATGGCATAACAGTTAGCCCAGAAGAGAGGGCAAGAGCTGAATTCCATTTACTAGAACAGCAAGTAAAGCATGGTTATTATAATTAAGTTTGGTTTGGGCTGTTACTATTTTGGGAAGGATGAACCAGATTTGATTCTGCCTGTTTAATATTGCCTTTAGAAAGTTCTAGTCCCCTTCCTTCTTTCCTTCCTTCCATCCTTCTTCATAATTCAGCATACTTTTGACACACAGCATGTGGGTTGCCATGTTTCATCAAGAGTTTAAAACTGGCATCATGACAGTTCGGAAATAAGAGTTGCAATTGTCTATTTAACAATACTGCTATCTTAAGCTATCTTACTCCAAAGATTATTGTTACCCCCTGGGTCCCTGTTACCTGCTCAGAAATGATCATCATTATATGTTCATTGACCTGAAATAAGATTTTCTGATGAGGCTGGCAAGGTCAGCTTATTCCATTTTACTTTCCTGAAGCACTAAATGACTTTGAATGTATCACTTGTGACTCACTTTTATTTTGAAGGAATCCATACTTGATGGTACCTTGTCACCTAGAGGCAACCAAGTGAGTCCTGCTGTGCTTAATTCACAGATAGCAAATAAAAACAGGGAATGATTTCCAACAGACATAATTGGTGAAGAGAATTAAAAAGCAAGGGAATGGGTTATAAGTTAAGAGATTGAATGGGTGAGGATTTGGGAAGCAAAGATGTAACTTGTTTATTTATCTATTTATCTACCTATCCTATCACATTTTTATAGCTACCCATCTCACATATTGACTCTGTGCAGCATACATAATAAAACAGAATACATAAAAATGTTAAAACCAGTTTAAAATAAAACAAATTCACAAAATGACAGAAAAGCGTGCAGAGTGCATGAGTAAACCATCATACAACCATCTAATAGCCTCTGCTTTATCTTGGGATAAACTTACCACTTTCTATGTCCAAATTGTACCTTGGATCTGAAATCTCACAGTTGTTTATAAAAATGTGTATATATCATAGCCTGGGTTTAACCACACCTTATTTTTTCCAATAAATAAATCAAGAAGTGTTTGTGTTCCAATTACATTTTTAGCCCATAATTATGTGCACTGTCTATAGGAACAGGTAGCCTAACACCAGCAAAAGTTTGGTGAATTATAATTTGTAAGGGTTCTTGGTCCATTGAAAGTCAGTTGTCCTTGACCTCATCATTATCTGGATTAAAGACCATCTGGGAATTCTGTGGATGGATGCCATCTTGAGTGGCATCATGGAGAAAAGATAGAATGTAAATTTATTAAAAGTACTTATGAATTATACATGTCATGACTCTGCTTAATTATAGACCTTGATGATATCTATAATTATGGAACTTCTCTAGGGACTTTAATACTACTTCCTGATCAGAGCCATGCCCTTGTGATTCCATGCCATGACTGACTTCTGCTGTATCTCCGGCACAGTTCAAATTGCAAGCTTTTTGTGTTGCAACTTACGATGGAGTTCCACTGGGCTTGTGTTTGGGCCACTTCCTTACTTGTAGGAATTTCCACAAGTCTCCACCCCTGGATTCTTGCTCTGTTTTTCCCACAGCTGCTGACATAGTAACCAATGGACAATGGACTTCAGGGCAGCTTTGCAGCTAGTGAGCTGCGTTTTTTCCACTTTTCTGCTATAGAAACATATATTGCACAGGGAAAGGATAGAGATGGGGACAGTCTTAGTGCCTTGTTCAGAAGCCACTTTTGATATATCTTTACTAATCAGCTAAAAGGAATACTGATTTGTTCTAGAGAACTCATACTAAATTCTCATGTTGGCTTTGTGAGGACCGTCACAGCCCATTATAAAACTAGCTCTGAAGGTTTGGGTATTGTCTGAAATGAGAGCGTCTATATGACAGGTGCCTCAATATCCTGGAGACTTTAGTATCCTTTCCTTTTTTATGAGCCAGTTTTTACATTTTCAGTAATACAAGGGAAAGTGTATTTATAATCCCCAATTGAATAAGACTAGTAAAATTTTCAGTGGAAATGAACATCTAGTATCTTAGTAGCACCATACAGTTTCTATTATTAAGAGAAGAATTAATTTGAAAATTGGCAAAATGTTTTATTTTTGCATCTTGACTCTTAAACTGCAGATTTTTTTCTCCTTGGAACATAATATGAATCATCTAAGTTTGAATATTTATTTGGTATTTCAAATTGCTATAGAGAAAAGGATATAGCTTTTATAAACAGGGCCTTTGACAACCTTGATTTGTGATGTCTTAAGCTCCGCTCTTACATACATGTCATAGCAGGGAAACTTTATGCCATCTTTCTAAGAAGTGAGGCATGTTTCTCTATGCTGCAATTCCTCACTAAGTTAATGCCCCAAAAGTATGGTTTTGTCAATTGAAGATAACAATACTTGTTAATTCAATTATTGCCTCCTATAAATTATTATTTTTTTATTATTATTAAATTTATTTCTCACGCATCTCGCAGTAAGTGCTCTAATTCTAAACCAAAGTGTGTTTTATAAACTGGATATCACTTTAAAATAAATTATAATACAATATTAGTGCAGCTAGGAATAGAATGCAAAGGCTTCCCACTTATTAGTGAGATATTCTGTTTTTCAAAAAGTTTGAGTGAAAATCATCTACTTAGCTATAATAGAACTGAGACATTTTCTTGTTAAGACTGCCACAATAGAACAATAGTTTCTCGGTTTTCTTTGTGACACTCAAGTTATTTTTCCCTAAGAGCCTGTAGAAAATTAAAAAGAAAAATCTTACTCTTCCCTTTAAAATAATTTGGTTTTGGCATGAAATATCAAATGAAATTTCATATGGAGAAAAGCAACTAAATTAGCCCCTTATATAATATCAGTTTTATTTTGTGGGCCAGGTACTTGAAACCTAAGGAAGACTATTTAACTGTTAGACTTTTCCTATGGAAGCAAAAATATTTTAATAAATAATTTAAAAGAACGAGAGCTAGTTTGGTCTAGTGGTTAAGGTACCAGGCTAGAAACCAGGAGACTATAAGTTCTAGTCTTGCCTTAGGCATAAATGTCAGCTGGGTGACTTAGGGCCAGTTACTCTCTCTCATGATATCAGGCTCTGGCAACAAACTAGTAATCAATTCCTATCACAACCAAAACAGGCAAACCCTGCATTTGCGGGAAAACACTAAGAAGAAGAAGAAATAAATAAATAAAACAACATTACATTTATTTAATAATTCCCCAATCCATTTCACTCTATTTTATGGTTAGCTAATCTCAAGTGTTTTCTTCTGCTGGGGACAAATAACATACATGGATTCAAGTTATGGTTGTGGGTTTCTTTTGTAAAATGGAAATTCTACTTCTTAGAGAAATAAGTATGGGGTGGCAAAAGGGGGAGCATTATTTCAAAGGGCATCACTTGCCATTTTCAGACTGCTCTACTTACAGGCTGGTGTCACAAGGATATCCTCCATTTGAGTCCCAGCAGGTTCCTCAGTTCCCCATCTTGAACCAAATTGTTCTTTGCATGCTCCTTTTTCATCCATTTTATCAGTTTTCTAATCCAGTTTTTTATGAGATGTAGGCATACCCCACGTCTAACAGAATTTTCAGATTTTAAAAAATCTTTCAAAGGGTTTCAGTGAGAGGAAGGGGAAAATTCTCTTATTCAGTTGTTCAAGATAGAGCATGAAGCAGTGGGCTGAAACTGAAGAGAAATTGCTGTCAACTGAAGAAGAAATACTGTCAAAACCTACTGGAGTCAGAACACAGAATTAAGCTGTTAGTGCTTGTTAATGTTTATAAGGAAAGTGCCACAAATCAGTTACAAACTGGATGTTTTCCATGCAGAAGATTCCAGGTTCTGCCCCAACCATCTCCAGGTAGGCTGCAAAAGTCCTCATTTGCCTGAAATATCAAGAGAGCTAATGCCAATCAGGTTAACCAAGACTGAATTAGATGGCTTAAAAGTCCAATTTTCTGTTTTTCTTTATAAGTCTCTTTCCCCAGCAGAAACACTATTGCTCTAATCAGGGCTTCCATCTGCTTGCATGGGACTACTGCCAAAGGCAGACCCCAGCAAATTCGCCATTTTAAATAAATTAGGAATTGGTTCCTGGTTTGGAAGGTAACCGAGGGAGTAGAGGGAGTTCACCTATTTTTACATAGATATTTTTTTTCAAATTGTCTAATAACCTATTGTGGAGTTGGCTTTTAAACTGATCTAGTCAATTATAAAATATCATATGCTCCACCTCAGAAGAAATAAAAGAAAGTATGGGAATTTGTCAGAAAGAGGACAAACCTGCACTGAGACCTAGGGCAGAATATCAGAAAAATGGGAAGTGCATTTTTTACAGTAAGCACTGAAACAAACTTGCAGTCCTCAGATCTTGCAGTGAAATCCTATAAAAAAGAGAAAATGTTAATCCAAAAATTGGATTAACTGGGAGCCTGATCAGATTTTTGAAAATTTGTTAAAAATAATAAAGAGTTTATGTTCACTGTTGTGCATTAAAAGTCAATCTTAAAGGAATATCAGCTGCTTGAAGATATTTGAAATCATTGTCTTAAGTTTTTTTCAGAGTTTGAAAAAACACCCAAATAGTCAGAAATATACAATGGCACACAAAACAATAACATCTGATTTTAATAATACTTAAAAGCTTATCGGAACAAATGCAATATACTTTTAAAAAAAGGTTGTAAAAGAATATCCATAGGGGTTTGATAGATAACTTTATAAAATAGAGACCATCACTAAGAAGGATCCTCTGCATCTATCCTAAAAATAATATATAGCTCTGGTTGAGAAGTAACAATTAATAGTGTTGTGTTCTTGGACTTCACTATGAAAGATGTCCCGGACAAGATTAATATTTGCATTTTTTATTCATTCATCCATTCATTTATTTATTTTTCACACTTAACCACCCATCTCCCTCCCTGAATGTCAGTTTTCTCTACTCATTCTTGGAATGCACAACCATGCACACTCTCAATTGACATAACAAACCATTTTGGCACAAAACAAAGTGAATAGCCTTGAATAGCCGAGAGATTGTTACGGTTGCCACTGTATTGCACTGCAGACAGACACAGTTGGAAAGATTCATTGTTTTAGAAATCACTGACAAAATAAGAATTAAATATATTAGACTTCAACAAGATGGATTTTTTAATTCCTGGTGACTGCCTGGGCAAGTCCTTGCAGTTTTCTTAGCAAGATTTCAGAAGTGCTTTACCATTGCTGCCTCCTGAGAGAGAATGACTGGCCCAAGATCACTTATCCGGTTTCATGCCTAAGGTGGTACTAGAACTCACAATTTCCCAGTTTCTAGCTTGGTGCTTTAACGACTAGACCAAACTGACTCTCAGTTGAGTGTAGTGAAGAAAATAAGCCTAATAAACAAAATGGAGACTACATCCTGTTCTCCCCCCCTCCCCAAAGTCTCCTGCAATCCTATCTAACCAAAGAATATAAGCCTCCTTACCAGCTTACAGTATAGCTCAAGGGCAACCCTTACAAAGAAATTGCAACCTAGAGAAACTCCAAGACTCTTATCATCCATCAGTTGATGATCTCAACATTCCATCTCCTTTAACAGTGGGCTTCCCCAGCTCTGCTGCCCTCTTGAAAGAGCCACTTTGCCTAACAATCAAACTAACCCCAGATACACCGACAAGGACCTGCCTAGCTCCCGCATATTGGCCAGCAAATCAGATGCCTAGGATTTCCTGCCTTGTATTCCTCAACATCTATTCAAATCTTTTTTCAATTGTTTGGGGTCCCTTTCTTGTAAAGCAGAATGTTGAAGCCTACAGCATTTTAATTTTTTTATACATGTTCAAGACTAGGAGATTATACTTTATTGCTTCTTATTTCCTCATATAGGTTCTTCCTTCAGCCAATTCTCCAATAGAGTGTGGATTTCCTGGGCTGTTATCTTCTTTCCCCAAAGCATATCCCTTGAAGATTGCCAATATGAGTCTTCCAGGAACAATCAGCCATGCATATGTGACTGACTTTGGTTTTCCCTATACTGTTGATGAAGTGAATGGAAGCGAGGCTAACAAAAGTAAGTATAAGTGGACTGCTATGCTGAATTTTTTGCTGTGTGTCGAAAATGTTGGCTCCTGTCAATGATTTCTCATGGATTTGGGCAAATCACTGTGGTGGTGTTGGGTAGCTTTGGACTGTGCAATGGAATCATGAGATGGTCAATTTGATTGGTTGAGGATTGAAGTAGGAGCTGCCTGCAAATATAAGATAGTGACTGGAGTGGGAATCCAATTGCCCTAATTTCATAGCTCAATCATCAGGGCAGAAGAGTTAAGCAAGTGCAAGTACACCTGTCCAAGGGCTATAATTGCAAGGACAGCTTCGCACATGTGCAGTCTTGTACATATGAATCTTCTATGGGTGAGACGAGCACATATTCCTCCAATCCTCTGTTGTCCCTGATCTTAATTCAGTTGCTTGCCTGCCTCAAAATGTTACATTTTAGCACATTTAGACATAATAATAATTTCCTTCATTTAACACATTAACTATGTGGTTTTTTTGTTCTTATTGGGTTTTCCCCCCTCTTTTAATTATGAAAGCTGCCCAGAATCATTTTGCAGTCCAGGCAGCTTTCTAAATAAAATGGTTAGATAAAACAAAAAATATGCTGAATTAATATCAAGAACCAAGTACTTTATGATAACACAGCTTTAAAAAGTATAAGTTCCATCTCTGAGCATATATGACTTAAAAAGAAGACTAATGGAATGGAGAGAGTCAGTTTGGTATAGTGGTTAAGGCACCAAGCTAAAAACTAGGAAATTCTGAGTTCTAGTCCTGCTTGGACACAAAGCCAACTGGATACCTTGGGCTAGTCACTCTCTCAGCCCTAGGAAGCAGGCAGTGCTAAATCACTTCTGAAATCTTGCCAAGAAAACTACAGGGACTAGTCCAGGCAGTCACTAGGAGTCAACACTGATTCAAAGGAACTAAAAAAAAAGGCTTGGCATGGCAATTGGAACTGTCATATCTGGTTGCACAAAGATGGATTATGAAATGGCAACGAAGATACCTAAGTTCTTTGCTGCCACTAGTGGTCATGCAAATTATAGCAGTCCTAAGAAAGGGCTGTTCTAGTGAGAGAACAGAGGTGGGAAAATAATTATGCAAATCTGTAACTGTCTATCTTGAAGTAAGCGGTTTATAATTCACTTCTGTTTTTTCACTTTAATTCATTTTTCTCTTGTTTACCTTAAATAATAAAAAAATACCAAAATTTGGAGAATACCAATTATGCAGTTTAATTTTCAGGTAGGAAACCAAAGAACACAGTCCCAGGATTGTGTAGTTCTCGGAGCATTCATGCTGAATTAGCCATGAGGCAAGCCAAAAGTACATTGGGTAACTTTCCAAGTCATGGGACCTCATAGATCATCCTTGCTGAATAATGTAAGTTTATTTCATCCATGTTAATGATTTCAGCAGCTCTCTTCTGACAACTAAGAGTGGCACTGTAGTTTGCCAGTTTGTTAGTTATCTTATCTGCTTTATGTCTCTATGCCTCCAAATACTTCAACATAGCAATCATGACTCTTCCATTTATACTTATAACAATCTTATGGGAAGATTATACTGAAATATCATTATTGACTTGACATTACTCAGGAAGCTCTTGTTTTGGTCTAATATTTTAGCTACTATGGATAGTCCTCGGGTTATATTTGGACTGGAATTTCCATTGCTAAGCAAAGCAGTCGTTAAACAAAATGTGACCACGCCGTTTAGTGAGGGAAGTTCCAACAATCCCAGTTCCAGTTGTTAGGCAAGGACCTCGCATGATTGCAATTTATAATCTCCTGCTGTCTTCTCCATGGACTTTGTCTGTCAAAACTGGTTAGGAAGGTTGCAAATGGCCATCGCCTCTCCCATCTTCTGCAACTCCCACCCCAATCCAAGCCATTCCAAGCTTGGTCCCTACCAGTCCTAAGCCTTGGTTCTTCCAAGGCAAGGGATGCTTTCAGAGGATCACTGAGCCAAAAGAGGCCAACTAACATCTGCCATGTGCAAACTGCCTCCACTTCAATTCCTCCCACCACCTACCGGTATCTCCCTCCCAACTCTGCCTCTTTGGCTGCCAAGATAAAGTCTGGCCAAGATAAAGACACAGTTGCATTCTGCCACCACTATCTACATCTGCTGCTTCCACCATCCCCAGCAGACCTTCTTTCCAGGCTTCCTTAACACTGATTTCTTCTTCCTCCTCAGAATCACCTTGCTTCCCCTCACTGGGACTGCCAATTCAGGCTAACCTCAAGCCCCTCAACACGGAGGCTCTAGGCACTAGGCTCGGAGGTGGCAGTGAGAGGCAGAAGTGGGCGGGTGGAGTTAAAGGTGGAGGCAGTTTGTGCAGGGCAGAATGTGACAATGAGGTGCTGTGAGGGTTATCAGTGAGGGTCATCAGCCAGAACTCTGAGGACTGGTTGTAAGTCCATTTTTTTCAGTGCCATTATAACTTTGAACAGTTGCTGAACAAATATCTGTCTAAAATATGGGATCTTATGTATTTCTGTACCCAAATCTTTTATGTACTACTTCAATGTGTGATGTATGAAAAAGTTGCTTTTAGCTGAATTGTAATAGACATGAAATCAAATTCTCTTTGCTATTTCCGTGTTCTAAGCCACTTAGGTTATCTTGTTCAGATACAGAATTAAACATGAAAAAATAAAAATAAAAATAAAACCACCTAAAGTATTAATTGCTTGACAACAGTACAAGCAATTTAGGAAATATTTCTTAGGAAATAGTGGGATCTCACTATTAAATACACTTAAGCAGAAGTTAAACAAATATCAGTTAGGAATAGCTGCATTTTGAATGTATGTTTTGCATTAACCTGAATTGAATAGTGAATGCATATCATTCTATGGATTCTGATATTGCATGGCATAAGTTTAAAGACGACTTATACAATTCATTTGCAGAAGCTAAGCAGTTCCACTAGTAGTCCTGTATTTTATAGTTTCTTCTTCAAGAGTTAAGGAAGATATTGATGTACTGATTTGATTTGATCCCATCTTTTGTACAGGAACTTAAGATGGTTTTCCCTCCTCCTATTTTTTTCTCCCAAACAATAAACCTGTGAGGTAGATTTAAGGGAATGTAAATGGCCCAAAATCATATGGTGACTTCTATAGATGAGGATGGACTTGAACCTGATTTTTATGGTCCTAGTGCAGGGGTAGGCAACCTTGGCTCTTTTATGATTCGTGGACTTCAACTTCCAGAATTCCTGAGCTAGCATAGCTGGCTCAGGAATTCTGGGAGTTGAAGTCCACGAGTCATAAAAGAGCCAAGGTTGCTTACCCCTGTCCTAGTCTAACACTATAATGCTACACCATACCACATTCTACCACACTGTCAAATATAGCAAGCCATCTGATTTCTCTTGAGAATGTATAAAATAAGTTGGCAGAGTTTTCTCTCTAATAAAAAAAAAAGGGATTTTGTTTCTGGAAAGAGATATTGTTAGGGGAAAGCAAGAATGTCACTCAGAGATTCTCATGTTAGGAATAGTTGTTAAAACCAAAGGAATTGGCAGATATTTTTTTCTGGAAATTATAGGTGCTTTGATCTTCAGAGCAGCAGGTAGTCTTCACTTAACCACATGATTCACTTAATAACTGTGGTGACTTGCTTTACAACTAAAAAAAAAAAAGGTGCCGGAACTCACACACGTCATACAACCCGCCTTGCCTACCCTACAAGGTTCCATCCAAAAAAGGTGCCGGAACGCCGTTCTGGGCGTTCTATGACAAAAAAAGCCCTGTTTACAACCATTGTAAAACAGTAGTAAAATTGAGTCAGGTTATGTGGTGGTCCGTGTAACAATGATTTATGACCCAAATTCCGGGCCCAATTGTGGTTGTTAAGTGAGGATTACCTGTAATTAATTCTTGCTTGGAAGAGCAAGATTGCCTGGCAAATTTAATCCTTTTTGTAATACCTTAACATACTTTCTTTTTCCCCCTGTCAAGTTACTTTCTTCTCTACTTATTTCCTGTCAGCATTGATCTCCCAGTTTTCTTTCCCTCCCAATACAGTTTCCCCTTCTGTTCATCCCATTTCCACCTAATTTTCTTCTTTCCTGCTGCTGCTAGGAGGAACAGAAAAGTTTGTATGTTTTTGCAGGAGTAGTTGGTGTGTAAGAGAAAGAAAGGTTAATTTATAGAGTGGGAACACAAACCTGATTTGTTTTTATAAGCGGTTAATTCTAATCAGTAATTAATTCAGTGTATTTTTTCCTCTTCTTTCTTTATGAAAAGTGGATTTTGAAAAATACACAGATACATGTCAACAGAACATTTATTGGGGAGGAAACTAATTTCAAATGGAATTGGCAACCTTGATTAAGGAGGTGGGAAACTGACCATTGTCCCAAATGTGCTTTTTCAAGAGGCAACCCGTGTTTCTTAGTTTTTCCTTGAGGATGTTTCGCTTCTCATCCAAGAAGCTTCTTGGATGAGAAGTGAAACGCCTTCAAGGAAAAACAAAGAAAGTCCAGTTGCCTCTTGAAAAAAGCACCTTTGGGACAACCATGACCTGGATGTCTGAGAATCTCAATAGACATGGAACTGACCATTGCACAGAATTTGGTTTCTTTATACTAATTTTTAAAAATCCTTTTTGGTGGGATTGCCTTAACTTCCAAATTATTCTTCTTCCATATAGATACAGTGTGGAAGGTATGTAGCTCATCAGGAGCTTTGGCTAGGCCCAGTGACCTCACCCAACTGCTCAATTTCCCATCCAGTGCCAATGGCTGATTTATTCTTGGAGAAAGAAGCTGCTTTCTTTAATTAAACAATGCCACCATTGAAATTCTTTTGATATAAAAACTGTTCTTAATTCATTTTTTAATTGTACTTTCTTTCAGAATATTGGACAGTAGCAAATCTGAAAAAAAGCTTCAATATAGGAACAAATGAATCATAGTCCTGACATCAGTATAAAAATTTACTTTTTTCAGCTTAAAAAAAGAATTTCATATGCATTCATACTTTCCCACATATTTTTCTGACTTAGACCAAAACGAATGAATTATCAATTTCTTAAAGTTGATTATATAAGATTATTTTATATTTTTATTCAGAATATAATATATCATCTTGAATCAAACATGGCAGTAGATTTCCTCATTTTTTAAAATGCAAAACAACTTACAACTTCCAAACAGCTGCTTCCCAAGAGTTAACTGCAAAAATGGAAGCTTTTACAGTTTGTTTACAGCAAGTTGAACAGCTGGGAAGTGAGGGATTCCATCCACATTCACAGCTTGCTGTAGCCAGTGTGGACATAACAAGCAGCCAATGCTCTTTGTCAACTTAAGTGCCCTACATCTCAGAGTTGGGAAAATATATGGATTTCCTCGTAATTTTACTTTTTAAAATAAAAACAGTTTAGGAGAGTAGCTTTGAACATGCTTACTCTAGGACGGTAACATGTTAAGTTGCTAAGACTACTCTATTACTATAACAGTAAAGTCTTGTAAGTATTCTAAAAACATTTATTAGGAGATAAACTGTTATCAGATAGAATTCCCATCAATCAGATTTGTATTTTTATATATTCTCTCTAATCTTACTATTTGCTGTCTGTCTGTCTCTATAGTTCAGGGTAATATTCAGAGCAGCTGATGAAAACTATTCTACAAAAGCTTATGTCACAAATTTTGTCTTTACAGTGCTACAATACATTTTCATTTTGCTGCAGTGAAATTACAGAACTGTGCCTCTTGAAATTACTGGAGACAATTTGAGTGCCAGACTGAGGAATGCTGGTATACATAAAAACGTAACACCTAATACTTGTGTGCATTTGAATTTCCATCCAACTATACTGTAAACTGTAAATCAGCTTTATTTGCTAATGGAAAGAAAAAAGTCCACTACAAACCATGATTTTCCAGATGTAACATGCTGTTGCTAATAGAAATGTTCTCTATTTCATTGTATTAGCAGGGTGCTTTCTTTTTCATGTCACCATATGCCCTGATTCCCTGTATTATGTAGGTTTGAGTAGAAACACATTCTGTTTTGAGTTGAGCAGGAAAACAAGAGATCCAAAATTATGAAGTTATCTGTTATAGAACGAACTGACTGAATGATTTTTTAAAAATTATTTTTGGCTTTTGAGAAATAGTAATTGTAAAGAAAAAAATATAATATTCCCATCAATTCCTATAACATGTGCAATTGAGAAGAGTTGGAAAATGTCCATGTACCATATGTTGGAATCTCATCTGTGGATTAAATCAAAGCAGTATGATTTCTAAACAGAAGGCTTGTATGAAATGATTACTATAAAATAGTAACATCTCCAGACATAATGACTCAAATGAATCATGTTTGGCATTTCACAAAAAAGAAAAATATGTTAATTTGTTTTAGAGAACGTGAAGAAAGAGCTTACATATCTGCTGCAGGATGGAGCCTGTCAGAAAAGCAGAACAAAATAACCCGTCAAAGGGTACATTGCCATACTGGAAATGATTCTGTGGGTGGGTTTACACATTAAACCCTAACTTCGACAAAAAGTTTGGAGTTTTCACATATCATTGAGTTCACACAACAGGCTGAACTAAAAAATGCCCAAGTTTCATTTTATCCTGGTTTAACATGTTCCAGTTACATTTCAGTGAGAAGGAAAGGTACCGTATGAGGTAGAGGAATGTTTCAGTATAAACTGCTTTCCAATGATTTGGTGGGTCAAGGAGAGATTACAGCTGTGAGCATCTTTACATTTGATCTTAGGCAAAAGAATTGATGGAACGTATCCTTATATTAGGGATCCCGATATAAGGAAACATTTGGCAACCAGTAGGCAGAGAAAGAACTAACCAATTTGCCCCTCTTCTCGTGGCTTATTGCTCTGTCAATTCCCGTGGGTTATATATATTTAAAATAGTTTCTTTTGTGCACAATTCACCTAGGCCATAAGTCTCAAATCAAGCACATCGTGTTGGTTATTTATTTACTAGTGTTCAAGGGTGGCGTGAGTAAAGCTCATCAATGCTGACATCTGCCTGAAGGCCTCCAGGGCAAGCGATTTTCTATGAGCCTCCAGTTTAATATGCCACATGACTAGGATTGTATGCCAGATCTTGGATCTTCTGGGAAATTAAAATGATTGCTCTCAGGAACCCCTGGGTGGTTGATACTCTAGTCAGGAAGTTCATTTTATCCAAAGCACCTCAGAACTAAGTATGTTTAAAAACGTTTATGTAGTCACATGTTTATCTTAAAATGTAGTTGATTTAATGCCTTGAAATTAAACTTCAATAAAAACAGTCATGAACTTACGTCATTACAAATGTACAACCATATTGTTCTTAAAATAATTAAAAATAATTACAATAAAATATAATACTTTCTGTTAAAAATGAAAAGGAACTGAACTGTTGCTGACCCATTTTAAATCTGGCAACCACATTTTTATTTCCAGTATTAATCAAAGGTGGAAAATGAAAGAACTAAATCATAATTTTCTCTAATACATAACATTTTAAAATCTGTCTGCTGACTTTCTGTCAATAACCATTTTTTATCTAGAGCTACATGCTAATCAGTATAATACTACTGATAAATAAAGGAGATACTGACAAAATGTAATTTCAATTCCAGAAATCATAGGGTTGGGAAAGGTGGCAATAGCTGGAAGGAAAGAGAGAAGTTATAGTTTTTAATACAAGCAGATCCTTTAATGAAAAGATTTACTCAAAAGATCTACCAACCAATAATTTCACTTGGTATATGAAATGTGTTTCCCATAATATTTTATTTATTCTTTTCCATTAAAAAAAAACTCAAGGCAAAATGTATACAGACACAATACGAAATATTAATCATGAATAATTTGCCTCGAGCAAACATGCATTTTACCTGAGAAAAAGAAAAGGACAGCAATATTTCAACTGTATTCTCTCATTAGGACATTCATGGATGGATACAGGCACAATGTCTGCTAGAATGGAATTAAACCCAAATGAGCTGCCCTGCACGTATTGGGCTTCAGGTCCATTGTTCCCTGAACGTGTGTATCCAGGCTGTACAGGGGGGGGGGTTGTTGCTTCCTGAGTCTCCTCTGTTAAGGGTTCATCCATATTCAAAGCCAACATTTTTATCTTTGTTTTCTTCATCATAATGAAGATATGTAAGAAACACTCTGCTTTTAAAAATCTAAGCTCTTTTAAGCAGCAAGGGCATGACTGGCATTGAGGAGCTGGAACAGAGAGTCCTGGGAAGAGGGAACTCAAGGGAGAAACTGGAAGATGAGCACCCAAGAACATATAGTACTGTTATGTATCTTATCCAGGGTTCATTAACCCTGACCAGGAATATCACCAATTTTTTAGGAAAGCTTAACAAGTATGTACACCTTTATGTAACAGTTTCGCATTCAAGACCTTATAGCAGAGAACAGATCCCAGGAGGATATTTGGGAGGGCGGATGGTCAATGTGTAAGTTGAATCAAACAAAATTCTCTCTCTCTAACAGCAAGGTACACCATGACCACTAGAATGAATGAATGAATGAATGTGATAAGCAGATTCATAAGGCAAAATCAGAGTAGATCTTCTATTATTTTTAAGTGAATGAAATAGAATTAACCTGCCTATAGAATATAGTCCAATTCTGAATGATTTTGAAGTTTTTATTAAAAATGGTAGATCAGACTTTTCAATGATCGATTCAGACATGGTTGACAAAGAATATCATAATCCAGTATCTGTATTTCCTTGTGCAAGGTCTTAACACTTGTATACCTGGTCAAAAATAACAATTTACTGGCATGACTATTTAAACAGGTGGCTATTCAAACTTAGTATATTCTACACAGCACAAATTTACTCTGATTAATGTATTAGCTGAGAAATCATCCGTGCTATCAGAAAGCTGTTTTAAATATTATATCATTATGGACATGGTGACTTTTTTCTTTTGTTTTAAACAATTTAATGTGTATTCAACTTTTAAAATCCAAGGAATTAACCAGTCATACACAACCAGTACAGCAATGGCAAACAGCAGAAGGTCTTAAGCTTATTGTCTATATACAAAATTCCCTTCACTGCCAAAAAACATTTTCCAAGTGAGAGACCATTACGAAAAGATTGGCTGCCACTTGCCCTTATTTCACGTGGCTCCCTGCACAAATCTTAAAATTCTGGAAAAAGTCATAATCATATGCTGAGAATGTGTCTCTTGCATCTGCAGAGATCTGCAGACAATTTGAAAAGATCAGGGGTGACCAGCCCTTACAGAAATAACCATCTTAGCTTTCTTCATGAGCTGGCTGCAGGCTGCCATTTTCTCTTTAATCACTTATCTTTGGAAGCTCTAGCTTGCTTTTAAGCTTTATGTAATCCCTTGTGATAATTTTCTTTTACAATAAGAGGCATTTTCCTTATCTTACAACAGATCTGCTCTACAAACTCTTCATTGAAGAGAATTAGCTGCCTCCTTTTTTGGATGATTTACAAATACATTTTTGCTCTTGGAACGCTATGGATGTTTCTGTGGGTCTGAGTCTGTGTCTATATATAAAACATACAGATCGTATATGTATATGTATGTAACTGGATAAAGTCTGGTTTATCTTACGCTTGATCAAAAATCAGTCTCAAAAACAAGCAATTATATTTCCATCTCCAATTCTAACAGAAGCTATACCTTTTAAAAAGCAAAGTGGATTTATAAATCTCTAGAATAAAAGGAATTAGTTATCAAATGACCAATTTTGTTAAAAGAGTCATAGACATCTACATCACATAGCCAAAAGCTTTAGGTTTCTCTTAAACAATATCTTGCTATTATGAGACTTCCAAATGCATTATCTAATATATCACAGAGAACTAACCATAGTCAGAAATAGTATAGGTAGAGCTCAACTTTACAACCATTCATTTAGTGACCAAAGTTAAAAACAGCACTGAAAAAACTGACTTACGGTGTGATACTTGCACTTATGACAGCATCCTTATGGTGACATGATCAAAATTCAGGCACTTGGCAACATTACAGCGTCCAAGCCATGTGTGATCCCCACTTGCATTTTTCTCAGCTGGCTTCCAACAAACAAAGTCAGTAGAGAAGTCAGATTTGCTTAACGACCACATTTCACTTAACTGCAGTGATTCACTTAACAACCTTGGTAAAAAGTCATAAAATCGGGCACAATTCACTTAACACCTTGCTTAGCAGCAGAAATTCTTGTCCCAGTTTTGGTGGTAAGACTACCCTGTACTGAAACTATTAAAGGGCTCTTTCAGTTCTGATTGATAGAGAAAAAAGAAATAAATCACTACTACCTGTTCTTTTATTATGTGTAATATTTGTTTTAAAAGTACCTTAGCTCAAAATAAAAAATTAAAATGCAACGTCTATCAAAATATCAAGATTATAAGAGTATTCACAAATAAGATACATCACAAATATATGCATATTGATATTAACAGTACAACTACAAATTTAAATCCTTAAAAGACCTAGAAGGAAGGTAGAAAATTATCCTACTTACCAGGATGCTTAGAGCCTCCACTGTCATCTGTCCTAACAACTGTAGGATACCAGAAAAACAAAACATTAACCTGGCCTTATGATGCACAATATGCCCTTTCAACTTGCATACATTATTACATATATACACAGGACTGAGCTTGCATCACAATAGCACAATACATATTTCCTCATTTGCCCCACTCCTCCCATACCTATGATACCATCCACAATTCTCTAAAGCTATGCATTACTCATTTACTTCTTTACCAAAGCTGATTCCTAATAACTATTGTCTTTAAAAATACAATTTATAAAGTCCTATTAAATTACTGGTTAGTATTATATTCTGAAAAAGAATATAATACTAATTGCACATTTTAACAATTCAATGAAAAAAGCAAAAGCAAGCCCATCTGAGAATATTTTTCATGCTTACAACTATTCAATGCAAACTGTATTTTTGGCATTTCTCTCTAGTCCTTCTTGTGATTAAACATGCTTCAAATTCAGACATTCATCTTAATACCATGCAATTACAGTACATGTAGTACACAAATAAGAATAAATGCATTCAAAATAGACCCTTAAATCCTAATTCTTTTCGTTTTTTATTATTATTTCCTATTAATTTACTCATATAGAAATATTTTGCAAGAGGTAAGCACTTTATTCATATTTAATTAAAACTCTGTAAAGATTGTTTACATTTTTTTTTTGAAATCCAGTGTGAAAATAAGATGAGGATAGCATCTAACAATAAAAGACATCTTTATTCAGGGCTAAATGCATAAAGCAATCTAAGCATTTGATCTGGTTTCTCTAGCCAGTCTATCTTTTATTTAAAACAACTTGCTGAGGGCCCAATTTTACATTTCCAAACTATGTTTTTATGTACGCTTTGCCAATTTGTGCAAAAACAAGGGGAAGATATCAGCACCTATCAATTGCGTTGTTAAGTTCCCAGTTCTTTCAGATTTCTTCCACCAATTTATCTGAAAAACAAGTATTTGCAAACACGGGTAGCCTCATTTCTTAGCCCTTTCATTTTTCATGAAGTGTTTTCAAAAGACTTCAATCACCTTAATGGTGCATTTTTAGTTAAGGAAACAGAATGGAAGAGAAGTCAATTTAAGCTCCCTGATGAACAAGTGTCTACAGAATGTGGAGGAGGGAGAACCATAAATGGGTTAGCAAACACAGCCAAGATAAGCAATAGCCGTGAGCAGAGCACTCAGGGAACCAGGCATACAATAGAAGCCGTAAAATACTGCAGAGCCTTTTTAAACTACAGACAATGGAACAATAGGCTGAGCCTAGAATCTGTGTTAAAACTGTGAGGAGGAAGGTGAAAAGGAAGCTGCAGTTCTGTAAAAGGGGGCTTAAAAAATAGAATAGAGGGGCTTAAAGCAGAATCAAAATAAATGTGGGGTAGTTGACTGGGCTAGAAATCAAAATTGGCATATTTGTAGTTTAATTCACGTCGTAAGAAATTGTCTTTTAAAAAAGAGATGAAGGCACTATTTCAAGTGATTGCTTTATCCTTCTCTGGAATAAATAACCCATTTTTATAGCCACCATTTCCTCCTGCGGTGCTTCCAGAATTATTAGGCAATGTTGCTTTTGCAAAAATGAAATTGTTTAGCTATATAAGATGCTGGGTGGTGGCATTGCCCAAAGGATAACGACATAAGCAGTAAAAGGCTAAGGCAAAGGACATGGTCAGGAAGAATGTTCCTGAATTCTATTTCCAGAAAAATGCTCAGATCTCTATCCTGTGCTCAGTTGATGAAACTTCTCTGCAACTACTCAGTCTTGTTACCAGGAGCAATACTTAAAGACTCTGCAATACTAAAGGGGGCAGTAGGAATGTTCAACCATTAGGTAAATGAGACTGTCCCTCAGGCAGCAAATTTTGAGATGTGTCTGAGAGAGAATAACTGATCCATTTGGCTCTTCCATCTGGCTGAAAGTGGGGTATCATTTTATTTACCAAAGACAAAGATGTGGGACTTCCTCTAAAAAACCAAGATCAAAATATTTGATGGGACATCTTCTGATAAGGCTTCCATTCTGTGGAATTTACTTTTAAAACACTAAATATGTCTCATGGCTTTTTAAAAGTCGACATAGATGTGATGTGGCAACCATGTTTATTGTTGTTTATGGAGAGCCGCCTTACCATTAGATAAACCAAGTCAGCTGTCTTAGCAGTTTTTATTCTTGTCTGACTATGTGCATTTGCTGCCAAGTAGGGGGAAAGAGCCAATTGTGCATTTACTGCCTCAGCTGCCAAAACAACTTGCTTGGTCTGGATATTATATACCAGACTTTGCGAGGAGGGGCTCCATTAGCTGCTGTGCATCAAGCAACAAAATCCCGAGTTGGCCCTTGATGCCTATAGCAAAGACTGAAGAAGACCCGATTTTAAGAAGATCGAAAAAGAGTGTATTAGTGTAGTGTAATGTAGTGTATTAGTGTAATGTAATTCTCACTTAGCCTGCAAGAACAATATAAATAAAGACATATAGCTTGACTAGTGTCAGAAGCAGGACTGTGAGGAGGACCATAGCATGTTTGTTCTCCTTTGCCTGCATAAATATAACAATACTAATTGATAAACAATTCTGGGTTTCAAGTAAGGATGGTGGAAAGGTGATAAAATAAACCTGTCAACATCTTGGTGGCTTTATCATTCTATAACTGTCTTGGTAGTTGCTGTATTGTATTATCATTAGTTAGGGAAAAAAATCAGATTATCAAAATCTTTTATGTACTTCCCCATTGCTTTCATTCTTTGGAATGTATTTTTTACATGAATAGGGAGTGTGTATACAGCTACTCCAATCAGCCCCCAGATTAACTTTCCTTTTGCTGAGTAGAATAGTAGGAATATTTTTACCAACGTGTCTGGAGGATACTATTCTGCTTGTGATTTTAACTAGGTTTGAAATTATTTAATTTGTTACTTTTGTATTATTTTACTTGTTCTTCCATGCTGTAGGGATATAAAAATTGAAAGCAAACTGAAAAAATACGTTATTCAATAAAATAGTTGTCTCTTTTAAAAAATACTTTCTTTCGTGCTGCTTTACTAAGTTTAATGTTTTGCTATGTGCTGCTTACACTGCAGAACATGAAACTTCTTCTCTTGCAATATTGATGGTGGTGATAATGTATTATACTTATTAGACTTGAGACTGTCATTTCACAAGACTACCCTACATGAAACAGCATGTATTTTACAACGGTGCCTCATAAACCTTGACTGGAACCTTGACTGTTACTGTATTCATTTATTTTAGCAAATTTATTTAGCTGTCCAAGCAATATTTCAGCTCAGCCATATTTTCTTGTGTTACATGGTACTGCATTATTTTTATTCTACCTGAGATAGGGAGTTAGTCCTCTTCACTAGCTTAATGCAAAGATAAAGTACATGAGGATCGGTAAGGAGAGCATTAAGTGCACAAATACAGCCCTCATTATTCTTTTAATGTAATGTCAGCAAGACAAGGAATTAAAAGCGAAAATCAATGTAACTCCAAAAGAACATCTGATTCACGTCTACGAAAGCATGTTTCCTATCTTATCCTGTGTGATCCGTAAAGAAGGATTTTCTCTGAAACAATTAATTTGGTGGCCCAAACCATTTTTAAATCAAGGAGATTTAAAGAAAGGGGACGGAATAAAATAAAACGCTCATCTTCTTGGTGTCCTTGTAGGCAACCTGATTGCAGGATAATTCCATCACATGCCTGTTCTGCCAACTGCAATGTGGTACTGTATGTTAATTGGATTGTAAAGACAAATGGAAGATGATCAAGAAATCTCTGCAACCTTCTTTATAATGATTTAATGTCCACTTCTTTTATTCTTCTTTCATTACTTCCTTCTCAAAAGACCAAAACACTTGTGATAAAAAGAATATAGGGGCATGGTAATTACCTAAAAATTTAACTCTTCAGTATTTCAAATTGAAAGTGAAAAATGTAGCAAATATGCCATGTCATGTAGGGAGGGGGAAAGTGGAGCACGAAGACTATTAACACAACTTCCTTTGTGTCTAGCAGCAATGAACAGAGGTGTGCAATCATATAAAAATCACATACTGGAAGTCTTTCCTTGACAGTCTGGATGTCAAGACTGGTTGTCAAGAGGGAGGAATGGCCACAGTCAGGAGGACCCAAATAAGAAGCCAGGGACTCATGCCAGTGATGAGAACAATTGGAAATCCAGACAAGGATTTGTTGATATAGATATCTTGACAGCCATTGTTAATCTATAATCTAGCACTTAGTATTACTATAAAAGATTGTTCAAGTGGCAGCTCTCCCATTAAAAGCAAACAGAAACTGGTAGTTGTTTATTTGCCTGGCGACTTCTCTTCCAATTTGCTGTGACAGATCTGCTACTATATCAAGGTTAATTTAATTAAAAATAAAGCTAGCCATACATGATATATGTTCTAGTACAGTAAATATAAGCAGACAAGAAACCTAAATATCCCACAAATTTAGAAGAAGCTACGATAGAAGTCTTCCTGTTTATTCCTGCACTATTTATGGATCTAGTCTTACCACTGGCAGTCATTTTCTACTCTATCTCAGAGTGTGACTTAATTATTCTAATGCTGATACAGCAGAATTACTGTATTACTGTATAGTCTATTAAGAGGAAGCTGGGTACCAGGAAACATTTATCTTCTAAAAACCAAACAAAACATTTCACTCAATTATAAGAATGAATGAAACTATTGTTTTAAAAAAAGCTATCAAAAGTAAGGGAAGCATGTCTAATAGTTCAAGTGTGACAAAAAGAGCATTATGAAACTGAAGGGGAAAAAATAGCAGTTTTGAAAACGAGACGCAGTGAACCTTTGCAATGCTAACATTTGCCTTTAAAAAAATCAGGATAATCGTGAATAGCCATTCTCTCTTGCATAATTGCAGTATGACTTATTTCTTCATTAATTATTGTACAATTCTGCTGTAATTTTTTTGTTTTGTTTTGTGAAGAGGAAGACAAACATAAAATATTAGAACAGTAAGATAATAGTGGTGGCTCTGAAGAATTATTCCAGATCCTTTTCATGTTACCATAAGTCTAAAATAACAGATTCCCTGCAATTGTTAGCAGCAGTAGAGTCATGCTTCTGAGATTTCTGGAAGTTTCCATGGTTTTCCAAGATGTCAAAAATTTGACCAAATACAAAGACCAGATGGAGAATAGATAAAAATAGATCTAACTTGCCTAGATCTCCACAGTGAGATTTTCTATTCAGAATATCACAACAATCAATTGCCATTACATTTTGATAATTCCGCTAATTTGGAAGGCACAACAATCAGTTATCACTGAATTCCTTGTGAAGCTGAAATAGGATTCTAATCCACGAAGGCATGGCAGCTGTAAACTATGACAGAAGAATGCCTACTTTGCCCCTGGAACAAAATATCACTACAGGCTATCCTCTAAATATAACTGTTAAAAACTGTAAATCAAGCGATGATTATATCTTGATTAGTGGAATTTCAATCCAAAAAACCCTTTATTTAAGATGTGAGAGGGATCTGTGAGTCTTAGTGGGACAATCACTTAAAAAGGAGCAGCACTGTGCTGCAGCTGCCAAAAAAAGCCAACAGAGTGCTAGGCTGCATTACAGAAGGATAAATCAAGATCATGTGACGTGTTAATACCACTTTATAACGCCTTGGTAAGGCCACACTTGGAATGCTGCACCCAGTTTTGCAGAGAAGAGCAATAAAGATGATTAGGGGACTGGAGGCTAAAACAAAGAACGGTTGCTGGAATTGGCATGTCTAGTTTAATGAAGAGAAGGACAAGGGGACATGATAGCAGTGTTCCAATATCTCAGGGGTTGCCACAAAGAAGAGGGAGTCAAGCTGTTCTCCAAAGCACCTGAAGAGGACAAGAAGCAACGGATGGAAACCAATCGGAGAGAAGCAACTAGAACCAAGGAGAAATTTCCTGACAGTTAGAACAAATAATTAGTGAAAACAACTGCCTCCAGAAGCTGTGAATGCTCCAACACTGGAAGTTTTAAGAAGAGACTGGGCAGCCATTTGTCTGAAATGGTATAGGGTTTCCTGCCTGAGCAGGGGGTTGGACTAGAAGACCTTCAAGGTCCATTCCAACTCTATTATTTATTGTAGTTGTTATCATTATCATTATTGATTGAAATTAATTAGAACCTACACAGTGATATACCATTGATACAGTGAAAATGGAGAAAACCAGTTAGCTCAAACTTTTAGAAATTTAAAAAGTGAAAGCCAGCATATTGAATCAACTAATTCTTTCACTAGAAGGTGTTTTGACTGCCTGTTTTGATTTTGCATCTCACTTTTCTTCCAGGAGCTCAGAGCAGCACACATAACCTAACTATTTTGTCTTGTACATTGGGTTAAAGAGATAGCAACTGGCTCAAAGTAGTCTAGTGAATATTAATACAGTGCAGAATTAAATATTAGTAATTCAAGTTCAGCAGTACAAATCGAATCTGGGTCTTCTAATTCTAAGACAGCTGTTTAACCACTACAACACAATTCACAAAGCTAAAGCAATGAAGCAACTTTTCTAGTTCTATATCTTCAGGTTATTACAAACTGAACTTATTTGAGGCTACAGCAATAGACACACGTTTTATACTTTTCTATTCCTGTTTTAGTTTACACTAGCATAAAGAAAAGTTCTGGATAATTTAAAAACTTGCCCTAATTTGTAAATTAAAGTGTTTCCAAGATAACACTAGAATTTTTTTTTGAATATTTTTATTATTTTATTATTATTCCAAATTACAAAGTTTTTAGGTTCAGCATTTAATGAATTTTTTGTTTTATTGAATATGATTCCTAGTTTAATATGGAATTACAATATATGCTTGTTTTAAATTGATTATATTTGCTTTTAATCCAAATTACATATTTGGGAAGTTGTAATGTTATCAGAGTCCATTGATTGGAACAGCCTAAAAGCCCTGCAAAGATCAAAAAAACAAATTGGGAAAGGTCAAATGCAAGACAACTTTTTATTGCTTGGACAAAAAAGTGCAGTATGGTAATAGTTATCAGCACAAAAGACTTATGCTAAAAAATTAGAACTACACCTGCATCACTATATTAATGTAAAATAATTTAGTCTATTTCACATCTATTATTGCTGCTGACGCTGAATGGCTAACACAAGCTTTCTGTTGATAATCTCAATTTTTTTCCAAGGAAAAATATAGCAGAATTGGGTTATAAACATAGTGATCTCAGATACTTTTCTCCAGAATTTTGTAAAAATTATCTGCAAAGAACAAGATTATGTCCATGTACAATTTCAATAATTTTAAAGTTAATGAGTGAAAAGTGAAAGCTCTACTGTTTTTGTACTAAAGATGTAATATAAACTGTACAGTAGTTTCTCTTCTACATGGTGAGCATCAGCACCAAAATATTCAGCATTATAGGCGTTTCATTCTATGTGTGTGCGCTCGCGTGCACATATTCAATCCTCTTTTCTTCATCTTTTAAAAAACAGTGTTCTGCATGGCTTGTAATAACATTATAATGAGGCCACTGCACACAAAAACTGTCCAATTCTATCCAAGACAATCTTCTAGATTCATCAAGATAGACAATCACCCCTTTCAATCATGTTGTAATAGGAGATTTTAACCAATACCTTTTGATTGGAGTTGGACTTAAGAGAGCGGAGAGGAGAAAAAAAACCTGCCATGACTTAGCTGGGAGCCTTATTTGAAATGCAATGAGACTGAGAAAAGGAAAGTGCAATTTCCCTTGTGGGCTTGTTGGAGAAAAGAATGAGGCATTTGTTCAGTATTCTTAATTGTTTCGATTGCTGTTTGTGCAGCTCTTTCACTTTTCAAACCTGAAAATCACCTTCAAGTGTTCTACCAGTTCCTTTCATGAGCACTGCCTGTTTTTATATACATACAGCAAATAATTTCCCCATTACAACAGCAGAGGTGTGTTATCTAGCCTTTAAATTTCAGTTTATTACATTTAAGAGAATTTAAAAAGTGGGAGAGAGTGGGTGGATGCAAGTGATACAGAAAACACAAGAGGAATTAAGGTGACAGGCTTAACTTGGCAGTAAATGTGCCTTGCCAATTGTTGTCCAGGAATGACTTTGGAGAAGATAGATGTGAATTTTTCAGTAATGAAGGTACCTGATGATAGCTCCTGAGTTTTAGTTATTGGCCCAGCCTTCAAATGTTCACTGCACAGCAATCATAACCAACATCCAGGACTGTACCCTACATTAAATTGAAGAAAGAACCACCACAGTTGTTCTCATTATATTTAGAACCTGCGTATCTGCTTAATATAAATGCCACACAAACTGACTTCCGATGCTAAAACAAAAAAATATAAGGGCGGGGGAAAACATGATCAGAGAATCAGACAACTAAAATTAATTAAAAATAAATAGAACAACCAGAAATGTAATTAAAAGAATTCATTTTTGCCATTTCCTGAATATTCTGAAGCCTCAAAATCACTTACAAGACCTATTCCTATATGCCAAACAAATGAGCCTCTGGCAGTGGGGACATCTTCCAAATGTCTAAGTGATCAAGCAGCAAACATGGTCAATCTCTCAGGCCATAAATCAGTGGTGGCAAAACCTATGGCCGGGTGCCAGAGGCGCACTCAGAGCCCTCTCTGTGGGCACGCGCGGCCGTCGCCCCAGTCCTAGGCCTTCAAGCTGGGTTTTATAAAAACCTTTTCGCTTTAGGCCTCCGCCGCCTGTGCAAAAAAAAAAAGGTTCATTAGTCAATTTACTTCTCGCGGAAAAAAAGATCTTGCAAAGTTGGAATTGATTGATTGAACTTTAGTCCCACCCAGTCTGCTCATTACCACCGCAGCCATGCCCAACCAAGGGGCCACGCCCACCTGGCACTGCTCGACAATGCATAATGGGTTTTCTGGGTTGCGTTTGGGACACTCATCTTTAAAGGTTCGCCATCACTTGCCCTACAGTCATTCAGGGCTTAAAGGTAACATAGCTAATTAGGCTATTAGTATTGGTACTATATTTTGAAGTGGGAACAACTAGCTTCAAATTATGGTCACAATAGTATAGCAACACCATTTTACTTTCTTGATTTGTCTTTCCATATTAGGATTTTTCCTTACAGCACAGGCAGAAGATCTATGTAAGGGAACAGTACCTCTTTTCATGGCACATGCTGCTGAGAAGCATGAATGTAAAGACAGATATTCATTGTAATATACAGTAATCAGAGATAATAATAATAATATAATAATAATAATAATAATAATAATACTAATAATAATAATAATAATAATAATAATAATAATAATAATAAAAATATAGTAATAATAATAATAATCATCATAATATATAAAGTTGGAGGGACCTTGGAAGGTCATCGAGTCCAACCCCCTGCTCAGGCAGGAACCCTATAACCATTTTCAGACAAATGGCTGTCCAGTCTCTTCTTAAAAACTAAAACTTCGTGTTGGAGGCATTCCACCGCTTCTGGAGGCAGGTTTGTTTCCACGGTTAATTGTTCTAACTGTCAGGAAGTTTCCTCCTCAGTTCCAGGTTGCTCTTCCTTGATAGTTTCCATGCCCTTACTTCGTGTCCTGCCTCAGGCCTCCTTGGAGATAGCTTGACTCCCTCTTCTTTGTGGCAACCCCTGAGAATATTGAAAACTGCTATCATGTCACCCCTAGTCCTTCTTTTCATTAAACTAGACATAACCCAATTCCAGCAAAACGTTCTTGATAGCTTTAGCCTCCAGTCCCCTAACATCTTTGTTGCCCTTCTCTGCACTCTTTCTATATAAGTCCTCCACATCTTTTTTACATCGTGGTGACCCAAACTGGATGCAGTATTCCAAGTGTGGCCTTACCAAGGCATTGTAAGTGGTATTATCTTCACGTGATCTTGATTCCTATCCTCTGTGATGGACAGCCCCGAACATGTGTTGGCTTTTTTTGGCAGCATGCAGCAACTGCTGGCTCATATTTAAGTGATTGTCCGCTAGGACTCCGAGATCCCTCTCACGTTACTAACTACTATTGAGCAAGGTACCCCTATACTATACCTGTACTTTGGTGTTCTTGCCGAAATGTAGAAACCTTACTTTTTTCACCATTGAATTTCCTTTGTGTTAATAGCGCCCATGTTCGTCCTGTCCATTCTCCTGTATCTTAAGCCTGTCTTCCTGGGAAGTGTTGGCTATGTCTGCCAGCTTGGTGTCATCCGCAAATTTGATGAGTTCCCCATCTATCCCCTTCGTCCACATCGTTGATTAAAGATGTTGAAGAGCACTGGCCCAGAACAGAGCCCTGGGGCACCCACTGCACCGTTCCCTCCATGTAGATGCGGTTCCATGAGGACCACCACGCTGAGTACGGCCGGTCCCAGCCCAGACTACGAATCCATCTGGTGTGATGCTGTCTAACCCACATTTTTTCTATCTTATCATAGTAGGATTGTTGATCTACTTTATCAATGCCTTAACTGAAGTCCAAGTAAATTATATCCACATGCATTCCTCCTCTGACCCACTAATTTTGTCACTTGGTCAAGAATGCAATAAGGTTTGTCCCTGTCATGATTCTGTTTTTGACAAACCATGTTGGCTTTAGTAGTGATTTTGTTTGCCTCTAGGGTTCGCTGATTCGTTGTTTTGATTATCTTTTCCAGAATCTTCCCGTATTGATGTCAGCTGATAGGTCTGTAATTTCCTGGGTCCATTTTTTTCCCTTTTTTGAAGATGGGAACTACTCAGCTTCTTTCAAGTCCTCCTAATTCCCCCATGTTTCTCCAGGATCTTTTGAAACATATAGTTCAATGGTTCTGAGATCACATCTGCCAGTTCCTTGAGAACCCTGGGGTGTAATCCATCTTGTCCTGTGATTTGAACTCGTCTAGCTGTACAGGTGCTCACTTTACCGTTTTCGCTTGCCTATCTTAACTTGCATTTCTATTCTGTTTTTTATGGCACTATTTTTTGGTAGTTGGTCTGTTTTTTTTCCTTTGTGTAAAGACAGATGAAAAAATGAGTTAAATAGTTCTGCTTTCTCCCTGTTTGCTTGTCACCTTTTTGCACTTTCAAACCCCACTAGTGGACCAATCATTCCTCACTTTTTCTTGTTTTTTTAACATTTGAAAGAAGCTTTTTTTGTTTAATTTTTGACTTTGGTCGCAAGCCTTAGTTCATTTATGAGCCTTGCTTTCTCACTTCATCGCTTTGCAGGCTCCGCGCTAATTTGCTGATATTCTGTCTTAGTTATGTGCCCCTCTTTCCACTTTCTATACTTGTCCTTTTATCTTTCAATTTATCAAGAGTTTCTTTATGCAGCACATGCTGGTTTCTTTTTGAAGCTGTAATTTTTCCTCCTTGTTGGTATTGTGCTAGACTGGGCTTTTATTATCTCACTTTTCAAAATTTCCCAAGCTTCTGAGTTGTGTTTTCCCCCTTGAGGCTTCTCATCCCATGGAATCCTTCCCAAACCCTCTCTAAGTTTATTGAAATTAGCTCTCTTAAAGTCCAAGACTCTAGTTTGACTGTGTTCTATTGCTTGTGCTTCCATAATATTGAATTCCAATATTGCATGATCACTTCCTCCCAAGGTTCCTGTGGCTTCAACACCTTCATCATTTCATCCCTGTTAGTGAGAATTAGATCCAAAATGGCTAATCCCCTAGTTTCCTTCTTTACGTTTTGGGAGACAAAGTTGTCTGCTAGGTTTGCAAGGAATCTGTTTGATTCACTGGTGCAGAGTTTGTCTCACAGTGATGGCAGGGTAGTTAAAGTCCCCCACTATTGTGATGTGCTTCCTACATACCTTAGTTAGCTGACTAGCCAAAAAGTTCATCTATTTCCTCTGTTGGTGGGTGCGCCGTAGTACACCTATGGCAATGTCATTTCCCCCCCCTTTTATATTGACCCAAATGCATTCAAGACAGTTTTCATCATTGTTGTCTCTAGTTCTGTAGAGATGTAGTTATTTCTTACATATAGAGCAACTCCACCTCCTCTTTTATTTGGTCTGTTTCTTTTAAATAATTTAAATCCCTCTAGCCTTGTGTTCCATTTGTGGGTTTCATCCCACCATGTTTCCGTAATGGCAACAATATCATATCTGCCCTCATTAGCCTGAATTTCTAATTCACCCTGTTTGCTGTTCATACTCTGTGCATTGGTATATAGACATTTGAGTCCTTTATGACTGACCCTGTGTTTACTTTCTACGTAACCTGTGTGGTGCCTGAGTTCCCCTATTGTCTTACCACCTATTTGGTTAGTGCACTTTGTGTGGCACTTGCTATTAGAAGCTTGATTTTGCTTGACAGCAAGGTTGATATTCTTGTCCACACACACATCTATGTTACATGCACTGATAACCCTATAATTGTTAGATTGCCGGGGACAGGGATGTTCTGTATCCCTGTATCCCTAGATTGCAATGACTTAATTGTTTGGCAAGGAATGGTGCGGATTTTTTAAAAGATGGAAGTATAAAAAAATGGGAAATAAATAGACTAAACAGCAAATAATAAGTAATACTGAATTTTTAAAAACGTGACAGGAACCCTACCTTTAATTAAGCTACTAATAAGCATTAAAATAAGGTATTCTACTAGTAATTCCTAAAGTAAGTGTAATTAAAAGTTGCTGGCTCATGCTAATACTGTATATGATATGCAGCCAATCGTGTGATTTATTTGTAATTATTTCTTAAAAGATTCTGCTCTTATAATGCATCATAAATGAATTGTAGATTCCACCTTGGGAGCTCCAATTGGTCTAGTGCAGTCCTGCCAAGGTTTGGACATAATTTGCTAGCTATTCCTGCCAAGGTTGTGGCAGATAAGTGGTTCAATTCTCTATCAATTTCACCATTTTGCTTCTACATTAGTGCAAGTTCAGCATTGACCTACAAACCTCATGACCAGAGGTCCCCAATCTTTTGGGCACCAGGGACCGGTTCCATGGAGAGAGGTTTTTCTGCGGACCGGAGGGGGTGTGGTTTTGTGTGCTACCTGCATCCCGCAGATGGGGCTTTGCTTGTTTGTGCGGCCCGGTTGCTGGCATGCCATGGACTGGTACCTGTCCACGGACCGGGGGTTGGAGACCCCAGCTCTAGACCAGTGTTTCCTGGCCTCAATTATATTAAGTTGTGTGGACTTCAACTCCTAGCAATTCTGGGAGTTAAAGTCCACATTTCTTAAACTAAGTAAGATTGAGAAAGGCTGCCCTGGATAAGGAAGTTTAGTTCATAACAGAGCTATGTCAACAACAGTATTAAGAATTTAGAACAACCTCCCCAGAACGATCTTAAAGCCTTTGGCCTTTCATTTCCTATTTAGACAAGCAGTGAATATTATAGTTTATGTAGTCTCTTTTAGGAACTTGATTTCATCGTTTAATTCTTGTTTCCTTATTCTTTAGCTTCTTGAAAATATGTTATTGTATTGGTTTTGTAAGCTACCTTCAGTGCAAATAGAACAGAATAGGATAGGATAGGATAAGATAGGATAAATTTGTCTCTGGTGCATAAGCTTCCTTGTACATACAAGCAGCAAGTGATAGATCATGATCATAATCATAAAATACAATCATCATAAATCATAAGCTACAACATTCAGTGATAGTCATAGGATACTAAATAAGCAATCAACATAAATCATAATAGGATACTAATAAAAGCAATCAACATAAATCATAAGATACAAACAACAAAGTTATAGTTATAAGAAGCTAAGGAAATAGGTAATAGGAAAGATGAGAAGGGTAATAGTGCAAGTAGTCCTCAACTTAAAAGTTCATTTAGTGACCATTCACAGTTATAATGGCATTGAAAAAAGTAACTTTTAAGACTGTTTTTCATACTTATGACTGTTGCAGCATCCCCATGGTCATATGATGAAAATTCAGACAGTTGGCAACTGATTCATATTTATGAGTTTGCAGTGTTGTGGGGTCATGTGATCCTTTTGCGACCTTACAAGAAAAATCAATGGGGAAGCCAGATTCACTTAACAACCATGTTACTAACTTAACTGCAATGATTCACTTAACAACTGTGGCAAGAAAGGTTGTAAAATGGGGCAAAACTCACTTAACAAATGTTTCAATTAGCAACAGAAATTTTGGGCTCAATTGTGGTCGTGTCGAGGACTATCTGTAATACAGCCCTACTAGGTGGTTTGACACCCTGGCCTAGGGCATAAGACAGTGTTGTGGGAATTAATTGTTTAGCAGAGTGATGGCATGGGGGAAAAACTATCCTTGTGTCTAGTTGTTTTGGCGTACAATGCCCTATAGAATCGTCTTGAGGGAAGAAGAAGAACCCAAATATAACTGAAATAGTAACTTACTGTTTATTATTATTGCAGCTTTCAATAATAAACAAATATATATTAAAAAAGGAAATCCATACAAGTGATACAAAATAATTCCAGAATAAAAAATAGAATAGATCCCTCTCATAGTTAATATTATTGAGCAAGGTACCACCTATACTGTACCTGTGCATTTGGTTTTTCTTGACTAAAAGATGAACAAAAATTAAGATTTTTAAAGATTTTTAAAAGTTTTTGTTTAGTACCAGGAAATCATCACAGTAAGGACTATCAGACTTTCTAAAGGGAGAGTTTTTTCCCAGTTGCTATTCTTCTGATGGCAGGAGAACTCAGAAAAGAGCCTTTACTGAGTAAAATAGATTCTTGATACCTAAGCTGATTCTTTAGGTAAATAGTTATAATGACTTAGTCCCGGAGCTTTTGATCAATAATAGTCATTCAAAATATAAATGCTAACCTGATGGCCAGCTGCATCTTCTTTGTTGCTGGCAAAAAAATGTATTGTCTACCATACTGAAATGCAAAAAGCTAAGTTGGGGAAACTAAATAAACCACATAGTAAACATATACTCATCCTTCAATGCTTCATTGCCATTGTCCTGTTGTGGTTCCCAGCATCCAATATATAATATATTCCAAAGGATCTGGCAGCTTAAAGTATTACTATGAAAGAACAAATGAATTCTTCATATTCCTTTGTGAATGACAGCAATTGGGATAGGAATTTTCATCGCTACATAATGTGATCATAAAGCACATCATGTAACTGCACACTTAGCAACAGTAATTCTGGCATTTCCAGTTGCCATTATTAAGTGAATCCCACACCACTGTTAAATTAGAATATCACGTGATCACATTTGCAGCGTCCTGCTAGCTTCCCCATTGACTTTGCTTATAGGAAATTGGCAAAAATGTTTCATGCATGGAGTCCTAGGGCAGCAAATGGAAAATATTATATCAAACCTGACAGAAGGATTTTGTATTGTTTGATTAGATTCAAACTCCAGGGCTTAAGAACTAAATTCAACTCATTTTATCTTATTCAGAATTCCTGCTTCAGTAGAATTCAGGCTTCATAATTGCTCATGGATAGATTAGGCCATAAGATCAGCAGTGAAAGTGAGAGAAGATAGGACAAGGAGTAATTTGAAAAAAATATGATTACAGATATTTAATAATTATTCCCATCAGAAACCAAGTGTAAAGGATGTAGGCTAAAGCCATTCACATAGGAGTTTTAAGAAGGGATTTTAAAAGGAGATAACATTAACCAAACAGAATAGATTAACAAAGTATAGCTATTCTTGCTTTATAAAATCTCTCCTTAAAAGATAATCAGAGTACTGGTAACAAGAGAAAATGAAAATACTGCCAGATTTGCCAGTAAGAAGAAAAGAAAAAGAATGTGGATAAAATGTTAGCATTTGGCCACAAGAGGACACTGGATGGCAGTTTAAATCAAACCTCTGATGAGAAATCTTGCCGAAAAATAGAACTAAGAACAACAACAAAAAAGATGTTGTTACAATAATGATTAAAAATAATCCGGTAACAACAAGCTCTTTTATCAGCTTTCCTTTTGATGAAAACAGCCTTTCCTCCTAATTAAAAAAATCTTTTTTCAGAAATAAATGATGAGATTAAGACATATTAGTTTGTTGCATTTTAATGCTCTTTAAGATTCCTTCAGTGCTAGTTCTTTTTTTAATTATTTGATAATGTGGAATGTGGCGTTTTGCTGGTTCACTGTGAGTCAAAACAGAAAGATGGGAGAGAGCTGAAAAGAAGCTGAAAACTCTTTTTCAGGTTTGTAAAATAAATGGCAAACTGAAATCAGCATGTGCTATATGTATATTTGTCATAACACAAGGTGTATAAGAGCCAGTTTGGTGTAATGTGAAGGCATCGTGCTAGAAACCGGGACAGTGTGACTTCCAATTCTTCCTTAGGCACAAAGCCAGCTGGGTGACTTGGACGTTCTCTCACCCCTCGGAAGGAGGCAATGGCCAATTACTTCTGAAATCTTGCCAAGAAAACTGCAGGGACTTGACCAGGCAGTGGTCAGAAGTCAACACTGATGCCAAAGATGAGCATATGCATGCACACGCTCATCGCGCACAAACACACACAAAACTCTTGTAGCACCAAACATCAGCCTCTGAACACCATGTTGGGCAGGGAAACGAAAAAATATTTTTAATGGGTGAGAAATTAATTTACACATGCAAATATTCTTAAAATAACATTTTCCCTTCACATCTCAATTGATCTCCAAGTTTAAAATAAATTAAGATGTGAGCCCCAAAACTTAAAAGCAGAATCTAATGTCTAAATACAGAGCTTTCAAACAAAGAGGGGGCTGCAGGGTGAGGCAAAGGGAGGTGGTGGTGGTAACAGCAACAGGAGGCTCTGTAGCTGGAGATAATAAAGCTAGGAAGACTCTAGGGTTGACTCTCATAAGCAGCCTCTAGGCTGCAGGTTGTATACCTTTGTCATGAAATCATGTTTTGATGCGTGTGTGGAGACGATCTCTAGCCCTCCAGTTGAGGCATTCATCTATATGTAAAATAAAGAGAGGAAAATGTTATGTGCTGAAATGCTGTTGCCAGCTCCAATTATATGCAACCTCATCCCAGCCACATTTGTTACGTCATTTAAACAATTGGATCATATTGAAAATATTGCTATACGGAGTACTCCAGCTTGCCAGGTAAGGCTTTTAAAAATAATAATAATTTAATACATGTGTATTCGATCCAACTCTCAATGACTCTGGACAGCTCAAAACAAATAAAAAAATTACAATAAAACCAATAAAACATAAAAGAAAAAATGATGACACACGTGACACTCCAAATGGAATGAAGTTAGAGGACTCCCTCTCCTTTGCCAGGATACTTCATTTGTATCTCTTTCTCCATCTCAACTATCCCCCAGTATGACTTGGCCAGTGAAAAATAAGTTGTACTTGGGCTGCTTTTGGATTAACCCTTCCAAACATGGCTTTTTTGTGCCATTGTTTGTTCAAATTATATTTATTACTTGAAATTCTCCTATGTTTCATTTAATGACAATCATAAAAGAAAATGTAACAATGGTATCTAACCATGGCAAAGAACAGAAGTCAGTGTCTTGCATCTACAGATAATGCCTACTGTACTCCAAAGTAAAGACTAAACCAGTGGTTTGTCCGTTTACAGGTAATCTTTGTCTTTTGACAACAATTGAATAGACCAGAATTTCCACTGTAAGCCATTGAGAAACCCTGCTCAAAACTCACATTTTTCATATAGCCTTTGACGGTTTGGAGAGGGCAGGGCAGAGATCTAAGTGTCTTTCCCCCTTTTTGTCCCACATTACTATGTAAAGAAAGTCTTCACTGTTGCTCAAAAGAAAAAACATAATTGGACATGAAATAAAATGCCAGATTGCTTCCTTGCTTTTCTGCAATCTTTTAGCATGTGATTACCTCATTTTTAGAAAATCATGTTGAGCGTACCTAAAATTATGTTAGCAATACCCCATATACCATACACTTTTGAAGATGTTCAATACGAAGGTCTAGATTAAAAATAACATAACTTATGCTCTTTGATGCAAATGAGGCCAAATTGGGAGCAAAAAAAGAGACTTTGACATTCAGAAATAGGAAATGAATAGTTCGTGATTAGATGGACATTGCTTGCTCTATTATTAAAAATAAATCAGTTCTTTTGTTCTGATGAGCCTTCTGCTCTATTTGCAAGGAATTATATTAGCAACAGAAACTGTAAGAATCTGTCTGAACAAATAAAGTAAAGCTAGGCAATAAAATAATGAAGGCCTACTTAAAACCTTATTTGGAGAACAGCAAACAAAATTCTATATTTTTCAGTTATGACAAGCAATTTAAAACTAATCACAGCTTTAAACTGTGATTCAATGTATTAATCCAATTAAATTTTCTACAGCAGCTAAATTATTTATAGTTTTAGAACATGAGATGTTCTAAAATGTTCTACATAATAATCGGTAAACTGTAATCTTGATACTCAGACAGAAATCAGTATTTCTCAAATTTCCAATTACAAAGGGACATTATTTTCCAGAATTAGTATCTGCATATACATTACAATACAAAGGTACAATACATGTACTGCAATAGCTTATTTCTCAAAAAAAATCTATATTAATATCCAGACCATAATTGCCAATTCTGACTGCCACATTTTAAGGATATTGTAAGAATAGAGTGAGCCTAAAGAATAAACTGGGAAATATGATGTCTGGAAATTACATTCTTCAAGAAGCAATAGATAAAAGTAGATATTTTTAGCTTGAAAAAGAGAAATGAAATGCAATAAAGTTTTCAAATCTCTGGAGAGGGATACTAATTTATTGGGGACTCTATGGCAATCTGTCAGAGTTGTAGTTTAAGTATCCTGCCCAGAGGTATTTTCAACCTCTAAAATTTAGTAATTCCAAGTAATACTACCAGATCTGGGCTGCAAAGATAACACCAAATTTCATTTGTTTTGTCTTTTTGTTATCCTGTAATCATCTAGCTTTTTGCAGCTTACATCTGATAGCCTAATCGTGCCCATTTTGTGAGGCATGGCTATAGATATAGTTTCTAATTAGATAGAAGCAGCTATCAACATTGGCTCATTTGGAGGGGCAACTGGAGGAGAGACATCTAGAAGGACAGATAATTTTGCTGCCTTTTTAATTTAGCTGCAGAAGAATCAGCCAGCTGGGCTGCAGTGCAAGCAGGTCATGAAGAAAGACAAACAACCCAAACATATCTTAACCATTGCTGTATTTCCCATACAATATCACTTGAAAAACATCTTGCAGTGTATAATATTAATTTGACACATCTAATAAGTACCCTTTAATGAGACTTAGGGCCAAGGCTATTTCCTGGGCTGCAATGCTCCAAACAGACCACAAGATGGTAGAATTTGCTATACTCTTATGAACTGCATTTTCTTTTGTATATTTCTTTTAAAAAGCTGTTTTATTGCCATCTAGAATAGTCTTGGGATTTATCCTCTTCCTCTTTGAATGTTTGCATTTTGAAACTTAACATTTTCAACTTTAAACTTCTGTATTTTTTTTAAAAAATCGTTTGAGTAGCTTTATCTCTAGTGAGATTGGTATATTTCCCATAGAAGAAAAGTTCAACTACCTAGTCATTGGACTCTACGCTACATGATAGGCAGAAGGTTCCAGTATTGAAAATATTTTGCATTTTTACTTTTTAATTGCCAGTACTGTATAGTAAGACAGACTCAGAGGGATAGTGGAGGGGTGGGGGTGGGTAGTCCATAGCGTCATGAAGAATCTTCAGGACTGTCTCACAGATTGGATTTATCAGGTGGTTGTTAAGTGAAATAGGTCCCAGAAAATAGGTAGTGATAGTGGGAACTACCACTCCAAAGCAGAAGGCAGGGTAAGAGTTGTGAAGATCCAGAAAAGATGCTGAGATCTATCACCTTCACCCAGTATGAGTTCAGCCTGTCCAATTGCAATGTGAGATACTGATCCGACTTACAGAGTGTTTGGGTTTCAGTTACTGCAGCTAAAGTTGGTGCCACAGCTGACGAGTCGCGGAGAAGGACAGAAATTAAATAAAATTACTGAATCTAAACGGGGCAATTACTTTTTCACACTAACACATTATGTGCCACCTGATTTGTTTACACCGAACTAAAACAAGCACTTTAGGTGGTGTTCGTGCAGACCCTCTTTATGTAGATCTCTGATAACATTCAGCGGACAAAGATCCGCAAAAGGTCAGAAATTCCCCACGGGGCAAATGCTTTTTCACAACCTTGCAGGTTGCCACTCACTTCCTAGGAGTAGAGGCCGCTGGACTCAAGGCTACATACATTTGAGGCGGCATCTGCAGGACCGCAATGCAAGTAGCTTTCAAAGCGCCACAACCATTTTCGGGGTTCCGGACTTCTGGAATTTCTCCCGTAGGAAAGCGAGCGCCTAGACCCGGCGAGCCTAAAGGGGAGGCGGCTGAAGGCAGCCAAGGGAGAGGTTTTTTCCCGCTCGACGCTACCACGTCCTTTCTCCCCCTTCCAGGACAACGGGCCATCACGCCAACCCTCACGCGCCGCTTTCTCGCTCCTGCAGGGGGAGTGGGGCAGGCCGGAGCACAGGCGGCCGCGGCCGGACGAGCGGAGGGGGAATGGCTGCATTGAGGGGAGGAGGGGAAGACGCAGGTATGTATGGCGCCCACCCGCCCGCTCGGGTCCTCCTTATTCCTCTCCTGGCTCTCTCTGCATCCCCGCTTTTGTTCCCACAAGCAAGAAGGGGGAAAACATGGCGTCAGTCGTGAGAAGAAGCGGGGCGGGCGAGAGCATTCGCAGGTCGTACCCAGCCAACCTCGAGAGGCGGCTGAGAAGAAGAGCGACGCTCGCTGAGCCGACCTGGCTCGCTTTCCCGCCTCTCTAGCAGAAGCTCGGCCTCCTCCTCCTCCTCCTTTCCCTCCGGGCGCCTTCGCCTCACGCCGCTCCACCGCCGCACAAAGCAGCTCGGAGGGCGAGGGGGGTGCTCGTTTGCCACCGGCGTTTGGCTCTGGCGCAGCCCTGGCGTGCTGGGCATTTCCCCTCTAGTCGCCGAAATCGACGGCATATTTGTGTGTGTGTGTTTGTGTGCGTGCGCGCATGTATTCGTCTGCGTAATTATGCATTAGCTAGAAGGGGGAAGGGAAGCCTTTGTTTGTTGTTGCTCCTGCAGTTGCCAAGTGAGGAGAGGCGAACTGAGCTGCTCTTTTTTAGTCGGATGGTAGCTACTGTATATTTTTAGGCCACTGGCAGTTTTTGACCATTTATTATGTGCCTGAAGGCCCCAGGCAGCCTGCGAGTCGTTGCTGCAAGTCTGACATATAAAGACAGGTATGTGATCAGCTAGAGTTGTGGATGTGAAAAGAGCGAAGTGGTGTTGCCACTTCTGGAATCAGCCCCTCAGAGTTGTGCTTTTAAGGTAGAGTTTGATGTCCCAGTATAAGCCAATGATGAAAACAATGAATCACACTTTCTGCATATCTGAATGGCATGTTCCTATTTTCTGGTTAACTGGCAACAATAGGGCATGCTACAAACATTATCTTCATATGCAGATAATGACACCCTGATGGATGCTACAAATCTCATAGATTGAAGATGATCTGTGAAGCCTATGCCAGTAGCCCACTTTCTTACTTCAATATGAGTACAAAAGAATTTTAATATGTAACTGATTTTACTGTCTAGACAGTTAATCATGTTGGTGTTTTTCTGTTCTATTAGATTAACATTTATATTTATTTTATATCCCAGCCTTTTTGTCAAGGATACCTTTATCTTCACTATAAAGGCTGGTTAGACTCTTAAGTTCCATGGCTGAGCGAAGAACTGAAAATATATTAATAGATGTAGTCTAACAATAAGAATACTTTCCAGATCAGAGTGCCTCTAAATTTAGTCAGCCTTCTTGTGCCAATATAATTTGATCCAAAAGTTTATCTTAAGAAGGAAAACCTGCAACTTTTTAAAATGCCAGATTATGGCTTCACAGGCACACTTAACCCCTCTAAAGAGTTTTAATACATAGATCTATTTATATATTATACCTTTACATCTACATAGAAGCTCACATTTAAAAAAGTGTCCTCATGTAAGTCCTTCCTGCAGGAAAGCAGGTTAGAACAGCTCAGGTTAAAATAGCTTTGTTGCTATTACTTTTGGAAAAGGAGTAATTTTCAACTGCTTCCCTGGCAGGGAGGGCAAATTAATTTTGTTAGTTGATCAGTAGGACAAATGAAATTGGGTAATGCAGGATACTGGGGCCTGTTGCAGTGGAGACCAAGTCAGGATTAGAGATGTATAAAACATTTTGAAATATTTTGGGCTTGAAACACTCCATCTTGAAACAATTATTTTCAGGTGGATTATTCTAGCCTTATCAGAATTCTGGTACTATTTCAACCTCAAAATGGGTCAAAACAGGACTGGAACAATTCCAATAAAAAGCACAGCTATTTTTAACCTTGAACCATTTCAAATTTCAAACATTTCACACTTCACAAATCAGGATAAGACACAAAGAACCTGTTGGGCAAGTAAACCTCAGAGAAAGTTTAGAAGGCACATTACATGTCTATGAGCGTCATTTTGTTGATCCCTAGCTCAAGCAGGCCATGGAAAATTCAGCAGAGAATGAAGTATGGGAAGGGGGAGATAAATTGTTTAAAGTATGTGTTCCCTTGAGAGACCGTTTAATAAAATACTGGTTTAAATTTATCGTCTTACACAGTATGAAAACCAGTATTCTGAAGAGCATTGATTAAGACTTACATTTCTAGTTGCTATTGGCTTTATAATAGTAGAAAACTCAGGAATTGCACTTCACTTTTTTACTAACAGGGACAATTAAAAATAGGAGTGCATACTGCCTTATAGAGTAACTATCTTGTTAGCTTTTACTTTATTACTACAGAAAAGGCAGTTCTCAAGAATATATGATACATAATGTGAAATGAAAACGCAGGCTAAAATATGAGAAAAGGTTGTGGGAACTGGTATGTCTAGTGGTCTAACGAAATGAAGGATTAGAAGTGACATGATAGCAATCTTCCAATATTTAAGAGACTGTCACAAAGGGGGGGGGACAATTTATTCCGCAAAGCATCTGGGGGCAAGACAATAAGTAACTGATGGAAATGTATCAAAGAGAGTTTCAATCTAGACCTAAACAGAAATTTCCTGACTGAGAACAATTAATCAGTGGAATGGCTTGCCTTCAGAAGTTGTGGGTGCTCCTTAACTGGAAGTTTTTAAGAAGATGTTAAACAGCCGTTCATCCAGAGTGGTATATGTTCTCCTGCTTGGGCAGGGGGTTGGACTAGAAGACCTCCAAGATCCCTTTCAACTCTGTTATTCTGTATTCTGTAGATTTGGGACAAAGCAATATAGTAGAGGTCCATTGGGTTTTTAAAAGAATGAATTACAGACGCTCTGATATTTAAAGTAAGACAGTTTTCTAAAAAAAAAAACACTGCTTTATTGGCAATATATGGAAAAGTGCATTTTTGGTAAAATTGCTTTCTTTTTTTTGTTCCCTTTCTTCTTTAGAAAAATGAGATTCAGTCAAAATTTGAGTAAATAATTATGGGCCCAGATGTGCCTCTATTGAATGACCATAAGCAAGAATTCCTGTTAAAGCGATTTCCACAGACCATTTTGGGTGGCCCTCAATTTAAGTTTGGATACTGTGCACCTTCTTACGTCTATTTGAATCAGATTCTTCTCTTCTTGATACCATGGATTCTAGGTGGAATTGGGACACTTCTGTATCAGTTAAATGTTCTGCAAGACTATTGCACAGCTGCACTTTCTGGAGGACTAATGCTTGTTGCAGCTATTATTGTTCAAGGAATAAACATGTATGCCAGGCAAAACACTGCATCTGTAGAAAGAATGCATGTCCACAATATACTAACAGAGGAAGATGAGTGGGAGTTTTCCAGCTGTATAGGTTTAGAGACAATCAAATTTATTATTCCAGGCAAAAAATATATAATTAATGTGTTTTTTCACTCACTTGTTGCTGGAGTACTATGTGGCTTAGGAACTTGGTATTTGCTGCCAAGCAGAATTGCCTCCTTGTACGGAGATAATATTGGAACTGTGGTGATCTTCATATTTGGATGGTTGACGGTGTGTATTGGAGAATATTCCTTAATTGTTAATACCGCTTCAGAGACTGCTACTTATCAAGCACTGGACACTTATGAAATTGTTCCTCTTATAAGACCATTCTACATTTTTGTCTTCATAGCAGTGGATCTTGCTCACAGGTAAAAATATACAAATTGAAAAATAATGACTTGTGCTCTTAAAAGGATATTAATCTAGCTTTGTAACTAACTTCTTTGATGCACTTGGCCTTATTTATAGATAGATATAGATTTATAATACAATAAAATGTTGGCAGAGCCATATTGAATCTTTTTCCATTTCATTTTTTTCCATTCTAGAAATAATATTCTTTTCTACTTCCATTTAGATTTGTTGCTGATGTTCTAGCTTTAAAGTTGATCAATCAGGTTATGCACATCGTATTTTTGTCATTGCCTGTCTTATGGACTTTGGGGATTCTGCCTCCATTGGATGCACTTTTTCTCTGGGGAATGGAACAAGTGTTGGAACTTGGGCTAGGGGGCTCACCTATGTCAAGTAATGTAAGGTAAACATTATTTTACATAACTTCAGTATTTCCAGATGGTTAAGCATGTTAGCCACAATTAAAAAACCTTGTAGTATCTCAAATGTGAAGGTATTTATTCTGGCATACGTTTTCATGGATTATGACTAGTTCATAGTCATATAATTATTGAGAGGCAGAATAATCCATTAGTGAAATCAGGTAAAATTGCCCACATTTTATTTTCTGGTGATTTCAGTAATTTTACTCCACACATACAAATCATTTAGCCTCTTATACAAATAGCAGCCTGAATAAACATAACACTACATTTGTTTGATGAAATTTTCACAAATTATTATTAAAGATGCTGACATTCTTTATAAAGCACTGTAATTCAGTTATATATCGTTATACATTATATATCTTCTCAGATAAATGCAGGCATCCTACCTTGTCTTGAGTCCTGAGTCCTAGACTGTAGATTACTTCCTAATAGTACAGTGGAATAGATAAACCAATTACTATAGGAGATATAAACTTTCTCTGAACTGGTTATGTTCATGCAGAAGTTGAAAAGTCTTCTATTGTGGATGCTGTAACTTGGATTCTTGTTTGAATAATTGTTATACAGATTTTTTTCCAATTGTGTAATTTTATGAGGGCTGCTAAGATGTCTTCTGAATACTTTACATATTAAAGCTGCAGGCCTTTGTACCTTCAATACTGTATGTATAGCATGATGTCACCACATTATATATAATGGGCAGAATCTTATAGAAAGAGAAATTGTTTCTCATATATATATATATATATATATATATATGTTCAATAACACAGTCCTCGATCTCCGGGAGAAATATAAACCAGCTGTTTATTGTTAAAAAGTTTAAAACAATAAAAACAACTATTTACAATATTAAAACAACTTAGCTTTCGCTGGTCCTCTGCCAGCGTCCTCAGAGTAAAGTTTTGGGGTGGAAATTACTTTTATAAACCTTGCTAGCCTAACTGCTTACTCATTGACCGTGTGATAGGGCCATCCGTCCTGGCTGACCGTAATTGCCTTAATTGTCCCGCCTCCTCTTTTTTGCACTCCAGTTCTCCAACCTTCCTCCCTCCCATCCTTGTCAATCCCCTCCTTCCTGGCGTTGCCGCCGTTGGCTTGCTTTCCAGCTGCTCCCCCGTACTCGTTCTGGGCCTTACACCCAGATCCGGTGTCTTAGATGCCTTCCCATTGCCGCTCCCCTCCTTTCCATCCCGTTTGTCTGCCCGTTGTTCCTGTCTTCCACTATCTATCCCTATTAGTGCTATTTCCTCCGATTTCCTTCCGCGCTTGGATGTGCGTGCGCACAGCCGTATCCCGTCCCTCTGCCTCGTCTGCCTACGATCAGCTGGGCTATCTGCCGGCTCACTCCTGAATTCACCTCCTCTCATCCTTGCAGATCCTATCCTTCCTAATGTTGCTGCCGTTGGTGCGTTAGCCAACTGCCTCACCTTCCCCCCCTCCTTCTTATCCCTTTGAACCATCCGCTGTACCTGCCTTCCATTATCTATCCCCCTGGGTCCTATTCCTTCCAATCTTTCTGCATGCCTGGGTGTGCGCATGCACAGCCGCATCCTATCCTTCTGCCTCATCTGCCTAAGCTCAGCTGAGCCACCTGCTGCCTCGCCCTCAGTTCCACCCTCTCCCTTCCTTACCGATCTTATCCTTCCTGGTGTCATCGCTCCTGATGCGCCTTCCACCCCCACCCCCACACGCGTTTTGGGTCGCGCGGCTAGGTCTGGCATCCTCACTGCCCCCCCATTGGCCATTCCGGGCCGCACGTCCAGATATGCTTTTAATGTCTGATATGCCGGGGGCAATTCTACGTGTCGATTAATCGAGCCCGCATCTGAGAACCAGGCCTCCTTCAGTAGGCGCCCTCCTTTGGAGGCATCCTGGGCGATGGCTTTTGCCCCCATGAAGTCAAATGAGTGTCCATTATTCACCATATGCGTCCATATTTGGGAATACTGCTCCTGCCTTTTGACGGCCAATTTGTGTTCATGTACCCTGGTTTTTATCCGTTTGGCCGTCTCTCCCGTGTAATTACACTGGCAATCCTTGCAGTTCCACCGATGATTTTTCCTCCTCTGGCAGTGGTTCCTTAGGGCGCATCGTGCAAGGAGGATGTTATGCGAAGGAGGCCTGGTTCTCAGATGCGGGCTCATTAATCGACACGTGGAATCGCCCCCCAGATCAGACATTAGGGCCTATCTGGACGTGCGGCCCGGAATGGCCAATGGGGGGGCATCGAGGATGCCTGACCTAGCCGTGCGACCCAAAACGCGTGTGGGGGTGGGGGTGGAAGGCGCATCAGGAGCGATGACACCAGGAAGGATAAGATCGGTAAGGAAGGGAGAGGGTGGAACTGAGGGTGAGGCAGCAGACAGCTGAGCTTAGGCAGATGAGGCAGAAGGATAGGAGCACACCCAGGCATGCAGAAAGATTGGAAGGAATAGGACCCAGGGGGATAGATAATGGAAGGCAGGTACAGCGGATGGTTCAAAGGGATAAGAAGGAGGGGGGGAAGGTGAGGCAGTTGGCTAACGCACCAACGGCAGCAACATTAGGAAGGATAGGATCTGCAAGGATGAGAGGAGGTGAATTCAGGAGTGAGCCGGCAGATAGCCCAGCTGATCGTAGGCAGACGAGGCAGAGGGACGGGATACGGCTGTGCGCACGCACATCCAAGCGCGGAAGGAAATCGGAGGAAATAGCACTAATAGGGATAGATAGTGGAAGACAGGAACAACGGGCAGACAAACGGGATGGAAAGGAGGGGAGCGGCAATGGGAAGGCATCTAAGACACCGGATCTGGGTGTAAGGCCCAGAACGAGTACGGGGGAGCAGCTGGAAAGCAAGCCAACGGCGGCAACGCCAGGAAGGAGGGGATTGACAAGGATGGGAGGGAGGAAGGTTGGAGAACTGGAGTGCAAAAAAGAGGAGGCGGGACAATTAAGGCAATTACGGTCAGCCAGGACGGATGGCCCTATCACACGGTCAATGAGTAAGCAGTTAGGCTAGCAAGGTTTATAAAAGTAATTTCCACCCCAAAACTTTACTCTGAGGACGCTGGCAGAGGACCAGCGAAAGCTAAGTTGTTTTAATATTGTAAATAGTTGTTTTTATTGTTTTAAACTTTTTAACAATAAACAGCTGGTTTATATTTCTCCCGGAGATCGAGGACTGTGTTATTGAACAGATATGCCCGGGATTCGTATTTTTGCAGTTATCAAAGACATATATATATATATATATATATGTATATGTATATTTCATACTGCTTAATTGCCCATCTCCCTCAGAGAGTGGCTCTGGGTGGTGGGTTTAGTTAAGTGGGGAAAAAGTGAGTGAAAATAGGTGAACTCTTTGTACAAATTCTTTCTTTCATACATACTTTTTTCCCTCTTATTACAGGCTGCTAGCAATGTTTATCATTTCTTTGGGGACAGCTATTGCATCTTACTTCATCCCTAACACCCTTGGTGTGGTTCTGTTCATGATTGGATGTGGATTCATACTAAGTCTTAATCTAAATGAGATTGGATTAACCTTCAAGTACACTATGATCAGCTGTTTAGCGTCTAACAAATTTAAAAACACATCTTCCTGTAGAACACAGTTTGTATGGAGGGAATTAATATTCTATTTCATTGTACTGACTTTTGCTCTTCTGGAAGCTGGCTTATTGCACTCCTTGCTTGGTTTTCAGACATTTTCCAAGACTAGCCTCCAAGGTGTTATTAGTTACATATTGATAATATTGCTTCTTGCTCTATGGATTCTCAGAGAGATTCAAACAGTGTATTTGTTTGGATTGTTTCGAAATCCCTTTTATCCAAAAGACCTAATGACAATGAATGTATCCGGAAAGAAGGAAAAGAACCTCAAGAAAATTGGCATGTTAAGAAAGATTTTACTCACTTTAGGTAAGAAATCTCAATTTCCTCTTTTATATAAATGCACGAAGAATAAAATGCATCTTGTGAAATGTATGAAATATGTTGTTAATAGAGCAAGGGTAATGTGGTGATGATCAGATCAGAAACTGAGTAAAAGCATATTTCCAAACTTTAGTGCTTTTTCTAAAATTGATTTCTTCTCCCACCTTAAAATTTAATAGTTTTAAGTTTAACATTGAAAATGGTTAATAGCTGAGCAGAGACTGAAGGCTTGCCTACAAACTTTGATTTGGGTGGTGGTGGTGGTGGTGGTGAGCAGTTTATGCACCCAGGATTTATTATATGCAAACAGATGATGTAAATTCTGAGGCATTTCACATGTGGGAAATGATATTGGCCATTAGACAATGCTAGTTATAGTTCATGCAAAAATACCAGGTTGTTTGAAAAATATTAGGTCATCTGACTTTTCATTTATTAACCATGCAGAGGAAAATTGTTACCAAATATGTAACAATATATTGTTCAATTCTTAAAATGTTCCAGTTTCCTCAATCTACTGGTTTTTAGCTGTTAGTCGTAGAGTAATAGTTTGATGTTATGTCAGGTTTGGAGCTAAAGTTGATTTGATTTGAGCATTTATATGTTGAATTTAGATTATGACTCAATACTGCTTTCTGAAATCGAAAGATCCAAGTAATGAAATGATTATGGGACATCTGATTGCTACAAAGACCTCTCACAACATTATAGAATTCTGCATGCCAGAAAGAATTTTCCCTTTTCCAAAGTACTACATCCACTAGAGAGCATCACTTATATTTATTTGGCAGTTTATATATATTCCACTGTTCCATCAATAAGTGACATTTGTAAGAATGTTCAATCTTGTGTTTACTTGCTTCCCTTTTTTTATCTTCCCAAAGAATTCCAAAGAGAAATTAGAAACAAAATAAAAATCAGAGGATCATATAAAAACTGAATAGAGCTATTTACGCAGTTGAAGGTTTTATACATAGTTCTTTGTATAAGAAAAATATTCCTGTACCTTTTTTTTTTGTAATTTCAGTGTCACCATTTGCTATGATAGCATTTCTTTCCCTAGACAATTCCCTACATCATCTTTCATCCATATATATTTCCATTGGATTTTCAAGAAGCTTTAGAATGGTAAATGTCAAATATTTTATGCTTTTTATAAGATAACCCAATACCTTGCAATGTAACCATTGGATGTATTAAATAAAATAAGAGAACTCATTCTAATTGGAAATTACTTGATCCCATGAAACTAAAATTGTAGAGAATGTTTTTTCTGTATGTCAGGACCAGTATTAAATCTAGGCATTTCTACTTAAAGGGTTTTGGGTAGCATTATTAGATAAATCATTGCTTGACCTCAAACATGGCACTTTTTGGCTCGGACACTAATACAAAAGGATATGTTTTTAGAATGACTTTGTAGAAACTTATAGCATTTGGTAAACATTGATACAATAACATTCCATTAACGGCCAAGATGCATTATACTCAGCTCAGTAAATTCCTGTTTTAATGAAGCATATTCAGATGCACACCATAGCAGGCAGCCACATCTAGCTGAAACTTGGCTGAATTTGGATTCTAGAAAGGGTCATCCTAATTAGTATTTGTATGGGAAAACCACCTATGATTTTAAAGGCTGTTAGTTAGATGGGGAAATTTAAAAGCATGCAGGTACCCTTCAGTTAATGACCTTTTGTTCAGCAATCATTCCGAGTTACAACAGTGCTAAGCCAGTAGGCTTACAGCCAGGGCTCAAAGTCATGGCCATCACAGTGTCCCCTCAGTCATGTGATTGCAATTTGGTGCTGGGCAACAAGCTCACAATTATGATTGTTGCAGCATCTTGTGGTCATTTGATTGCCATTTGTGACTTTCACTGCTGGCTTCCAACAAGCAAAGTCAATGAGGAAACCGGCAGGTGGTTACAAATGGCAATCGTGACATTGCACCTAAAAAAACCACAGCAGGAAGTAGCAGAACTGCCATTCAAAGTCAGCGCAGTTGTGTGACATCACACTTTATAATCACATTGCTTAGTGACAAAGTTCCCAGTCCTAATTACTGTTATTAACCAAGGACTACCTGTATTGGAATAAGCCAATGTCTTATGATATTATAACTCAATGTGTCCATGAGAAACTTAGTGGAAATATCCTTGAAACCATCAGGAGTCAAACCCAGTTTGAGAGAGACTTTGTGTTATGTAAATCTGTGTCTGCAGAATTGTATCCAAAATTTCCTATATATTTCATTTATTCTCTTCTCCAAGTATGTTCTTATTTTTCTGTTAAGAATATGGAGTCTCATGTATTTTCACATGTTGAAATTAGAAACTGGAGAAGCCGGTAGGTTTTAGGCAATATTATTTTATTGTTCTGAAAAAATGGTTATGTGCTTGATCAATCGTGAACTGTAAAGCGTAGCTTATATCTCTATAATGAAACTGCAAAAATACTTGTTTTAGGTGTGGCAAGATACAGAGCATGCTCTCTTGGATATGGTGGTAGTGTCTGCAGTGCAGTTGCTGGTGTTCACAACTGATCTGTGGTGGAACAAAAGCATTGATACAGGAATTAGACTCTTGCTGGTAAAACGCCTTTATTTATCATATTTTACTTATGTATTTGAACCCCCATTTGAGAAACAAACTAGAACCAAAGTGATAGGGAACTACACTAGAATTTACTGGATAAAAAGTCTATTTTAAAAAAACAATACAATAGTGGAATGCAATCCATTAATATGACTTGCCTCCAGAAGTTGTGGGTGCTCCAACACCGGAGGTTTTTAAGAAGAGATAAAAATTTTTGTCTGAAATAGTATAGGGTTTCCTGCTTGAGCAGGGGGTTGGACCAAAAGACCTCCAAAGTCCCTTCCAACTCTGTTGTTCTATTATTTCATTAGCAAATGTAGATTTTGTTAGCTGAATTGGATGATAGATGATTTTCTTCTAGAATCCCAAATAATTTGCAATCTTCTCTGCAATAGACTTCGACAGCACACTGCAGGTTATAGGGATAGAAAGGGAAAACAGATCTTGTTGCGCTAGCCAAGTGATTTTAGTATGACGTTGAATTCCATTCAGATTTGAAATAAATGTAAAGTAGTAAAGTTTTAAGTTGTTTGCTGAGAAAAATAAATCTGCCACTCAAAAACAAGGCTTGAATAGTTCAATATACTTGTAATTATTCTGGTATCAATAAAACTGTCCTGTTCTTCATAATCACCTGAGCAAGGTCTCCAGTAGATTATTTTTGAAATTGGGCAGATTCATGTAGGTGTGCATAACTGATACATTTTTGGTCAGGTTTTAGACTATTCAAATCTTAAGTTTAAGACTTTCACTTTGAATTAAACTCTGTGACATATTGACAAACAGGACATCTGTCATAATTCTTATTTGCCTACTTCAGTTAATCTGGGAAAAACCTTCTGATTTTTCAAAAGCAGCCTCACATCATTCTCTATTGGCAAAGTTAATTTCCTCTTTTTACCCTCCCTTCAGAATCAATTCAGATTCTTCAATCGAAGTTCAGAAAGCTTGAGCTGCTTCACTAATGCAAGTTCAGGGTCTTTCATGAACACTCCAAATGCTTTAGAAAAAAGAAGCATATAAATGAAGGAAAAACATTATTGCTATTTCTCTCTTATTAGGTTGGAATTATTCGGAGTCGGCTGTTTCAATTTGTTTCAAAATTGCAGTTTGCCATTACTGTTCTCTTGACATCGTGGACAGAAAAAAAACAACGCCGGAAATCCACAGCTACTCTGATTACACTGAACATTGCTTTCTTTCCAATTGTATTGGCCATCATAATGCTGTCTTCATTGCTTTCTTCTCCCTTGCTATCACTTTTTAGTCTCCCAATATTTTTGATAGGCTTTCCAAGACCAGTCCGAAGCTGGCCAGGACCTGTGGGCATGATGGCCTGCATAGGTCCTGATGCTGTATACTATCAACAGATGATTCCAAGTTTAAGGACTGCATTGCAATCAGCATTCTCAACAGGCAGATTAGGTAAGTTAAAAATTGATTCTGCTCATGAGACCAACTGAACCAGCATCCATGAACTTACCCTTATCTGCAAAGGAATCTCTGCTTAAGGTTTCTAGACACTGCAGGACTGATTTACAGGCTCTTGTGTAATAATCTCATAGATGTAAGAAATTATTTGCTGATATAATCTGAGTGAAATTTCAGTATCATAGAAATGAAAATAGAAATTCTTCCTATACTACCAAACTGATGCTTTGGTTTGCTTGTAGATTATATCAGTTCTCTGTTGCATGAGCTCAAGGTAGCCTACATGTATTCCCTGATCCAATTTAATCTCTACAACAAAATCCTAAGGGTAATTTGGCTGAATGATAGCAATTAGCCCAGAGTTCACCCAATGCAGCAATGTAGGTGATGGGTTTGATTCTGTAATGATTGGGGAGAGACGAAAAAGAGATGTTTGAAATTTCCACAACTAACCAGAGAACTAAAAGCAGCAGCCTGATCATTAGGGGCTATATGCTGAGGGAATTAAACATGTTTTTTTTAAAAAAAAACAACAACACTCTGGTCTTTAATGGGACTCTTGACTAGGTATTCTTAACCTCAGCCATTCAGAGTCGCTTCGAATTGTGAAATGGGTGGCAAATAAATTTAATCACTTTATATTTTCAGGCTGAGCATATTTTATCATAGTGTAGAATTAAGTTTTTTATATATATAAAAATGGTAGCAAGAGAATGCACTCTTCTTGTTCAGCAGTCCTAAAAAGGCTATTTAATTTTAATGACATAAAGGCAGGTTTCTTGAATTCACTTTTAGGCTATTCTGAAATTTAAGGTTTTCAACTGTGATAGTTTGGGCATGACTGGAAATTTACTGATGCAGTGATATTTCCCTAACCTCACCCATTCAGAGTTGCTTCGAATTGTGAGATGAGTGGCAAATAAATTTAATAATAATAATGACCTCTACAAGTATATCAAAGAAAGAGAATTGATGTAACATTATGTTATGTACAATAGTGGAGATTTATTTTAATATATATTTGTAATTAATATTTTGCAGAAAATTACAAAACTTTATTAAACTCCAGCTGAAATACCTGAAAATTATATAGTTATCAAAATGTCACTAATTCTTTTGTCATTGGGATATTTTAGGAATAGCATTTTCACAATTATTAGGTTCTGTTCATGTTATAAAACCACCACATTTATTAAAATTTCTAAGCAGTAAAATATCTGAAAAAATGCAAGCTGTATTAATAGCCATGTATCTAGAATTCATATCTATAATCTTCACATAGTGGTTTTAAATTGAATCCATAATATAGTCTAGTTTGTTTATATACTACTTTTCCATCTTCTGTTATTACATTATGTGATTTAACTTTTATTAAAATGTGGACAGTGTAGATCAAAATATCCTTGAGTAAAAACTAATCCTTATTTTGAGATTCTTGTTTCCAAAGGTTTCTGTTCACCTGGATCCCACTACTTGTGCCGATTTCAAGACAGATTAATATGGATCCTTGTTTTAGAAAGAGGCTACACTTACTGTTGTCTTAATATCAAGGCAAGTAGTATTAAAAAAGCATGTGCTGTTCTGCTGTAGTTCCTTTATATATTAGTAGAAATTACCATACTTCTTAAATGTACAACATATATGAACTAGCTGCCTAATATAACTGAGAAGAGTTGGAAATAAAAGCTCACTTGATTCACTTAAAAGCTATTCAATTTTCTATTAAGTCGAAAACGACAGCCATTTTCACTAGTTTCTATTTAAGAGGTCATTGTATTTTCTGACTACATATACAATAGCCTATTATTCTCAATATCCATGTTCAGAAACTAGCCAAAATGGTGCGACCATTGGGCTAGAGAACCAATAAAGTATACCAAAACACATGTATACCCAAACAAATACATACAGTGTGTATTTGGAGGAATGAAAGTCCGATAGATGGGGTGATGGGAGGGAGTATCTAGAAAGAGCTTGGATAGATGGATGAAAGTTAATCATAATACTCCACGCTTCAGTCTTTTATGCTTTTATCCTTCCTTCCTCCAAAGGCTTGTGTTGCTTTCTCACTTATCTGTAATAATCATAAAGAGGAATCTTTGAGAAAGTAACTGGTCCAGTGTACTTCATAGCTATGAAAGAATTCCCGCCTGAATATTGCATTCTCTTATGCCCCAATCATTCCAGTCCACATTATAGCTTAATGTGGTTACAATTGTCTGTTTAGCAGTTTTCACTATATTCACTGCTCCTTTATACTTTTAATTATTGTTACTGTATAATAATATAGAATTGTAATGTATTTTTATTCTTAGAAAGTCGGGGATAGATTTAGTTTAGTGGTACAGACTAATTCTGCAGTTCCAATTTCTGACTTCTCTGTGTAGAGCAAGAAAATTCCTATCTAATAACCCTTGTAGCATTATTTAACTTACTTGGAGAAATGGAGGAAAAGAAGATAAAAACAGAAGATTTTTTTATTTTATTTTATTTTTGCTTCTCCACTACTTCCAGCTTGACTTTCCTTCTGTGTTACTGTATATAAAATGAAGGAATCAGATATGGGGCTCATTACAAATTGTCATTGTTTGTATTTTAGCATTTTTAATTCCATTTCTCTAGTGAAAATGTCACAGATAAAATTAATTAAACACATCTTGAAAGTCATCTTGGATAATCAGAGCAAGAATGTTATCTAACATTACTGATTCTCATAATTGTCCCATGTAAGTTGATACTGAGATACTTTGTAAAGTTGTGCACACTCTGAAAATGAATTGGTGTCATTTAAACATCATTTTATTTTTAATAAGCAAATTTCTTAGAACCGCAGCACCTTTTTGCAAGTTTAAGCTAAATCCTCAAAATGTTGGATGACTTTAATGAATAGCACAGAGGAACTGTTTTTGTACAAGATTGGAATGCTTTTTCTGAATCATTTTTAAATTATGCACTGCCTTATTATCATGTGATAATCATAGTACAAATCTAAACCCTTGCTCTGGATTTAAATGGGAAACAACATTGTTTTCATTCTTCTAATTCCAGATTGTTGTGATACCCAAATCAAGAAGTGTTGTAAATAATATTATCCTCAATATTAAGATTTGGTATGGTTCAGTAAATTGGTATGCATTCAACCTATATCTGAAACATTGTGCTGCTTGGTGTCTATACAAGTACTTGAAACACCTTGGGTGGTTTGTTTGTTTTTTTCCTTTTAATCCAGGGTTTAGAATTGCAGGAAACCTCCTGTCATACTGCTGAAGCTCACAGAGTTGATGATATTTTTGCGATGGCCTTTGAACATCAGGAACATAATAAGATGTTCTCCCTCAACCCTCATTTTGGAAATATTTTAACACCTTGTGCTGCTCTTCCTGTAAAACTCTACTCAGATGCCAGAAATACCTTATCTGGAATAATTGATTCCCCTGAAAATCGGAAGCAGTTGAAAGAAGACTTCATAAAAGTACTCTTATGGATGCTAGTTCAGTACTGCTATAAGAAGTCAAAAACACCTAGAACTCTTGAAAAGGTGTCTAAACCCCAACAGGAGTACTCTTCAGCAGGACCATCTGAAGTGTTAAATAAGGCAATAGAAAGACCAGTTTCATGGAAAGAGGAAGATGGACTCAGTGTGGAATCTACAGAAGAGTGGACTGATGATAGCAATCTCTTTGATGATGAACCTAGCAAAAAAACATTAAAAACAAATGTCACAGTACCACAAGGTGGTTCACCAAGACCTTTCTATTCTCTTCCAGGCTCAGTAGAAATACATACTACAGATGATGAAGTACTTGAAGTAGCCAGTGTGAATAAACTGTATAAAACAGTTGTTCTCGGTCTTCCTGTTGTAGATGCTGGAAAACAGTGGGGAAATATGGATTCATCCCCTATTAAATTCAGTAACCTCTATTCTGAGTTGTTAAGCATTCCTGAAGAATGGAGAACCGCACCATTATCAGCTGCCAAATTCCATCAGATGAAACAGAAGTTTCCAGTAGAGTGGTATCATTTTTTACTTCGCCAGCTAGACCTATTTCATTTGAAAGAAAATCCTTCGAATTTACTTGAAGATCTTTTTAAAGACACTGCTTTGAAGGATTTGTATGTCCAGAGTGCCTTATCCTGTTACATTGCAATGTTTGGATTAGAGGATACTGTTGTATCTCCTGGTCATATTTTCAGAGCCTACAATGGAAGCCTTCCATGGTCAGTCTGTGTGGACTGGTTAATAGGAAATCAAGAGTTATATCAATTAACCCTAAAAACATTCAGGTAATTAAGATAAGAATAATATTCTGGCTATAAAACAAATATGTGCCTTATATTTATAGTCATATAAAAGCTATACAAGTCAAATTTGTCTCTTAGTGTCTTCAGGGACACAACCATTCAGTTTACAGTTTCTCACTCCTAGTATTCTTGGAAGTCCCCTATCCACATGCTAATCAGGATCATTCTCAATGAATGATCCTGGCGACTAGATCCTGCCAGCTGAAGAAACATATATCCTACATATGATCCAGGAGAGAGGTGTTTCTGGATCATGGTCTACGAGTTGGCTGTCCCTGTTAGTCTGTCAGAGGCCAAAGGGGTAAAGATGAGAAGACAATCCCAAAAAGTTTCCATGTATAGCATTTCTATGCTAATAAACGCTCCCAGTTAAGATTTTGATTTGGAAGGATGTACTTTATAAGTAATACAGAAACCTTGTGAAATGGACGGACTGGTATTTCAGGTATATTTTCTTTGTAAAAGCCTTACAGGTAGAATAGAAAGGGGCATTCTGAAAATGGTATTGCTCATTAAGTCAAAAAAAGTAAACTCTCAAAGGCTTCCAAAATTTCAGAGCAGGAGAGAGAGCAGTGTCATATGCTACAAAAAGTTAGTATTGGTGAATTTTTAAAATAACTATTCCAAGGGATCAGTTTCTATAATGCTGTAGCAGAAGAGCTATTGCTTTGTAATGAAATCTCACTAATGTGTTCCTGAAATTCTCAGTGACAAAAGTTTTCTTATACAGGTAATCCCCGAGTTACGAGCGTTCACTTAATGCTCGTTCAAAGTTACGTGATGAGCGCCCCCTAGTGCTTACGAGCAAGTTCTGAAATTACGAATATTGCAGCACCACGGCAGTCGTTCGCCCTTACGAGCAACCGCAATGGCTCTGCAACATTCACTCTGGTTATTCCCTCCCTCTCCACCCCAGCCCGGGTCTCCCTAGGCACCATGCCTTCAATACTCACCCTGCGAAGATCGAGATCCTTCGCTTTTTTGGCTGCTCCAGGCCTTCGGTGCGTTCACAGAGAATGGAAGCCTAAAGTAACGTGTGATCTTGCGTGATCTCATGGTACTTTAGGCCTCTGTTCTCTGCAACAGAGAACAGAACCAAAGCCAGGGGACGCTTCCACGTGTCTCCGGAGGCTGGATCAGGGCATTGGAGGTCTTTTCCAGGCCGCTGCTGCCCAGATCTGAGGCCAGGGAACGCTTCTGTGCCCCCCCCCCCGCGGCCTGATCCGGGTTCCAGAGGCCTTTTCCAGGCCACTGCTGCCCAGATTTGAGGCCGGGAAACGCTTACGTAGCCCTCTGGCGGCCTGTTTCCAGGCAACAGCGGCCTGAAAAGGCCTCCGGAGCCCGGATCAGGCCGTGGGGGGGGATACGGAAGCGTCCCCCGGCCTCAGATCTGGGCGGCAGCAGGAACCATGGCAGAGAGGAGACGGATCTTTTCCAGGGAGGGGGAAGCATGACGTATCTTAGTGGGTTGGGGAGGCCTTGGGGGCCTGTTCCATCACTAGGCCTTACATGGCCTTCCCCATCCTGAGATATGTTCACTTAACGAGCCGTGTGCGTTTTAACGAGCAAGGGAGTGATATTGTTTGAGGTATGAGATTCGCTCTGCGAGTTTTCCAAGTTACAAGCGGAATGGGCAGGCTCCATTACACTCGTAACGCAAGGACTACCTGTATTGTGGCAAGAAAATAAAAGTGTTGCGCAAGAGTCAGTAGTTCCTTATGCACACCCACAGCTAGGAGGCAGATCATTATGTATGTGCACTCAGTGCAATATACAAACATCAGCAGATACATAATGTGAATTGTCTCAAGTTTGCCCAGTGAAATTCAATAAAAGATTATAAAATATCACTTAAATTACGCACAAGAATCACTTGCCAATGGATTACCTTACTCATCTACTCCACAGGCTATTGCCATTTGAAATAATGGTAGATGTATTAACTTTGTTCCAGTATTCAAGGAGGGAGGAATTTTTGATATGTCTTTTTGGTGTGAAATTGTTAGAAAATCATGCAGGTTCAAAGCAATTTTAAATTTTGCTTTGATGTGTTTAGATTAGCAAATAAAATGCCATGCCCAACCAGATGAATATGTGCTGCCTGATAAATGCTTAATGAAAAAGGAGAGCTAAGTCAACATATTGGAAGGAAATTAATAACGATCTGGTTCACATATTGCCCTAGGGCCTAGGTTATGGCAGTCAGCTAAGCTGTAATTAGTGAACTTTCATATCATGCTAATCCATGTTATAATGTACAAACCTCTATACTTTCAGTTTGCTAAAGGCAAATCAATAAATTTGTAACTTAAGTCTGCTTTCTAGAGCCAGCAATTGAAATTACTGGCCAAATAAAGACAAAATTCTATCATCATAAGACTAAAAATAGGAATTCATGGGAGATTATGATCTTAATATTGAGAAATTGGATTTGAATTAACTGAGTAGTAGGTTGGAGGCTGTATGACTGCCTTCATAATGCTTGCAATATATGGCCCCAAACATATATGATAGAGATGTTATCTGTCAAATTGATTAGTTGTCTTATCAAGTTGATAACTAAACCTACTGCTGTAGATCTGCCAACCACTTATATATCATTATAGAGGCTATTCTCCAGATATATCTCTAGAATTATTCTGATTTTTTTCATTATTTATTTCTTTGTGTTGGGTATTTATCAGATATACAGTGAAACTTATGATTGATAAAGCAAGCCTGGGTCCAGTTGAAGATTTTAAAGAGCTGCTAAACTATCTTGAAGAATATGAAAATGACTGGTACATTGGTTTGGTGTCTGAAAAGGAATGGCCACAAGCTGTTTTACAAGAAATGCCATATCTTTTTTCTTTGGGGCATGATCCAAATATGGTAAGAGATTCCTGACTTTTAAGTGGATTTTTCACTAATATGCCACTTATTCCATTCTTGAATTTAATGGCAATACTTACATGTTTTCTGTTGTTGTTTGTCAAGCTGGTGTTGTGATCCTAGCCCTCTATTAGTATATAGCACAAAAAAACCTTCAGGAATAGGTGGCATAATTAATTAATTAATTAATTAATTGTTTTCATTATGGATTTAGATGGCAAAGCTAAGTATCAATGAAGGACTTGTTTCTGGAAAAGTCTGTAAATAATTAGTTTATTAATGTAAGTTCCTTAACAAAATAGCTTAAGATCTGTTTCATTAAAAATCTGCCTAGTGATTAAGATATCCAGAGCTGATTGTGACATTCCTTCTTGTGGAATCTCATTAGAGAAAAACTGTGCTTACGTGTCACTTCCAACTTCAGAATTTGCCTTTGCAGTTGATATCATTTGCTTTGTTTTCAGAAAATATATTAAGTTATGTTTTAGGTGTCTTTTTAGGGTTTAAAGTTTAATTGTATGAATAGTATTTAGTTAATTCCTGTACTTAATCTTTTAAAACAAAGATGCTCAATTTTTTTTTCAGCTGAGGGACTTTATATTTTGGAGGGCTGCATTTTTTTAAAAAACAAAACAAAAAATGTGGGATCATGACATACAGGTAGTCCTTGTCTTTAAACACAATTGAGACTGGAATTTCCATCACTAAGCAAAGTAGTCATTAAACGATTCACCCTTGATTTTATGACCATTTAGCCACAGTTGTGAAGCAAATCACACAGTTCACTTTGTTTGTCCCTGGGGAAGGTTGCAAATGACATCATGCAACCTCAGGATGCTGCAGCCGTCGTGAATACACGCCAGTTGCCAAGTGTCTGAATTTTGATTATATGACTATGGAGATGCTGTTGTAAGTGTGAGGCCCGACCATAAGTCACTTTTTTCAGCATCATTGTAACTTTGAACAGTTAATTGAATGGTTGTAAATGGAGGACGATCTGTACTAAAATGGATTATATATGTGTAATATGACCACTCTGTAGCCATGTTTTGACATTACCCACCTCTATCATAATTAAAATTGCAATTTGATAACCATTTTTAGAGACTTTTAGAGGCCCAGATTTCTGTTTCTGGCCTGAAACCTCAAACTGATTCTCTCTGTGATAAAAGTACTGTAACAATAATTTGGGACCAAGGAATAAAATGACTGACATAACAGATGATATGCATCCAAAGGAAAAAAAAAAAAAAAACTTGAAGAGTAATACAAAATCTTAAGAGGCTCACCAGCTTCCCAACTGAAGGCCTGGACAATATCCCAGTTTTAGTGCCTTTCAGAACATCATCAGGGTGAGAACCATGCAGATTTCCGAGGGAATGCTACACAGGTGGACCTCAGCTTATGACAATTGAGCTCAAAATTTATGTTGCTAAGTGAGAAATTTGTTGTGAATTTTGCCCCATTTTATGACTTTTCTTGCCACATTTGTTAAGTGAATCCCTACTGGTGTTAAATTAGTAACACAGTTGTTAAGTGAATCTGGCTTCCCCATTGACTTCGCTTGTGAGAAGGTCTCAAAAGGTGATCACATGACCTTGGGACATAGCAATGGTCATAAATATGAACCAGTTGCCAAGCATCTGAATTTTGATCAGGTGATCAAGGGGATGCTGCAATAGTCATAAGTGTGAAAAATGGTCATAAGTCACTTTTTCAGTGCTGTTGTAACTTTGAATGGTCACTAAGCGAACTGTTGTAAGTTGAGGACTATCTGTACCAGAGGCATCGTGACCTAGGAAACACACATCCAAGGTGTCACTAGATGACATTTTTTAATAGAAGCACCAAGTCTGCTGAATTGTACTGGTTGGGATTCAGAGTCTTCTTCCATTAACCCATACATTAAAAGGAACGGAACTTAAACTGGTTATGTTTTCTGTGGTTCTCTAGACCAACCATATCTTGATCAACAGTTTTCACAATATCCATGGCCCGGATTTTTCTTAGTGAAGAAAAATAAAATCTGATTTCTCTGCAGTGTTCAAAGACAAGGTGACTCTTTGTACCTCTCTTTATTTTTCAGGGAGTTTATACTTGCAGGATACTCACGCTTCAGGAATTCCTAGTACAAGTGGGAAAACTGAATGATGAAGCTGTCAGAGGACAGTGGGGGAATCTGTCTTGGGAGCTGTTATATGCCACAAATGATGATGAGGAACGCTATAGCATCCAAGCACACCCCGTTCTCCTGAGGAACCTGACCATACAAGCTGCAGATCCTCCCCTTGGCTATCCTGTTTATTCTTCTGAACCTCTTCACCTGACTTTCTTGTAGTTCCCAGTATGAAGCCACTTCATTCCACTGAAAATAAGTGTGGAATTGGGGCACTTCTTTGGAGAGGAATTTTGACCATTTGCCTTTCAGCATCAGGTGACTATGGGAGAAGACTTAATGCAGGCAATAAGAAAATTATGCATTTTAATGATGTATATTGCGTGCATTTTATACAAAATCCCCCAAATCATTACCAATACTGTATTGACAAGTACTTTCCACAGGGATGTAAATTTATACACCTTAAACCATAGATAAGTATTTTACTATAAGACAGAGGTTATATCTATGATTGTTATAGCATAAGTTTATTTTTTTCATTTGCTAAATCATACATTTGTATTATGAAAGGGATATTTGAAAAAAGTATTTAATGTCTATTCAATTTTGAAAAAGAAACATTGGTTAAGAATTACAAATTGAATATTAGGGGAAAGAAATATCCTGGTTTCCAGCCTCATTGGGCAACCACAAGCACAGACGTGCAACCATGCTCCTACTTACAAACAAATCCTGCCTATTTACTAATGAGGAAAAAATGGGAGGTCAACAGAAGAGGTTGTGAGGATATACAAAAAAGCAGAAAGCCAGGTCACAATGGGAGACAAATATACTACCTGACAGATCAGTCATAAAGTTTGGGGTTGTCAAGGGCCTGACCAAGCAGATTTACCACATAAGGCTATATTGCTTGCAGGAGAGGTACTATAAAATCTGTATTTAGTTTCCTGTCACAGTGACAAAGCATTCTGTTCATCTGCAGTTGGTAGAACTGTAAATCATACAGTGTAACTCCAAGAATCAACACGGGCTTTTTAGTACTTCATTGTTGAGTTGGAAATAGCAGATAGAAGTTTTGATTCTCCCAAGTTATTAAGCTAGCTTATAAAAGACTGAAATGGAGCATATTTTAAGTGATTTACTAAAGGTTTCAAAAGTATGACTGAGCTCATATAATAAGCTATTAAGAACATAATCACTGTGGTTCATATAGCATATTGTGAATGTGGCTGGGTCTTGTTTGTGGCCCTTTGCCATTCATTTTCCCATCCTCAGTCCCAATCCTGACTGGGGCCAAAAAATGTTGCTGTTTTTTGCATTTTGAAAGGGAGGGGTTTAATTGGCTAAAATAAGCACTTTAATTAAGCATTACAGAGGCTTAATGCATCCATGGAGCTCCTGAAAATGGATCCTGACCAATTCACTTTAGGAATACAGTCCCTGGCATACTATGAAAAGTTTGTGTGGGTCTGAAGCCAATGGAGATTGCACATTCCTGCAGTAGATCATAACCAAACCATGTTATAGGCTAGTGTTATATAAACCCAGCCAGTATTTGAGGAGACCGGTTGAGAAAAAGATAGATTTGAATCATCATCCTGATGTATATATTGAAAAGCCAACAAGTGAAAGAACTAGCCATTTCATGCTGCAAAGCCAGAAGCTTTTTACAGGTATATCTGTTTTGTTGCACATTTTTGCATCTTTTTTTTTTTTTGCCAAAGTGTTTGCAAAAGAAAACCATAAAACTTTTCAAGCAGAGGTTCCTCTCTTTTCTTTATGCTGGTTCATGTTCGAAAGAATGCTCGGCTGCTCCTTTCTCTTATGAAGACTTTTTGTAGTAAGAAACATCAGCATCCTGTAAGAAACCATACATGCTACTTAAGCAAGGCTATTCAAATAAAGTAAGCAAGACACCTGGAATGCTTCAATCACTTGCATATAATATGCATGCAGAACTCAGAAAAAGCAAAAAATAAGTGCCATTAACATACAATTCCCACTCAGTCATTCACTTTAAAACAATATAAAATTGTGATAATATATAATCCATACAAAACTAGTGAGTTTCAACATTTTAAGGCTTAGCTAATCCAATATACCTCCTAGGACTACATATTTTAACATTTAAATATGAAATCTTGAATCTCTAGCATTTCATTAAATAAAACATTTGTGTCTGGAATTAAAGCATGTTAAAAATCCTGGGATGGAAGGATCACATCTGGTTTAAGTGCCCTATTTAGCATCTTGGCTCTGATAAACTATGAACTTGGCTTTGCAAATTTCCAGAATATACTTTGAGACAACTAAAAAAAATCTGGTTTGCCTTGATTCTGTACTTGTATCAGAGAATGCATTCAGATAACCACCTTCTGTTTTCATCAGAAAGTGGTAATATTTTCCTTTAAACTTTGAAACGCCTTCCCAATGGAGCTGAAAGGAATAAAAGTTGGATAGCAAATTCTAATAAATAATAACATCTGACTGTGCAACAAACCATAATAATTTTAGTTCTTGGGAAGAGCTCAATGCATATGATGGGAAGACCGATGGCTTGACCTGTAATAGAGCTCCAGATTATATTCTCCTGTCACTTATCCAAAGCGGAAAGAAAAGTGAAACCCACCACCACTGGGGAGTTGGGGAATCTTTGGTACTTTACAGAATAGATAGCCAAAAATGTGGTCTGTTCTCTCTTTTGCATTTTGCAGGTTTAAGAGGAAAACTGCATAAGGACACAAGAGGCTAATTACCCCACAAGCCCTCAACTATTCCAAAAATTAGATTAACTGGATCCCAGTCCCAAGTATTGTTAAAATGCAGTTCTCTGTATGTTGGGCAAAGCCCAGTGCATTCATAAAGCAATAGGAGTTGTATATATCTGTGCTGCAGCCTTTGAGAAAGCCAAAGATCTGGAACTGGAACAAGAGGATATCTTCTGGAATCTACACAAAAACATATGTGTACAGCTTTCAGATTGTGTACCTAATATTCAAAAGAGGAACCTTTGTGTTTGGCCTTCCCATAAATGTCCAGTCCGAAACAAACAGGCATGTGCATTTATATCATGCAGGTTTGGAACTGCAGGAACAAATAAATGCATGAGCAAAAGAGATGGAATTTAAAAATCAAGGTGGCAGCCACAACTGTGCAATTAAAGTGCATAGTTTTGGATGTCCCTGCTAAAAATAAGAGCTGCAGTCACTCCTAAAGGGTATATTGGGCCAAAATATCAATTTATTGCAAGGAGACTTAAACCTGGAGATATAAATTTGGCATTTTGTATAACTTACTGCCTTCTCAAATCAGCCAATTTAGTAGGTTTAAATGATACCAGGATAGGAAATAGATTCTATTTTAAGAACATACCACTCCGCTCTTGAAGTTCTCTATCCGCTTCTTTCCCATGCTGTTCAATAGCCACCATGCCCAAGTGGGCACATACTGCCACATGTAACAAATTGCCAAGTAGGGATGGTCACTGAGCCAGGCTTCCTTCACATCATTAGCCATGCTAACCAGGGTTAAGCGAGCACAGCGGTGAGTTGTCATTTTGTGAGATTGGTCCCCAACGTTTTGATTAACCTGGTAATGAGATGAATACACAATAGAAAATTAGAGAAAATCAGAATGTGCTACAAATATGCCTCACTAGGCAAATTAATCTCTGTGCCCCTCCTTAAAAAATTAGCTACTTGACATTACGGAACTTCTAATGAAGCTCTAATGAAGATTCCCTTCTCCCTTTTGCCATCATAAGGAAAAACTAAAACTCAAAATCAGAACAAGAACAACAAAATTTCAAGTTACAAATTAGGAATAGATATGCTGTTAGAGAATGCCAGTGCACCATTGGTTGAATTAAATTCCATGGGCATCCCTTCCCTGTTAAACAGCATTTAACAGTGCACATGTCTCTAGGCAGATAAAATAATGGTCTTAGCAAATAATTGCAATCACAACTTAGGGGCCCAGGTTTGGCCTATCTTGCACTATCATCATCAATCAAGTAACAGGGCAATAATTAACCAGAGCAGATTTCATTTCTTTTCATCCCTAACTCTTTTATGAGTCCAGAGTTCATTGTCCTTTAAGTCATTTCAATCAGTTTGGTCTAGTGGTTAAGGCCCAGGCTAGAAACCAGGAGACTTGTGAGTTCTAGTCCCACTTTAGGCATGAAAGTCAGCCTGGTGACCTTGGGCCGGTCACTCTTTTAGCCTAACTCACTTCACAGGGTCATTGTGGGGAAAATAGGAGGAAGGAGGACCATTGGGTATGTTCACGATCTTGAGTTATTTGTAAAAATAATAAAGGGGAGATAAAACAATTTCCTACCTTTGCAATTTCTTCAGTAAAGACATTTTGGATAATCTGTGACTGGACAGGCCCTGGGCAGATATTGATTATACTTATCTCAGGATAATCAGCAAGCTCAGGCCGAAGAGAGTTAAAGAAGCCCTAAGAAAGAGCAGCAGTAATTTTATTAGAAGGGTCTCCACAACCATGAAGAGAATAAACTATCATGTGCCTCAAAGATTGTAACTGCATACATCTGCAATTATAAACACAACCTACAATGTTGCAAAGTTTTTGTTATCTAGTTTCAAAGTTTCAGTAAGGGATCCATAATAAGATTTAAGATGGGAGTGTTATATAAGCTTATCTGTGTTTTATCTATTTGGCTTCTACATTTTTCTTTGTTTATTTTATTTGCTGGATAATGACTGCT